>CM020502.1:14075000-14675000 GCA_009823395.1 Thamnaconus septentrionalis | reverse complement strand
CTCCATAATGAGCCGCACGCTCCCCAACAATCGCTACGGATAATTACGTCGATCCCCCCCCCAGCCCCCAAAAAGGGAAACATATGCTGTTTTAATATCGGCCACTAAGTGCCACTAAATGCCAAAAAGGATTTTTTAAGCTGATGTTTGCTGAGTGAAAATCGCGCTGTTTGAAGCAGCCATTTCAAGTGCAGCATGCCCCCCCACCCCACCCCCGCCCTAACCACCACCACACCCCAGACAGACAGACAGACAGCTCGCTGTGACAGATGACTGGCTGCTCTCCAGCCTCGTGTCTCGCCATACATCTGCTTTATGTGCAAGCTGCTTCCGACGGCTGGCTGCCAGCGACGGAGGGAAACAATCCCCAGCATTCGGAGCGGCGGAACGACCTCAGCAGCTCCAGCGCAAAACACACGTCTGTCCTCCTCGTCCTCGCCATCCATGGAACCGGGTTGTACACTGCGCTAGTTTAGAGGATTGAACCGCAAAAACAGAATATAAAAACAAAAAACAAATGTAGCTTTTTCCCCGCACTGAAAACTGCTTTCTCCCTCACTCAAAGTCGAACCACTTTATAATTCAGACTGCCCGAACTTTCCCTCCCCCCCAAGTCTAATCCTGTGCCAGTTATATCAGTTTCCCGCTTCTCCACTTTTGGATTCTGCAGAAGTTACCGATGCCGTCACTGTTTCATGACGAGTCATGAAAACTTTCTCCAAAGTTCGCTCCCAACACTGAGATAAGGCCGCAAATCAAGTCGCTTGTAAAAGCGTCTCATTCTAATTAACCCTGTCGGTCATCTTCCTTCCTCCCCTCCAACCAGCGGAGGAGGTGACACTCATCCCCGCCAACAGGCCCGGATGTGGGTGCGACAGACCCGCTTAGTCGTCCCTCAAGCCACCGACGTGCCAGAGTCACACAGGGTGAACGCGGCAGAAGATTAGATTAAATCAGCAGGGAATTCCATGCAAGGACAAGGGTCCAGTAATTATAAGAGCTTGTTCCTTAGCATCAGTAATTGAGTTTAGTCTGATGAAGTACGGAAGAAAGTAATCTAATCAGCTGGAGACGCTGGAGAGACTGTTCTCCATTTTCGATGGAGATGTTTTGTGCGCGTGTGGACTGCGTGGCTTTTTCCTTTTGCAGGGACTCGTGCATCGTATCTCTGCTGCCCTGCAAATCATCTCCACCTGTTTGAATGTCAGCCTTACGGCAGACCATGTTTACACACATCAGGCATCAGAATGTGCTGTGCAGCAATGATTGAGTTCATGTTTGTGAATATCTCGATCGATGTCAACGACTTAGCCAACTGATTGATGAACAAGTCAACGTACTAACTTCAGGTCTTACAGTCATGATTTACTGGAAATGTCTCAACATTAGTGAAGTTCTGAAGTCCTGATGTTCTGGTGTCATTCTCTGATCCGTGGTGCTACTGCTTTGCCCAGGACTTCTTCTTACTGCATTTTCAAAACAATGCTTCTCATCTCCTTCGCTGCCTTGTCTGCCTTTCCAACAGCCATTGAGACGCAGAGCACCAGTTCCGAGGAGCTGGTTCCCAGTCCGCCGTCCCCTCCGCCACCTCCCAGAGTCTACAAGCCCTGCTTCGTGTGCCAGGACAAGTCCTCTGGATACCACTATGGCGTCAGTGCGTGCGAGGGCTGCAAGGTAGGCTTCCACTCACCTCCGCCCACTCCGCTGGCTCGCTGGCTTTGAGGTTTTAGGCAAAAGAGAAAGATGTTTGGTCGTCAGCGGAAGCTCGGTTTGCTGTTTTATTGATTCGATTTGGTCTGAATCTGCTCCCCATACAGAGGGAAAGCATGGAGCATCTTTCAAACCTTGGCACTGTTTTAAAAGTCATTTTATTTTGAAGAAGCCACCCAAACAATTAATCTGAAATCCTCAAAACATCTAAAACGGTTCAATTTGTTTGAAATGTAGAAATTTTACATGATGAAAGTAACAACCTTATACTTCCGTTTCCACAATCATTGGCTATTACCCGTTTCCATCCATCCATCCATCCATCCATCCATCCATCCATTTTCAATACCCCCTTCTTCCTGAGCTCAGGGTCGCCTGTTTCCAATAAACCATCAATTGTTCACCCAGTAACAACACAGACATTCAAATATTCTGTGTAGAGACTCTGTAGCTTGACTTGGTTTGGTTTGGTTTCAAACGCCCTGATTTCTGGTGACGTCTCGCCTCACCTAGTGTGGCTGTGTTCAGTCTACGGAGGCTAAATGTCAACCTGAATACCTCGGGAGGTAACCAGAGCGCTGTCGCTGTGAACTGTCCCTTTAAGATGTCACAGCTCCTCCTCTCCAGCGTTCTACTTGTACTGATCGCTGCCAACACGTCTCTATTCTGCCACTTACAACAGCTGTTGCTGGGCAAACGGTCGCACTGCCTCGCGCTCGTAGCAAAAGCAACATTTGCGAGGAGAAAAATGGAAAAACTATTAACCACATCCTATTGCATTCTGTCTGCAAACACACACATGCAGTGGTAACAGCACTGCAAATAGCCCACCTGTCCACTAGGAAATCAATTGGATATTTTTGTTTGCAATGCTGATTTCTCCCATGCAATCAGCCAGTCAGTAAGTTAGTCAATCCGTCAGTTGGTAAGCCAGTCGGTCAGTATCTAGCACAGGGGTGGGCAAATCTTTTGACTGGTGGGCCACAAAATGTAACAGAGGAGGGTGACGGAGCAGCAGCAGATGGATGGAGTGTTTTGGTGAGCCACCTCATAGGAGGAAACAATCTATCATGGAATTGTTCCTTCAATGTCAATGTAAAATGAAGCAAAGCAAAGTTGCAACCAAATCAGTGTCTTTGAAGCCCCACGGTGTTTAGCTCTTTATTGAAATGACTCTGAAAACACTGGAAACATGAAGGAAATAGAGCTATTTGATGACTTACTAACTATTAATATTGTTTCTTCAAGTTGTGCGGGCCGGATTAAAAAGCTTAACAGGCCACACATGGCCCCCGGGCCGTAGTTTGCCCACCGTAGTTTGCGCTGGCCGCCTCCCTCTGGAATGCCTGGAATCCTCTGGAGTTTTTTGGCCGAGAGGGAGGCGTGGACCGGCTCAGTGGATCGACCCCGGGGTCAAAGCCACTTCTCTGTAGAATCCCAGGCTGCTCAGGGTGCTGGCGGAAGAAAAGAAAAAAAGATGTCATGACCCTTGACCTCGCTGCTCTGGACCTTTTTGTTGTTGCTGTTGAAGGGAGTGGCTTTCTAGTGAGTTTTTCCTGTGATGTTCCTGAATTGTACAGAGGATAGATAGATAGATAGATAGATAGATGTGCTTTATTGTCTGTCCTAAATTGTGACTTCTTCTTCTTTCTTATGGCTCACAAAACATATTAATGCAATCCCCATCAAGACACAAAACACGAGAAAATGAACAACAACAACAAAAACAACAACATTAAACACACATGGCTACATGTGTCAAACACAGGCCTCTCTCTGCAGGTGAAGGTGAATGTGAGCCCAGCGTCTCTCAGTAGTGTCAAACACTTCAACTCGTGGCAGAATGACCTGGATTTTTCTAACATCTCTGCTCCAGAGGATTAAGCAGCGGATTAGAGGGTTTTTTTTTCTTTCTTCCAGTGGTGGCGGTGTTTTGTGTTATTTTTTTTTCAGCCTGTGATTTCCAGCTGTCTGTGCGGCCGAGGCCTCATGGTCCTGGTGGTGTGCAGCATGAGGGGCCGAGCCTCTTCTATTGGCCAGATGCAGCCGAGCATGGCGGCGTACAGCTGGAGGCTTTTAGCCAGCGAGAGGAGCCTTTTACTGCCTGCTGAATGAGCCAATTAGAGCCACAAATAGACTCAAAGACTGGCCTTTGTGTGTGTGTGTGTGTGTGTGTGTGTGTGTGTGTGTGTGTGTGTGTGTGTGTGTGTGTGTGTGTGTGCGCGCGCACTTTACGGCCATGCTGATGCAGGCTCTGTGTAGATTTACATAGACGCAACCATACCTACACTAACAGTTTGGACACACCTTCTCATGAAATATTTTTTTATTTACAACTTTCTCCACTGCAGATAGATACTGAAGACATCAAATATATGAGCAAGACATATGTCATTATGCAGCAAAGAAAAACACGTTCAATAACTCTAAATATGCTTTTTATGAAAGGTGGCTATTTTTAAGAATTTAAATATAAAATGTGTTTGAGCTATATGACACTTTTATTGTACATAATTCCATGTGTGTTCATACGTAGTTTTGATGCCTTCAGTGAGAAACTGCGATGTAGTCATGAGAATGAAAGAAAAGACATTCAATTCATAGGGTGAGGGCACGGCTGGAAGAGAGCAGCAGCAGCCATCTGAATACAAGGGTGTCAGTAGATGACCAGACTATTGATGTGATTGATTGATTGATTGATTGATTGATTGATTGATTGATTGATTCCAGTCCACATACAGAAACCATAAATCATTGACAGTATTTAAGATGATTGTAGCTTTTTTTCTCGCAAAAAAATGTCAGCAATTCCAGTAGTTATGAATAACTCTGTAAAAACAACAACAATCAAATCGAAGCCTTTGTGTGTCTTTGTGTGATCTTGTATTGTTAAATTATATGTAACCACAGGTGGGACAGTCACAAAGTACAAATACTTTGTTACTGTACTAGAGTAAAATTTTCAAGTACTTGTACTTTACTTGAGTACTTTTTTTTTTACTGACAACTTTTTACTTTTACTACCTACATTTGTACACAGATATCTTGTACTTTCTACTCCTGACATTGGAAAAACTGGCTTGTGACTTTTGTGTTTAGAAAATACAAACTCTGTTTCAAGTGATTCAATTATGACAGGTGTTGTTGTTGTTGCTTGAAGTGGAACTGACGTTGTGTTGTACAGTTGTGTGGTTACATATAAAACTGGAACATATTTTAGAAGGAGATTATTTTGGATTGCCTCAGCTTTTCAACAAATGTTGTTTCATGAATTGCAGAAATAATTCGAAGAAATTAAAAGATTGTCACTTTTTAACTGAAGTACATTTCGAAACTTGTACTTTCTGATTTTCACTTGTAAAAGAGTTGAATCAGCACTTTCATTATTTTTTTTTTACACAAGTATCCATACTTTTACTCTAGTACATCATGAGAATACTTTTGCCACCTCTGTATGTCACGTCTATTTGGGACCACATGACTTTTCTTCTGTCCTCTCGGGGATGACAAGGTCAAAAGTCAAAGATGTGGTTGAGTTGGTGGTTGAGCGGCTCGTCATACGAGCTTGGTGGTCGTCGGTTTGAATTCCGGATCCAACTGTCCGCGTGTCAAAGTGTCTTTGGGCAAGACACTGAACCCTGAATTGCTCCCAATGGGCCTGGCAGCACCTTGAATCAGTGTGTGTGTGTGTCTGTGTGTGTATATGGGTGAATGTGAGGCAACTGTAAGGTGCTTTGAGTACATTTGCTCCGTATAAACGGGGAAGCAAATGCTGTTTCATTTCAGTTTGGTTTCCTGTGGAATTGTCGCCGTAGAAAAACACGACTCTCCAAAGTGTCAATTTGAGCGCCGTTGCTCCCTTCAAGTTTGTCGGCTTAGCGGATTTGCTTTGTGGATGGAACTGATTTGAATTGTTAAAACACGGCGGCGGCATATGGGCTTCCAGAAGTGCATGCATATGCAGCAGCTGACACTTTGATTTGCGTTGACCCAAAAGTCGAGGAATCTTCCAAAGTCAAAGCAGCCTCGTACTTATTGCCCTGTGTGATGTGTTTAATAGCATCCCTCTTCAATGTCCTGCAGGGGGAAAGACTCACAAAGGCCTTCTGCTGTCATGTAGAAATGTAATCATGTATTTGTCCTGCTGAGAAGCATGTGCAGGACATCATCGTGATTTTGCATTTGTATTGTATTGTATTATTGAATTTGCAAGTTGTCGTTGTTGTTTTTCCTAAAAAGAGAAGCGATAAAAAACACGCGGCTCGCAAATTAGCACAATTTAATTAACAAAAGCTTTGTACAGCAGAGATATTACTACATGCTGTCAGTGGTAATTTCTACTGATTGCTGATACTTTTTTCCCATAAAGCTGTCCACATGAAAACACAACACACCATATTGGCTATTACGGGCAAAGCGCATTTCTCACGAGCACCGAGGCCTTTGCATGTTTGGTCGACTCATCAGTCTTGTCAGGTGGAGAATCGACCAAGCAGATGGCAGAAACAAAACCCAGTTCTAAATGCTGGCCCGCCATCCTGCAGCAGATGGAAATGTGACTCTAATTTGGCAATCAGTTTCATCTTGTGGATGTGCTCTGAAAAAAACGTTTAGGGCCGACGTTGTCACCAGTTTTCACCGCCGGCCTGGAAATGGTCAACCTCTTTGAAAGTCACCATCAAACTGGGATCACTGGATGGAAATATGATTGGAAGCCATTATCGCTCACAACAGAAGTGACTGGAACCATCTACACATACTGTATATATATGTATATGTATAAGTATATGTATACTGGATAGATATAACCATATATGTATATATGTATAGAATAGAATATCTTCTATTTTATATATATGTATATAGATAGGTGTATATAGATATGTCTATATGCATATATATGTATGTATATATATATGTATATATATATTTGAGTACATTTACTCCATATAAACGAATAACTGTACTCGTTTATATGTACATTTACATATACATATATACACACATATGAGTGTGTATATATACCCATATATGTGTATATATATATAGAATAGAATACCATCTATTCTATATATAGTGTATATATGTATATGTATATGCAAATACATGCCAAGTGAAGAGATGTTGAAGGAAGCCAGTTATTTGCATAAGCCCTGAAGTGGCCACAATAGCAGGAGGCTGGAATGTGAGTGCGTGTCGTCAGCGCTGACAGCCTGGCCTTCAGGGAGGAGGACAAAACTCTGGGCCCCAACACTCCTTCTCTCTCTCTCTCTCTCTCTCTCTCTCTCTCTCTCTCTCTCTCACTGGTTGGGTCCTGAGGCGTCGACACAGTGGGATTATCTTGATGGAACCAGTTTGACAAGCGGGAGACCATAACCTTTTTGAATACAACAGCGAGCCAGAATGCTCACGCTGGTGAAAAACACAATCCTGTGGGCCCAAAGCGCTCTGTGCACCGCTGGGTTTTAGTACCTTCAACCAACAAGCTGCGATGGAATGGATGAATAAACTGACCTACATTTATTTGTTGACAAAAAAAATATGAGATAATAATGACCTCAGTAGTTGAAGATAATTGTTCTTCAGGAGAAGTTCCCGCATTTTACAAGGTGAATTACAGCGTAAAATGATTGTTATAGTTATATAATAGTTTAGTTTTAGCTTGAAAAGGCAAACAACTAAAAACTTGGCTTACGCCTGACATTCCAAAAAAAGCACAAAAAGGTACAGCTGCATATTTGTTTGTGATTCAATTGCTGGGTGGGCTCAACATTTGCGGAAACGTTTTTATTTTGTTGTGCCAATTTTGAGTTCTCCAGTGAGCTAATATATATATGAATTTAATCGATTTGTTCAAATGACAAAATATGGTTACAATGAAATAATACATATCCACTGGCATGAGTAGTTCTGAAACAAAAACTGAATCTGACATTGAAAATATTAATGGGCTACGTTGTCTTATTTCCTCACCAGGATCTCTGTGGTTGTGTTGTTGATGTTGTGTTGTTGTTTTGCTGGTCTTGTCAAGGGATATTTTTCCACACCATTTTTTCAGATATCCTGCTGACTAACAAGCAGACACAAGAACAACACCAAAAAAAAAAAAAAAAACATTTCTTTGGTGCGTTGATGCATAATTCAGGAGTTTATAAAAAGATTCCTATGGCCTCCTGCGAGGCTCCACCTCTCTGAACGATACATCGCTAGCTGTGTTTCCATGACAGTTTTTCGTAAAGTAAAATTTCTCAAAATTCCACAAAGTACAATTGTGATTTGCAGGTGTTTCCATTGAATGGTGTGAAGATCATAAGCCGTAATTCTGGTAAAACTTTTATGAGAATTTACGAAAATTACGGCTTATCCCGCAAATTTTACAAGAATTACGTTTGTTTTTGTTTGTTGATGGCTTGTAAAAAATATTCTGTGTCCTCCTCCGTCCAATCATAATGCGCCATTTTCACTGGTCAGTGAACTGGTCACGTGACCCCGTACGTCACGTCCGCTGATGTGTCAATGCAAAAAAAGTGTTTCCATGACACTTTTGCAATATACCTCCATATGGATACGTGTGAAAAACCACCTCATGGGAGCATCAAAACCTTTCAGCCATATTTGAGAGGTTTTTCCAAGTTGAGCTGTTTCCATCACCAGTTTCTATTGGCATATTTAGGTTTGGAGCAATTCTAGTGGTCAAGGAAACACACGCAGTGATCGCTCATTCTTCCTGATTCATTTGAGTTTAGATTTTAGCGCAGCAGCTAATGTTTTGCCATTTTCTCGACGGCTTTTCACGTTGTGCGCACGCAGTTCGACGAGTTGCAGCTGGCTCCTCCTCCTCCCGTCCACTCCTCATGTCTTTTTCATCCTCTGCTGATGACAAAGGGCCTCGGTGAGTCGACTCTTCACCGCCGAGACGGAGAGCAGAGGGGAGGACGTGGAAGCGTCGGGTCTGTTCTCCGCCGGCGTTCAGCCTGTCACAGTAATCTATACGGCTCGGCCCGGAGTTAACACTCACTCCGTAATGTGATTTGTCAACGTTGTACAGTGTAAAAGAAACACTGAGTGCCAACAGAGAGAGGGAGAGAATAAAATCAAACTGTCAGCGGCTCGGCGGTGCAGGAGAAGTGACAGGAATGATTGTCGTGCCACCACATCCCTCCACTCCCACCAGGGGGCGACCTGCGAACCGAGTGCAGCCGTTCCGTTGTTCACGAATCAATCAGCTGTCACCAGGAAGCAGAGATTTGATTTTTTTAAGGTGTGTGGTGATAGAAGCATTCATCTTTAGGTGGATGTTTTTCAAGCAGCCTGGGCTGACGCCACCTACTGAGCACTTTATGCTAGAGCAGGCATGGGCAAACTATGGGCCTTGGGCCAAATGCGTATTTAGGTCCATATTAAGCTTTTCAATCTGGCCCGCAGAACTTGAGGAAATGATGTTAATGGTCAGTCAGTGATAAAATAACTGTATTTCCTCCATGTTTCCAGTGTTTTCAGAGTCATCTCAATGACTCTATGATACTGACAGTACAGAGCGACCACACGCGCCCTCTAAGTGTGTCAACAGTTCACCAGTTTCCTGTTTACTGGTTCTAAGTGTGTCAACAGTTCTTCAGTTTCCTGTTTCACGGGGTCTGCTGGCCTATCCCAGCTGTCTTAACACAGGGTACACCCTTGTTCATCGCAGGGCCCAGTTGTCTTGATGCTTGGTGTATTACTTCCGGACTCAGACTCCTTCTTTCAACAAGAAAATCGTGGTATATGGACACAGTGCGATATTAATGATCTCACAGTCTTCTAAAATCGCTGTCTAAACAGTAATTACTGGAAAACTAAACAATACACAATGCATTATATTGTAATATTATGCAATTTTTTTCGGTCTTTTTTATTTCTGCTCCCTCTTTTTCTCCTTCACCAAAACTCTCAATATTATTTTGCTGCAGTGAAAAACAGTGCCTCAAAAACACAGTTAACTCGTTGGGAAAAGTTCTCCAAATAATTAACTCAGTTTTCTCAAAATATTTCTCAGAAATCCTCCTGGTATTTTGCCTTGTTCGACTATAAAAAATAAGAAATGTATTGAAGAAGCACACTGGAAGCAGGTCCAAGCTTAAACACTGCTTACAATAGAATAGAATAGTATAGAAAATTTGGCTTTGGCTCACCAACACAGGAGACAACACGAAAGATACAAAATACAAAAGATATTCTGCCCCCTCCTCCTCCGTCCAATCAAAACGCGCCATTTTCACTGGTCAGTGAAGTGGTCACGTGACCCCGTACGTCACGTCCGCTGACGTGTCAATGCCAAAAAAGAGTTTTCATGAGACTTTTGCAATATACCTCTATATGGATACGTGTGGAAAACCACCTCATGAGAGCGTTAAAACCTTTCAGCCATATTGGAGAGGTTTTTCAAGGTTTTTTATTGCCATATTTAGCTTTTGTGCAGTTCTCGGGTTCATGGAAACGCAGCTAGTGTGTTTTCCAGTAGTACAGACAATGTGTAAGTGAGTAGAATGTGTGTGTGTGTGTGTGTGTGTGTGGGGGGGGGGGGGTCTGGAGCTTGAAGATGGCTTGTGATCCCTGTGGGGGGGCCCCCACCCCGCCCCACCCCACCAGGTCCAGGAGCCGAAAGACAAGCGCTGAATGGGTGGCTGCAACCTGAAGAAGAATGGGTCCACAGTGGGGCGTCAGTGAAAGACTGGGTGACCTGAAACCTCCTCTTTCTCTCCTCCCTCGTCTTTTCTCTCCTTTCTCCATGTGTCTCAGTGGCCTGTCTTCAGTTTTTCTGTGGCCGCAGCTTCTTTTTTTTTTTTTCCAGCGCTATTTGGTGGTGAGTCAGACGGCTCTTTCATTCGGTCTCTCGCTGGTTATCTCCCCCCCACCCGTTTTCTTTTCTTGCACTGCTTTTTTCTCTTCTTTTTTGTCCTTTCTCTTTCTCGCTGTATTCGCCTTTCAATCTGCCGCTGCATCTGTGCACTTCAGGTGCTTGGATGGACAGATAAGCACTGATTGGGTTTCAGGGGGGGGTTGCAGAGGAATGTGAGAGAAGAGTGGGGGTCTGTGAGAGCTTTCTCCAGTCTTCAGTCGTGACTGTCGCTCTGTTTGCACCTTATCAGCTGAGGTTTCACGTGTACTTGTACAATGACGCCTTCTGTGCATTCCAGCTTGTTTCTGTTGCTGCCGCGGCAGGTGAAGCTCAACAAAAGGTGCCTGATTCTTATTTTCCAAACCACCACTTTTGGCCCTCAAACTGTTCCTTTGGGACTTTAGGATTTCCAGTGGTCCGTTTGTTCTCAGTGGGCAATATTTCATGTAAAACTCCTTAATGGAAGGAAGGAAGCTTCTGCTGTGGAAGAAAACTTGTGGATTTGGAGAAGTGTGTGAGAAAAGCTTGTCATAAATTGTCAAAGGGTTCAGTTGGGGCAACTGGACTTGTTCTTACATCCAGTCAACATTGTGATGACCTGGATGACTGAGAACCTTCGCAGACTTGTAATAAATTGCATTTTTGAGTTTATCCAACTAACTTTTTATTGATTATAAGATTTTTTTTTTTTTTTAACTGTTCATAAGACGTAAATATTTTTTTCCTTTTATACCCTACAAATATTTTTATTTAAATTTTTTTATTGCCTTCTTTCTTTTAAATAATATAATTATTCATCTTTTTTGTACTATACAGTTGCTGTAATTTTGCAAATTTCTCCACTGTGGGATCAACAATGTTGTTGTATTATATTCTATTTTTTAGATAGTGTAGAGATTTCTTCTTTTAAATTGACTTTTGAAACATTTAAACATTGCAGTTTACGCCTCAAAACAGGATCTTTACTTATTTACTTTTGTTGTGAATATATTTTTGATTAATTTGCCTTTTAGCTGAGACATTATGTTTCAACCATAGTGTGCATGACTGGCTGCTTTGCAATCCAAAGTTATTTGTTAATGTTCATTCAGCCATATTTTTTAGTTAAGTGTTTAAAAACTATTACAATAATATATAACATAAAAAATAATACAAAATAATATCTTACAATATTTGGGGGAGGCAATTTGCTTTGCTAATAGTGTTTAATTGTGTCCCTGTCCCAAAGTGATCAGTGAGTGTACCGTTTGAATTATTATTATTATTATTTTTTGCATTGTATTGTATTGCAAGTTACACCGCTTACTACGTATTTGGTAATAAGTGTTAATAGTAAAGCAATTTAATCAAAACAATAATAATAATAACAATTTCACTGTGTTCTATTCTCAATCCCACGAACACTGTGTATTCCTGACATGCACTGGACCTGTTCACACATTTTTGATCTTTTTTTTTTTTTTTTTCCCCAAACTAGTCTTGGGCCATTCGTTTTTTTTGGTTTGTTTTTTTTTTTTTTAACCTCGTCCATTCTCTGAACTCCCTAAAGCAGAGGCGGGCAAACTACGGCCTGAGGGCAAAATGCGACCCATTAAAGAAAATATATCAATAGTAAGTAAGTCATAAAATAGCTACATTTCATCCATTTTTTTCAGTGTTTTGATTTCACTTAAAACATTTAATTTTATTTCATTTTTAAATTTAATTTCAATGAAGAGCAAAATACTGTAGGGCTTCAAAGACACATATGTAGTTATGTTCATTTTACATTGACATTAAAGCAACATGTTTTCTATATATCCCATGATAGATTGTTTCCTCCTATGAGGTGGCTCACCAACACACTCCATCCATCTGCTGCTGCTCCGTCACCCCCCTCTGGCACACTGTACAACCCACTGTGGCCCCACCAGTCAAGCAGTTTGCACCCCCCTGTGCTAGAGTCTACCTGTCTGGGCTCCAGACCCACCCCACTCTCACCTGCACGACTCATTTTTCTGAACACCCCCCCCACCACCTCCACCACCCACCCACAGTCTCCAGTGTCCTCTCCACTTTCCACGGCAGTGATAAGATGTCCACACACAACCAAGAGCGAAAGCTAATCTGCCGCTCTGCTCTCCCCTCGGCTCGGCTGCGAAAACGCACAAAGCTCGGAGCCCGGAGAGAGCGAGCGGGACAGCCAGTCGACGGCGGGGCGGGGGAGGAGAGGAGAGGAGAGGAGAGGGAATGGGGGACGGGGGGGAGGGGAGGGCCAGGTGGACAAGGGGTTGGATTGTAGCTAAATAATTCACGGGCGGCACTTTCGTTTTTTAATCTGTAAAGGAGACGGCCCAAGACCGTCGCTCTGACACCTGATCCTCGGCCCATTAAGATAACAAGATGTTGGAGAGCGATCTCGGTGGAGGTGCACTTCATCCAGTCCGGGGGGAAGTGGCCTCGTCTCCCAGGTGGCTGAGCCCTGATCCCTCCCTCCCCGCCTCCGTGCCCTGACACTGCTGCTCAACACGGCCTTATCTGCACGAAAGACGCAGACAAAAGACCGCGGCGGTGGTGGCGGCTGGTGCGGGGATGAACAGCAGTCACTGCAGCGCCTCAGTAAACACGACAGTGGCTCCCAACCAGCGGCGCTAACGTTGATGCTGCCAGTGGAGAGAAACTGGTTATGAGCAATTTTCAATGCCAGGTGGTTTGACTTTACGACATGAACCGCTTTTTTAAGTCTCGTGCTATTTAAAGTTTAAAAACAATTTCAAATCCGACCTCGTCAATGTAGACACCTGTCAGCACTACAGAACCTTGTTAAGCAGTGGCGGGACCTGCATTTTAGTTAGATTGTACTTACACTAGCAGATTAAAGTTTGGACAAACACTATGAATTTAATATCTTTTCTTTCATTCTCATGACTATTGACATGGCAGTTTCTCACTGAAGGCATCAGAACTACGTATGAACACACATGGAATTATGGAGAAAACAATAAAAGTGTCAAATAACACGTTTTATATTGAAATTCTTCAAAATAGCCACCTTTCATAAAAAGCATATTCAGGTTCATATAGTGTTTTTCTTTGCTGCATAATTACATATATCTCGCTCATATAGTTGATGTCTTCAGTATCTGTCTGCAGTGTAGAAAGTTGTAAAGATAAAGAAAAAAACTGCATTAAAAGATAGATTCAGTGGTTTCTGAACAGTCATTTTGTATTGCAGGGATGCACAGTCAGTGTCTGTGTGTCATTCAACCACTCAACCACTTAACTCAGAGCCCTCCAAGAAGCTCCCCAACCTGCGGCCTCTCCTGTGTGTGAGTGATGCTGAGACCAAGCCAGGAAACTGAGTTTAGCAGCTCGCTGCATGAGGACTGATTCATTCCCTGTGTGTCCCCGCAGCTAAAGCTCACATCCAATCATTTATTTAGCCCGGCAGCAGCAGCGGCAGCAGCTAACCCACCCTCTCCTCCCCTACCCCAACCCACCCCACCCAGGTAAACACTCCTGTACAACACTCGGCTCAAGGGTTTTCCTTTGGTCGCACGTTTATAAGCTTCAAATGAGCGAAGCTGCGGGACTCGCGCCGGCAAAATATCAGAGCGGCACCAACACTCTCAGTCGGGTCAACGCTTCTGTCCCGTGGCGGCAGAAGGCAATGAGTGGGGGGGAGGATGAGCGCGGGAGGCAGAGGGGAAGTTGAAAGGGGGAGGAAGAGACTAGGAGGAGATGGGCTGGCAAGTACAGAGGTTATATTGAGAAAATATCAAAAAGGGACAGACGGGATTGTCAGATGCTGGTGGCCGCAAGGCTTCTGCAGATGAAGGAGTCCAGGAGCTGCTGCTGCTGCTGCTGCTGCTGCTGCTGCTGCTGCTGCTGCTGCTGCTGCTGCTCACAAACACACAGTTACAGCCTCCAGACAGTAGACACACCTTTTGTTTAATCAGAACCATCACTTTCCTTCATCCAGAGCATCTGGGAGTAACATGGTTAAGCATCTATTACCTTCAGACAGCCTAATTATTTTTCCAAATGGGGCTTGATAGCCATAATTGACATTAATTGAGTGTAATATTAAAGTAGATTTATTAATCCCAGCATGTAGTGGTTAGTTAGTTGGGGTAGTTGATGCTCATTACTGCTGTTTGTCCATTAGATGTGTCTGTCCCAACGGGATCCACCAAATCTCTACAAAAGGATTTCCAGTTCTCCTCCAACCTTCTGACAATCAGAAACTGATCTCAGATTAGATTTTCATCTGCTGTTTCTGTGGCATCTCTGTCCATTAAAGTCCACTGAAGCTGAGCTTCAATGGGCTTCAACAGAGCATTGTATTAGCGTTTTTTTTAACTGCGGTAAAACTAGACGCTCATTAAATGCTAAAATTAGCCGATCAGCTTCTCTTCAGGGCGTGAACCTGGACGCTGGGATTCTGCATTATGATTGGATAGTCTGAATTTTGATTGACAGTTCGCTGGAAGCACACACCGACGGCGGAACAGTTGCGAGTGAGAACAGCTGCTCATTTAGTCGTCTGTGCTTTTCGATTTCGATGAATCCACTGCAATTAAGACAGAATCATCATAACACTTGTTTATTATACTTCAAATTTAACACAGTCGCGTCAGCTCGTTTGGTCATTGATACTGTAGGCTGGATTGGTGGCAACAAGGCTGCACATAGTGACCTGCAAAATGAATACAAACACGTGGACAAATTGCACGTTGTAAATGAGCTCCCCCTCTTTGAAACAGCGCCACCACCACCAGCACTGATACACCCACGAGACTTCCAAGGCTGAATGACCTGTCAGCTCTCAGGCTGAGTGACATAAGCACCCGCGCAGCCTTGGGCTCTGCAGCCAACCTGAAACACACTCGAGCAGCTGCAGCTGACGGCGTCGCAGGTCGTCTCCGCCGGCGATCCATCAGTGCTGGCGGCCGACGCTTCCCAACACGGCCGACGTGCGTCGGCTGGGATAAAGGCCTCTATTAAGAAAATGAATAATACCAATTGAGTGGAGGTGACCTCAAGCCTGCCGCGTGTCATCAAGGCTGAAGCCTGAATGGCTGCTTTTGGTCCATATCTACTAGGCTGCTGTTGGTGGGGGTGGTGGTCGGGGGAGGGTGGTGGGGGGTCCACATGTTGACGGATGCTTGAGGCCGTGTGCCGAGATGGGCCTCGGAGTGAGCCGTTTCAGCCCCGTGATCTAATCTGTTACCCATCATGCATCCTGCTTCGCTAATGAAAAGGCAAGGTCCCATCCGTCAGCGGCCGCCCTGGTAAATGGAGTTTTAACCCCCTGCCCAACCCCCACCCCACCCGGCACCTCCCTCCACCCCCGCAACCCATCCTGAACGGGGCTCCTCGGGCAGAAGTGCCAGCAAACATGTGCAAAAAGGCTGAAAAGATGGATGATCATTGCAGAAGACCCCCGGAGCAAGTACAAATTAATATCGAGAGGGGAGAGATGTGCAAAGACGCTCGTAGCGTGAAGTCGCTGGGCTCCTCTGCATCTGCATCCGCCTCAGCGGAACCGGGACTCTTAAGAGGAGGAGCCACACATTTTATTATGGCTGTCCTTCAAGCTTTCAGACACATGAAGATGAAGTGTGGCACTGCATGTGACGTGATTTGGGAGGAAGAGGTCGTTTCAAGCACTGGATGCTTTATCAACGCGAGCTTGCCGCACTGGCTTTGCTACAGTGTATTGTCTGATTTTTATATATTTCGGGACTGAGCCCCGGCGATAGACCAGCTCTGAAGAAGAGCAGGTCATCGCAAGGCGAAGACCCGTTTGTTCTTCGTATGTTTATTATTTTTCTCGGTTACGCCAGTTCAAACCCCAATTTCACCCCCTTAAAATACCTTGATCCTCGCACAATCTTGCATACAGGTCAGAACCGGTGAAAATTTTATTTTTTTGAAAGAATTTTACACACTTGCTCAATAGCGCCCCCTACATAGACCAAAACACTAAAATGGCCATTCAAAAACCGAGACATGAGAAAAAAATACTTTAATGGCCGTAGCGCCCCCGAGGAAAGTCGAAAATTCGTTCAACAAAAACCCACGCGTTCGTCTCATCAAGCTCTACGTCGTATACGCTCTCTTTTTTTGATGCGTCAAACAGGAACTGAGATATTTCCACTTGTTTAAAATCGCCCAAAAATGTACTGTCTGTACTGAATATGAATATATCACAGGCAATTGCAGAGACTCTGCTGTCTCCAATTTTACAATTTTATGCACTGAAAAAAGTAGAAGACAATAAACAATGTTTACCAGCCTCTAAATCATTGTGTTAATTGTTCATATTTATGGACATAGTTGTTAGTTAGACCTTTGGATCGACTTTGAGCATGAAAGATCCGCAACGCAGAACACTGACTGCATAACGTTCTTTTGTTTGTTTGTTTTCAACTGGTACCTTAAGGCAGAACATGGTCAAAGCAGTAATGTAGGACATACTATTGGCTATTCAAACATGACAATCATAAATGCTGGCTTGTGATTGGACAACACCCCACAACGAGAGATGTATAACTGCAGCTCAGCCCTCTGCTCACTCCCTTTACCCACTGCCGTGAGGTAAGGCATTCACAATTCTCCTTACCGCAACTATGGAAATAAATTAATTTGTATAGGCATGTGAATCTTTGTGTACATGTTGAATCGGGCTTTCCTACCATCAAAATGCTGCTTTGATCATGTTCTGCCTGTAGACAGGGTATTTATGTGTCACAATTTGGACATTCTGTTCCCCCACTTTAAGTCTTTACGATCCAGCCCATTTCATGTAGACGCAGAAATGACCAAGTTCGTAGCGTTTGTTTCCAAGGTTGCAAAAGTGGAGCTCATTCAAACACCCACGTGTTTGTCTCATCAAGGCCTAAAAGTTATATTTCACAGCCTCATCCAAAAAAAAAAAAAAAAAAAACTGGAGGTGAAAAATCTGCATCATTTGCATACACAGGCTTATGATTATTTAGACTTCTTCCAGAGTCGGCAGATGTCCGGGGGCGTTATCAGGCGTCGACAGAGGTTGGGGGTCGGCGGCGGCCACGTAGGCTCAGTCCCGCAAACCCTGCTTGCAGGTTTAATTATTGTTAATGCGCTGTACTTGTTTAAACGCTCAAATATAGAATAGAATAGAATAGGTTGTTTGAAGTTGCTGTCAGTCTGAAAATGCCACTAGCTGCGTTTCCATGACAGTTTTTTGCAAAATAAAAGCGATATTTCTAAAATTTCTGCATAGTACAATTGCGATTTGCAGGTGTTTCCATTGAATGTTGTGAAGAGCATAAACTGCAATTCTGGTCAAATCTCGTCCCGTGAGAAGTGACCAGAATTACGTTGTCCAAAATGGTTGTTCTATTTTTCTCTTTGATTACTTGTAAAAAATATTCCATCTCCTCCTCCGTCCAATCATAACGCGCCATTTTCACTGGTCAGTAAACTGGTCACGTGACCCTGTACGTCACATCCACTGACGTTAAATGCCAAAAAAAGTGTTTCCATGACACTTTTGCCATATACCTCTGTATGGATCCATCACCAGTTTTTTATTGCCATATTTAGGTTTTGTGCAATTCTTGGGGTCATGGAAACGCAGCTACTGTCTTTGAATCAGCTGAACTTCCAAAGGGAATTTGTTGCCTTCTCCTAATTGGACTGAGACTCTGGAGATTCTCCGGGTCCCACTGGGGGACATGAGACCTGGAAGAGTTCATCATAGCCGGAACTGACCAATTTGAAAACTCAGCAACCTTCATCTTACATTTCCCTTCAAACCATGTTAAAAAAAAAAAAAAAAAAATCACGCTCATGTTTCATCTTAATAACTTGTGGACTCGCTTCATCTCCGGCTACATGACGTCAAATAAAGGAACCCTGATCCACCCTGAAATTCTCCACTGTAGCAAGCACTGATAAGGCACATTTTAAACACTCATTTAATTATATCTCTTTTAACTCTAAAGCTAAAGTAAGACCTATCAGCTGCACCGCTGAATTACAATGACAGCGGCCCTTTTGAAAGAGAAGTGCCTTTGGGCTTTGGCTGAGGCTCAATGTCACCTTGTCAAGTTCAGACATGGTTTCTTCCTGCCTTCAGCACAACCAAAGTCCTCAGTCATCTCGCGGACAGCACCAGCACCAGGAGCCTCTCTCCTTGATAGCCGGGAGTCTTCCCTCTCTTTTTCGCTATCGTCACTCTGTTCCGGGCGAAAAACTGAACACATAAAGGCCCACAGTGGTCCCGGTGGGAGCCCTCGAACTCTCTATCGACCTTCATGGTGATGAAACGATGGAACGTCTGAGGCTTTGTTATAGTGACTCTGGGACAATGTGATGTTTCAGGAAACAAAGCAGCTGCTAATTCAACAACAATAGATATGTCAACACAATATTATATTCTATTTTTTAGATAGTGTAGAGATTTCTTCTTTTAAATTGACTTTTGAAACATTTAAACATTGCAGTTTACGCCTCAAAACAGGATCTTTACTTATTTACTTTTGTTGTGAATATATTTTTGATTAATTCGCCTTTTAGCTGAGACATTATGTTTCAACCATAGTGTGCATGACTGGCTGCTTTGCAATCCAAAGTTATTTGTTAACGTTCATTCAGCCATATTTTTTAGTTAAGTGTTTAAAAACTATTACAATAATATATAACATAAAAAGTAATACAAAATAATATCTTACAATATTTGGGGGAGGCAATTTGCTTTGCTAATAGTGTTTAATTGTGTCCCTGTCCCAAAGTGATCAGTGAGTGTACCGTTTGAATTATTTTTTTATTTATTTTTTGCATTGTATTGTATTGCAAGTTACACCGCTTACTACGTATTTGGTAATAAGTGTTAATACTCGCTACTAATAAACTACTTCAGGAAACAAAGCAGCTGCTAATTCAACAACAATAGATATGTCAACACAAACAAGTTCCTGAATCATCTCCATAGGTGGGAAGGAACAAAATACTTGATACTAGATACTAGATTTTCAAGTATCGTTACTTTGCTTGAGTATTTCTTTCTCTGATGACATTTTACTTTTACTCCCTACATTTGTACAATATCTGTGCTTTCTACCCCTTACATTGGACTTTTGTGTTTGAAGAGATACAAATAAACTTTAAAAGTCACTTTTTCTATGGTTGTAGTTCTTGCTTCAAGTGGAGCTATTTGAACTCTGCTGCAATGTAGTTCAATATAAAAGTGAATCATATTTAAGACTGAGGTTATTTCAGAGCACCACAGCTCATCAACCAATGTATTATTTCATTAGCTGCTAAAAATATACATACTTAAGTACATTTCAGAATCTGTACTTTCTTACTTTGATTTGAGTGAAGGCGATGAATCAGTACTTTTACTTCTACCAGAGTATTTTTTTCACCCAAGTATCCATACTTGTACTTAAGTACAGAATGTGAATACTTTTGCCACCTCTGATCATCTGCGTCCTGGTGTGTGTGTGTGTGTGTGTGTGTGTGTGTGTGTGTGTGTGTGTGTGTGTGTGTGTGTCCGGCTCTGCAGGGTTTCTTCCGCCGGAGCATCCAGAAGAACATGGTGTACACGTGTCACCGGGACAAGAACTGCATCATCAACAAGGTGACGAGGAACCGCTGCCAGTACTGCCGCCTGCAGAAGTGCTTCGGAGTGGGAATGTCCAAAGAATGTGAGTGTCGCCCCCCCATAGGCACATTGTGGGAAGTACCAGGTGTGTGATTTGGTACGAAGTTGTGTTGCTAAGTGCTCTAGTATTGGCAGTTGTTTGCTGGAGGACACTGGGGAGCAGCTGGGATTCGACTTGGACTGTGGTGGAAGTGAACTGGTCCTCAGACTAAAGTCCAGGTTCAAACACTTTAATAAGACAAGGTGAAAATAATAATTGAAAAATAAATGGCAACAGCAGTGTTTTCACTGCAGTCACAGTTCTCATCAGCAGAAATGGTGGTTTTCCTATTGCAGGATCCTTTTTGTTAGTGGAGCCAAGCAAATAATTCAATTAACCAAAATCAACCAAATCTGTGTTTCTCCGCACTATCGACTGGCTCTAAGTGAATATATGGTGTGATGATCCTCAGCCAGCTATTCTGTGCCTATGAGTCCATCACACCTATGATGATAATCATCATAACAGCAGCCCACCTCTCATGCTTAATTAATTTGGTACACTTTACCGACTTCCAGCGATGAAACGGTGGTGACACACTCATTATTTTGGTGCTTCTACATGTAGTGGACAAAATGATAATAGAAACAGACACATTACACAGCTGTAGTGGCACTAGTTGCGGTTATGGTGTGTGTGTGTGTGTGTGTGTGTGTGTGTGTGTGTGTGTGTGTGTGTGTGTGTGTGTGAATATAGGAACTCATTTTTACATGAATGATGATCATAGCAGGCGGTACAGTGCTTTATCAGTGAGCACTGTGGCCTCAGAAAAAAAAGGTTGTGAGTTTTTTGAGAGATTTTTATCGAAATGCTATCGATCGATTCGATTCTTTCCATAAATGTCCTCACACACCGTTAGCGAATTCACGCGGTGAATAATTTGCTTTTTTAAAAAACCTGTACCTCTGACCAATCAAAACGATGTTGGCATGTCGATGACGTCACATCGGAACTTTCCTGGCTGCATCAGTCCTGCTCCACAGTCATTCTTCATGACCCTGAGCTTTATCGTTAGTGTGCAGGAGCAGCCTTGCCTTATGAGCAACACTGAAAGCCTCCTGTAACTAATTACTAGACAACGGGACTTGGTCTCATTCATTACTAAAATAGAATATGGCCTATTAGCCTTATATTAATAACTTAGCTCAGACATGTAGCTAGCCGCTGCTCTGGATCTATGGGCTCTCGGTCATTTGTTCTCTCCCTCTGCTAATGTGGAGCCAGTTGACGCAGCAGTTCCTTCAAATTGTCCGACTGACATTCGTTTCTCTTTATCTTTTTTAATCCAACCATCACCAGGACACCATCACTTGAGGATGCAGTCCACTCCATTGTTTCTCCTTTGGCGCTAAAGAAAGAGTGGCAAACTTTATTCGCTTAGCAAAATTTTATACACATATTCGCCTTGCGCTAAAGGTGCACAGGAAAGATTTGCCGCCGAAAAATTCGCATTTTCTCGTGGTTTATTGGCGTCACTTTGCCTATTGCCCGCTGTGTAAGGTCCTGGAGACTTCAGACAGAAATATTAAGATCTCTCTAAAAGTCGTCACTTTGTGCCCTGCACAGCAAACAGCTGTGTCCTGATGGAACTCTCAGTGGAAGTTATCCTGTTGGTTCATGTCATACACTATCATAGATTATCGTGCACATTATGGAGTGGATTATACAGTGAGGGTATTGGTTAGAAAGTGACAGGACAGGATTAACAGACAGCAGTAAAAGAGTTTGTTTGTTTGTTCCATTCGTCACCGCGCTAGATTCATTGTATCGAGGATTATGTCGAGGAGATTCCTCTGAGTTCTAAAGTCACTGAAGGGCTCTCACTGCACCAGAGGTTCTTTTCAACAGGAAAGAGGACGTTTGACTCAACAAAACACTCCCGGAGGTGGCGCATTCATAAATATTTGTGCCACCTTTGCTCATGGTGGCGAGCTTTTCAAACGCTTTGTATTTACAAACCCCTTTGCTGCTGTCTGTGGTGCCAACACCCCACCCCCACCCCCACCCCTAAACACCCCCCCGGGTCCCGGTGCTCCATCGTCATCTATAGGAACCGTTTGCATTTCACAGGTTATTGCCATCTCTTTGGTTGCATCAGCATTTATAGTTCAGGTCCACTTCATGCTCCATTAGTCCCCCCCCGAGTCATGGAAAAGATGATATCTTTATATCCTCAGGCAACACCCCCCCCTCCCACCCCCCCGCACACCACCACCACCACCCCGACTCCAACTGGGCCGCTGATGAGAAAAAAAGAGAAAATTCCCTTTTTTCCTTATATAATCAAACATGGAGGTGAGTGTAGTGAGAGTGGCGGTGAAGCCCCAGTGGAGATGAAGGCCAGTGATGGAGCTCTCACTGCAGGAGACACACGGTTTGTGTCCTGAGTGGTTGGTATTGTTGAGCAGCACCAACACACCTATATATTTATCTGTGTGGAGTGGCGGTAAAGCACTTCTGTTGCACTTTAATTAGCAGGGTATTTTTAATGTGTTTGTGAGATGATCATTAATGATTAATATGAGCCACTCAGACTTCTCAACTCACGTTTAGAAAATACTCTTTGGTTGTGGTTGTCTGTTGTTCTCAGTGGTAATTTATCCAGGATGCTAAATATGGACACTGCCAGGTACACATCTGTTGTATTGTTGAAGAGGTTGTTGTTTCATAATGAGGGTCGGGAGGTGGAGGTCAGTGTAACTAACACATGCCATCACGAGGTAACTGGCTGCTTGATCGCACGCGTGTGTGTGTGTGTGTGTGTGTGTGTGTTTTTGGCATTTACACGTCAGTGGACGTGACGAACGAGGTCACGTGACCAGTTCATTGACCTGTGAAAATGGCCTGCTATGATTGGACGGAGGAGAAGACGGAATATTTTTTACAAGTCATCAAAGAGAAAAATAACAACCATTCTGGACAGCAAACAACATACAAATGCAGATTTATGGCAAAATGTTTTGTACCTCCATCCTCATCAAAGTGGGCTTATGGTTCACACCATTCAATGGAAACACCTGCAAATAGCAACTGTACTTTGTCAAAATATCGCTTTTATTTTGAAAAAAAACTGACATGGAAACGCAGCTAATGTCTGTGTTGTGGGGATTTAGGAGTTGTGCAGATTAGTATTGGAACTGCTGCTGTTTATATTTCTGGTGTGAAACCTTTGCTGGCAAATATTTTTGCGTGTTTGTTAGCCTCGCCACAGTGTGGAGATGAAGTCATGACGTCATCCATCGCTCTCCGTTTGACGTTACCAGCGTTTAACCAGCAGTGACCTGCGTATAAATCGTTCATGTGTCACTTGCACAAGGTCACATCCCATGGTCCCGCCCCGCCCACCGCCTCACACCCCCTTCAGTCCCATCAGGGCTATTAGCTCAAACTGAACGCTCGGTTGAAGAACGACGGTTAGCGCTCGACGCCCACCTGGTTAGCATTAGTGAGCAGCCGCGCTAAGCGGCAGCAGCAGATAGATATTGTTTATTTAGCGCTGCATCTGCTCGCTAAAAGAGACACAGCGCCAATCTCTGGCAGAGAGGGAAGAGGGAAGGCCTAGCGTTGCCAACTTTCATTCAGAAAAATAAAGGAGCCCCCCCCGACCCCGCAGTGCTCGGGGCCATGACCATCACAGGCCAGTGGCTCGCCAGTAGTGGTAAATGTGGTATAACGTACAATAGGGTTTCAAAAAAGTCTACAGTTCACATGGTTTACACTGCTTTGTTGCCAATAGACATTAGAAATAATGTTTAAATTGTATTGAAGTCTTTTAATTGAACATATTTTTACACAACAATCAATACAGTGCAGGATGGATGGCTTTTACAAAGGAATGAAATAAATAAAGCTGAAAAGAACAAGCGATCCTGATTCATAGCCTACTACTCTATGCAGTCAGTGTGCAGTTGTTGTGAATGGGTTGGCCTATGATATAGCCTGCAGCTACCTAGATTGCATCGCAAACTCGATGGAAACGCACGTGAGTTTCACTGAAAATAAATTTAAGTTCAAGACAACTCAAAAACTCTGTCCCGTGTCCATTCAAATCCAATTCATCGTCAAATACGGGACAATTCTGTTGGTTGGCACCTCTAGGAAGGCAGCTACCGCACACAGCTGCCACTGCTGCTGCTGGGCCGCCGCTTGGCTCCGCAGAGGGACCCAGCGAGTGACCGAGTGCTGGTGGGAGCAGCAGCCACGGAGGTGAAGAGCCGGGAGGTGGGGCGTTCACTGACCGAAGGGACGGACGAGACCCGAGAGAAGAGTTTCCTCCTTATCTTCCTCTCTCAGCCTCTGGATCTCAGTCTGATGTTCATGTCTGCTGGAAGCGTCCTGTGTGTCCGTGTCAGCCACTCCGTCTTATTAGAGAGGTGGAGCTGTCGGCCAGACGGAGGCCATTGTGTTTGAATTCTGATTGGATGACGCTTAACCTTCATCCCAAACAGTCATCAGCATCTGTTAGACTGACGCTTCATCACATTTTGTTTGTCGTGCATAACACATAATTGCCGGCTATAACTCTGAAACATCATCGATGCACCGTGAGGACATCTGACATTGACACTGTAAATGAGTCAAAACAGAGTCGCGATGAATTGGAGCATCGTAAAAATAATTCTAGATACATTTTAATGTTGGTTGCTGGATTGTAGCTCTGTGTGTGTATGTGTGTGTGTGTGTGTGTGTGTGTGTGTATGGGGGGTTCCTGTCAACACTCATGATGTTGAAAACAAGTGACCTTAATTCAAATGTAAAAAAAAAAATGCTTAGAATGGCATTGTATTGAATATGGTGTAAATATTATACTTGAACATTTTAGTCAATTATAAGAGCATAATAGTGGCATATAGTGATGGTGGAGACACCTTTTTTTATGCCTTACAGATTAATACCATACAAAATCATGTTTCTCATTTCAAACAGTAAGCAGGTGTTCATGTAGCCATTCATTCTTCTCCTCAGTCTCAGTCAATCATGAGGTTGGTTCAGGGTGAAGCGTTTTGCCGGGGAAACATTTTGGCTGCAAAATGTCATGAAAAAAACAACAACAAAAGAATTGCATCTACACAAACACGAACGTACAAAAGTGATTGCACATTTGATGAACTCAAAAGAAAGAAGTACATTAAAAAATCTACACATAAATGATGGACGTTTGTGGATAAAAGCAGTTCTTGACAAATGACTTATTTCAGTAAAAAGTAGCAGAAGCTGCGTTTCCATGACCCCTAGAATTGGGCAAAACCTAAATATGGCAATAAAAACTGGTGATGGAAACAGTTCAACTTGGAAAAAACCTCTCATATACGGCTGAAAGGTTTTGACGCTCTCATGAGGTGATGTACGGGACAAGATTTGACCGGAATTACGGCTTATGCGCTTCAAACCATTCAGTGGAAACACCTGCAAATCACAATTGTACTTTGACGAAATTTTAGAAATAGCACTTTTATTTTTTTGGAAAAACTGTCATGGAAGCGCAGCTAGGCAACAGAGTGGCAGGGGAGCGGGGAGTCTAAAGTAAAAACAACATTAGTAGAGGGTGGCGACAGCATGAAGTTAGCTTACGGCCGCTCCACACCAATAAAAACTAAGTAGCAGCTCCTTCTCTTGTGGGAGTCGAGACAAGTGATCCCAGGCAGCTTCCCGCCGCCTCTTTTGTGGAAATTAAAAAGCCACACATTGTCACGTCCTCTCGCCCAATGCATCGTTAGGATGAATCTGCTCGCGCTGGCGGTAATTTGCTTGGAGAGCGGCGCTAATTGAGTGGCCTGGGTAGACCGGGGGGGGTGGGCGCTCGCCATGTCGCTGTCTCCCTGAATCACATGGAGAGGCTGGCCAGCCCCAGTGTGGGCCGCAGCCCCCTCGCCAGACACACTTTGTCACCTCACGGTGACAAACGACACGCTCACAATCATGTGAACAGATTGTGGCCCCTCCCCCTCCCTCTGCCATTATTCCCACCCAGCCCCCTGCGCTTTTCCCCTCTCTTTACAAATGAAGATTTTTAAGCAGAATACGGAGGGATTGTACGACTGTCAGTTTTTTTTTCCTCCACGGTGGTCCGCCCTCTGCTGTTGAAATGAGTGAACCTAAGAGAGCAGCTGTTTCCCCCAAAAAATCTCTTTCACAGCCGGTGAACACGAGCTGCATTTCCATGACAGTTTTTCGCAAAATAAAAGCGATATTTCTAGAATTTCCACAAAGTACAATTGCGATTTGCAGGTGTTTCCATTGAATGGTGAGAATTACGTTTGCTTTTGTTTGTTTACGTTTGTTTGCTGTCCAGAATGGTTGTTATATTTTTCTCTTTGATTCCTTGTAAAAAAAAAATTCTGTCTCCTCCCCCGTCCAATCATAACGCACCATTTTCACTGGTCAGTGAACTGGTCACGTGATCCCGTACGTCACGTCCGCTGATGTGTAATCGCCAAAAAAATGTTTCATGACACTTTTGCGATATCCCTCAATATGGATACGTGTGAAAAACCACCTCATGAGCGCATCAAAACCTTTCAGCCATATTTGAGAGGTTTTTCCAAGTTGAGCTGTTTCCATCACCAGTTTTTATTGCCATATTTAGGTTTGGAGCAATTGTAGGGCTCATGGAAGCGCAGCTAGTGAGACTAGTGGGTTCTTGCTACCATTTGGGCTTGGTAGTCAAAGTGGCTTGGACCAAAGAAATAGTTTCTTCAAGCTGGAAAGATGTGGACAACACTGTATGACTGAGAATACTGTGCACTGTCCGGCTAATACTGTTTGTAGCACCTAACCACAGCTGCAGTGTGAATAACAGTCTTCAGGGTCTTTTTAAAGCTCCAGTGTGTATTTGGCTTGATTTATGATGTTTTTGGCCGAAACATGTCAAAGGTAGGAAAAGAAAGATATAAATCCATTTAAAACAGAGGACATCATGAACACAACTGATCTATTACAGAAATGAACTGATCGTGTTTACGCTGGTTGTTGTCGCTCTACTTGAAAAGTGGACTGAATTATTGGCTGTTCCGCCAATATACCAAATGACTCCAGGCGATCGCCACTCACATCAGGCTGCCAATGGCTTCACTTGTGAGACCGTTGAAGAGAAAGCGGGGACACGTCTCCCACGCTTTCCTTCGCCACTGCGGCAATCCGAGCCTGTTGAGCTGCATCCATGACCAAACCGCTGCTTCCGATCCCTGTGTGATGAGAATTTGCTCTAATAATTTGTGCCTGCGTTGAGTCAAACGAGCTGGGCTATGTGCTAAGAGGAGATATTTGAGACGTGAGACCTGGAAAGACTCGGCGCATCAGGTGCAGAATGAGCGCTGGCTAATGAACTGGCAAATTTTTTTGTACAATGTTGAGACACGAGATGCTCATGAGACGGCATTTTCAATTCAGAGAGTCATTCCAATTTTTTTTTTTTGGAAACATCACATTTAAAAACACCACCCCACGCTCTTCTTCAAACACCAGCAGTTTATCAGCACATTTTATTTACCGTCTCAGTTCGCTCCATTTCCTCGCGGCTCTGATTTCATCGCCGCTTCGTAACGCCATCACGCTCAGTCGGTGACTGAATCAAGTTCTTCCGCTGCTCCTCCAGCCTGATTCTCTGCTTGACTGCGGTTATTCACTGATGCCGTGCGGTAATGATAGAGGCCCTGCGACCCTGCGTGAGTCTGGCCACTCCCACTGCCCCGCCGCTGACATTATAAACCCTGATGACAGACAGGCTAATGATCGCCTCCTCCATCACCCGCTTTCATTTCATGCCTTTCAAGGTTACCGCTGGCAGGTACGAACCAGGAAACTCCATCAGCTCGCCACGGAAGTCGGCGTCCCGTCGTCCCATTAGCTGTTTTTTTTTTTTTTCAAAATGCGATTCAGGCGCGGCTGATGCTTTGCTCGAAGAAATGAACATTGCCGCTGTCAGAGCTGGTTGTCGTCGACTCTCTGATCACAGTTGACGTGGTGGAAAAACCTCCCACATAGACGTGCGCCAGTGGCCTATGGACATGTAGGCCAGAGATGTAGGTCAGAACGTATGGAATCATTAACGTCAGCGAATGACGTTCTGCCTCTGCACAAGTGACGGTAATCAGAGTGAATGTTCGTGATGTTCATGGCTATAGTGATTTTAATTATGTACGCATGACGTGGAGGCGCAGCATGTTTAAACTGGGAGTGTGTCAGAATCAGGATAATTAAAGAAATAAGACACACAAATGACTCCCTGACTGCTAATTAGTCAGTTATTCGGCTAAAAGTAACAAGTAGGAGGAGCCTGATATTATTATTATAATATTATTTCAATATTATATTATTATTATTATTCAATATCATATTCCATTATATACTTATTACTATTAGTCACTTGAATCTGTCTTTGTTAAAGCAAATGTGGTGAAAATGTCAGTCACACTTGTTCATCTTGATTTCCCGGTTACAGCTCAGAGATACTCAGTTATGTTAACTAAGCATGATTACAGTAAAGTAGGTAGATGTGGGCGTCGACAGTAAAATCGCTCGTAATATGTTGTGTACGTTTGTGAATTTCTGCCCAATCCGTTGACGGTAGCAAAGCACATCTGCAGCTGTTCAGTGAGGAAAGTCGTTCAATTGAAGACCAGTACGGACATAACACCGGTGTTGTATCGCACTCCAGTTGTTTTGTTACTGTGCGAGGAAAGAGGTTAACCGGAAGTTAACGCACACTGAAAAGACTCATCTCGCCCCCTAGTGTTGGGGAGGAGGACACGTTCCCTTGAAATAATTCGTATTTCTCAGCTGCATGTAAACTGGGAGAAGGAGAGAAGTCCGATTAGACGAGAAAAATGAATTTTGGGCAGAGCTCGATGAAGCTGTGCTTCTAAACGTCGTCAGTGAGTGCTTACACTTTTCTGGGATTTGTCTGCCTTTCTTTTGCTTTGCTCTAAGAATAATTCCATGTCTGATTGAAAAATACCATGTACAGAAAAGTGACCTTGGAAATGAATGGCTGCAAATTTAAAGGCATTATTGTTATAGTTACTCCATTATTTCACAATGGAACAAAGAAACAACATCCTGTTCAGGTTCGCTTTTAACACAATCCAGTCCAAAACAAATATTTTTTCAGTGAGGCAGCTTGGTCTAACAGTACCACCAAAGATCAAGTACGTGTTTAATGAAACATTAAAAATAAAAAATGAAAAGATTCAAGACACCGAGGGCATCTGTGACCTGTGAACTGTAGCTTGAAAACTACCAGATATTATGAACATTTTGTGCAGTTTAAAACAATTATGACACTAATATAACAGCTGGCTGAAGGCCGGCAAGTAACATCAGCGCTGAAATGGTGCTGATGCTAATCAGGGAATAGGAAGGTTGTTATGCAAAGCAAATTAGCCTTCCTCTTTTTTTTTTCCCCTTGTGCTCCAATTTTGTTATGCCTTACAGCTCCAGACAGCCATGTGCCACTGTCTGTCTCCACCAGAAATAAACCCCAGCCCACGTCACCAGGCTGCGTCTCCTCCTATTCATCCGTGGCGGCGAAATACAGGATCACAAGCCGGATTTAGTCATAGAAAGCGCTTTTTCCGTGGCAAAGTAGGGCAGAGGATGTGACTGCCGCCAGCCGAGGAGGATCCCTTGGGTGCCTCGCTAGTGACGCTGGATGCAGCGCTCCTTGTTGTTTCTAAAGGGAAGAGTGCAGGGGATCAGAGGCCTGTTATGTTCCTGCTGGGTGTTACGCAATGCACCCTGATTGGTTTGCTTGGGCCTGCCGCTGTTGACAGACATCAAAGACGTACATCATGTAATAATGAAGCGAAGCAGGGCGGCTGGCATGTGAGTGCGCCGCCTCACTTGACGACAACCTGGATTTGCTGCAGCTCGTTTCTCTTGGTGTCGCACAACTACCGCAGCTGGATTTTTATCAGAGCATTTCCTTTAGTTGTGTGTTGTTCAGTGACAGACTGAGATATATGTACTCTAACATGTTGGATACGACCTTTACATACAACCTTTGATTTTCATAGATAATTAAACCTGCCAGTAGTGTTGCTGAGCCCACTAGCTGACACGGTGCTTGGTTGAACATGAAGCAATTGATTGTCAGTAAAACAATTTTAATACAATGTGGAACAAAGAAGAATGTTCTGTCGCAATGGGTCTTTTACAAGGGAAAAAAACGCATTCAAGTTTTGTATTGTTTCTAAGTGAATATTGAGTGTGTGAGTGCCTATGTACCCTGAATAGAAATATTAATTAAAATAAAAAAGCTGAGGTTTGATTTCCAAATCCATTAATGGATTTGATCGTCACAGTCTTGACTGTGCTATACTACATTTTCAAGCCACCATCATTTGCAGATATTTTCGAGTCGATCTTCAAAAATTGTTTGGATTTTTGCAGAATTTTAGTGAAATTTGCAGAAATGGTGCCTTTCCTGTTAAAGATAGAGTCTCGGCACCTAGATATGAAGTGTAGATCAGGATCAGACAGAGGTCGTACTGGACACTAGGGCCAGTCTAGTCTGCATGTTTTGCATGCTATGGAGCACCTAGAGTTTTCATTTTTGCATTTTATAGAAATATTAGCCTTATTATATGCCTAGTTTCCTCTTTAACAGATAAAATTGCTGGCCAGAGGCAAAACATAACTATTAATAGCCGTCAGATAAAGTTTTGTTTTTGTCTAAAAAGAAAAAAGAAATTAATGCAACTTATGGAAACATTGAAAGCAAGTATCTGAACATTCAGACTTTGTTTTTCTCCAACTTTTTAAACAGGGGACAACCCAAGTACAATGTGTCTGTTGTGTTTAACTGTTGTTTTCTCGCTCTGTGGTTTGGCTCCAAGTCGATTGACTGAGAGATCTGATGGAAGTGAACTGCACTGAAAAACTTTCCGCCTGGAGAAACGTCAGAGCGTAAAACTCCGTAACTCACTGCACCTGTAAAAAGTTTCCGGTGGAAAAAAAGCAACAAACAAAACCAAAAAAAAAAAACACCAACCCGTCAATCCAAGCAGCAAAGTCCTTTGTTGTTTGCTCCTCTTCTCCCCCTTCAGTGCAGTGACATCTATATTTACGTTGACGATCAAGTCGCCCATTCGCCGCTGGTCGTCGATGCTAATCCCAGTCCTTTGTTCTCCTTCAGCTGTTCGAAATGACCGTAACAAAAAGAAGAAGGAGAGCCCGAAGCTGGAGCTGGCAGAGAGCTACGAGCTGACAGCCGAGCTGGAGACCATCATTGAAAAGATTCGCAAGGCCCATCAAGAAACCTTCCCCTCCCTCTGCCAGCTTGGCAAATACACCACGGTGAGCCTGCTGCCAAACACAGCCGCACAACAATCAATACAACTCAATGGAGGCATTATTTCTCCATAAACAGATATATTGTTTTGTATGTGTGTGTGTGTGTGTGTGTGTGTGTGTGTGTGTGTGTGTGTGTGTGTGTGTGTGTGTGTGTTTATGCAAATTGCACCGCACGCTCCCAGCAGTATGACTTTAGAAAACTGGTCATGACAGTCGACCTCGAGCAATCAAACGGTGATGAAATGATGAATAAATCATGTACAGCTAAAACTCTGAAATGCACAATGGGAACTTAATTTTGAGGAATGGAAATTTTTCTCCATTTCTAATGTCGAGGGACTAAAATTGAAAAAAGCTCCCGCACGCTGCTCGACTCTCTTCCTTTGGTTTTTATTGCAACGTTTCGGTCAGAAGACCTTCATCAGGCATCACATCCACATTTTTGGGAGTGCTGAGAATTCTTTTGGAATAATGTTGAGGGACTGCAAGGAAGAGAGGAGAGAAAAATCTTCTGGCGAAGCCCAATGACCAGATACTAGCTTTGAATTGTGAAATGTGGGGCGGGGGGGGTTAATTCGTTTAGAGTTTAACTGGGTGAAGAGCTCTGGTGTCTCCACTCAGGCTCAGGAAGGTTGAAGGTCCCTCAGTCACACGCTGGACCCTGAACCAGAATAACAAACAACAATAACACACAGAAATCATCTTCATTCTTCATCAAATCTTCATTTGGAAACATCAGGCGCCTGCTCGTCCAGTCCCAACGTGACCTTCCCTTACAAGGACGTCATATTCCTCTCGTTTGAGTGATCACAACCGTCTGTGATCCCTCTGGGCTGCTTTTTGCGACTCTGTGCTAACAGTTGGAGGTCGTGCAAATGCCGAGGAAAAAACCTTGGGAGTGAAAGTGTGACGGCGCTCAGTTCGCGCCCGCATTTGACAGGCGAGTGGCTGCAACTGCAGGACGGCCGATAAACTGGGTGTCAGCGGAGACGCCTGCGCCCAGTGTTGCCAACTTAGCAACTTTGTTGCTTATTTTAGCGAGTATTCACAGAGCCCTGTGGGGAATCTCTCTAAAATCTAGAGGCTTTTCTTTGGCTCTCTTGGTGACTTTTGGCCACTGGGATGGGAAAGCACGTATGGTTCTTACCTGCAGCGGTCAGTCCCTCTCTTCCCACCCTGCCAACCTGTAGGCAACCTGTCAAATAAGGATAAAAACCAAACCAAATCATTATGCAGTCCCATAGAGCATAAGCAGTTTAGTGTCACTTCCCATAATGTCTATGTAACATACATGCGGACGCATCAGCCAATCAGAACGAGTTGAGGCACAGCAGCATGTACGACATCACAATGTCACGCTCGGGATAAAGTCTTTTCTGGCGATTTTCTGGCCTTTATAAAATATTTTTTTGAAAGATTAAAAGACTATGAGTTAAAAATCTACATGGAAAGATTTATTATGAACCGCATCCCAGGTCAAAGGTCATCCTGTCAGCTGTTTTACAGATGTTTCTTTTTGTATTGCGGCCTATGGGAAAATGCTTTTTGGGCCGTATGGGGTTTTCAGCTGCAGTACCTCGAGTGACCACAGGAATAGAATCGCTGCATCGCCATATTGCCAGTCCAGTATCCGGTTCTGATAATACATCCATGCTGAGCAACTCCATTGGAATGAACGGGTCTCCATATAGGATCCGGGGGGCCTGGAGATGACATATAAATTATACTAAAAAAAACAACATGTAAAAAAATGCATAAATTACAGTCAGCAAGTTCTAGCTTTGATTGACAGTGGTGCAACAAAACAAAAAAACATTCTCGTGTTATTTTTATCGGCTCTGCTGTGCTGGATTTGGAAATCTCGTGGCACCTGTCAATCACCCGGAGCGCCTTTTCCACCGAGATAAACAAATTGCGGCGAGCAGCAGCCCGTCATTGCAGCGGCGGCGGCTTCATGTCACCGTGATGAAAGCGACTCCAGACAGGTGAGAGACGCTCCGACGCAGCAAACGGCGCAGCTGCTGTTTGGCACTGCGTGCACAGCTGGTTTCAGGGCACATGGAAGCACATTGCTGCCACTATAGAAAAAAAAAAGGGCTTAGTATCACGTTATAACGTGAAACCATCATGTTTTTACATGTAAATTACCAGGAAATAACGTGAAACCATCACGTTATTTCATGATAATTTTTAGGTAAACGCGCTTGCATCAACTCGAGCTGATGGAAAAGGAAGCCACAATAGGACGGTGATTCAAAGGACTTTTGGGCCAGTTGAATCTAGCTCTATAATCGGTGTACAAATACAAAAAAATAACTTACCCCGTGATCTGTTCTAATTACTACGGAAGCGTATTGCTGCCACACGAGAAAAAAACTGGGCTCAGTTTCACGTTTTACGTAAAAAATTATCACAAAATAACGTGATAGCTTCACATTTTTACGTGATAATTTTCTCCATCTTTGCTCCATCTTCACAACTCTTCATTTCCGCCTCCTCCTCCTCAGTCCGCACAAAGCCTCTAATCGCTGTAACCGCTCGCTGCTCCGCCCTCATCCCATCCCACCACCTCCCCTCCTCCTCCTCCTCCTCTTCCTCTCAAGAGAAAATCTCCGGTTCTATGACATAAACAGTCGGACGAAAATCCACTGCCGACTGAGGCAGGACATAATAGCGCTGGGGGAAAAATGCCAGTGTTTGCTGTTTGCTGGAGTGGCAGTCGCTCCTCAGATAAAGCCTTAATCTGGATCAGCGGTAATTATGCTTTGCTCGCAGACTGTGAGAAGTTCCTCATTATTACCCGCGATTGGATCCCAACATTTTTTTTCCTTTCCTTTTTTGAGCTGCCGCTCGCCGGAAACAGAGGAGGAGCGCCGGCGCCCCCCGTTGATTAGGTTAAAGCTCCAATTATGCTGCGAAATATTCAAATCCTAGTCGGCAGCGGTTTAGGAGTTCATTGGCGGGTTAGCGGCAGATCGAGCGGCGGCAGTGAGAGGGCTCAGCTTTGACGCTGAATAGCGCGGCGCCGGTTGACAGTGACGGCGATGGAAAACCCAGCCGCCGCCGCTTTTCAAAGACAAAATAAAACATTATCTCTCAAGAGGGGTGGGGAGGGGTGGAGCCAAGCCCAGCCTATAGTTAAGAGTTCCATTTGGCTCATTATATAGCCTATACATTAGCCAGATTAGCCTATACAGCTACACTCATTAGCCACATTAGAAAAAACTCACAGTATACAGGTATATGTATCTTTCTGCATTTCCATGACAAGTACGTATCATGTTAAAGGTTCAGTGCGTAATATTTTGAAGATTTTGAGAAGAAACAGCAACACCAAGTGGTTATGTTATTTTTTGTTACTTCCACTCTCCCTCCCCCTCCTTAGCTTGCAAGTGAACTACGGTGGCCTGCTCACCCAAACCTGGATACCTTGTCCACCTTCTTCTTCGTTGGTTTATTTGAGGATGCCAGCGTTCACCCTAATTACGAAACACGCAGTCAAGCAGCTGGATTGTCCCCGCCAGGCTTCCTTAGAAATATGGTGGATGCAAATTTGTCAGCTAACTGGGAGGAAGACCCTAATTGATCTATGGATATTCCTATTTATAAATACATTAGAACTGTTGGGTTGGAGTGGGTGGGAATGGGTAGGAAAACCATTTTTCCTTGTACTGCGAGTATACACTTTTATTAATGTATTTATGGGCAGTATGTTAACCTTTTACCCAATAGAAATCATAAATCAGGCCAAATTTTACAGACTGGACCCTTTAAGTGTCTTCTCACATTGATAAAAGGTAAGCTAAGCCTTTTCTACCTTTTTGATAAGTGTGAGCACAATGCATGATGGGATATATTGCCAGGTTAGTGACCGCCAGTTGTGCGCTACTTTTAGCGATGCATTGTGGGATACATTGAGCGGACTACATAGTGAATATCGATGTTCACTCAGGATTCCAAATGGTGTATCCTCTAAATAGTGAGTATGGGGGCGATGTTGGACGCAGCCTTTTGTCTGAGTGGTCGCAGGTGCTGATGACCCCGAGCTCTCTTCTTCTCCTCCTGCGCACACACCCAAATTTCCCTGCTTACCTTTGTCTCGAACGCGCCAACTTGCGCAATTTGTTTCGATAAATGTTCTCAAACGCAATTAGAATTCCCCAGCAACTTCTTTCTTGGCCCTATCATATTATAAGACTTGTGTAATTTAGCGAGATTGGAAGAGGGGGGCTGAAAAAGAGGAGAATCCAAGTGCGAATTATCCCCCCCGACACGCGCGCACGCACACATGCACACCCTCCTCTGCTGCTGCTCCTTTGTCCCCCTGGAGGGAAGAGCATGATAGGTTGCTTTAATATCTGCCACATTCGCCAGAACCCCTCCACCCCACCGACCCAATGTGTGCAGTGCAAACACACTCCCCGTCTTTTACACACACTCTCTCTCACACACACACTCACACACTCATACGTCTCGGCCCCTCCTCCCTCCCCATCAAGTTGGGCGTCAATCAGCGGAATGTTGTTCTGCGGCGCTAGCGGTGTCGACCGCGGCTCGTTGTTCGTGATTTAAGCGCGGCCCTAATGCACTTCTCACTTAACCCCCGGATCGGACTTAATGATCTCCCTCTGCCCCTCCGCTGTTCTCCATCTCCCTTTTATCTGCCCTCCTCCCCTCCCCCGCTCACCCACCCCCTCTGGTGGCCGCACAATGGATGGTTTCCCTGCGCTATTGTCCGGCGACCGCTGCGCTGACTGCCTGGTGGCGGCCGGCTGGAGGGGGATTGATGAGCGCACAGCTCGTCTGGGGAGGGTTGGGGTCTGATACAATCAAATCAAGCTGATTCAGTGAGCGGCGCAAAGCCAACGGTCGCCCCCGATTGGTAAAGTGTTAAGTGAGCGCTGTAGAAATGACACCCTCTACCAATTTTCTAACTCGTGGTCCATAACAGTTTTTTCCTGGAGGGCCGCCAGGGGGCGCTACGCGTTGCCGCAAAAAATTGGAGAGGAGATGAGAGAAAAAATGCAAATAAGTAAATAAATAATAGAATCAAATCGTCTCTTACTTATCGTCAGATATAATCACATTATTATTGAATACAATTTATAACAATAAGTGGTTTATTAAAACCTTGCTTATCGCTGCCTCTACACAATTTGACTGTCTTTTGGACATCTGCTTTGGTTCTTAGAAGCAGATGATTTGAGTTAGAAAAACTCAAATCAATCTATGTCCACATAGATTGATTTGAGTTTTTCTAACTACTGTATAGTTTATTTTTTTGTACTGCTTATAGCGCTGCAACAGTGTAGTTTCACAATTTGGGATCATTAAAGTACATCTATCTATCTATCTATCTAATTATATATCATATGACCTGCCAGTCAAAAACATTGTTTTTCTCAAAGTGATGTGTTCGCCTGGCGAGTGCAAAGTCTGTCTTTACAGCGATACAGAAAAATGGCCATGATGATCAACATGTTGATTGTTTCCTTCTTGTAAACAAATGTAACTATTATTTACTAGCAGGTAAAAGTAAGAAAAAGCATTAGTGAAAAACTTTTTGACTGACTTTCATGTATTCATAATGATGGCAGAGCATTAGAGGTCATTATTTCATAAAACTGGTTATAATGGAGTCCAATGCAGAAATGGGACAGCGACCACAAACTTTTAAACACTAGTGTGTATGTGCCCCCAATGTGTGTTTAATGCAACATGCAGTAAGTTTCATCCAATGATGACAAACATTGCTGAGAACAAATTGGACTTGTGTGTATTATTTTAAGCGCTGGTGTGCAAATCTGCATCTTTTTCCGTCTGTTACATCATAAAGCGCTTCTCCTCCTTATCCCAGTGTCTCACCAGATTATAGCAGCGACAACTAGTTTGCCACAGAAGTTTTTCTTGAGCAAGGCACCTTATCCTGACGATCTGTCGATTTTGATTAGTTTCGTCATCAGTGTAGAGAGATTAAAACTTCATCTCTGAGCAATGGCAGGATTATATGGTTTTTTTTTGTCACTTTTAAACAACCAGGGGACAAAAGACAGGGCTGTGTGAACTAAAATACAAGAACAAAACACAAGTTTGTAGCAGAATTGACTCAAACAGAGACAATGAAATGTTACCGATCAATGATAAAGAGTTACAATTATTATTATTATATATAATGTTCTGTGCAGTTTTGTTCACCTGTTGCAAATTGAAATATTCTATACAGCTATGTCAAAAAAAAATATTTCTGTCTGGCCAAGTTTTAAATTGGTCCTCTTTAATGAATAAATGAGCTTTTATTGAAGACTCACTTATCCCTGTCTAACATGTTGGCAGTATGAGTGTATGAAATATAGATTTCAAAAAGTTATGAGAGAGATATTAAAGGCATCGTGTTGTTGATTACGTCTCTGTTTTTTTCCAACTCAGTCTACACAGCCTCAGGTGAAATAAAATCTGTTTGATGTTTCTGAACTTCTCATGAAATATTGTTGAAGCCAAAATCCATCTTTCATTCACTGCATCCCATTAGACCTCTGGCGAGAAAGCCTTGTCTCACATTTGAATGTTCAGTGTGTGATATTTGGAGATTTTGAAGAAGAAACAGCAACATCAATCATTTTAGATTGCAGTGTCCCCCTCCTCCTGAGCTTGCCAGTGAACTACGGTGGCTTGCGCACCCAAATCTAGATACCTCGCCCACCTTCTTCTTTGTTGGTTTACTTGATATGTGAGCAGTCACCGTAATATGAAAGGCGCTGTCAGGTGACCTGTATTGTCCACATCAGGCTTCCTTAGAAATATGGCGGTGCAATATGGCAGCTAACTGGTAGCATTAGATAGCCACAATAATGCATTTATGGGCAGTATATTAAGCTTGTACCAGTATAAAACCCATAAACCAAGCCAAATATTGCAAACTGGACCTGGACTGGCCATGAAGTCTAGATTAGAGTCTTGGTCGGATGACATTAGATTGTGACTGTTCTAAAACAAAAACAAAAAAAAAAGTTAATAAGTGTACCATGTGGTGAATGCTGTGTAGGATTAAAGGTGCAGTGTGCCAAGCATATTGTTTTCAAGATACTTTGATGGCAATAAATCCTTTAATAACATTGCACAAATGTAAAAAAAACACCAAATATGTGTTATCTTAACAAATCTTAACAAATCTTAACAAAATGTATGCAAACAGCGGGATGTTAAACACTCCATGGGCACAGTGGAGCTCTAAACTGGAACTTCAACAGTTGGAAATTGTTGAAAGAAATGTGAATAAAACTCACAGCACCATGAGCACCATGCACTGTCCCTGATGGTCCCGAATCTGATCAATAGAATCCAGGCTGACACACACTGAATTTTTTATCATTTCAAAGTTCTTCAAAGTTGTTGGCCCAAATGGTACATTATGCACTAGTGTCTTTCCCACTCTGAGGAGAATTAGAGTAGCGACATCATATCTGGCATATAGCGGTAGATTGCATAACACCCTGGTGACCAGGCGTCAGAGACACAGACGGTATATGGCGTCTCTCTCTCTCTCTCTCTCTCTCTCTCTCTCTCTCTCTCTCTCTCTCTCTCTCTCTCTCTCTCTCTCTCTCTCTCTGTTGCTTCTATCGTCTACAGCTGCAGGGTGAGAAAGACTGTCTGCGCTTTCTTGCTTCCACTGGGCAGCAGGCTTATTTTGAAGCTTTAATATTCAATTTGTCTCAGTTTGGGGGTGATTTGTGTTCCACGGTGCTTTGCCGTCTTCTACATGTGGTTCAACAAAGAAAATGAGAGCCACCCACAGCAGAAATAGCAATTGCCTACTCCATGTATAGGATGGAGTAAAGCTGCTTTAGAAGTGAGTCGCAGCGTCTCTGCAGATGGGAAACCCGGTGGACAAAATGTATTGGGAGCTCCCCATACAAATTAAACTGTACAATTCTAGTTTGCAGTTCCTTATAATGCATTTTAAGGAAGTGGGTTTTTCAATATGTTTGACTACTATACTGAACAGTGGCACTGCTCATCGCAAATCAGCACAGTTCTGCTTTCAAATCTCTTGTAATTGTTTTCTAAGTTCTTCCTCTGCTGTTTTCTGATGATCATGTATTTTACTTTGCTGAGCAGTACTTATTTATTTTTTGTAGTTAATGTGTTTCCACAAAACCTTTTAATGTGCATTGGTGAATTCATGGAAACTGCATCATTTAGAAAAATACAATTTCAACACTCATTTTAGGTGGTTTTGTCAGAAACATTAAAGCATTAAAATGTTCCATGGAAGCAGGTTTACAGAATGAACTCTGTATATTGGCAACATTCAGCTCACTGGACCTGCTGCTTGTTTTACAGTATCAATAGCTCCAGCCCCATTTCTCTGTGAGGAGGTAGACTAGTCAGGTCCTGTTAAAACTGTTTAAAAGCAGATTGAAGTCAAATGTCCAAGGCCTAAAATCAAATGTCAAAAATCTAGCTGGCTTCAAACCGTAAGTGTGTCACCCAGAATATTCCATGCTGCTGTGTGTCTGTCGCCCTCTATGCTGTCTATACTGTGTGCTGGGAGTTGACATGCCATGTCCTTCCCACATGTGGAGACCAACTCATGGAGAACAGATGGGCCATTCCATGTTAACCCTCAGAAAACAAACAAACGATGATCACATGTTGCGTCCTTGCCATCAACCAGCTCGCCAATGGCTATACACCCAATCGATTCCCCAACTGCTGCTCGTTCTCTCCTCTGTCTGTCAGAACATCTTCATCCTGATATTCATTTCATTTTGTTCGCTTCCTCCTTTCCCCCCCGACAGAGTCACATCATCTAAACTGCAGCTCTGTAATGTTGAAAATTATGTATGGTGAGCAATAGGAGAAATTCTACCCAATACCTGAAGTCGTATCAAAATGTCCACCCTGAGACCAGATGGTCCTGGTTAGATAAAATAAATAAATAAATAAATAGAAAGCAACTGTCTATTGCTTTGTAAATAAATAAAAATAAATATCCTAAATATGTTATGTTCTATATATATTATATGAAAGGTGGCTATTGTAGATGATCTATAATATAAAACTTGTTTGAGTTATTTCACACTTTTTTTGTTGACTACATATTCCATATGTGTTCATTCATAACTTTGATGCCTTGAGTGACAATCTGCAATGTCAATAGTCATGAAAATGAAAGAAAAACCATGAAATCAGAAGTATGTGTCCAAACTTTTGACTGCTTTAGATTACGACATCTCTTTGTGTTCTAGTTACAGGCAGTCACATGGAAATCACATCTCTCTGCACATTAAGCACCAGCCAACAAAACTAAACATTTCAGCTACATGAATGTATGATAAGACGATCATTTTAGCTTTGACTTTGTGAAGCGCTGACAGTGCTGAAACCGGAATCCACACCACTACGTTGACTTGCGCTAAAAGAAGAGCCTCTTTGTTTGAAATGTAAATAAGCTAACAATGAAAAAACTTATCAAAAAATGACCTCTCAGAGATTAGAAGGGCTTTATATATCAAACAATGGACAGACGTGTTTTAAAAGTGACTCTAATGTGAAGTTTGAAGTGGAATGGGTGTGTATGGGGATGGAAGGGCACTTCATTTTTAATGGCTAATATCTAAAAAGCAAGCGAGCATTTTGAAAAATGTCTGTAGCTTCGACATTAAAAATAGCAAATCATTTTTAACTGTCAAATATCCCTTTAATCGTGAATGTGAATCCTTGGTTGTGTTGGAACTTTGCTCATCTGGTGACACCGGCAACATTCGTTCATGATAATGTACAATGACAATGGGCGAACTCATCATTGTTATGCTATGCCTTTGAAGATGCAAAATGCAGTACATTAATTGTATACGTGCATACATCTCGCAACATCAGCCACTTGAAAAGTTCATGGCTCAAAGTTTGATGGCTGTGTTCAAAATGAACCAAAGCACTGACCTCTGCTGAACCAGTTCCATAACCTTCTTCGAGCGCATCATTAGATTAAAAAGAAGTGAGGGAGTGAGGGAGTGAGAGAGAGAGAGACTGACTAAGTGACTGACTGGTGATGACAGTGCTTATTTAATTTAGAAGGATCAAAAGACTTGGATTAAGTAACAACTCTGACAACTCAGTTTTCAGCTCTCCAAACTTTCCGCTTTCACCCCCCAGGATTGTTGACTTTACTCTGTCGGCAATTCTGAGTAATTAATCTGACGCTGCCTTATCGCAGCGGATAAAAATAACCCCCCAAAAAATTGAAAAATGAAAAAAAAAATAAAACAAGCATGACATAATAAATTTGGACACAACTTGTAAAACCGTTGTGTTGTTGCAGGATGAAACCTCGTCTGCAAAAAGGGAAAAACAACCAGACCGACCAGAAGGAGCGCGTGTGTGTGTGTGTGTGTGCGCGTGCGCTTGTGCGTGTGCGACACTGACTGTCTTGTGATTCCTGATCAAAGGCCAGACATCAACAAACTGAAGCATCCGTCTCTCACTCTCACACCTCACCTCCCCCCGGCTGAGTCTCCCAGGATGGCCGCCGCCACGACGTTGTCTTTCCCACAATGCCTCTCTGCTGCCGCTCGCTCAACTCCTCTGCACTTTCATCTGTCGCTCCCTCCCTCCCTCCTCTTATCACTTCAACTTTCCTCTTCTTAACAATCGCCGTCTTTGCCACCCATCCCCTCCACTTCCTCCGCCCGTCCCCGACGTTCTGGCGGTGCTTTTCCGGACCGTATATCCTGTTTTTAATGGCACCTCTGGCTTCAAACTGCTCTCAGCTCGCTGTCAACCGCCAAAAACCTCCCACTGACACTGTTTGGCTCATTATCACCGAGCCTGACCCGCCAACTCAGCTCAGCTCAGCTCCGTGAAATAAGAACACCTCTCTAGCTTTGAGTTCCCTGCTCTTATGGAGCCTGTTTACTGTATGCAGAGTGTGACACGTATAGAGCCGAGCGCTGAGATGCTCATTAACAGCTTTGCCTGATGCCTCTCCTCACCGTGTGTGTGTGTGTGTGTGTTGCAGAACTCGAGTGCAGACCACCGTGTCAGGCTGGACCTGGGCCTGTGGGACAAGTTCAGCGAGCTGGCCACCAAGTGCATTATCAAGATCGTGGAGTTTGCCAAACGAGTGCCTGGCTTCACAGGGCTGACCATCGCCGACCAGATTACGCTCCTCAAAGCTGCCTGTCTGGACATTCTGGTGGGTGTGGATTAGTGTTGCAGTACTGGAGGTTGGTCTTGGTCTCCAGGCCACTTTTTAAGGGTCTCATTCTCGTCTCGGACTCTGAGGCACTTTTACTGGGCCTGGTCTCGGTCTCGGACTGGGGTTTTTTGATCCAGACCAGTGGAGACGCATCCATCACTGTAATGACGCGATAATAACAGAAAAGAATCCAGCTGCATGCCTTGTTTTGCGCTCTGTTGGTGACACCCATTTGATGAAGAAAAGTTGTTTTGTGAAAATGGTTCAAAATAGTTGGCAAAGCAGCAAAATGGTAAAGAAATTGATTAAAAGATACCTTGCTGAAAAGAGATGTTGCAGTTCCATTTAGAAGCAAACTTAAATTTAAAAACGATACTGTGTTTTGTTGTTATTTTTCTTTGATATATCAAGTCTTGGTCTGGTCTCCATCTCGACGCTCTCTAGTCTTGATGAGGTCTTGGTCTCGGTTGGCGCAGTCTGGACTACACCGCTAGTGTGGATGCTTTTATTTACCAGCTCAGTGGTCTAGCGGTAGAGTGATAGAGAGACAGCCAATCAGATCTAGAGTCTACGACACCAAGGCCAGCTAGGCTGCATTCAGACTGCAGGCATATCTGATTCCAATCAGATTCCTTCTCAAATCCGCAGACCACACATTTTGACTGTCCACACTGTTTTTAGCAAGTGTCCAAATGGGATCTGGCTCTGTTCAGACTGGGCCACATGATTGACCGATCTGACAGGTTGCTGTAGCAACGGCGTCAGAGCGGAGGCGTCATCCAGCGCGTGTAGTGTGTGACGTCATGTAATTGCGACGGTGGCAAAACCTAAATCGTCGTGTTGTGATAAAGTACCCTCGAGCATCGCTTGAATGAGCCACATTATTAACCGATCTGACAGATTGCTGAAGCAACGGCGTCGGAGCGAAGGCTTCGTCCGGCGCGTGTAGTGTGTGACGTAATACAATTGCGACAGGATTACTTGATGCGATCGTTGCGATACGTGCCCTGGAGCTTCGCTTGAATGGGCCGATCTCCCCACAGACTGATGAGGCAATAGTTTCCTCCTCTGTCCAGCGACTGCTGTTTTCTACTTCTTCTGTCACCTCCGATACGTCACAGCTCCGAAAGTCTCCCTCTCGAAAGTCGCTCTCTGGTCGCGTAGAGTGACGTCACGGACAGTCAAAACCGATCGGTATGTTTGGAGCTGTTCAGACTGAGGCGCATCTGTCCATCGATCTGAAACGACCTCCTGAATGTGGTTTCAATCCGTCTTGCAAAAATCGGATTTCATGTGGTTTGTGACTGTTCAGACTACAAAAGAGCCATCCAGTTTCAATCTGGATGGGCTAAAAATCGGATTTTGGCTGGTAGTCTGAACAAGGCCCTAGAAGGTCTGACGCTGAACTGGACATGAATGCGTCCTGTGATTGAATAAGCACTCGTGAGAGCCTGACAGACTGAACTTCATGAGCTGGCACTGGCGATAGCTGAAGGAGAAGGTGAGGATTTAGTTGCTGAATAATCTGCAGTTTATAATGTCAATAACGTGTCGCATTTGTGCAGCAGCTGCACCAACATGCTCAGTTGTTTTTACTGTTGCATTTTCTCAAAAATTATGTTATGTTATATTTCTGTACTGTGTAACTTTCACGCACAACCCAACACGCCTTCCTGTGTCGACATTACAGGATGAACCAATTTACGGCAACGTCACACGTTTATTTAGAGGCGGCCTTACATACTACTATTACAAATACATACGATTGTAAAATGACGGAATGGAACCCAATAAGTAACCTCGATGAAAGACAAAGTAATAAAAGTGTTGAACGTTTGCTACGACGTTATTGTCAATGTCTGCTTTGCATTTCATATTGGTGTTTTTCCTGAACACATACGAGCGCTCCAGCTAGGCCACTATTTGTATTTTCCCACATCAATAAACTAGCGCTGCAGCGTGTTTACTTCGTCACTTCGCCATTTCCACCGAATCAACGCGACGTTGCGTCGTCTGAACAGTTGTTGTAGGCATTACAGCTACACAAGTTTATAACCTGTTGTCATATTATAACCATTATACACCACATCATTTCCAAGCAATTTTCATGGACGAGAATGATGCGAACCAAGCGCAAAACACTGCCATCTGTCTAAGAAATACACTATCCTTGTTTGTGTAATTGTAGTTGTCTGTCACGTTCAAAAGAACAATATAACAATATTTAAAACAAACAAACAAACAAACAAACATGTAACACATTTTACTTCACCTTGTTGGTGGACATATTTGCAAGCGATTCTTCAGTATGCCGGCTGTGTCAACAAACCCTGGTATTTTTCCTCTTTACAACACCGGTGAAGAGTATTTGCGGTTCTCAACCAGCAGGGAGTAGTAATGAGTCCAAGTTACCTAGAGCTGCTTTAAATAATCTACTTTCATTTTCATTGAGTATTTTGTTGTGTTGGTGGTGTCTTCTATGAAATGGTGACAATAGGCAGTTTTTTGGACAGCTTGTTCAAGCTCACATAAGCTCACTTGCTTTTGGCAGACTCATTAAAACCTTGTTGAGTAATCTCTTAAAATTGCCTTTTAGTTGCAAGTTTTGACAACATCCATAATCTTAGTTCCCTCTCTGAAGTGTGAATGCGAGCTTATTGATTTAAATGCTCTGGAAATGAAGCATCACGCTACCAGCCTATATGAAGGTGATGTCATGTGTAAGTGCGTATGGATTCTCCAGTCGCGCTGTGATATTGATGGTATTATGAGGCATATTAATTTAGGGTGAGCTCAGCATTGACGTCACTGAAGGCCTATGTGTGAAAGCACTTCACTTGGTCAGCAGAGTGACAACACAACTGGTTCATCCTGACCAGAACCTCCATCAGTCAGTGCAAACTGTCCTCCAACCACGTGTGACTTCATAGATTGTTGGTGAGCCAATCGCAGTGCTGCGTGTGTCACTTCGAACGGAGCTTCATAATACACACTTAGCTCCAGTGTGCAAAATACTGCAATGTAGAAAGCAAGATCACTAGGGCCCTCTTATTTTTCCACCAAATACAGATGAGCGTAGGACTGAAGAAGCCCTGCACTTTAACCTCAATGTCACAGCATCAGGCCTTTTCGTTTGATCGGCTTCAACGGTTCCGCAGTGATTTTCCGAGGCTTAAATCTTCTCAATCCCTTCTTCTTCTTCTCTTTTTGGTCACAGGATGTGAAAGCGATCACTCTGCAGGGTTTTGCACCATCACACAGGAGAAAGTGTCACTTCAGCCTTGAGACGTGACTGTTCCTCCTCCTCCCGCTCCTCCTCCTCTTCCTGTGTCGACTCCAGCGCGACGCAAACCTATTTCCCTTGAACAAAGTTTAGAGCCGAGTCAAAACAGCCGCAGTCGGAAGTTTCGTCGGCGCGATCCGAGTCGTTAAAATATTCAGTAATGAGCTAAAAAAGAACCTTCCCCAGAAGAGCTGGCTGCAGTGATATAACACAGTTACATAAACACACCTCTTTAGCAGACAGGGAGCTGTCAGTGTCTTTCCCCTCCGTGTCTGTTTTCTTAATGCCCTTGTTGTTGCTCAGCGCATCTGTAGCTGCCTTTCCATGACCCCTAGAACTGCACAAAACCTAAATATGGCAATAAAAAACTGGTGATGGAAACAGCTCAACTTGAAAAAACCTCTCAATTATGGCTAAAAGGTTTTGATGCTCTCATGAGGTGGTTTTTCACACGTATCCATATAGAGGGATATCGCAAAAGTCACGTGACCAGTTCACTTCAAGTGAAAATGGCACCTTGTGATTGGACGGAGGAGACGGAATATTTTTTAAAAGTCATCAAAGAGAAAAATATGACAACCATTCTTGACAGCGAAACAAAAAAGCAAACTGGCTTATGTGCCTCACACCATTCAGTGGAAACACCTGCAAATCACAATTGTACTTTGTCAAAATTTTAGAAACATCACTTTTATTTTGCAAAAAACTGTGATGCAACAGCTTGTCTGTGTGTGTGTGTGTGTGTGTGTGTGTGTGTGTGTGTGTGTGTGTGTGTGTGTGTGTGTGTGTGTGTGTGTGTGTGCAGCCTCAGATCTCTGGGAGATGAACCCTGAGCCCATCAATCTCTCAGTCTTATTCGCTCAAATGGCCACTGGGAGACCCGATTAATTGATTAGCCCCGTTTATTTGATTCCTCATGCAAAGCAGCCGTCTGTAGCCAAGATGATGATACACAAGGAAAAAAAAAACATTTCCCAGTCTGCAAACTCCCTGGGACGGATCTGCGCCACTAACGTGGTTAGCCGTCCGTTAGCTCCTGCCTTTTATTAATGGCCTCTGGTCTTCGATGGAGTGCAGACATGAAAACGTCTGCCTGCAGAGGCAGGTGATGGAATGTTTTTAACATGCGGTGATGTAATGTTATTGTGCTGCTGCAATAACGAGAGAGGGAGGAGCTCTCGCTTCCTGTCATCTGTCGGACATCTTGTGTCACGGTTTACGGTTTAAAACCACGTTTGTGCTCAGAAGAAAAGGAGTTCACAGTTTTGATGATAAGACTCACTGAATGGTTACTTGTGTAATATCTGGAGATTTTGAGAAGAAACAGCGACATCAAGTGGTTACATTTAAGATTGCAGCACTCTTTCGCTCACCCTCCCTCTCCCAAGTTTGCCAGTGAACTACGGTGGCCTGTGCAAACAGAACCAGGATACCTTCTTCTTTGTTTGTTTATTTGAGGACGCCAGTGTTCACCCTGACTACAAAATGTAGTCTGTCAGGGGGTTGGATTGTCCCTACCAGGCTTCCTTAGAAATATGGCGGTGCAAGATGGCAGCTAACTGGGAGCAAGACCCTTGCAATCTGTATATTGTTGCATAAATATATATAAGAACCGTTATATGGATAGGAAAACCACATTACTTTTATTTTACTGTGGGTATACACTTTTATTGATGTTTTACGGACAGTATATTAAGCGTTTACCAATATAAACATCTTAAATCAGGCCACTGGATGTTTCAGAAAAATTCAGTGCTAACGCCTCTTTGCTTTCAGTTTAGTCACGAATGCAAGCCGCAGACAGGAGCTGACAATGCAGACAAAGAAAAGAAAGAACATTAAGTGCTATTTAAATTCTAGCGTCATGGTTCTGTTGAGAGAAATGTTTTTTAGCAGTTTTAGAGAACATTTTGTGTCCCCGACAAACATTTCCTTCCCTTCCCTCCAACCATCACATGGACTGTTTCCTCTGTACACCCGCAGCGACGGGCTTTGCTGAGGAAGTCACTACTTCCTAATCTCAGCAATGAGCATTTGGCCAATTTTATTGCGCAGCCTGGCAGGCGGTGAGCTCCTCGTCGTGTTTACATCCTGGAAGGTCATTACAGTGTTCCTCCTGCCAATGTCATTGCCAGTTATTTTCCATGACAGTCACTCTTTATAATGCCATCCAAACAGTGGGTGACCCCCCTCCAGCTGGTGAAGGGGGGTCACTGCAGGGAGAGACGGACAGTGACATTTCTCATTTTAACATTAATCAGCTATGTTACTTTTCACCATTGCATTGCGTTGAGAGTGAACATTTTAATCAGTGAACACATTTTCTTGTATAGGATTGTGTTGATTCAAGGATTTTGATAGATAGAAATAGATTGATAGAAATATGGTTATTTGACCTTCTTGTTGGATGCATATTAAATATATGCTATTTCTTTATGATATAAAAAAAATAGCACATGTTGCCCTTTAACGCCCTTACTGTTAAAACAAAAAAACATGGACAACACTTTTACACAAACAATAACAGACAATAACTACACACTATCGTGCATTGGCAAAGAAGAAATATTTTATGAATCATAAATCAAGCATTGTTATTAAATTTAATAGACACTAGTGTAATAATTGGCCATTTGTTTCCCTTAGATTACTGGTTATAAACAGTTATCAATGTTCTACTTCAGGGTTATTGTGCCCTGACCGTCATCCTAAGCAACCTTTTATTAGTATAAATGCATCTTTATAAACACATTAACTCACAAGTTTGTAACTGTATTTTTAATGGACTTGTGTGTATTACTGAAGGAACAAGGCTTACTATTACTACTTCTACTACTTTATTAGTCATTGATAATGTGTACTTATTAGGCATTTTACAGATTTGTTTTGTTTTGTTATTTGCTAAGATTAATTATAATTTTAATTCAGTTTTCCACTTATTTTTGTGATTCAGTCACAGCTAAGTGCCTGCATATATTGAAATTGCTAATTTCTCGTATGCTGCAGTTTGTTTGTTTGTTTTTTTACTAGATTTAGCAGAGTCTCTTGCCTCACATCCTGGTCAATGCTGCAGCAGTGTGTCCAGAACTCACCGTAGTTTAGACAACACACCTTTACTTTGAATCAAGCATCGTACGAACCTTTGTGTGCTGATGTTTGCGTAGTTTACCCTTGGCAAGTTAACACGCTAACAAGTTAACATGCTAACGTGTGAGATTAGCATGTTAACATGATAACATGGGTGATTAACAAGTTAACATGCTAGTATATGAGATTAACAGTTAACATGGGCGAGTTCATCCCTTCAAACTGCTTTATTTTACATATTTATTCACAAACTATCTCAGTTTGTCTCTTGGTTTAGTTCCAGTGTACAATATGTCACAAGCAAACAATACACAAACTGTATGACAACTTGCCACGTCTCTCATTTGTCCTGATATTAACAGCCTGCTCACTTTAGCTGCATGTTAATCTGCCAGCAGTTCTCTGCGTTCCCCAGCATATCTGCGTCCTCTTGCAAAACTTTGGAAAGTCTTAGGTTGGAATGTTTCCAGGTCTTTTTTTTGTAGTGTTTTCCTTTTTCTACACTCGCTGAGAGTTTTCATACATTCCTCTCGTCTTGAAGCGCCGACTCCTCCATGAAGTCGCAACACAAAGTGAATATACTGGCTGGTGACTGGCGCTCGTCCCACATGCTTTGAAGACGACTCGGTTAGGTGCCTTTCCCTTATTATGTAGCTTGCTGGCTCTTGTGAGGGACGTCTGAGATGCGCACACGAATGACGTCAGCTCTGTGGCGCCTTTGAACGCCACGCAGTCACGTTGCAAGGCTTTCAGCCACACGTCTGTGATTATATAACTTATTGCAGAAATAGAGGCTTTATTTTTCTTCCAAGTTTTGGTTCCTTTTCAAACTTTTGCAAAATAAGGTCAAATTTGCCTGCATTGAAATTTGAAAGTGAAGCTCTTTTAGAAAACCTGCAGAAATCATAAATCGAGATATGTCCTTCTTTTTGACCTATTTCTGATATATAACTTTGATGTGAGTTTTTTTCTCTTAAAGTTAACACTGTTTTGAGGAGAAGTCATGCGGTGACAGAAAAGTAGCATTCTTAAGGTTATTTACTAATGTTTGAGATGAAAAACCTGCTTCGATGTTGTATTAGTCACAGGGGTTAAACTTCTACTGACTTTCAATCCTTATTATCTTCAAATTCTATTGTCATAACGATTGAAAAAACAACAACTGTGTTTTGGCCATTTGCAAAACCCCAAACCTTTCGCTGTACTTCTGTTTTTATTTTACAAATGATTGTGATGTTTGGCACTAAGCAAAATAGAAGCTTGCAAGGAAATAAAATGCTGCAAACTGCATTTTATACATTTGGTTTTAAGATTCTGTTTGATTTCTGTTTGTTTTCAATCTATTTCCCTGGTTGACCCTTTTCATTCTAAAGCCTCATTCAGCGTGGGAAGGTCAGCCAACCAGCTGTTGCTGGAAGTTCCTCAGAACAGACTGGAGACCAGAGGCAGCCAAGCTTGCTGGCCGGCTCTCTGATACTCCCTTCTTGAAATCAACAAGCATTAAATCATCCTCAACATTCACAGTTTTTAAGTCCTTTTTGAAAACCCAAAAACTTGTTTCTCCCAACATTCCTTTCAAGTTGTGACAAACTTAGTTTTTGTGTGGTTTTGATTTTGATTTTCACTCAGCGCTGGTTTGTTTTAGAAAGGAAAGTCACAAAGTACAAATACCCCATTACTCTACTTAAGTCGATGTAGAACATAACGTTGGTTATCATTATTAAAAGTGTCAACATCCAAAAATGGCGCACTGGTCATAACTATGATATATGATTACAGTTTGGTTGTACTGCAGTTGAAAAAGCAAACGTATTGAGAGTAGCAAAGCTGTTCAAAATGATCCAGAGGCTCAAGCAAGACCTCTGACCTCTGACCTCTGACCTCTGAACTCTGGTCATTTCAGTCCAGATTATTCTGTCACAACTTTTTCATTTTAGAAAAATGATCAACAGATGTATTGTTTCATTAATGGAAAAAAAAATACTATTTCATTTACTGACTTTGCTTTATTTTTTACATTACTGAAATACATGTCAGAGTAAAGTAGTTGAGTAAAGGAGGTAAATCAGTATTTTTACTTTTACCAGAGTAGTTTTTACACAAGCATGCGTACTTTTACTTTCCTAATAGTTTTGTCACCTCTGGTTTTAAACATGTTTCAGACAAAATACTTTGGCCTGTGTTAAGTTCAGTCTCAGTCAAGGATGTCTGCTCAGGACGTATAAAGTGACAGAAGTGCAACAATACAAGAAGAGGATGAAGAGGATTGATTCTTCGAGATGCAGCTAGAAGGAGACAGATGACACAGCGATGCAGTTTGACAAATGACAGTTCAAGTCATTTGCATTGTGTGGTTGCTACCCCTGTGTGAGTGTGTGTGTGTGTGTGTGTGTGGAGAGGGGGGGGGTTCTCACGGGTTCACATTCGTGTCAGGAAGCGATGGTGGAGTTTTGCGTTGACAGTCGACACTGTTTAGATGTGACAAAGTAGCAAAGCAGTGAACTCCCAGGGACGGCGGCAGAGGTGAGGAGTTGAAGGCCGACCAACCAGCCGACCAGCCGACTGACTGTCTGGCCGACCAGCCAGCGATGACTTTTCTGGCTCTCACTCAGCCGTCAGCTTCTGCTCATCGGCACGTTTCTGCAGCAAAGGGCTCTCGCGACAATGGTCTGGAGAGGGAAGATCGTGTGTGTGTGTGTGTGTGTGTGTGTGTGTGTGTGCGCACGCGCCGGCCTGGCTGGCCGGCCGGCCGGCCGTTTGGAGTGGCCGCCAGTCGCCATGTTTTATTCTGTTTCATGTTGCAGACACGGCTGCCACTCACTGTCAGAGGCGGCCCACTCAAAGCGCTTCAAAGGCAGCAGCAGCATCCGCCATCCAGTCGCTGCATTCAAGCATTTGGGGGACATGCGCGCACACAAAGAGCCCTCACACACACACACACACACACACACACACACACACACACACACACACACACGTAGACACACAAACGGCTGGGAGATCCAAAAGGTTGTTGGCTGGGAGTGGTGGAAGGTCACTGCTGTAGCTGCGTTTTGTTGCGTCTGCTGCTCCTTAAGAGGAAAGTTGTGGTTCTGAAAAGGAAGTGGGAGCAAGAAACAAAGGGAAGCAATATGATAATACACTATTTTTTATGATTTCATTTAAAAAATAGTCACTGGAGACTGGACCAACTGGAGGTTGGTCTTGGTCTTGATTTTACTTGGTTTACTTTTTTCAAAATAGTTGGCAAAGCAGCAAAATGGTAAAGAAAATGATTAAAAGACACCTTGCTGAAAAAAGATGTTGCTGTTCCATTTAGAAGCAAACTGGAATTGAAAAAAGATGCTCCTCATTTTTTCTGTTTTGTTCTTATTTTTCTTTGATGTATAAAGTCTTGTCCTGGTCTCCATCTTGATACTCTCTCGTCTTCATAACGTCTTGGTCTCAGTTGGTCTTCACTACAGCACTAGTGTGTGGTGACCTTGACGGCAAAAGTCAAGGTGACTGGCACCACCTGGCTGTCAGCTCAGTTAGCAGCACCATCATTCTATAACACAATCTGCCCATTAAGATGTTGTTTTCTATGTGATGTCATGTTGCCATGTAAATGTGCATCGCCATCAGTTTATTAAAGGAACAATTTAATGTCACTGATGTTCTCACACAATGTGTTTGGCTTGCAAAATGAAACAGGATTTGATGAGCAAACGCAGAGGTGGGAAAGTACAAATACTTTGTTACTTAAGTACATTTTTCAGGCATCTGTACTTTACTTGCGTATTTCTTTTTCTGACTCCTTTTTAATTTGTGCAAAAAATATCAACAAATGTATTGTTTCATTAATGGAAAAAACATGTTTACTTTTTTACTTTAGTACATTTCAGAACCTGTATAATTTTTACTTGAGTAAAGTAAAAATCAGTACTTTTACTTTTACTAGAGTAGGTTTTTTAAACAAGTATCCGTAATTTTACTTAAGTACAGATTGTGAATACTTTTGCCACCTCTAAATATATGTGTGTAGGTGTAAATGGTGAGGTGGGTGAGTCCCATCTGAAAAGTCTAAAAAAGGTCAAGCTTCTATAAAACATCAGATCTGAGAACAGCATCACCAAAATAAGAATTTCAAAAAAACTTAAAATGTTCTCTCTCTCTCTGTTTCCTGGTCAGATCCTGCGTATCTGCACGAGGTACACCCCTGACCAGGACACCATGACCTTCTCCGACGGACTGACCCTCAACCGTACTCAGATGCACAACGCTGGCTTCGGCCCGCTCACCGACCTGGTGTTCACGTTTGCCAACCAGCTGCTGCCCATCGAGATGGACGACACGGAGACGGGCCTCCTCAGCGCCATCTGTCTCATATCAGGAGGTGGGTGAGCCAGGGGGCGAGCCGGGGGTCGAGCGCCGGGCGCTGAGGGAGGAAGGGGGCAGGAAGAGGAGGAGTGAAGGAAGGGAGTAGAAGAAGTGAAGAAGGGCAGCAAACTCACTGGGAAAAAGATACAGGAGTTTAGAGCAGCGGTGGGCAAACTTTTAGACTGGTGGGGCCACAGTGGGTTCTACAGTGGGCCAGAGGGGGGTAGCGGAGCAGCAGCAGATGGATGGAGTGTTTTGGTGAGCCACCTCATAGGAGGAAACAATCTATCATGGGATAAATAGAAAACATGTTGCTTTAAAGTTAATTGAAAATGAAGCAAAGTTGCAACCAAATCAGTGTCTTTGAAGCCCAGCGGTGTTTAGCTCTTAATTGGAATGAAATTTTGATGTGGACTTTGATAAAATGTTGGAGTTTTTTTCTGGATGCTTCGCTTCATTGTGGTACTAGAGGGATCGGTTGGGTTCTCTTTGATTGTGCAAATCACTTTGAGACGCCTTGGGGTGGAATTCAGTACGTTGTAAACAAAAGTTAATTGATTGATTGATTGATTGCTGATCAATTAATCGTCTGATCGATTAATCAATGGATTTATTAATCAATTCATTGATTGATGATGGATTGATTGATGATTGATGAATTAATTGATCATAATGAAGAAAACACTTTATTTTTTTGGTTATGGGAAGCTGCATTGTTAGCAGCAGTGCTATTACTGCTATCAACCACTCTTATCCAAACTTTTTACCAATCACACTGTGGGGGTTTTGGGGGGGCTTTTAAATTTCGGTTCGTCAGCTTTTGCAAAACAACACTTCCTGTCTGTTCCGCTCGTCTGACGCTGCAAAAATCCTCCCGCCAAAGTCGAGGAGACGCACGAGGGGGGGAAAAAAGAGGTTTTGGAAGCATCGTTACATCATGAAAGAATGTGAAGTTGCGATGAGAGCGTCGTCCGGGGCCCCGCGAGTGGAGCCGACGGCTTTAGTGATTCAATCCATCGCCTGACAGCGGCTCCCATTCATCACAGGCCGCCCAAATCGATCGGCCCGGTGAAATATTGAGTGGTCGGGGATGAAAGGGAGGCCTGCCTGCCTCCACGGGAGTCTGGAACCAGGTCAGGCACAGGTTGCTGCTGTCGGGGAGCCAGCACTATGGGGGGGGGGGGAGGGTGCAACAGGAGGTACGTTACACTGGCATCGGTTTGCTGAGTTGGATTGTCGCGACCGGGGTAATCCTGTTCTGGCTGGTTCTCCATCAGAGGCAGCAGCAGCAGCAGCAGGTGCAGGTTCAAAAGAGCACTTGCATCTCAATACTCACCAATATCTGGTTCTTATTTGAACAACATTCATCAGCATGTCTTTCTAGACTGGGGGGGGTCAAACTGTTTGACTGGTGGGGCAACACTGGGTTGTAAAATGTGCCAGAGGGGGGTGACGGAGCAGCAGCAGATGGATGGAGTGTTCTGGTGAGCCACCTCATAGGAGGAAACAATCTATCATGGGATATGTAGGAAACATGTTGCTTTAATGTCAATGGAAAATGAAGCAAAGCAAAGTTGCAACCAAATCAGTGTCTTTGAAGCCCCACGGTGTTTAGCTCTTTATTGAAATGACTCTGGAAACACTGGAAACATGGAGGAAATACAGCTGTTTGATGACTGACTCACTATTAATATTGTTTCTTCAAGTTCGGCAGGCCGGATTAAAAAGATTAACGCATTAACGGGCCACATATGGCCCCCGGGCCGTAGTTTGCCTACGCCTGGTTTAGAACAGGGCGACTATCACAAGTTTCACTGCAGTACAAACACAAATTTAACAAAATTGTCATGTACAGGCATATACAACTGGTATCTGTGTTGCTGTATCGGCACATATTTTACAAGTACAAGTAGAGTACTCAAGCCCAGTATCAGTACCGATATACGAAACTGGTATCCCTGTATGCATCCCGAAAAACACAGTCAATCTTGTACCTTTTCTCATAGTTTATATAACAGCGCTGAAGGACTGCAACCCCTTCACGGTCCACATATTCACATATCTCAGCACAGCTCAGATGGGATTTTTCATTTGGCACAGAACTTTACTTGGACTCGTGGGCCCATATTTGTGTTGGTCAGAGGCCCAAACTAAATGAGGAAGTTTGAACATTTGTGAGTGTGTCTCCGTCTTTGGCTGGCCTGGAGCAGCATCAGTATTCAAAGTACGGCTGCGTCCGACAGCGAGCGTTTTGATGCTGCTGATAATGACTCTCATGTGGTCGTTGGCGCAGCGAAGCTCTTTGCTCATCGCCGAATGTTTGGCCGCTCCAGTCAGGAAAGAATGTGCAATGACAGCCGCTAATTGTGTCTGCCTAAACTCTATACACTAACAAAAAATAAAATGTAGCAACCGAAGCGTAAAGTATATTTGAACATTTTGCACCTTCCCTTACAAATCACATTTCAAAATAAATGAATGCTTAATTTACAAATACCAACACAGAACACAGCCTAGTTATGAGCTTTTCATCTTGTTCCCCTAATTGTCCTCCTATCTCTCCCTTCAAACTCTTCTCTTTGTTCAGCAGAGTGCGTCATTCTCTCCGGGCTGTGGTAAATATTACAGGCTACTTGCGTAATCCATGGACAGTGTGAGATTCTTGCCAGTGCCTCTGTAATCACACAGCCTGAGAACAGGTCCAGCAGCTGCTCATTTCAGTAGACACACTGCCACCCTATGGTGCAATGTGTAAAAAAAAAAAATTAATAAAAACATGTATATTTTGATGTTATTTTCAACTAAATGCTTGTCAGAAAGGTTGGTTGTGGAATACAAAGTGGCACAATGTAACACCTTAAAGCTGGTCTTTCATTTTTTGTGACTTTAGCTAACTGAACCATACTAGAAGATATTTGTTTATAAAAAAAAAATATATATATATATATATATACATTTCAGACATACATTGAATACACCCATCAATTTTCTATACCCGCCACCTCCTGCATTAAGGTTTACGAGGACATTAAACACATGTTTTTCATAAAATTGTAGTTACACTACATATGAATTTAGTGAGTGGACCAGACCTCTAATTGGAGCTCAAAAATTGGCTGCTTGGTTGATTAATAAATCTAAATAACAAAGAAAAGCAGTTGATATGTGTCCCATGCAAAGCAGGCTGTGTCTGATGAGCTGATATTGAAGGAGGTGTTCAGAGCCACTGCAGATTCTGACCACTGATCATCACTACAGCAATTTGGAAGAATGGCCTCAAACTGATTCTTACTGTTGAAGAGCGAAATCACATCCAAAGTCAGATAGTGGTAGAAATAGAGATAGACATACAATTTGAGGACTGTTTGGCACTTAAAGCTATGTCTTCATTACAGTTTGCAAATTTCAAACCTCAGATATCAGAGCTCAATGCAGAGGAGGATTCAAATTCATTTTCTGCCCAACTTATCTACTTAGAATGACAGTCAAAGCAGAATCTCCTCTGAGGAAGAGGAGTTGACACAATGGGAATGGCTTTGATCACGCCAGGCTTTGTGCTGCGATTACACACATAAGCCGGTGCCTATCAGATCGAGGGGAGAAATGGATCCGTCGCTCTGGAGCCCAAAGTGTGATTGTGTGTTTGATTGTGTGTTTCAGACCGTCAGGACCTGGAGGAGCCCTCCAAGGTGGACCAGCTCCAGGAGCCCCTGCTGGAGGCCCTGAAGATCTACGTGAGGAAACGACGGCCCAGCAAGCCGCATATGTTTCCCAAAACCCTGATGAAGATCACAGACCTGCGCAGCATCAGTGCTAAAGGTAGGGGGAGCGTTACATCATAACTGAGTTTTTAGTTAAAAGTTTGGTCAACGGCTGTCTGTTTGAATGTTGCTTGTCATATTCTTGTGTATAGCTATCAAATTTCATTTTCCCAGTGTCTCATTGCATTTGTTCTTGTTTGTTTAGACAGATAGATAGATAGATAGATAGATAGATAGATAGATAGAGAACTACACCTTTGCAGCACTAAAACAAAGTACAAAAATAAACTTTACAGTAAATACAGTAGTTACAAGCTTACAGGTTTAATATATTGCCCATAATTACATTAATTAAAGTGTATAATCACAGTATAATAAAAGTAATTTGATTTTCCTACCCTTAGAACGGTGCTCAGAATATCCGTAGATCAAAGGGCCAGTTAGCTGCCGTCTTGCACCGCTATATTTCTATGGAAGCCTGGTGTGGACAATCCAGCTGCGTGACAGTGTGCTTTGTAATTAGAGTGAACGCTCACATCCTCAAATAAACCAAACAAAGAAGAGGGTGAACAAGGTATCCAAGTTTGGGTGTGCAGGCCACCGTAGTTCACTGGCAAGCTCAGGAGGGGGGAGGCAGAGTGAAAGATGCTGAAATCTAAAGTCTAACCACTTGATGTCGCTGTTTCTTCTTCAAAATCTCCAAATATTACACACTGAACCTTTACTGTTTATGTTCAATTCTTTTGGGATGGTTGTTACATTCCAACAACCACCTCTGGTCCAATGTACGAGCTGATGTTTGTTTCCCGTTTTGTGCTCCACATCTACCGACCACATTGATCCCGCAGGAGCCGAGCGGGTCATCTCTCTGAAGATGGAGATTCCTGGTTCCATGCCACCGCTCATCCAGGAGATGCTGGAGAACTCGGAGGGCCAAGACGGTCAGAGCAGCGGCAGTAGCAGCGACGGCGGCGGTGGAAGCGGCAGCAGCGATGGTAGCAGCAGCGATGGTAGCAGCGGTAGCAGCAGCAGCGGTAGTAGCAGCACTTCAGCTGAGGTGGCAGCCAGTCCCAGCAGCAAGGGCAGCCCCAACGACGAGGCCGCCGCCACTGCTGCTGCCGACTCGCCCGGGTCCCCAGACCCAGAGGGGGAGTCGGCCTCCCCGGCGGAGGAGACGCCCTGAGAGGGAACTTGAAGTGAACCTGAGGTGAACTCTGTCTGGCCTCCCTTTGTAGAAAACACAACAAGAAACAAAGAGGAAGAGCCAGACGGGGCACCACCACCCCCCTATAAACCTCCCAACCCCGACTCCTTTGCTCGGTATTATTATGTTATCTTTATATCCCCCTATTTTTCCTCCGACGTCCCCCCGACCCCTCCGCCGACTCCCCTCTTCAAAAGAAAAAAATAAAGGTCATCACGGAGACCTCAAAGGAATCAGCGCTTTGTGTATAATCCCCATATTGAGCTCTTTACTTTGGCGCGATGATGTCTCTGGGACGGCGACAGACAGACAGACAGACAGACCACCAGGACCACCAGGGACCAATCTCCTCAGGTCTCCTGTGTAAATTCTTCTCTGCATGACAGGAGTTTGATAAGTGGTTTTCTTCCTCTTCCTCCTCTTCCTCCTCTTCCTTTGCGTCTTCACCCCGTATTGTTGGCCCTACGCGCATTGTACATACCACTGTATGGTTAGATCTCTGTTTCTATGATGACTTTTGTGGTGCTTTTTCTTTGGTGGTCTTCAAATATTATCTTTGAGGCGATATTACAAGGTTTTAAAAGCGGGGGACACGTTGTAAGTCCTTCAAAAAGTTATTCTAGAATGTTATAGACCTTACGTAAGTCTAATATTTTATATTTGTCACGATATTTAAAAGCTGTTTGTTTGTTTTTTTTCTTTTTCTTTTTGGTCTTTTATAACATGTCGCTACATGAATGAGTGTACATCCAAGCTCCTCAAGACAGCTGAGTCTGTTCAAGTCGGTTCCCTGGAAAGCAGGGACGCACAACAGCCTTTGATACACAATCATCAGACCGACCGTGTCTGTTCGCGTCTTGTTCTCGGTTCTCGGACCTGATTCAGAGATTGGATGTAGACCATGCCGCTCTATGAAATCAACCCATTGGGTGGCTGTGTTGGGTGTAGTTGTATCTCAATGGCTAAAATCAGTTTCCCTCACGGTCCAAAGTGATTGAGCCGAGGAGGCGGCTGATGGAAACCAGAGCGACAGGCTGTGATCAAACAGGACACTTTTCTTAACCATTTCTCTCTCGTTGACCCTTTACTCAAGCTGGACCAAGTTTTAACTGTGTCGCACTTTATTATCGTTCACAAGTTTTTCATTTGAAAGTGGGCGTTGTTCCCCCTCCCACCACCCGAGGCGCTGCGCTTTTTTTCCAGATCTCAAATGGAGAGGCCACTGATTGTATGAGCAAGATGTCTGGACTGCACGTTAATCAGTCTGCTGTTTTTTTTGAAGCAAATATCAACCACCTGCTTTCTTTGTAAAGTTACTATTACAAAGAAAGACAAAAATTTGACTGGCAGCTTCCAGAGAGATACGTTTTAGTAGATATGAAATATTTACACATCCTGGTTTTCTTCGTCAGCAGGCTGGAAAACAAGTGCAACTTTATTGTTAACAAGCGTGCAGCTTTCACTAAAAAATACAATTCAAATTGGCAGGCAAGTGAGGGTAAAGTCAATCTTACCTAGTTTTGCAAACTCGTATTCAATTTGTCAGTCAATTCATTCAACATAAGCTGGAATATGTGTCAGCAAAACTATGAAAAATATTTATTTATAGGATAATTTTAGTATCAGTATCAGTACAACTTCCTATATGAAACTTTCAACAGTTATAGAGGGATATTGTTGCTGGAGTTATGAAGGACCTACCGTGTTTAACATGACAACTATCGATATAATCGTACATGGACTTTTATGTCATAGAAATCAAGTCAAAATGGCCCAAATGCCGTCGTTGCATTTCATCCAGTGACTTAAAGGTCCCATTTCAAGCTCTTCATTTACATCCAGCACACTGTGGAATTCCATGCATTATTATTATTATTATTATTATTATTATTATAGAATAGTTATTCCTTTTTATAGCCTCCACTCAACTTTTGCTAGAAAATTAATGATTATATATGTGTGAATATTAATTCATACACCTACATATATACAGTATATATATATACATTTCAAAGAAAGTCGTATATATACGTACGACACCAGACCACCACTAACAATTTCTAAGGAGGCTGATCTGATCAGGACGTATTTGGTAATAAACCGCTAATGTACATAATGTATTTGATGTGTTTTTGAATATTTTGATTGAACCCATTATTGAAGGGGTCAAACTTATAATATTCTGCAGTCAGTAGGAGACAATCCTACCAATACAATTAAAAAAAAAACGTGTTTGCAGTTTACAGTTCTATTGATTGTTGGTGGTGCTGTTTACATGACGTCTCATCATCAGCTTTGTTACTGTTGTCAATGTCACTCATGCTTTAACCTCAGATATTACTTTAGTGACCATAAAAATCATACCTAAAAAAAAATAAGAATACAAAAGAATAAACATACACATATACATATTGCTAAAAAAAAATTTAAAAAATTGTCGCATCTGGTCACATGTTGCAGTCCCATGTGCCTTCCTGTGTTTTCCGAGCAGTGCCGGGTTCTTGTGTTCCGCCTCCTGTTTGATCACAGCAGCCTGTTGTGTGTGCATGTGTGCATGTGTATGTGTGTGTCACCGTCGGCCTGATGAGTGTGTGTATCTCCAACAATCGTGTAACGTTATCTAGTGAGCGGGCTCTACAGACGCACACTGGGCGGGGGGCTTCTGTTATGGCCTTATGAACAGAGCCCCCAACCCTGCACCCCCCACCCCTCCTCCGACTCTTCAGAAGTGTCTTGTTTGAATCCAGTGGAACACACAGGAGCAGCGCAATCCTCAAAAACACACACACATACACACTCGCTTGTTCGCTCGCTCGACGATTGTAACACGTTCACTGAAAGCACACAGCCGAAGCGGGCAGGAGGGGGAGGGTGGTATTCATATTGACCTTTGAATCTAGTGTTGTAGTCCAGATGGCACCAACCGAGACCAAGACACTATCAAGACTGGAGAGCATCGAGAAAGAGACCAGACCAAGACTTTATATATCAAAGAAAAATGACAACAAAACAGAAAAAAAGAGCAGTTTCTTTTTAAAATTCCAGTTTGCTTCGAAATGGAACAGCAATATCTCTTTTTGGCAAAGCGCCTTTTAATAATTTTCTTCAACATTTTGCTGCTTTGCCAACTATTTTGAACCATTTTCATAAAAACAACTTTGCTTCATAAAATTCAAAAATCAATGAACTAGGAATAAGGGGGCAGGGTGTCACTCTGGATGTCACCAACAGAGCATAACAAGGCAGCAGCTGGATTCTTTTCTGTTATTATTGTGTTATTGCAGTGTTGGCTGAGTCTCCACTGGTCTGGATCAAAAACCCTCAGTCCATCCAGTCTCAGACCAAGATCAGACCCAGTAAAAACGTCCAAGACGAGACCCAGACCCTTAAAAATGTCTGGAGACCGAGACCAACCTCCAGTACTGAACCCCCTGGAATCGGGTTCCACCACTTTTTGGACCCAATGTCCATCTGAGTTCTTTAATCTGGTTTGAGCGGTGAGTCTTAGGTTGGATCAGTGGCTACTGCAGAAAAAACTCCTACTTTGTTACTTCAAGAAGAGTTTTACACTGCACTGTTTCCTTGTATGGGGCCCAGATCCCTTCACAACCTCCCCCTGCTCCAGTTCAGTTCAAGTTCAGTGAAAGAGGCGAACTGGCAACTGAAGAAGAAGCCACGAGGTTGAACAATTGGCACCAACGTTCAGTCTGAGGACAAGTTGCAGGATGTTCCGTCGCTGGCAGGTTCACTTTTCAGAGGAGATTTTTTAGTGTGATTTTGTTGGTGAACGACAGAGCAGCTGGAAAACGCACAATCCGATGTCAGTTTGTCATTTAAGCTTTTTTCTATCAAGTTAAGAACTCGGTAGAAACTTAATTGCAAGACTTCTTTATGAAGGACCCTCAACTGAGTTCAGCCCCATTTTCAACAGGAGACATTCACATTGCAAACTGGCCAAATTCTGACATGTCAATCAAGACTAGAGATGCACCGATACCGATACTGAGTACTTGATAAAGCTATTGCATTATAGAATTACTTTGATAAGTTTTACTCCTTTACAAACACAAATTTAACAAAATTGCCATATTAAAGCACATGGATGGACTACTCTATCCCGGTATCGGTATTGGTACCGATACCCGATACTGGTATCGGGTATCGGTGCATCCCTAATTAAAATTATGGGAATGATGAGATAATCCAAACCTGCTGTTATTTTCCTTTGTCCCACATTGTTAATTAATTGTGGATTTGCCAAAATCATGTTTTCATTATTGCACAGTTCCCTCGAAAATTTCCAGCAATACGGCCCAGTTTTGTTTGTTTTATCAGTTTTATTCAATCTAATGGATAAGCGAGGATCAGGTTCATCACTTGAGAGTCGGGAAGTATATTTGCAACCGTGGGCCTGCTGTTGGAGCGTGTCCATATGCCTCAAAGTTCTGTAGAAGCAAATATTTAAAAATCTAGATTTGGTCTAAATGAGACTTCACTCCCGATCACGTTTGATTTTTGTTAACACAATGCGCCTCGTGACGGTTATTACGAGCCACATCGAACGCCACACAACCAGGGCGGAGAATCTGAAAGCGACTGCAGGACACAAACTCAGTGCCTCAGCTTGAAACTGTGGTCAGGCCTCGCTTCAGTTTCACACACACACACACAAAACAAAGAAAAGTTGGTTTGGATTCCCTCAAAGTCGCGCCGGAGTCGGGCTGCCGCTCTCTATCTTCATAGCATTTACTGAAACCAAACCCAGCGCAGACTTGGGGGAGCTGAGTTGAAAGTGGGAGCAGACGTTAAAAAGTCCAAAGCAGCTGAAAAATAAAAACCTCAACCAATGCCTGTGATTTCCAGGACGTGTAGAGATTGTGGACGAGGTCGGCTTTCAACTCAAACGATTGCGAGCTCTTTCAGGGCAGTTCGTATCGGAAAAAGCAGGCTGTCTTTGGCAACAGCTTCAGTTTGAAAACTCTCTTCCTGACTTGTACATAAATCCGAAAAAGTTGAAAAGCAACTTCACAACTTTTCCACCTCTTCTGTTTTGAGTGGGGGAGGGGCAGATATGTTGCCGTGGAGACGGTCTGCTGGTCACCTGTTCCATCAGCGAAGGAACGCACCACCGCTCCACTTTATTTGTTTGAGTAAAAAGCATGGATGTATTATAAGAACTGGATACCGGACCGGCAATATGGCGGCACGCTGGTTTTTCCCAGTGGCCACTTGAGGTACTGCAGCAAAAAAAATTCCATTGGCCCAAAAAGCATTTTTCCCATAGACCGCAATACAAAAATAAAGGCCTTTAAAATGTCTTTCTATTGTAGATTGTCCAGTTATCGTCTTTTAGTCGTTTTAAAAAGGCCAGAAATTATAAAGGCCAGAAAATCAACAAAAAAGAGTTTATTGCCAGCACGACGTCATCACGTCGTACGTGCTGCTGTGTCTCAGCTCGTTCTGATTGGCTGCGTCCTGACGTGTCTGCAAGTGAATCACTCTGATTGGCTAAATAGATCATGTGAGTGACAGAGGCATGATGGGAAATGACACTACTGCGCATGCTCTATGGGCCCCTTAATGTGGAAGTCAAAAACTTTTGAGCAACTGCATTGCAATGAATGGAATGAAAGGATTCTGGGGGCCTGGTAAAAAGACAGAAAGAGTCAGAAAGAAAAAGTCAAGCAGCAAAGGATTCTGGGTCTAAGCAGTAAAACGTGGGAAACCCAGCGGCATCCCATCCCCCGCTCACAATTCAATACAACAACATATCATAAGGGAAGCCGGAGCTGTTTTTTTTTTTTTTTTTTTTTTTAAACGTGTCTTGAATGTGAACAACATCATGCGATTTGTCTGAATGATATGCAGTGTTTAAATAATTCTTATTTCTATCTCAGTGTAACATAGACAGAAGAAAATGGTGTTGTCCCTCAGTTCTCTCTCTTGTCTTGCTCTCCTGGTGAGAGACAACGGGAGGCATCGTGGTGAAGTTTTTCTTTGTTTGTTTGTTTGTTTGTTTGTTTGTTGGAATTTTTTCTCTTTTTCAAGCTGGAAAAGCTTCACAGCTGAAGAATGTCCACAATCCAACTCCCTGACAGCACAGCAGCAGCAGGGACCGCTCTTTATGTTCCTTCCAGGACAACACCTTCACAATGCTGAATTAACTTGAGTTCCTTTTCCGTTGAATGTTGTACCGACGTAACTGTAATACTCTACTATCTAGCTCACTGCGGAGATGTTATATAAATGCTTTGTGCTTTGCATTCCAATGGGCAGCTCTGTGCGGGGGAAAAAAGACGCTTTGTTTCTTTTTTTGTGTTTGTTTTTTTTCGTCCTTGGGAACTTCATTCAACCTGCGTTCAGAGTCGAAGGAGGGAAGGAACCTTGTCGCTAGCGGATCTGATTTGCGATTTGCGGTGAAAAAACGATAATAGACGGATGAAGCGAGTCACCTCAGGACCTGATCTGTCGTCAATATCTTCTGTTCCCTGTTCCGTGTCAAGACGACAGAGCTGCAGCGCCCCCTCTGCCTCAGCCAGGAAGCCAATATATGCTGTCACCAATCAATCAAACCCAATCAATTGACAGCTATTTGGCAAGACAACAACCAATGGACTCGGACTGGACCCATGCTGGATTTTTAGAAAAACCTATCAACAATTTTTTGAAAAAATTCATTTTGGTGAAACAGTTTGATATGAGCTTGAGGAGGGATCATCATCTTCTAACCTTGTATGTCTGTCTGTCTGACTGACTGTCTGTTGGTCTGTCTGTCTCCCAGAAAGCCTCATAACGGAAGCGCATTGCTGCCACACTAGAAAACTAACAACGCTCCAAATCACGTTATAACGTGAAATTTATCACGAAAAACATCAAAGTTTCAAATTTTAACGTAAACATTATCACGAAATAACGCGACAGTGTCACGTTTTAAGGGGATCATTTTCACCTTATAACGTGAAACAATCCCGTAATTTCATTATGATTTGTATGTTCTATCCCGAAAAGTAACACATAAAAACATGAAACTTAAAATAAATAGATGAAATAACGTGATCGTTTCATGCTGTAACATGAAAATTATCACGTCAAAAACGTGACAATTTTCACATTATAACATGATACTGAGTCCGTTTTTTTCTTTTGTGGCAACAATGCGCTTCCGTACCTCATAATGACACACAATTCCCCTTTGAAATCTTATCTTCTAAGAAGGATTGACCTCGAATGTCAAAGTTGTCTCGCTGTCAGAGTTGAGGGTTTAACCTGCTTTGAGTGCATCTTGTAGCCAGTAGCAGCAGACAGACACGGACTTGTCTTGATGCATGTGTGTCCATGACCAATAACAGCATCAGTCATGAAGACATTGTGCAGTTGAGACGTCATGTATCAACAAACACACAAACACACACTCCCCCCCAGGCTTCATAAATGTAGAATGTGGAAATATGTCAAAGGACGACGCTCAGTAATTCTTCTCTATATTGTCACAGCAAACGGCTCAGACAAACAAGAGTTGACCTTTGTCATGAATGGTCTGACTGATCTTCTAGAAAATCTTTTTCAATAAATTTCAATTTTTCAATGTATTTATTTTTCAAGAGGACAGCGTACAGTGCACAGCAGCCCATTTTGCAGGGATGTGATTGGAGCCAATTTCAGCCAGGGGCTGGTTTACATTAGTGCTCCCCCTGCCAGTTGTTATAAACACACTATCTTAAAAGGGGGCCAACAACCGCAGTAAAGAGCAACAGCAACAGTAAGAAGGCAGTCATATTACAATACAGCACAATGACAATACACAATCGTCAAAATAAGGGGAAAAAAGTCAAATTTTTGGAATTGAATCTGTGCATCAAAGAAAAGGTTCCTCTTTCGCATCCCAAAGTCAAACGTCAAAAAAGTCATTCCATTGAATTGAATGACTTGCTTGTGCAACAATAAGCCCAGTGAGAGTTTCCTTTGATATATTTACACCTAAAACCCTTCAAAATGAATCAGGTTTAATCCAAACTTTGTGTTATCTGTTGTCAGAATATATTGAACTGCAAATTCAGTTGTGGAAAACCTCTGAGGAAAGAAATGATGATGATGATGATGATGATGATGGTGGTGGTGGTGGTGGTAATGATGACACAACTGCTGAGACCTGATGGCTAATTAGACTCAGTATTCTCTCTACACATCAGTCTAATGGTAGATGGAAACAGAATCTCCGAACCTCGGTATCATCCACCACCAACCGTCCTGGACGACGGTGTTCTTGGGAGACGTCACTCTCGCTTTCTCTTCCTTCCCATCACCGTCAGACATCCTCTCTCTCTCTCTGACACATTAGTCACATGCAGTGTTGTACAGTCATGTAAACAGCAGTGGCAGTGGGCGGGACGATGCTCCACCTCAGCAGCTGCTTCCAGGTTTGGCCTTCAGTCTATTCCAGCTCTTGTTTGAAATATCGTCTCTGTTTGTACATTAACATATTGCTTTTTATGTCCATATACTGTTTAACTTTACCATGAACTGTCCTGGCAAAGTAATAAAAATATATTTATTTTAACTTAGTCCTGTACCATCCTTTTACACGACACGTCCACGCTTGTGAAACCGCAGCTTAATGTGGGCGGGAGTGCAACGTTGATCCAAAAGTAGTAATTCCTAGTAGCTGCCACAAGGGGGTGCATTTTAAAGGCCCTCAATGGCTCTGAAGTGACTTTACTGCATCCCACCTCCACCATTAGTTCACCCTTCACTCCCTTGGCTCGCTTGGCTTTTCATGAAACGTGTGCTAAATCACGCAGTTGTGAAAATGTACCCTTTGTGACATCACAAAGGTGTCGCTACCTATCCCAGCTTAGCTGGATCTCCCCTGATTGGGCGTTCATTTCCCCCCCATTCTAAACATGTCAAGCATCAGTTTGAGCAGGATGATAAAAATCACATTTTGTAGGAGATCTGAATATGTCAATTGCTGCTCCACTAGTGTCGGCAATGAAAAATAGGACCAGAAATGTGATTTTTAATGAAGGACCTGAAAGTTATTATCCCAGTAAAGCAGAGGCCAAAGTTTGGTTGGTTTCTAAACAATTTATTGAGATGAGTCAACGTGACCTGTGGAGCCGAAGTTCCCGAATCACAGCTGTCCGAACCTCTGATCTATACCTGGTATTAGTTATTTTATTGGGAAATAATAAAATTGTAATAATTCTTTCAATGGAGCTTTAAGGTACTTCTCCTCATATGTTAAAAGTGTCTAACGAATCAGTTATGTAACTGCACTATTCTCTTTCAGAAAACGTGAACAAGCTAATTTACACTTGATACCTTGTGAGCAATTTAAATGTGCAAACAAAATCACTGCAAAAAGTAACAACAAAACTACACACGTCAGGTACATCTAGAAGAATAAAGACCAACACATTCAAAACTGAAACTCAGGTAAAAAGCAAAAGCGAAAAGAATTACAGCGGTTTGGCCAGGAGGGAAACTATTTCCTCATCTGTTTTTGAGATTTTTAATCGTTTCAACTTATTTTATCATTTAGCCCCAAGACGTATTATTTTAAAATCTGATTGGCAAGTGGCTCTGTTATCTCATGCAAATTAACCTGATATCACAGAAACAGTATGTGTTTTATGATTAAATCACAGCATCAGGAATAACTGAGGAGAATAAAGTAACAAAAATGAATTTTATAAGACTAAATGTGACACTATTGTACAGGGCGATGCAGTGGGGCAGTGGTTAGCACTGTCAACACACAGCAACAATGTTGCCAGTACGATGCCCGGGGTGCTTTTTATTTAGTCATATTTGAAATCATAAAAGCATATACAATATCATATATCTTCTTTTAATTTGCTTTTATTTCACTGCAACAAGCAGTGGTGTGTTGTGGGTCAATACTGTGTGTTAACGTTGCAGAGACAGGTGATCTTGTGTGCTGTGACTCAGTCAAGACACAACTCAGGCTGGTAAAGTGTGGCCATTTCATTGTTTACTTTCAACTTCATGTTCAAAAAGTTACATAGTTCATTTGTTGTTTTTTTTAACAATTAAAATGTGCTAAAGCACAGCATTCTAAACTTCTAAAAGCTGCTTCGGACAAATACAGAACATCTTGAATGAGCATTTAAAAAAAGAAACCTGTATATGTATAATAAAAAGTGTAAAACACCTACACATTAAAAAAAAAATCATTGAACACCACCATTAATGAAAATCAAAAGGGCAAATGTACAAAAGTCTGAGGGGAGACGGTTGAAGGGGAAGAACTTGGGTCAGGGCTGGAGTGCTGCTGGATGCCTTCGGACGCCGTCGTTAATCAAACATGTCGTCGTCGTCGTCGTCGTTGTCGTTGTCGTCCGACTCCACAAAGTACTTGACTTCCTTCTTGGCCCGGCCCGGTCGCTCTCGGGACCGAGCTTTGGTTGCGCTCAGGCTGCTGCTGTCCTCGTCCTCTTCATCTGACGCAGGCTTCTGAGGTTTCTGAAAATCAGTTCAAGTTTAATCATACATATATGACAAGATAAACTCTTTCCATCTCATGATAAACTACAGCTTTTGCGAAAAAGGAAAAAGTAGAGTATGGTGACTAAAACCAAATCAGGGTGTGCTTTCATTTTTCAGGTTGCTGTTTAACAAATGTTAAAGGTCCAGTGTGTCACATTTGGCTTGATTTATCTTTATAAATTGGTAAAAAAGTAAAATACTGCTCATAAATACATTAATAAAAGTGTATAATTGCAATAGAAAAAAAGCAATGAAGAATGGTCCTCATATCTATATGAATATCCATAGATCAAGGATATTGCTGTCATCTTGCACCACCATATTTCTAAGGAAGCCTGGTGTGGACAATCCAGCTACCTGACAGTGTGTTTCATCATGAGTGTGAACGATGTGAAATAAACCAGCGAAAAAGGAGATGGATGAAGTATCCAGGTGTGGGTGCGCAGGCCACCGTAGTTCACTGGCAAGCTCAGGAGAGGGAGGGAGAGTGGAAGATGTGGCAAAATGCAAAATCTAACCACTTGACGTCGCTGTTTCTTCTTCAAAATCTTTAAATATTACACACTTAACCTTTAGCTGTGTAATATTTGAAGAAGAAACAGCGACATCAAGTGGTTACATTTTAGACTGCAGCATCTTTCACTCCCCCTCCTGAGCTGCCAGTGAACTACGGTGGCCTGCGCACCCAAACCTGGATATTTGCAGATGCAAGCATCAACCTAATAACAAAACGTGCTGTCAGGCAGCTAGATTGTCCACACCAGGCTTCTTTAGAAATATTGTCGTGCGAGATGACAGCTAACTGGGAGCACTGGGACCCTTATTGATCTATAGAGATTCTTTTATATATGAGAATCATTTTAAAATTAGGAAAACCAAATTATTTTTATTGTACTGTGAATATACACATTCATTAATGTATTTATGAACAGTATGTTAAGCTTTCACCAACATAAAAATCATAAATCAGGCCAAATGTTACACACTGGACCTTTAATGGTCAAGGTCAACTAGTGAACCTTGAAGGACACTCACTTTTCCATGAGATTTTGCCATTTTCTTGGCTGGACTGTAGTCTTCTTCCGAGCCAGAGGCCTTCCTCTTCCTCCCCCGTCCTTTACCTGCGTAAAACAGAGAGCAGCTGACTGAAGTGCTCCCTCCTCGCAGATACAATCCCAGTCCATCGAGGGCCAAATGTGAGAAGCAGGGGCTCTGCTGAGTACCTTTGAGACCTGGTGCTGGGTTCTTGGACGCTGTGTCTGAGTCAGAGTCCCAGATGGACTTATCAGGTTTCTTTGCTTTAGGCGCTGGTGGCTTTTTGGCTGCAGCTGGAGCTGCATCAGAGGGCTTCTTGGCAGCTGGACATCACAAAGAGGAAAGAGTTGAGAGTTCGATTCCACTCGGGCTAAACACGCCCAGGACAATCGGTTCTAGAGTGTTGACCAATACTGAATTCTCAATTTGAACAGGGGAATTAATGGACCCTTTTTCTGGCCTGATGTTAGAACAAATAACTGGACTAACGGCTTGATAAGAATCAAATAAATTCATACAAAAATTTCAAATAAAAGTTTTGATTAGTCAAAGGCAAATTAGAAACTGGTCCATGAACAACACTGCTGTAATATTTTTATCAGATTTAAAAACTGGATTAGACTTTTTGGAACTCCGAAAATTAACAGTCTGCATTAACATGGTGGGGTTGGCACAGTTATGCACCAGGCTGTGTTACAGCTCCCTCTGGTGGACAGAGCAAGCACTTACCTTTCGACGCTGAAGACACTCGGTCAAACAATGAGCTGCTGGAGTACGTGGAGAAGATGCCGCGATCGTTGTCGCTGTCCGACTTGGATCCATCTGCAAGGAGGGAAAATAAGCTGCTGCTGACTCTGCTCACTCATCAACCGATGCACTGCTGAGTGAGTCGCATTACCGAACTCCTCCTGATCAAACATCATCTACAAGAGAGGTCTGCAGTTGGATCATTATTGTCAAGAATTGTCTTTTATCTTTGCACGAAGAACAAAGAACTGGCTTTCATGAATAAATAAAGATATTAATGATGAACACGAGCACTTGGAAGGACACTCATCAAAGATCACAGAAAAAAACAAATACAAAAATGCTTTGTTTTTAAGTTGCTGTTAATATTTATTTAATCATAAAACAATTCCTGCAAAAAAAACTGCCATTAAATGTGTCCTATTTCAAGTCTTAAAAGTACAAACGACCTAGCATGAATTAAAATCGTTTGGGCCTTAGAGTGCCATCTAGTGGCGGAAAGAGACTGCGACACTGAGCAAGGTCAAGTGTCCGTCTACTTTGATCCTAAACTAACTGGAGATGAGCTAAAGCCCATAATATATAATGGCATCCCTTCACAGGAGCGGCACTGGCCTCTGCTGCAAAACAGTTTGATTCTTTGCCATCAGCCCTTTAGAGGGTTGAGACTGAGCTGGAACTCACCACTGTCATTGCTCTTGTCAGACAAGGCTGACTTGGACGAGAAGATGCTGCTCGTCTCCTTCTTAGTAGCTGCAGGTGTGGAGCTTGAAGAAAAGAAAAAGCAGAAGAGGGGTCAGACAGTTTTTACATGGTTCACTATGTGAGAATTGCGATAAATTTGGACCAGAGTTGAAGCTCACAGAGTGAAGATTTGGTGGACTTACTAAAACTTTGTGGAGGAATCTCTTAAAATCACCTTTTATTTAATTCTAAGTTTTTATTTTTATCTAAGTTTTGATAGTGTCAGTGGCTTCATACTATAGACACTGTTCATACCTATACTGTACATACCAGGAACTGAGTCCTAATTTCGTACCACTAACGTGCAAATGTAAACTGGTATGACAATACAGTTGTCGTAACTCTATCTGGAAATCAATCAAGCAATCAATCAATTTTTCAGTCTATCCATCTTTCTATCTATCTATCTATCTATCTATCTAGCTAGCTACTTATCCATCCATTTATCTATCTATATCGCTGGACTAGGTCTCTATATGAAGGTGATGTAATGTGTGATTCTCACTGGATTCTGGAACCATATGGAGGATCTCATGAGGTGTATTAACCCTTTAGGCGCCATGGTCGCAAAATTGCAACAAGCGTCATTGCTGAATTAAACAGGCCATAGCGGCAAATGTGGTACTAAAAGTAGTTACCACTTTACACCAGGAGATGGCAGACACCTGTGGCTTCAATCTGAGTAGCATTTGTGGGGGTGTTTATATTCAGATTTTGGAGTATAAAGAGAGAGAAAGCCTCAGTCGAGGAGACGAGGAAGTGGTTGTAGTGGGAGCGGAGAGATCGAGAGAGAAAGACAGCGAATTTTACAGAGAATACATTGCCGAGAGGTTTGTACATTGATGACATACTTCGTCAAGTAATGTCTGACTCAGATTCCAAAGAGGAATATTCGCACTCTGACGATGATGTTCAGTCGTCCCGTGAGAGCGAGTCTGCCGGTGTCTTTACGCAGCAGCAGCGAGTCGATGCGCCACGACAGTCACCAAGCAGCGCATGCTTCGCCTCAGCGTGGCCGGGGTGGGAATAATCGGCAAATGAGGAGACGTGGTGGGGGAAGCAGGAGTGCTCAAAACACCGCTAATGGTGACGGAGGGTGCATGAGTGAAAAAAATGGGGAGGTAGTGATCAACGCGCCCAGCCAGTGCCGGTGGAGGCAGCAGGGATGTTCGCGGTTACCATGTAAATTACAGAGATGATGGCTGGGTCTGTTTGAGATATGTGGAAAATTATCAAAAGTGGATAAAACATTTTGATGAGCCTGTGGGGTATTGTGGAGACTGACATACAGATCCCTGACATCTGACTGCTGCTGCTGGTTGTTCAGACTGGTTTGGACTCTCACCTGGGTTTGTGTTTGAGGGCTGAGTAGGAGTCTTGCTCGTCCTCGTCCTCGTCCTGGTGGTCGTTGTAGCGGCTCTTGGCCGCCGACGGGCCGAGTCGCCTTTGAGTGAGGACCCGACCGGAGACGAGGCCATGGCGTCGTCCTCGCCGTTCTCCTCCTCCTCACCCTCATCCTCCTCCTCACCCTCCTCCTCGGAGAAATCGAACGTGTACTTTGGCTTGGAGGCTGAGAGATGGAAACGGAGGGAGTTGGTGTTGGAAGAAATCATGGCTCCGTGGATACTGTAGTGTTGCGGCCGTGTTGCATCAGACTGCAGACGGCGTCACGTCACACTCTGACTGATTTCAGACCTCAGGCTGCTCACAGAAACAGGAGCAGCAGCGGCCAGTGGAGGAACTGAAGGAGTTTTGTTCAGGGAGATTCACGTTGTTAACTAACGTGTCTTTGTTTTTGTGACCTAATACAATTTAACGGCATGGGCGTTAAAGAGTGAATATTTAATGTCTTTAAGCCCAGTAGGTGAGTTTACATCATAGGTATCAAACTCTGGCCTAAATGTGGCCCGCAGTAATTATACTCATTATACAATCACTGTAGAGCTGCTGGCCTGCTGCTATTATATGGCACGTCTAGCGCTAATACTACAAATCCCAGAATGCTCTGCTCACATCAGGACCGGACATTCATTGATGGATATTATTACTTCATTGCTTTATTGACAATTTATTATTAAATGTATTATCGACCCGTGTAAAAATGTTACTGTTGAAATTTCAATGAGAAGGCTGCAAATAAAAAAGAGCCATATAATTTTCATTTACATTTTACTTATTTTCAGTTTTTTAATTTGAAATTCGATTTTGCATGTGTGCAACATGAAGTTATTTATTGTATAGTACTAAGCTTTGCTTCTTCCATATTCATATTGAAGCACAACCTGTTTGGCTCCATATAAAAAGGTTCGCTGTTCTATTTGGGGGAAGATTTCTTTCAATAAATATCAATGTTGGACCGAGACTTTGTCTAAGTTTGAAATTTGGGACCACTGTTAGTGTCCAACATGACGTGGGGAAGGTTGATGCAGTGCATTTAGAATGTTGACTTGAACGACGACATGGAGTTTAGCCTGCTGGAGGCGCTGTTGGACTGACCTGAGGCCCTCTGGGACTTGTTCTCTCTGGGGATGACTGGCTGGCTGTCCTCCAGCTCACTGTCAGACTTGGACTCAATATCAGACCAGGGGTTCCTCTTCTTCACCTTCTTAGAGGGAGTGCCCTTCGGTGCTGGAGTCTTCCTCACCCTCGGCGCTCCTGCAACAACACCATCACCACCATCAACACCATTTCAATATTGTTCACTGAGAGAGGTCGACTCTGGACAATGACTGATGAGCCATTTCTAGAGTAGACTAGTCTGACAAACAGTGAGTAGCAGTAGTAGTAGAAATAGTAGTAGTAGTAGTAGTAGTAGTCACAGCATTAGTTACAGTAGTCGTCGTAGTAGTAGTAGTTCTAGTGGTAGTATTAATAGTAGTGGTAGTATTCGTAGTAGTAGCAGTAGCAGCAATAGTAGTAGTAGTAGTGGTAGTAGTAGTAGTGGTGGTAGCAGTAGCAGCAGTAATAATAGTAGTAGTAGTAGTAGTAGTGGCAGTATTAGTACTAGCAGAAGCAGTATTAGCTGTAGTAGTAGTAGCAGTAGCAGTAGTAGCTGTAGTAGTAGTAGCAGTATTAGTACTAGCAGTAGCAGTACTAGCAGTAGTAGTAGTAGTAACAGTATTGGTACTAGCAGTAGCAGTACTAGCAGTAGTAGTAGTAGTAGCAGTATTAGTACTAGCAGTAGCAGTACTAGTAGTGTGGAACTGACCAGGCTCTTTCTTTTCTCTCTTGGCTCGTGGGGCCTTTGGTTTGGCTGCTGCGTTCTCTCCTCCTGCTGCTGCTCCTGCTGCTGCTCCTGCTGCTGCTCCTGCTGCTGCTCCTCCTTCTCCGTCATCATCAAAGTCCAGCTTTGCGGCTGGATCTGCTTCACTCTGATGCAAAGACAGAAGTGAACCACGTGAAGCCCAGAGCTCACAATCATCAGAGCCTCGCCGTGGTGCGGTCGGGTCCACGTGCACTACCTTCTTCTTCTTGATGAGTTTCTTGGCGGCGTCAGCTTTGAATTGCTGTGTGGGAGGCTCCACCCTGCGGCCGAACGGCGACGGCAGCGTCTCCTCCAGGTTCATCTTCTTGGCCTTGGGCTTGCCCACCTTGCCCTTCACCAGCTTGATGGCCTTGCCCAGGCTCATGTCCTCTTTCTCCTGGGCCTCCACTCTCTTCAAGACAAAGCAGTCAGACGCATGATGTAGTTTTACAATGGAGCGACAAATCCTGTCTTTAACCCTACGTTGGTAGTTGCAGTTCAAGACCAGAAGCTGCTTGCTAAAAGAAAAAGTGAAAGTCATTGGTGTATTATTTTATATAGAAAAAGGACAGACATTCAATTCATAGGGTGAGTCCAAACTATTGACTTGCAGTGTATATGTAATAAACCATATAGTACAAACATCATCATGATGTCAAAATGTTATTTCATTTTAATTGTTTTTTTATTTTTACTAATTATGTCTCTCTTTAGCTGGCTGGATGAAAATGATGAAAATTGTTGTCCTAACTGAGTTGTTTGCGTGTCTAAATGACAATGTCCTCACAGAGCTAACACTCACTCTGAACATGAAGTTCATTCTGAATACGGTGCGGCTGAACTGCTCTTTCCGAGGCAAAATGTGATTAAAATATGACCTTAGCCAGATTAATATCAGGACATTACTTTGCATATACACTTGCTGGGGTGAGTGTGACTCTACTGTTCCGAGGGAATCACAGTTGAGGCATCTGGGCTGCTTTTGCAAACTCACATCCAGCTCCTCGATGAACACGGCCAGGTCCTCCTTCCACAGGTCATCAGGTGATTTCTTCTGAAGATCGTTCAGCTCTGCCACCTGGACATTGGCAGAAAAGATTAATCTTTGATTATTAATAATAATAATAATAATAATAATAATAATGATGAATAATAATAATAATAATAATAATAATAATAATAATAATAATAATCATAACCTTCTGGTCCCTCTGCTTGAGCAGCTCCTCCACCTTCTCTTTGGTCAGGCACCACAGGGGCATGTTGAGGATGTAGTTGAAGTTTGGTCCTGACGTGGAGCCGGAGTCTATCGAGCTGTCGCTCACGTTCCCGTCATCTTCCTCAGCAGCTTGCTACAGTTGGAAAATAAAATCCATTATATACAGGATATATACACAGCAGTGGTTCTCAACTGCTGGAGCCTCAGGGCCCACGTTTCATTCCACAGTTCACAGCACTCAAATTTAATTCACAAAAATAAAAATGCCGGCCCACTTTCCATCATGTCTAGTACATAAATTATTGAAATTATTTAACGTGTGCATCCTGCTAAACAAATGCCCAACATTTTTTCTTGAAATATGTGTATTTTAAAATCCCACGACCAGACCAAAACAGCTCCGAGACCCTCTTTTGGGTCACGACCCACCGGTTGAGAAATGCTGCGTAAGGAAATGAAATGCTACCGAACTACAGTGCATGTTAGTGAAAGCATCCCACTTGACAAAGCATTTTATCGAGGAGGTAGGAATATTATTGGAGAGATGTATTGATCAGTTTCTAATAAGCCTATGAGGGCTGGGCACCAATCATGGTGTTTGACACTTGAATAAACTGATCAATCAATCAATGAATCAGCCAATCAATCTATCAATCAATCTGCTGCAGTTTGAGATGAAGTGTGATTCCAAACCTTCTCCTGCGCGCTGCTCCAGGCAGCCACTGGGTCCGACTCGTAGCCTTTCTGGACCAGCATGCGGATCAGGTCGCGCTTGGATTTGTTCTCTGTTGACGGAGTAAAAACGAAACTGCATGAGGGAGGAAAATTCCACCCAGCCGATCCATTTTGCCCGACCTCCCGTCCCCGCGTCGAGCCTTCTTCTTACCGATGGAGATCTTGCCGTCGATCTTCTCCAGCACGAAGCGAGCCTGGTTGGAGAGCTTTGCAGTGGAGGCGCCCAGGCTGCCCACCAGCCAGTCCTTCCTCAGCTTGTAGTAGTGCAGGCGCAGCTCGAAGAACTCCTTGAGGATGTCCAGCACCGAGTCGTACCTCTTCAGGCAGCCCATGTGGTCAAACAGCACCTGAGGCCAAACGTGATTGAATGGTCAGGTCAAAGGTCACTATTAAACATGTGCCAATACCACGACTCTGACACCAGTTGTATATGCATGTATATGACATTTAATGTCAGCGAGGCGCCTAGAGCAGTGAACTGGACTGTGACTGTACCATGGAGTTGGTCAGGTCAAAGGTCAGTAGTTCACTATTAACCATGTGCCAATACCACAACACTGACAGCAGTTGTATATGCATGTATATGACATTTAATGTCAGCGAGGCGCCTAAAGCAGTGAACTGGACTGTGACTGTACCATGGAGTTGCAGGTGAGGCTGGATTGCAGCTTGAAGACCTTGTGCAGACCGACTGACTCGGCCTGGGTGAGCTTCTCCTCAGACATGCGAACCACAAACTTGACGGTGGAGTCGGTGTGGTACTCCTTGTAGTCGTTGATGAGGGCGGGGGTCTTGTCAGTGCCCTGCAGCATGGGCTCCAGCACAGACTCCTTGTAGGCCTGCACACAGGAGCCGAGGGAACAAACAGTCGGGGGTTTAGTCGAGGTGGCAAACATCCACACCGAGACGCCCGACACCACGGAGGACTGAAGCTCACCTGCGTCCAGGTTCGAACGGGAAGCTCGGTGATCTCGATGGTGTTCCTGTCGATGACCGAGATCTCCCCGCTGACCAGGTACTGGTTCTGGCCCAGTTCGTGGATGACTCCTCGGAAGTTTTTGTAGCTGGGAAGCTGTTTGGGGACGACGGGGAGAGAGAGGAGACAGACTTTTCATCTGATCAGGTGGACGAGAAGCTTTGAGGCTGCAACTCTGCATCCACACTGAGGTCAACCTGCCCAAACCTTACTCCAGTCATTACTCATGTACTTAATAAGTGTTTGAGTATGCAAGTCTACAGCACACGCCCCATATCAGGGAGTTCACACTGGAATACAGAAGTGGAAAAAAGTTTTTGGACACATCTTATTCCATCCCAACTATTATTATAATAATTATAACATTTAAATATTTGCCAGAGAATTTTTTGTGCGTTTCAAAGGCTGCAACAGAGGCACACTAACAAATGGGAATTATTTTGTTGTTTATTGTTAATAAGACAAAATAAGGAAACTGAATTCTTGTAATTCTTGTACTCTGAATGTGTTCTGAGTACACGTGTTGGTGACGGCACTAAAATAAACTGCACTTTGAGACTTTAAGATCGTTACAGTGCATCACAATTGGTGACAGGTCCAAAAACTCATTTTATGTGGTTTTCAGGTTGACATAAATGGCTGTTCAACAACTACAAATTTTGGACAACCTTCATAATATAAAGTTCTAATAGTTCACAGTATAGTTACACTGTGAATCTGTGTATCATGTTAAGAGAGGGTCGATACATCTACACACTGGACTTTAAGGGAAAGATGAACAAAATATTTGTGCGTATCCACAAAGCAACAAAAGGATTTGACGGAACGGCGCTGTTGTGCAATCATTGTCAAACAAACCCCTGCTTTGCCTTTAATGTTGATTGTTGAGAGGTGACTTGTCTTCACTGTGTCCTGCTTGACTAACAGCCTGTGAATGCAGGGCTGGTGCTGTTTGTGAGCGTGTTGCTTACCAGCGGCAGGGGGTCCTGATGCTTCAGCATGCGGTTGATGTTGTTGACGATCTCCCGCGGGTTGTAATTGGGGATCTTGCAGGCCCAGCCGGTCCCGATGCCCTCTGCGCCGTTCACCAACACCATGGGGATGATGGGAATGTACCACTCGGGCTCCACCTTCTGGTTGTCGTCAAACAGGAACTTGAGCAGGTTGGAGTCGACGGCCGGGAACAAGGTCTTGGCAAGAGGACTGAGTTGGGAATGAGAGGTGCCGCGTCAGAACTCGCTGCTCAAAACCCACATTTTCGTGGTGCACAGGAGTGAAGAAGAGCGTCGGGACGATCCGCTGCGTCCCCGGCGGCCTCACCTGAGCATGGTGAAGATGTAACGAGGGCTGGCGGCGTCTTTGCCCCCGTTGATGCGAGTGCCGAACTGACCCAGCGGCTGCAGGATGTTCGCGTTGTTGCTGCCCACAAAGTTCTGAGCCAAGTTCACGATGGTCATCATGAGCGCTTGCTGCGGGCCAACACACAAAACAACTAGTGAGTCGTGAGTCGCTTTGAGATCAAGACTTTATCAAGACTAGAGAGCATTGAGATCAAGACTAGACCAAGACTTTATATATCAAAGAAAAATAATAACAAAACAGAAAAAAAAGAGCAGTATCTTTTTTAAATTCCAGTTTGATTCTAAATGGAACAGCAACATCTCTTTCCAGCAAGGTGTCTTTTAATCATCCTCTTTAAAATGTTGCTGCTTTCCCAACTATTTTGAACCATTTTAAAAAAAACAACTTTGCTTCATAAGACTAAAAAAATAAATGAACTAGGAATAATAGATAATACTAATAAATAATAAACAGACAAATTCTGTTAAAAGTAATTTGTTGTTGTTGCTTGAAGTGGGGCTATTTGAACTATCCTGCTGTGTAGTTTAACACAAAGTGCATCAAATTTTAGAGGAAGATTATTTTAGAGTATCTCGGGCTCCGGGGCTCTGTTCAGTAGTTTTTCAGTACAAAAGAAAACACGTGTAAAATAACATTAGCCATTGTTATTAAAAGTTATTGAAACATCCAATAATGGCTCACTGGTCATAAGTATTGCTGATTACATTGTGGTTGTGCTGTCTTTGTAAAAGAAAATAAACATTAGTAAACTATAGTATTGAAAGCAGTAAAGTTGCTAAAATGATCCAGATGTCCATCGAGACCTCTGGTCAGTTCAGTTCACATTATTCACTCACAACTTTTGTTTTTTTTTGACAAAACAGTTCATAGTTAATGGCAAAAAACAACGTTTCAGAACTTGCGTACTTTCATTTGAGTGAAAGAATCGAATCAGTACTTCAACTAGATCATTTTTTACACAAGTATCTGTACTTTTACTTAAGTACAGAATGTGAATACTTTTGCCACCAGGTGCTCCGTACCTCTCCGTGATGGTACGCAGACATCTCTGCCACCGAGCCGGCCAGTTGCGCCACCTTCACTTCCCTCTTGTCGTTTCTCTTCAAGCAGGTGTACAGCACCTTCCTCTGGCCCGGTTTCAAACCTGGGCAACAACGCACACATCAAGGCATCGCTACTACACTCTCCCTTCGGCTGTGCAGCCGGGATGATTCGGCAAGTTTGGCAAAAAGAATCCATCAGTTACCATAAAACGCTTTTGCTGCACAATTCCTATTCAGAGTCGATATGTTAAAGGTTGCAGTGCAAATTAGTTTAAGGGTTTAAGGTTTAATGACTGTGTGAGTAGCTAACAAACTAAGAAACACAGTTAAATGTCCAGTGTGTAATATCTACACTGTCAATAACAATACATCATTAAAAGTGTAAAATCACAGTCCAATAAATAAGGGTCTTGCTCCCAGTTTGCTGCCATGTGCGCTACAACAATTCTAAGGAAGCCTGGTGTGGACAATCCAGGTCACCTGACTGTGTGTTTCATATTTAGGGCGAACGCTTCTATCTTCAAAACTAAACCAACGAAGAAGAACGTGGGCAAGGCATCCAGGTTTGGGTGTGCAGCCCAGCGTAGCTCACTGGCAAGGTCAGGAGAGGGAGGGAGAGTGAAAGAGCGCTGCAATCTAAATTGTAACCACTTGATGTCACTGTTTCTTCTTAAAAAAAAAAAAAAACTCCAAATATTACACACTGGACCTTTAACAAACTCAGAATACCAGTTGGAATGAAGAAGGAGAAGACGAACCATCGACCAAGGATGGGATCGACCTCTCGTTGTCAGAATTGGAGAATAGAATCAGCTCTTTGTTGATGAAGTCGTTGTAGGAGAGGTATTTAGTTTGGCTTCCATACAGATATTGCTATAAAAGAAAAAAGAAAAAACAACTGTTAAACATCAAAAATATACGCACAAGCTTCTCATCATGTGTGTGATGTTTCATCAAGATGACTTGAAAGTCTCACAAAGAGGAATTATTGAGACTCATTGTCAATCAGCTGCATCTGGTGGCTGATTTGTCATTGAAATATCTTTGAAAACCAGGCGAGCTTCCAAACCTCGGGCAGGCCGTGCATTCTCCTCTGGCGCCTGTCCTCCATGAAGTTAGTGAGCCATTCCTTCCTGTCGTCCGTCTTCTTCTTACTGAAGGCCTAAAGGGGAAAAACAATCACGCATCGCGGCGTAATTAACGTTTCGTACCAACGCGAGGGTTGAGAGAACGTTAACGTTCAGATGTCGTGTGTGCTTTTTCATTGGCTGTGATTTAAGACTGTTTACCGCACTGGGCGGTTCGGTCATTGCGAGACAAGCCTGAACTGCTGTTCATCTCTCATCCAAAGGTCCAACATGTATCATTTTTTAAGTGCGTGACTGATACTCAGCAGTGACGGCTACCGCCAGGGCTTCAACGAGACAAATTGGAAGCGATCCGCCAGCTCGTAAACGATGTAAGCTGCTGTATGAATTGTTGCAACACTGGCATTTTATTTGATCACATCTGGACAGAATTTCCTCATTGACAGATGGACAAGAGGACAGTTGCACACATCGAGTGCACCAGTTGGAGGCCTTTAAAAATCCAGAGTGGGAAATTTTTAAGGAAGCAGGTATTTAAAGAAGCCCACTTGACAGCACGTTTTGTATTTAGGTCACCGTCAGGTGCAAGATGTCAGCTAACTAGGAGCAAGACCCTTGATCTATGTATATAAGAACAATTCTAAGGGCAGGAAAACCAAATTACTTTTATTGTGGTGTGATCATACACTTTTATTAACGTATTTATGGGCATTATGTTAAGCTTCCACCAATATAAAAGTCATAAATCAAACCAAATTTTATACACTGGACCTTTAAATGAGGCACACGAGAGTTTTGTCCAATCAGCTTCTCAAGTTGTTAAAAAAATCCATGATTTATGATGATTTGACCCTGTGCAGCAACCTACTGGATATCAGTACTTTAGATCATTTAGTGATCAGCTCCTAACGTGACTACAGACTTCCAGCAGTCCTGCAGGTCCTGACTGACACTCACCAGAGTGATGGCTGCATCGTCCTCCGCTCCGCCGTATTTGAACGTAATTCGATGCCTCTCCATTTCGGCAAAATACTCTTTCGCCTCCTTGCTTGTACTTGTACCCAAACCTGAGGAATGAATTTTAAAAAAAATTTTCAGGAAAAGCGACGGGAGATTTTTTTTTTTCTGGTCGCCACAAACTGAGAGATGCAAACTGGACGGATCTTTAAAAAATGAGGCGCAAACCTTTGTAGTACTTTATGTGCCACGTTTTGTAGTTTTCCGTTTGCTTCTTCCACTCGTCAAACTCTGGAATGCTGTAGAAGGACAACTCCTGCTTGTTCTTGGTCGCCTGCAAGCAACAATTTCATATATGATTTGACTGATTAGGTTCGATTAGATTTACAAAGAAAGATGTTTTGTATAAAGTGCATGAAGATTCTATGATCACTATATCTCAGTTTCTTCACTGGCTCGCGACCCAAAAGTGGGTGGCAGAGCTGTTATATATATATATTCTTATAACATTTGCAAGTTTGGAAGTTTTTAGAGGGTCAAAAAATAATAAAATATACTTTGAACGAATGTCCTCCACTGAATGTAAAAGGCAATGTAAACAAAAATACAAAAAAATCTGTCATTAAAGGGATGGTTTCATAGTTTTCATCTTCCTGTTGCTAAAGTGGAGAAAACATGAAGGCCGTTGCAGAAAAGTGTCCATTACTTTGACAATCGGTGTGATGAACTCCTCCAGGAATGTGTGTTTCAGCAGGGACGGCCAGTTGTGGTGGAAGAAGTTGATGAGAAGTCCTTTGATGTGGGAGCCGTCTTGATCCTAGGACGACACAGAGACGTTGGAGCTGTTAGCTGGATGGGCGTTCATTCACCCAGAAGGTGAGAGAGTGAGTGAGTGAGTGAGTGAGTGAGTGAGTGAGTGAGTGAGTGAGTGAGAACAGGTCACCTGATCAGTCATGATCATGATCCTGCCGTAACGGAGGGACCTCAGCGACTCGGGGTCGTCGTAGCTCTTTTTGTACTGAAGGCCGACAATTTTGATGATGTTGTTGATCTCAGCGTTTTCCATGATCTGTAAAAAAAAAAAAAAAAAAAAAAAAAAAAAAATACGATGTGAGAGTAAATAAAAAGCTGATCAAACATATTAACAACTCATTCGGTGCAGAGGTGTGCACTCAGGGCCAAACTTAGTCTTCATTGTGATTTCAATGCTGCAGGAACCAAGTTTTGCTCGACCGGGTCAGATTTGGAAGCGTTCACTTCACTGATGCCACTAAGATGCCACTAAAACACAGTATGCAACCATGACTTGCAACATCAGAAAAGTCAGCCGGACCTGGTCATCAATCTGTGTCTTACCTGTTTATGCGTGGCCTCTCGCACGTTCAGGATCTTTCCCCTGAGCGGGAAGACGCCGTAGCGGTCGCGTCCGATCACGCCGAGTCCAGAGACGGCCAGAGACTTGGCGGAGTCGCCCTCAGTGAGGATCAGTGTGCATTCTGACGAGTGCCTGCCGCCTGAGAGACACATTTTGTAGACGCATAACATATGAAATCCTGAAGAACCTGGACTTATGGGATCACTTTGACTTGGACTGTATGAATCTGTGGGTCAGCGCTGATCCACTCTGTTTGGTTTCTTTGCCGGAGCCTCGGCACATGAGACACTCTGCCCATCAGGACCAGTGCGTGATGGTCTCAGGACCAAGAGAACCAGAACCGTGTGAGCTTGCAGGTTGGACCGGCTGTTTCTGTGTGTTCTGAACTTCTGAGGCCCAGTTGCCGAGTTCTGACCTTATTGTAAGACGTTTAAAGCCAAACTGAAAAATTAGAACAAAACCTCTGAAATGTTTCTCCTCCAACAGTTCAGAACTCAATTAAGAGTCAAAATCTATGAATCAAAAGTCAAAATGATAAGAAGAAAAAGGATAAAATACACAGTATCTTTCATCAGAATGATTCCGATTTACGAATTTACGTCTAAAAGCCGAGATGCTATCTTTGAAGAAGCCCTCATTTCCAGATAACAAAGTGTGTTTGCAGACAGAGAAGCCATCTAATCAGCGATGGACACTCGTCTCCATGTGAGTGAGTGAAGGATGTGGAGGATGTGAAGGATGTGAAGGATGTGAAGGATGTGAAGGTTCACACACCAGCGTCGTTGGCGTCGTCCAGCTTGGGGATGCCTTTGATCTTGCTGTGCTTCACAGACGAGCACTTTTTGTTCAGCTGTGTCTGAGCTTTGAACTTCACCCAGTTGAGGATGCTCTCCACGATTCCACAGTTGGTGGCCTGTCGGCGAAATGCAAAGAGTAAAAAAAAAGACGCAAGCCAAGAAAGCGGAGAGAACAAGGGAAACGAGAGGGGAAGATGTGCGCTTACAGCCCGGATGAACTTCTCCGACAAAGGACACTTGGACCCGAAGCTTTTGGTCTGGAGGGTCATGTTCTCCTTGGTCTGGGAGTCGAAGGACGGGTTCTCAATCAGCGCGTTCACAAACACCCAGATGTGGTTCTTCACCTGGAGATAGATACATAGATAGATAGATAGATAGATAGATAGATAGATAGATAGATAGATAAGTACTTTCTTCATCCCTTCCAGGTTTCCCCGAAGAACCACACGAGTTGCCCGCAGAACTCCTCTAATTTTAGATCATTTTAATATGCTGCAATTTTTATGAATTCATTAAGTTTAGAGAGGTTTAAGTGAACTCTGTGAACTCAGATTAATAGAAATAAGGTGTTGAATATTGATATTATCTGTATCCAACCGTGGTAATTTATTGTTGATAATTATTGAGAACTCATTAACGTGATCAGTGTATCAGAGTATCATTAATAATGATACACAACTAAAGGTTAACTGAGACGTGTTATTTCAGAAGAGCGTAGCAAACTGGTTGCCCTTCGTATGACTTGGTACCCATGAAGTAGCTCTCTGGTTCAAAAAACGTTGGTGAGCCCTACCCTACAAAATAAAAACCTTTTTTTTTGTTGACTCTATTCACGAAATTTCAACTTAAAACTCGAAATGAAAACTTAAATAATCTCTTTCCTGTAATATTTTTTCGCTTCTTGTGGCCCAAATCCTCTTTCGTGAAAAGTAGATAAATACTTTTTTTGACTTTTTTAATAAAGGTTAGAATTTCCATGAGTTCAACAAATGGCTGCAGTGGAAGCATCTTGTTTGTTTTTTGTTTTTTTAACTTTGGCTCACCTGGAAGGGTTTGACTGAAACTCCTGCCTTGTTCTTCTTCTTCACCACCTCGATGAGTTTGGACACGATCTGGTCCACCACATAGTCGATGTGTCTGCCCCCCTGAAACACACGCGCGCTCAGCATTAACCGGCGGTGTGAGACGCAGACGCAGAGCGTCGGAGGCCTCGTGGCGACACGGCTGCAGACCTTGGTGGTGGCGATGCTGTTGACGAAGCTGATCTGCTGGAATCCCTTCTCGCTCATGGTGAGGCAAACCTCCCAGCGATCGTTCACCGTCTCATTCACCACCTTGAGCGCCACCCCGGTCTCGTCCAGCTTGTCCTTCACGTACAGATCCACGTAGCTGCGGAAGCTGTTGACCTTGTGGGTGGAGAAGGAGAAGGCGCAGGTTGATTTAACGGGTAATGTTGGTCACTAAAACACGGCAGAGGCTGAAAATATTTCAGAAATGATTTCTCCAATTTGTATTTGTAATGAATTTGCAAAAATCAATCAAACCTGCCATAAATTTTAGATTAATGTTGCAGAGTTTTGTTTAAAAAAAAATACATATAACGAAGGCAGTATATTGGAAAAAAGAAAGTTTGTTGCACTGACTAACACTTGCATGTGTTAGCCAGTTTTAACATATAAACAAATAGTCATGTGTATATATATATGTATATATCTGGTCCACCACCAGACACACACATATATATATGGATAGATAGATAGATAGACATACACACACACACATACATATATATTCATATACATATACAAATTTGAATAAACTACATTGAAGTTTCAACATTAGAAGGACATTTTGTGAGTGCATTTCATCAACGCTGTCAGGCAGGACTTACAGGCAACTTCTTGCCGTTGAGCAGGACCTTCACCCCCTTGCAGGATCCGGCCACGTCGTACGCTCTGCGGGTGAGCAGCGCCATGATGTCCTTGTCCAGCTTCTCCATCTTGAACTTTGCCAGGTCTGGCTGGAAGGTCACACAGGTGAAGTCGTCGCCGTCGAAGAACTTGACCCTGGGCTCCGACGTCTTCCCCATGTTGTTCTGCCACGTCTGACAATGCAAAACACAAGATGATGTAAAAACATGTCCATTCATGTTTTATGTCATAAAGGAATATTTCTAATGGACGACACAGTGGTGTCACCGTGTTGGAGTTTCTGTGTTCTCCCTGTGTCTGTGTGAGTCCACTGGGAACTGCAGCTTCATCCCACAGTTAAAAACATGCACGTAAGGCCAAGTGGGAACTTTAAATATATAATAGAAATTACTTATTATATAATAACTGAACTTTGCATTAAGGGATTAAATCAGTCAGTGCTGCATTCAAGGAAAAAAAAGCATCATTTTAATGACTGTAAACTGCATTCATGTCCAGTGAATAATGCATTGTGCTTGGGGAGAGTGAGAGGCATGAATTGAGTGGGACAATGGACTTCATAGATGTGAGGTGAGAAAAAAAGCATTGGTGCCAGCGTGGGCAGCAAGTGGGTTTGCAAATGCTGTGATCTGAATGAATCCCAGTGACATTGGGACGCAGAGACAGGCTTTCCTATGACAGCAGTCGCACTGGTCAACACACCGGCCTAACGCAACAGAGCTTTGACGCAAAGATATTTTGTTTTATCGCATGCAAGAAAAATCTATGTTTTATGAAGTCATTTGAATCAATACCTGAGCTCCACTGACAGAGATGAATCACCACTGCGCCTCACCTCACTTAAACAGTTACACAAATTGTAACTCTTTGGTGATAAATGTGTCGTATTGCAACATCTAAATTGAGTTTTTCCTCATCCTCCGAGTTGTGTAGCGCAACATGAAGCCAAACAGAACCCCAGTGAGGGAGGCAGTGTTCAGATGGAACTTCTCCCCACCTGCTTGAAGCTGTGTCTGTACTCTTTACAGGCCGTCTCCACGGTGAACTTGGTGCTGAAGATGTTGCAGAGTTTGGCGCCGTATCCATTCCTTCCGCCTGAGGCCGGACAAACAGACAGACGAAGGTCAGCGCTGCAACGACAAGCTGAGCCGACAACCCGACGCTGACGGCTGCCGACGACGAGCTTCCGTCACAGAGCTGCGCTCACCTGTGACTTTTTTCTCCTCGTCGTCGTAGTTGCTGGAGGTGAGCAGGTGGCCGAAGATTAGAGCTGGGACGTACATCTTCTCGTCCTTGTGCTCCACCACCGGGATTCCCTTGCCGTTGTTCCACACGGAGATGGTGTTGGATTCTCTGATGGGGGAGGTGAGGGGGGGCAGAGTGTGAGGAGACTGTTCTGACACAGTAGCTGCATTTCCATGGCAGTTTTTGTGAACGTTTATTGGCTGTCAAGAATGGTTGTTACATTTTTCTCCTTGATGACTTGTAAAAAGTCTCCTCCTCCGTCCAATTATAACGCGCCATTTTCACTGGTCAGTGAACTGGTCATGTGACCCCGCACGTGTTGAAGTTTTCGGAATTTGGTTCAGAGTGGTTTTTATAAGATACAGTATCGCAAAAAAATTAAATGATGAATGATTTCTAAAATTAGGGATGCACCGATTCCAGTTGTATGTGTGTGTATATGACAGTTTGGTAAATTTTTGTTTGTACTGCAGTGAAACTTGTGACAGTCGCCCTGTTCTAGAAAAACATGCTGAGGAATTTTGTTCAAATAACAGAACATCTGTGGGGAAATCTAATCAAATCAATAAAATCAAAGTCATTGGACAATGTTCACAGCAGCTCCTCGAGAAACTAAACGGAATCACAAAGACACCCAGAGGCAGGGATGTGCGATGACATCGCAGTTCGAAAAGGGGAGAAAATCATCATAATATTCACAGTAGTTGTTCATCTTTTTCCCCTCTAGATCTGATGACACAATGCATTTTGTGTTGACTCAAAATAACTGCTTAATGAGCACCCGCCCCCTGCAGGCAGGCTCAGGGAATTGAGCGTTCCCATTTAGTCCATGAGAGCCGACGCGTAGACCTGAGTGGTGCAAGGATAATGGCATCATTTGGCTGACATTAGTGAGAGCAGAAGCGGCGGCGGCGGCGGCAGCAGCAGCGGCGGGCGGCAGCAGCAGCGGCAGCAGTGCTGAAGGACACACTGCTGCTGCTGCTGCTGTCTAATGCCGACTGGAGGTGAGCTGCACACGAAACAGCTCTGTGCCTTTCAACACATCACACTACAAGTCTGGCCAGACGTTTGAGCCACTTCTGATTGGAGGAGTACAGAAATTTGGCATGAATCCAGTGACATTGAAAGATAATGTTTTTGCACTGATACCAGAATCAGTGAACAAACCAAGCCTGAAACGTAAGAAGAAGAAAAAAACGCTAATAGCTTGCTAATAACACTGCTAGGGTTAGGTTTAAAACAATATAACAGTGTTTCTCAAATGGTGGGTCGCGACCCACCAGTGGGTCATGGCTTTGTGGCCCATTTTCATTTTAAAAAAGAGATTTAAATATATCTACATTTATATACTTTAATATTACATATCATATTTTGTTCATGTGATGATTATGACTGTAAGAATGCATTCTGTATTGTTAGACTATTTTTCTAATTTTGTGAAACAAGTCTGAGTGCTGTGGAATGAATTTGGGCTGCGACTTCATGATAAGGAAAACCATGTGGGTGCTGAGACTCCAGGATTGACTGGTATTCATTCACAAGGAACAGTGTGTGTACTCACGCGTCCAGGGTGATCTTTATGGTATTCATGTTCTTGTCTCGCTGTTTGTTGTCTGCTGCGTTAACTGCAGGGGAGGAAATATCAATGAAGTGAAAAACTGGGTGAGCAATCAAATACCAGTAAAGGAGAATCGCATGTCTCATTTTCTGCAAAAATCAGACATTTCAGCCACCGGCTGCTGCACATGGAGGTTTTCAGAGAAAATTTAAATGAAGAAAATCTTAAATATCAACCCTGGAAACACGTGCGTTCACTTCATTGTCTTTACTTAATGCTTGCTGTGGACCTGCTAGTTGACAGTGCGTGGATACCGACTAAGCCAAACGACTGCATGGCTCAGAAGTCTCCGCTCACCTCTGGCGTCCAAACAGGCACAAAGAGAGGGCGCTTTCTATTTTGCTGATGGGGATTCTGCCTCACGCCATCCGCCGCTGCTCTGTGCGGGGTCATTAATATTCATCCGCGCAGGGAAACCGAGTCATTAATCAAACACCTTCATAAACACACACTACTGTGTGTTTATGAAAGCCATCGGTACGGCCAACGGCAGGAGGATTTGTTTTGTCTTTCACAGTCTTGAATTGACAAATTAGATTTTTTACTAATCAGACATGTGGGATTTTACTTCAGACACCTGCCACTTGTTTTGTAAAGTGTCTTATAATAATAATAATAATAATAATAATAATAATAATAATAATAATAATAATAATACATTTATTATCCTCACTTCTTCGCCATGTTGTCATTGAAGCACGGACAAACACACACGCACGCACGTCTAATGGCAGTCACATTGAAATTTTAATGTGAACAACCACGCATGAATTTTACAGCAAAATAAATGTGAATTGCTCCAATGGAGAGACTTTGCCCCTGACGCTCGCACACACAGACTCGTATGGCTACAATGTTTGTTATAATATCTGGGGCCTTGTCCCAGATACACTGCAGAATCTTTACAGTAATCTGAACCATGCAGCTATTCTACAATAAGCGCAGCTATGTCACCACATGTGAACGACTCTGATGGGCTTGTGACAGTGACCCCTGTGGGGATAAATGGAATTCCGTTGAAGGTGTTTATTGTCATTTTTTTGGTGATTCTTTAACACTTGTCCTTGTTTTTCTATTCAACAATGCATGCAGTTGTGTATTGTTCATTTGCCATATTGTCTGCACTAGTGTGACCCTATTCAAATTACCGTGAACCAGGATGCTTGACCCGCCTCAAAAGATACTCAAAGGTCACTCAAAGATTTCAATATTTTTATAGTATGCCTCCTCTGTAATGTATAGAAAATATATTATTCATTATCTCATCAAAAAAACCACCAGGATGCACAGAACATTGCGTAGAACCAGGATCTGTCCTGGGAGAAAAGGATGTTTGGTCTCCCTTGTCTGCGCTATTTGCGAGAAAAACTTAATAAAAAGAGACAATGGTTGAAAAAAGAAGAAGGAGTGAATTGAGTTCTACCATTTTAGAACCTGCAGTATGAACGAGCCATTTTAGGAACTGTGACTGTTTTTAGTCAGGAGAGTTTTCCCCACCATTAGTGTTGCATTGTGTTTGTGTATTTTTAACCGTCTTGCTCACTGTTGTATCATGGCTGCTGCGACACTGAAATTTCCCCTCTGGGGATCAATAAAGTACCTCCCTACCATTGTAGGACCTGCAGTGTGAACGAGCCAAAGAAACATGGAGACGACCGACACGACACAACCATGAAATAAATGACTTCTCTGCTTTTCAATGACTCCATCCAGGCTGCAGGGACTGAGACTCACCCAGAGGGAAACTAACCTCCGCACAGTCCATTAATAAACCCAGTCAAGGGCTTATTAAGCTGCCGTTAACACGGGTGGTGCCAACTAGTGGAGTTACTCACCTAGAATTTCATCAAAGATTTTGTACAGTCCTGGAACATAGGTGACTTCTCTCTGGTTCATCCCTACGTCTTCATCAAACACCCACATTTGCTAAAGTGAAAGGAGAGTAGAAGTGGACAAAGCAACAATATAAATACAAAGACTGAACGCAGTCATGTGCAGTAGGGGCTGGAGTGTATCAGAGGTCACAATGGGAGAAGTCAAAGTGATGAGGCTGAATTCAACTCTAAGACTTGGACACACTTTTATTTGGTTTGTCATAAGAGAAACTAGAAAACAGTCTGTCAGAAAATTAAAATCGATGCTTTTATGTGGACAGATAACAACACTGACAGACGGTTTAATAGTCAGGATGTTGACCTCAGATCCATTTTGACCATCATCACTCATACAGGGCTTCTACACTATGGTCTCTGGCATGAACTTTCAAGATGGTATTTAATAAAACCCATCACACACAAAAAAGCATCATCTGTAATGGCACAGTTCTGAAGACAGGGGCAGCCACAGCATCACACTAGGCAGACAGGAAGATTCACTTTCTGCAGCTCTACACCTGATATTAAAGATTATTAGAACTAGTAGTAGTAGCAGCAGTAGTAGTAGTAGTAGTAGTAGCAGTATTAGTAGTAGTAGCGCTCCTTCTTGCACCTTCAGTGCAGCCATCAGGCCAAACAACTGCACCCACTAAAATCATCTTCTCACACACTTAGATTTCATTAAGGTGATATAAAACACTTATTTATATGTCAATATAATGTGAATATCTTGTTTGTTCCTTTTAAGTCTATACATATTTTATTTTATTTCTTTTTAATCAATATAATTTCTATTCTTTTCTACTGTATTGTTGCATTAATATGCAAATTTCCCTCATGTGGGATTAATAAAGGCTTCTTCTTCTTCTCCTAAACACCAACTAAAGCAAACAACAATACACAATTACATCTGCAGTCTGCACTAAATCTTAGTTAGTCTTACTAGCAGACAGCCGACTTGACAGAAAATGACATGGAATCCAAATTTTTTGCACAGATTTTGGCTTTTAAAGGCTGTGGTCATAAACTTTTAATCAGCTGGTGAACAGCCTACTTCAGTTCAATTGTTGTTTTCAACAAATTGGCTGCTCAAGATTTTTGCTCTCTTGCTCCAATTTCTTCTTTTTGCAATTTTGAAGCTCAACTGAGAACTTTCTTTAGACCCAGTCGTGCAAAATGCAAATTCTTGCAATTTCTAAACTGGTCTAAAGATTTTGATCAGGAGTGTATATGGTACATCACCAGCGATAATAAGGAATGATGGTGCTCACTTCCCCCCATCACTAGCAGTGGCTCACTGTGGGACTCACTCACCTGGGTGATGGGCTCCACGGAGCCGATGTAGGTGTCCGGACGGAGGAGAATGTGCTCAAGTTGGGTTTTCTTTTGGTAAACCCGCTCCACGGACAACTTGCCGCCCCCCTTCTTGGCCACTTCCATCTTGCCAGCATCACCCCTGCCGTTTGCAGCCTCCTGCGGGAGAAAATGGTTTTGTAGATACCAAAAAAAAATAAATCAACAAAAAGCTGTGCTGACACGTGATGACAAATGATCGGTTGTGTCGCACAAAGTAGAACTGGGCCCTGGTCCTGTTGGTGGCCCCATCAGTCCGGTGACATAACAACAATGCAAGGTAGTGGAAGAGCAAGAAATTCATTAAATATAACAAAATGAAAATATCATATATACTGTATAGTCACTTTAATGTAATCAGACTGCTCATCTGCTAATCTGTCAAAGTCGATAACTCTCTCTGTAAGCGCTCATATAGATTGTACAATAACATGTTTAATGAACCATATGTTAAATGGGTGAACCTACTTTATAAACAAATGCCAAATCCTTTCATATGGACACTTTAAGCCAGGCATGATCAAACTACGGCCCAGGGGCCGTATGCAGCCCATTAAGCTTTCTAAACCAGTCCTCTGAACTTGAAGGGATTATATTAATCATAAGTAAGTCATAAAATAGCTGTGTTTCCTCCATGTTTCAACAAAGAGCTAAATACCGTGAGGCTTCACAAACACATATTCTGCTGCAACGCTTGTGTTCATTTCCAATTGACATTAAGGCACATATTTTCTATGTACGTATATTTTCTACCTATGATATATTTGTTCCCCCTCCGTCCATCTGCTGCTGCTCTGTCACCTCCCTCTGACACATTTAAGAAGCCACTGTGGCCCCAGCAGTCAAACTGTTTGACCCCCCCCAAGCTGCTTTAAGCGCTCCGTGTATTTGCTCGTTGCGCATCGTCTCATCTGTGTGTTTTGCCGTTCAGGCTTCAGCTGAGCTGAAAATTCCACAGAATTTGTGTTATTAACGTGCAGCAGATTCACCCGCTGCACACAAACAGCAGACAGCATCTGGGTCACCTTGGTGGCTCGAGACCAACTGACGTGTTTGCAAGACTGTGGATGGCTTTAGTAGAAGATACAACATCCCCCTTAAAGACTTACAGACAAATAACTCCAGCGAGTAGATGCTTCTCTTTTAAACTGATTCGCTCACAGTGAAGAAACCACCTCACTTGTTGGACAATGATCAGATGAAATCACAACGGTTTGATTACTCAGAGGCATAACGAAGTAACTTGTTTGTCTGGATGTAGTAATTGATTAATAAAAAAGCACAACTAAACTATTTACTTAAGACTTGGCCACACTTTTGTTTGGTGAGAAACTAGAAACAGCGTCTGCCACTGTCATACAGTTGAAATGTTTTTGTTCTTTTATGTGAACAGATAACAACATTCATTGAAAGTTTCAGTTAATAAGCATTGTTGACTTCAAATCCATTTTTGATCGGAGTAAATCAATACGGTTTGATTATTCGGAGGCATAACGACTTAACTTGTTTGTATTGATGTAGTAACTGATGAATAAATAAACGCAACTAAACTACTTACTTGTTCTGAGCGAGCCCGTTAAGTTCTAGCGCTGCGAGTTAGTATGGTGCTGAAAATATTAAGAAATCTAGGTATTTATATTGAAAACACATCTCAACCAAAAACGATGTTTACTTGGACTCCAAATTTCGTCTGTGCGTTCATCGGGAGATCTCGGTCCGCCCAAAGCCCTACCCAATATTTGAAAGTGTAACTTGAAAAACCTCAAAAAGCGATTTTAAACCGTCACAATGTGGAATATTCCGTTGCAATTGGCATTTATAACACTTTAGCAACCTCGTCACACACTACACCAATGCCGGAGTAACCACTAGCTGCTCTTTAACGCACAGAGGGGAAGTGCAGACACGGAAGACTTGCAGGGAGATTTAAATGCTAGCTCCAGCTTCTAGCAACTTGGGCAACACAACACTTGGGACTCACACAAAACACAGCGCATCACAAACATGAGTTGTGTTAAAAACCATATCTTACCATCCAGGCGAGCCCCCCGCTTCCTGCTGCGCCGTTAGACATCTTTCTTTGTGGTCCCCTCCGATTTTTGTGTGTGATCCCAATGTGTTACAATACTATGTCCGATTGTTGTCACAATGAAGAGTTCGTCCGCATAACAAAAACGCTTCAGTTGCTGCACGGGAAGCAAACCTGTTTATGTTTCATGTTTCTCATCCATTGGCTTAATAATAATAATTAAAAAAAAAAAAAACAAGTTTGTTTTTTTTTTAAAGGGGCATCAGGAGCGGATGAGGGGAGTGCGCCGCAGCTATTGTTCAAATGGACGAGCGGTGGCACAGTAGGCCGAAACTTCCAACAAAGATGCTAAACGGGGCTACACAATAAATACTGTACAAAAAGGCTGCATTGAACAGAGGTACAATTTTGTGCAAGGCAAAAAAAATAATAATCAACGGAGCATCACGAATACGTAAAAGAAACGCCACGGGAACGATTTCGCAAAATACTTTTTCATTTACAAATTAAAAAGGAATATCTGCTAGCGCTAGCAGCAACCGCTCTCCGGCTCCTCCATCTGCAACACAGACGGCGAATCGTATCGCAGGTTGAAGCGGCCAATCAAAAGGGCGCGTTTCAAAGCGACCGGCACGACAGCCAATCAGAGGTGCCGACAAAGAAGCGTAGCGTGTTCTTTTTTTTCAACGCAAGATGGCGGCAAAGCCACCACACACGGTTCCTTTTCCCAGACCACCGACAACTATCGTCTCGGATTCAGTCAGTAAAAAGCGAATTACATCATCGAATGACGCTCACCTAAAGTGACATTTTATTTCATTTAAGAGAATCTGAAGCAACCCAATGTCGCGGCTGCATCTTTCTGCTTTTTACAGTGTAGAGTCCCATTTTTCACGATTTACAATTGCACTGAAGACGGACGTTTCAATTACTATGGCGATTTTCAGTTTTAGGCCGAAGATTGGAAAATGTATTAGACCCTAAAATCCGACTGACATCAGGTCACAGGTGTATTTACAGGATTCATGATTGACCCACTGGTCATTTGGTCATGCATAATTAATTATATGACAGAACAAGGGGGAAAAACATTATTATTGCACCGATTTGCCAATAAAGTCCAAGCAAGAAATTCTGAAATTGACAAAGTATTAAGGTCAGGAATTAGTCTGAGATCTGCTTGTAAAGCAACTGCTAAGCGTCCTCCAAGTGGATGAGGATTTCAAATGAAGACTCGTCGCTCTGTTTCAAGCTTTGTCTGAAGAGCTGAGAGTGCTGCCACGATGCTTCCCCGTCTCCACCTTGAAGTGTTGCTGCTACAGTCAGTTCCGAGGAGCCAGACAGACTGGGAATAGACTGCATCTTCCCATCTGTGGGTTCAAACAGAGTGACAAAATGTAAAGGAACAGACAGAGAGACACGTTACAGTTGAGATGTTCAGTCTGGTGATCCATTTCATGATGATACCTCCAGTGAACTCTGCCATAACCTGGTCTGCTTGAGAGTGCCAGCAGACTTTCCCAGACTGGAAGGTCTGGCTACTGGCCATGATTGAGACAGACTTTATCTTCAGTCCAGCTGGAGCAAAGTCCAACTTCCAGCTGATCCTCCCCATTGATGAGCCTTCAGTTCGAGCTAAATACACCTGAAGTGGGGAGGGACACCTTGATGATCATATATATTTATCTTCAAGCTTCATAGAGGTTCATAGAATATAATTTAGAGGGAAAAAAATTTTTAGGTCCAAAAATATTTCAACAGATTGCTCATCTTTGTTTTAAAAGTGTTCTCATAGCTTCACCACATCTTTCAATTGAAACATCTGAACCATGTAATAACTGACAAATAACGTTCAGTCAATATAGAAAAACAAGAAGTCCTTTTGTGAAAAAACCTTATAAATAAAGATGAAACTATTATGAAGCTTCACATTTGTGCGTTAAACTGTTCATTTATAAATCTCTGTACAGCTAGTTTCACTTTCAGTTTCACTGTATTGGTTTGAATTGGCAAATATTACCATTTCACCATTCTACATTGAGTTCAGAGATGAGAACCTAGAGAAGTATTTTTTTAATTCTTTGCAAAAACCATGATATCTGAGCCCATGCAACGCATTTCCTATTGAATAACGGATTACATCTGTAAAAATCAATGAAGTGAAGCACTATGATTCACAGTGAAGACCAGCAATTAAATGGTCCAGCAGGTCAATTACCCTGAACTGCATTATCTTAATTCAAATGTCTTGAGAGTCATAGTTCATATGGATGACTGCGTAAAACTTCACTGGCAGAACATAATAGGGCAAAATTAAACATACCATCTCCCAGTCGCTCTCCACCTTTCTGAAGACCGACTCCTTGGTCCACACACACTGATCCCAACCTTTAATCACCTCCGAGTTGTTGGACACTCGACAGTACTGGTCCTTGGTGGAGTCGTAGCGCAAATGCAACACTTTACTGCTCTTCTCTTTGTCAGTGGGAGTGAACACAAAACCTGAAGTCTGGTAGAGACAAAAAAGTTACATTTTCTAATAATAATAGTAATAATAACACAACATATACACAAAAAAATGCATTCATTTTCTACTACCACTTCCCTGCACTGAGTTTCTGACCAAAAACTGCAGCACTCCTTGTTGTCTTTTCCTCCATACTGTGTGGTTAATTTTCATTTGTAAAGCTGTAATAAAAAGGTTTTGCAGTTGTTCTGCTGGTAAAAGCAGCAAATACACCTGCTCTGAATCCGACGGGTCTTCACAATAAAAATGATTGCGGTGGTAATTGGATGAAAATTCTTGCATTCATCTTTCTTGCATATTCCAAATGCACTTACTTCAAACCCAACTTGACCCCAATATTTGAGGAAGCTGGTTAAATTCAACATTAAAAGGTGACTTTTTTTTGTTTGTTTGAAGTCACAAAAACACCAGATACAATGGAATAAAAAGTAATGAATGCAAATGGATCATCACTCATTCTATACATTACACATTATACCTGTTTAGCAGAAGGTTCAACAGTGGCTCCGGTCTCCCCACGCGCTATCCTCCAGGCCAGAGAACCAGAGTTGCGTCCTCCCAGCTCTCCTGGTTTGGGTTTCTTGGGGGAAATAAACTCCACTAGCTCGACAAGCAACCTCTCTGTGTGGTCCTTCTTCCTCCCTGGACTCAAGGCCTGTTGTCTCTACGGCGCAAGTCGAGTTGGAAGGTGGGTCACATTAAAGCTATAATTAAATTGACTATAATGTACACGACTCACAGAGTTGTTGAGACTTACTGAGGCATTGAGTCCGTTTATGGTGTGCCGCAGCCAGGCCTCCTGCACTCTGGTTCTCCTTGTTAAAACCTCTGGATGTTTGCACGAATACCTCCACGTCACATCCACCACCTGCAGCATACAAACACATCCAAGGGAATTATACATCATGTAAAACCAAGAAGAGATCCTGCGTTGCATAAATACATAAATGACTAATATATCAGCTTTAGCCAAGAAGTGGGCATCACAAAATGGAAAAAATAAATCAAAACCCACACCAGTTGCAACACAATTAACAATACATTAGTGTACAGGCAAAGGATTTAGAATACGCTTTTTTTTTTTTAGCTTGTGTGGGATTACAATGCCGACACTGATAGATACAATAGATGCAAAAAGCACCAGAAGAGCAACAACATTTCAAACCATTCATTTAAAAGGAAAAAACATGCGGCGTCTGACCTGTTCACTGGAGAATGCCAGGATATAGGAGAGTTTCTTTCCCCAGCCCACTTCATAGAGCAAAGGCTTATCGCACACATTCTCACACGAGTCGCAGTGCAGCCAGCGACGCTGAGAGACAGAGTAAACCTCTGTCCATACGTGGTCTGGAACAATAGTAAAACACATTTTCCACTTGACCAGCCATACATTTGCAAATGCCATTTGATGGTATACTAAGCATGCAAAAGACAGCAATTAAACATTTCTTATTAATATGTTTCTTCTTTTTTTACATTCTAATTTAAGCAAATCACAAAACCTCATCAATTTCTATGAAAATCTGTCAAATGTGATTTTTAAAAATGAAAACCATGACTTCTGTTCAGAGGTCATCACCGACATTTCCTTCAAAAACAGCATCTGCTTGATCAATGATGCATGGAGGAGCAACAGTTTCAGATATGCAAATACCTGTGCTGTCCCAGATGTATCTGGCCTCGAGGCCTACTGCCCTGCAGCACAATGTGAAACAGTTGGCCCACTCCCCACAGCGCCCCCTCCTGCTCTCCAGAAGCTTCTCAGGATTGTTGTACCTAGTTGTCACAATAAGGAGAAGAAGCAGGTGTGCACGTTAGAGAAGCAGTATATCACCCTTGCGTTTTTGTGGTTATGTTTCAAACTTTGAGACTTTTTTTTTTGAATGAATGAATGAATGAATGAATGAATGCACCTTGGGAAACGGGTGGAGAGTTTGCAGCTTTGACAGAGGTGATTTTCAACTCGCTGCGCCCCCCAGCGAAGGTCATCTGCAGAGGGACTGAGGGAGCCGGTATTCTGGGTTGGACCGGCGCACCGGCTGCACGGCAAACAGTCCACCCAGGAGAAGAAGTCCTGTTTGAACCACCTCAGCAACTCCAGCACCATAAAGTCTTCAATTCCAAGTTTACATTCTATCAAGAGCAAAAGAAATACATTGGTCCCTCAATGCATCGGAGCACGGCATTATTTACAATCAATACTGATTATTTGTCATTTATATGTGAAACCGTATCTACTGCTTTGAGAAAACATCAAACCGTATAACCACATCACCTGGATCAGCTTCTTTTGCTTCTTTCAGTTTGTTTTTGGCAGCAGAGGACAGTCGCTCGTGAGGAATGACATCCCTGGCTTTCTGCTGTAGTTCAAGGCTTTCATACAGCATCACATGTTGAAAGTTTGATTGCAGAGTTACAAAGAAGCTCATACTGTCCTCCTAACAAAAGACATTCAAAAAATAACACGTAGAAGACGACAAATGAAAGAGTGAAAACTCATATTGACAGGTTTGAGATCAAATGTTAAAAGAGATTGCAATGAAAAACATGCAATCCCTGACATTCTTATTTTTATTTCATTTGCATTTTTTTTTTTTTTTTTACTAAATCGGAAAATCACATTTCGGGTTTAGATTTCCAAAGATGGATTTTGAAGAGGCCTTATTAATTCTCACATACAATCACAGCACATTCAGCTGTGAGAATATGGGTGTCCTGAACTGTAATTTTTGTCTGAATTTAAATAAAGCATTAACCAAACAAGGTTTACATAAGCAATAATAATAATAATGTACTTTTTATTTTAATTTTGCACAAACAACACACAAAAACCTGAGCAAGGATACTCATATAAATTATTACTCAAAGAATTTTTTCTTACCAAGGATGGTGGCTGTGATGGAGCTGGCGTAACACCCGGTCTCGAGGTGTTGACAGCAGCAGCAGCAGCGGCGGCGGCAGAACTTCCTTGTGATGAGACTGAAGCGACAGCAGTCTGAGAGGTTGGTGGCACCATTTGCCCCCGACTCAGTCTCTGATCCCTTTCTGTTGCTATGGATTCCCTGATGAGCTTCAGCTGCTCCACAGATGAAGACTTTGGAAACACCAGGTGAGTATCAGCCTGGAAAGCATTGCAGTGATAAAATGTTCAAAACAGATGTGAAAAAAATGATACACATACAATTAAAAACCATAAAAAGATAATCAAAAAAATGTAAATTTTTGGTCATCAAGATGTATTGATTACCTCTTCAAACCCCATTTCAAAGAGGCATTCCACTGCGCCTTTGATAGGCAAAAGCTTGGTAGAAAACGTTGGGTTGCCTATGCGGATCGATCTGTATTTTTCCTCATTTGGATTCCTGTAAGGAGGTAACATGACTTGAGTGCGGGGGATCTGGGATAATGGTCGTTCCACACAGACTTTAAGATAAGTATATCTTGAGACATTTACTCACTTCATGACATCATATGTTACATAGTTTGATGTAAAGTTGAATAACAATACATTCTAATCAACGAGTTAAGAGACGCCTCATTTAAGGAAGTCAAATGATAAAATAGCTGACTGCTGTACTCGAGTGATACAGACGTAAAAATCTGATTATTTTAGTTTAATATTGTAGTTTATAAGGCTCAACCGTTACAGAAGGCCATACGGAAGCACGTTGAGGGAGAAACGAAGTAGTTTGTTTCTTTCAGTTATGTGTGCAGTTGCCTTATCGGGTCCTTAACCCTACCTTACCTTAAAATGTTGTCCGCGTAGGTAAGCAACAACTTTGATACGTCTAGGAAGACTTCGTTTGAATTCTCACACAGTGTTGTAACCGCTGGTGACACAGCCATACTTTCATATAAATGATCGCTGACTGCCCTTGCAAATTTTAAGCTGGATAGTTAGTGCTAATATCGCAGTTGTGGCTAAAAGACACATCGGGTCCTGGTTATAGGCGACTTGTCAGCGCCTGAATAGTATTGTCAATGAAGTAAAGCCAAAAGAAAAACAAAATATAGTTTTTGTCACCGGGGAAAATAATAATTTTGCCCCTCATAGTACGGTTTCGTTCATATACCCATTAGTTAGTTTCAAAATAAGATTAGTATTTTATTACTGTAAGTTAAATTTCTGGCAATTATTAACGGTAAGCTCAGCCCTAAGGACCTCAGTCTGTAAACACAAGACATTCTCTCCACCTGTTAGTTTGTTTGTTGTTGTCGTTTTTCTTGTCACGGAATCGATCGCCAGGTCAGACGTTGCAATCACTAGGATGTGTCATAAAATTGAAGTTAGTTATATTTGAAGAAACCCTCCCCATTATTTATTTCCTTATTCTTCCTTGTCATTTGACCAGGGTTTACGAGGGAAGCTGGCCATAATTCAGCATGACTCCCCTCCCGCTCCTCTGTTGGACCCAACTTCAGCGGAAACCACTCAACGTAAAGGCTCTCCTTCGAAAGAGCATGGGCGTATACTACAGGCATTACAGCACTGACAAACACATAAGGAGGGTTGTCATCACTGGCATAGGGTTAGTGAGTCCTCTGGGCGCGGGCACCGCGCTGACGTGGGAGCGCCTAGTCAAAGGCCAGAGTGGGATCGTTGCCCTTGACTCGGACGACTACAAGACAGTTCCCTGTAAGGTGGCAGCACTGGTTCCCAGGGGCAATGAACAGGGCCAGTTCAAAGAGGAAATGTTTGCTTCCCGTGGGGAAATAAACAGCATGTCACCAGCCACCGTGCTGGCCATTGGAGCTGCCCAGCTGGCTCTGGAGGACTCGGGGTGGCGCCCCCAAACCCTGGAGGAGCAGCTCAGCACTGGGGTGGCTGTAGGGATGGGCATGGTGTCCCTGGATGAAATCGCCCGCACCTCTGCTGCCTTCCGTGAGAGGGGCTACAACAGAGTCAGCCCCTTCTTCGTCCCTCGCATCCTGGTCAACATGGCTGCAGGACACATAAGCATCAAACACGGGTTGAAGGGTCCCAACCACGCCGTGTCCACTGCTTGCACCACGGGCGCGCACGCCATAGGCGACGCCAGCAGGTTCATCGCCCACGGGGACGCGGTTGCGATGCTCACGGGGGGGACGGAGTCGTGCGTGGGGCCTCTGTCCATAGCCGGCTTTGCCAGGGCACGTGCACTCGCCACCAGGTGGAATGACAACCCCACCCAGGCGTCGAGGCCTTTTCACCCGGAGCGAGAGGGCTTCGTGATGGGCGAAGGGGCCGCCGTGCTTCTCCTGGAAGAGCTGGAGCATGCGGTGAAGCGAGGAGCCAGGATTTATGCTGAAGTCCTGGGCTATGGACTCTCAGGGGATGCCAGCCACATCACTGCACCCACAGCAGATGGAGATGGAGCATTTAGGTATGTATATAAAGGCAAACATGGGAGTCGGGTTCCCTTAGTAGCAATTATTGTAGTGTTCAAAACCCCTCATCTGGTCAGTGTTCTAACATAGATATATAGGTTCCAAGATGGTTAAAGGTACACAATTGATACTTTTGCTTTATTTATGTACTCTTGCCTACAGTAGCCGCATTGTTTTCTTCAAGCTTTTGTTTTTAGATATTAATGTTTTTAGCAAGACCAAAGTCATGGCATCACTCATTGCCTCACGGAAAACACAGAGATTGTGGTTCTCTACTGACAACCTGGCCGACATGGTGAAAAGTAATTGTCAATCACAAGCTTGCTGTCACTTGTCTGCTCTTCTGCGTGTAATTGGAAATCAATTCCAAAGCACTCGTTGGAAAGTGTTCTCTCATTCCGTCTTTTTATTTGGCAATTTCACCTTTTACTCACAGGTTACCCCCTTCTGTCATATTGTATATTGTGGATGAGCTCTTCATGTCTGACTTGCAGGAACAATGCAACTGTTTGCTCAGTGGCACAGTTTCCAATTAAAACTGAATTAAAGTGGCATTAATCCCTGAATTGTCTTCACAGGTGCATGGCTGCTGCTGTCCGAGACGCCGGCATCTCGCCAGCGGATGTGACGTATGTGAACGCTCATGCCACATCCACACCTTTGGGGGATGCCGCAGAAAATGCCGCCGTAAAGAGGCTCTTCCAGCCCAGCCATGAGAACCTGGCAGTGTCCTCCACCAAGGGAGCCACGGGGCATCTGCTGGGTGCGGCAGGAGCCCTAGAAGCAGCGTTTACGGCTTTGGCCTGCTACCACGCGGTGCTGCCACCGACCCTCAACCTGGACCGCACTGAGCCAGAGTTCGACCTCAACTACGTTCCCTGTGTAGCGCAGATGTGGAGGGTACACGGGCGACGAGTTGCCCTCTCAAATTCCTTTGGATTTGGTGGCACCAACGCCTCGCTGTGCCTCGGCAGCGTCTGATGAACATTTTTTTTCTTTAACTTTTGATTTGGCACTGTAGGCTGAATCAGCGGTAATGTTGTTACAATGACAGAAAATGTGATTACAGGATATAAACTGACAAAGAAACTAAAACCTGTTGATATATTTCTTTCATATTTCTCATAAAGAAAGTGTGTTTGTGTGTGTGTGTGTGTGTGTGTGTATACACACCTGGAAATTGCAACATTTGTTAATTACACATTTGGAATATATATTTATTGTGTATGCACATCATATTCAACATCTTCACGAATAAGAAAAGTGTACCAATAAACAGAGTTGATCGCTAAAGAAGCAGGAAAAGCCTCTGTGTCCTGGGTAATCTTGTCTTTATACTTACTTTTTCCCAGTTAAATAGAGTAGAATACAATAGAAGGCCTTTATTGACCCCACAGTGAGGACATTTTCATAATTACAGCAACTGTCTAGTGCAAAAGGGATGGAAAATTATATTATTTAAAAGAAATAAGACAATAAAAATCAAATATTTAAAGGTACAAAAGGAAAAAAACAATATCTACATCTTATGAACAGTCAGATTTACAAACTCACACGCAGTTCAGGGTTTATCAAAAATAAGCACACAACATGATTGGATTGTAAACTATTCTCCCTACATCCAGCAGATGGCTGCAGTTCCAAACAAATCATGTATTGTTTTCTCATTCGGTCCCAGTGTGAAATGATGTAATTGACAGGGATCGTTTTTGTGATCTCGCGATCACACTTATTTCTTTTTCCAACCAGTGGATTTGAACATTTATTACATCTGTTTTTAGTAGAGAAACTGCCGGCAGACACGTGATGGAAGACTCAGTTTGATCAAAGATGAGTGAGTGAAATCGTGGAACTGAAATAATTGCAGAGTAACAACTTTTAAAAAGGTAATGATCGCTATTTGTTGTCTGTCAGTCTTTTTATATAAGGCTGTTAATAATCTTGCATTCAATCACGAACTATTTAATCCAAACATATGTCATATTATGAAGTATATACATTATTCCAAACATATTTTGATTTATTTTCTGTTTCCATGCCATGTTAGTTTTGTTTTACGTTCTCAGTGGAGATCTATTTCTTCCCCTGGTGAATAATTATACCACACAGATTTTAATTTAATAGCATAATGTAAAGCTAGACATTGGTGATGAATGACTGTACAAGGGAATGTCTTTGGAGACCCATTTTTAGAGATTACATTTTGTTAAGTCTTCTGGATGTCACATTTGGCTAATGAATAGATTAATTATTCATCCATTTTTTTTAAATTTGAAATTATATGACACAGATAAATGAGTTAAGGTCAGACAGGAAAGCCCAGCATACTTTGGCATGAGAGATTATACATTAAGGAATAGAGAGGACACCCTGATGGTGCTTTTTCTGTTTTGTTTTGTTTTGTTTTTTTTAAAGTCGTTGCAGCACAACCCTGTATATGAGGATGTAAATTATAATGACACTGTTAGGCATCAATAGGCATACTGAGTTTCCCGATAAGGCTTTGAGCTGTTGCAATACTTCATTATGATTCTTGCTCTCTGTTCTCAGACAAAACCCCCTTCGCCGCACCAGGAGCCTCTTTGTTGCAAGAATTGCTGATTTTCATTGTTTCAGTTATGATAATAATGTTTTATTCCATGCTATCCCTTCTCCATTTCCTATTTTGACAACCCCTACCACTTAAATGGGAAATTTCCAAGCTGATTTCCAGGCTGAATTATTATCACCATGGCAACAGAGTGAGCATGTATTCCCTTTGATATCATCCTGTCCCACATGGAGCACTGCTTATCATCACCAGGATCTAAAATTAGACCTCAACTTTACTTAATGGCATTTTGATATGGTCATGCATTTTTTCTGATAAAATGGTTATTATCAATATACAAATGCAACTATCATTACTGGATTCTGAATACATAGACCATGTTTTCCACCCTGGAGTTTGAAATACAACAATGTAAAGGACAGGATCACATACTGTATTATATTTAGTGGTATCTAATGGATTCTACTTTCAATTAAAAGTAATGAAATGGGATCTGTCTGCCTGTTGACTCACGTCCTAAGTCAGCAAACAGTGATGTCATGTCTCCATGTGGCACACTGCAGAGCAGATGATGTAATAATTCAATGTCAGGGTTGGTCCTTTAACATCCAGTACAATAACAGACAACAAAGGGTCGGTGCAGAGAGGAAGGGTCAAGGATGGAGACCATGTGCCACACATGCTGCCACAGATGCTGCATCAAGTCTCAGACAGATGGCCTCTTTACATCAGCGGTGTTCAACCATTGGGCAGCTCTGATGATGTCATCATAGAAGCATTACAGCCTTTACGCTTCAGGCTCTTCAACGTCTCTATCCTCTTTTTAAACACACAGTTTTATGATATTTTGATAAAGCTTAGAAATAATTCCCAACTTTAAGAAGTTTAACGTAGTAACTGCCGTCTGCAGCTTTTAAGCTTTAAAATTAAAATGTAAACATAAAAGCCAGTTTTCTAAGCGTTAATGGTTATGGTGGGGATTTATGAATTTTCAAGGTGCTCACACAGAAACCATTTTGCATCCACACCATATTGATACTGATGGTGATAAACTACATCTGTGGCCACAGCTGCTCCGGGCCAGACTGAGGCCACTGCCGTTGCCAATCTGTGCCAGAGTGCCATATTCACATTCATATTTCTGGCCCTAATTGGCATATGAGTCCTTAATATATACCAGTATCTATACTTGAAGTGCAGGATTCAAAGTTTTTACACAAACTCTTTCAATCTGTTAATTTTATTAGTTATTTCTTTTTTTTTAACTTCTGAATTCATTTTAGGACAACACACAATAAAAGGAACTCACTGTAGACACCTCTGGACTAGTGCAATAGCTACGGTCTCTCTACCGGTAATTGATTCAATTCCAACTTTGACTGGTTTCTACCTGAAATGAAATGAGTGATGTGTTTAGTCTGGTAAGATAACCCTAAAACATTTAGGAAGGTCTTAAATGACACAACTACAGACAAACAACACCAAAATCCCATCAAAAGCATCAATTCGTGCTTGAACCCTTTTGAAACTGTCACTCTATCTTCAGCCATATTTTGATAGACAATAGAATTTTCATGTGCTAGCTGATGTTTGTGTATTGTTTGTGGTGTTTCTTTGGATTTTTTTTATTATGAATTTATCATACGGGGATATGCGTCACATGGTCAAGGTGGTACGTCAGCAGTATATCAGCTGTTCTTCACCTGGCGGGTTTTTTGAATGACCTCAGAGGGTCGGGGGGAACGTCCTACTTTGCTGACTGCTTTTGCTTTGCTTGGCTTCATTTTGCTTTAACTACCTTTGATACTCAAACAAGATGCATGGAAATATTCAATATGATGACATTGTGCCATTGTTTGTGTTTGTGCTGCAATAACTCTACAAAAGCAATTTGTTCTTGGAGCCATGACTCATCAACAACCAACGCGTATGGCAGGTAAAAGTCTTCCCTTACGTAGCCTCTCTGTGACTATAGTTTTTGATCCTTTGGATAGTTGTCCAACAGAATTGATCAGTTTAGCTAAGAGTAGCTGTATATGTAATGTATGTATGCACAATACATCATATCTACAGTTGCGCTAAAAAGAAAAGTTGACTTTATACATCTGTGAACACTCAGGGCCTAAAACTCAAAAGACAGAATTTACACTTTGTGACTCTGAGTGATTTGTTGTATTCAAGGCCACACAGCTGAAGCTCTCAATTATAATCTTCTTTATTTACTGAGACACATCTAATTAATTTTCCTGAGTGCACAAAATTTTCACTTTGAAAGTTATGAAAAAGATTCCAATCTGAAATCTGTCCATTCTAATCTGATTACTTTATGTCCATGAGCGAGAGAAAATTTGTATAATATGATTCACAACCATCTGTAACTGAGGACTGGAAGTCATGGGGTTTCCAGAATTTCTGGCTTTAAGGAGGACAAAGCCAGAATACTACAACCATTGTAGGATATTTATATTTTAACATTCACAGAGTGAGTCAGCAGCTGCAGTCAAGTTTGCGGTGGTACCAGGCAGCTTCCAGATGAGAGAATGGATGCAGCTGTTGTCATGTAGATAACGTGACTCTTCTCACAAACTCCCTTGGTTAAAACAAGGGCTTTAAAAAATATGTTGATAATAATGATAATAATACTTAACCACTCTCAGGGTAAATATTAATCACTGAAAGCAGATATGGACAAGCATATCAATAATGACTGTACCTATTATATTCAGCCTTCTAAACAGGGCGTATATTTGTCTAGTCATTTTAGAGCGCTAATAAAAGGCCAAATGGCAGTAGATGATCACTCCCTCACCAGCATTACAGCATGTAAACACTGTCTAATTAATCTGTCCCAGGAACTAAAAGAGCCAGTTGCTTTCCATGGCCCACTTCATTTTGTGATACCGCACGACTAACATTCTCATCTTTTTCCGTGCATCATTAATTGCGATGTGTGGATGGAAAGATTAGAGGCTTCAACCATCTGCTCGTCTTCCTTTTTGGAATAACAAGGTTTTGTGCGACGAAGCCGACTTGTACGGTGCCAACCATCTGGCTGCTGCGGCCGTCTGTGTCACAGTCATTTCAAACTTTCTCTTCTCCTTCCTTTTCAAAAGTCTGAACAAGCTTAAACCACAAATGCCAGAGGAAATAACTAGTGTGTAGCACCATTACAGTCACTTTACTGAGCTTTTTTAACAGATTCAGCAGATGCTTCAAAGTGGAGTGCAGTTGGAGAAATACCAGATTACAAGATAATACAGTACTGTATCACAGTGCAGGCGTGTGTGTGTTCCCATTAATTGGGATGATGTTGGTGATTTAATGTTGATGATCTAACCATTATCCATCCATTTTCTATGCCCTCTTCCCGCAGCACTCAGGATTGCGAGGGTCTCCTCTCCCAGCTGTCAATGGGCTGAAGGCAGGGGAATAACCAGTGTGTGAAATAGCCATCAATTAGAGGCCTTTAATAACGTGACTATATTTCATGGATGCAGCTTCGTAGCTTCTTTGCATCAGAGCTGGTAACATCACCTTTTATTCATTTTATTCATTCTTCTGCAACGTGTAAACTTGCTCATCCCTGCATCTGCACAATTTGACTGTCTTTTGCACATCTGCTTTGGTGTTTGTTGAACATAGATTGATTTGATTTGAGTTTTTTCGTAACTACTGTGTAGTTTATTTTTTACACAGTTTATTAGTGCTGCAAGAGTATAGTTTCCCAATTTGGGATCAATAAAGTACATCTATCTATCTATCTATCTATCTATCTATCTATCTATCTATCTATCTATCTGTCTGTCTGTCTATCTATCTGTCTCCTGCTGTATTTCGCACACTGGTAATAACTATTATTTTCTAGAAAATGACAGTCGCAGTGTGTCACTATCTTCAATGTAAAGATCCCCCACTTTAAGTGTGCATGTTTCACGCATTATATTACTGTCGAACAACACCTTCCCTAGCACATTTCCATTCCCTACAACGATCAAGAAAAAAGAAAAGAAAAAAAAATAACTACGAGATCGGCGCGGCGCAGACATGAACACGGCTGTGATTGGTCCGCTCTATCATGACGCTATTTCCGGATCCTTCCGCGGATAGCAACATGGAAAAAATCGGGGAACGTCTAACCGAGGAAGTTCGCAAACATGTCCACCTGTACGACGCCTTGTCGCCGCACTACAAAGACACCCAGATGGCCAGTGACTCGTGGAGGGAAATCTCCACGGCGGTCGGCATGGACGTGGTCGAGTGCGCCAGGCGGTGGAAAATGTTGCGTGACAAGTACGTCCGCTTTCACAAGAAGATGGAGGCCAGGAGCGGCAAAGCGGGCGCTAAAATAGTGCCGGCGTTTTACCTCTTCCTGTCGTGGCTGGCACCTCACGTCAAGCACCGAGAGATCACAGCCAACTCCGCTGACAAGGTGCACACGTTTATTTGGATTTTTAAAACTAGCTGTGCCATTTATTGTGGAAAGCAGCTGCACGCTTGCGAAGCAAAGCAATCGTTCATGATGAGTGACGTTTTCGCGAAAAGATAAAATGCAAATTTAATGTTTGTCTCAATGTCAGTGTTATACAATTTGTGTTGCACATTTTGTTTTCACAGTCCTTTAGTGCAGTGTTTCTCAACCGGTGGGTCGCGACCCATAGCTGTTTTGATTGCCCTGCAAAATCTATCTATCTATCTATGCATGCATGCATGCATGCATGCATGCATGCATACATACATACATACATACATACACATACATACATATATTTAGAGAGAGTAAATGTTGGCTAGTTAGGTTGGCTGTGCAATTCAATTACCTAATTTTAATAATTTATTTACAAGACATGGTAGAAAGTGAGCTTGCATTTTTATTTCCGTGGAATAAATTTGAGTTGCGACTTCATGATAAGGAACAAAATGTGGGTCTGGAGACTCCACCAGTTGGGAACCAATGATCTAGTACGGCAGTGTATAACACAAGACATAAAATGAGATATTTCTTTTGTATATTACTTTTAAAAATGCACATTTTAACTGTTTGGTGTGTATGGTGTTCTTCCAGGAGAGTATAGTGTCCAGTTCAGCAGCAGAGGGCGCACCCACCAGAAGCCTTCTGGAGAACCAGGAGTCGCAGCAACTGTTCTCGGCAGGATACGAGAGTCCCTCGACGCTCCCACACACGTCCCCACAGCCGTCTCAGCAAACCTCCAGCCTGAGGAAAGCGGCCAAGAGGAAGCGATGGGGCTCAGACGACGGTGTCCAGAACCAGATCAGCCAGCTGGAGAAGAGGAAGGTCCTGCTGGAGCAAAACCTCTTCACCAGCGACGAGGAGTCGACCAGGTTTGGGCAGACTGTGGCCGACATGCTGCGCAGGGTCCCGGAGGAGCACAGGCCGCAGGCCATGTTCGACGTGTACAAGTTGCTGTTTGAGCGCCAGCAGCTGTACAAGTTGACGGCCAAGAACGTCTGAACACACTGGGTCCAAGTTGTGGGCAAAAAAAGTGTATTCATCGGGGAAACTGGTGATTTCCTCATGTGAAGGGCAACCAGAGAACCAGGGTCCACTCATGTGGAGACTCACCAAGTCAAAACCCTGCTTTTGTAAACTTTTTATTCCCTCAGTGGATCTTTGTCGTTTGTCTCATCCATCTCTCAGACTTTTTCTATGATGTCCATTGAATGTCCAGTGTTGCCACTGCTACTTGGGAGTCCTCGTCAACAGCAGACCAGACTGGAAGGGCAACTGCAACGTTGTGTACTAGAAGACAATGAGTAGACTTTGAATCGTGAGGAGGCCTGAGTTCTTCGATGTGTGCAGCCGCAGGTTGCTGGAGATGCTCCAGAAGTCTGTGGTTGCCAGTGCAGCCTGCACTCTGCACTGGTCAGTTGGTGGAGCAGCACCAGCCACATGGACAGTACGATCGGCAAACTGATCCCAAAGGTTCTGTCATAAGCCAACTTTTGGAAGAGAGAAGAGAAGTGAGGAAGATCCAAAGACATTTACAGACATGGACAAAATTGTTTGTAGAAGAACGAGAAACACTAAACGGACACTGAAACAAGTTGAAACGGACAAAAGTAGAAATAAATATTTACTGAAAAGTAACTGATGAAAATCAAACATTGATTTTGAATTAAGGTTCAACAGAATCATTGAAAAAAAAAAGAAATAGTAAAACTGGCCGAAATGATGATTCCTTTAGCTTAATGTTTTAAGGCTATTTTAATACTTTACCTGAACCTAGTGAACCTAAGATAACATCTTAGGCAGAATAAGATGGAGTAGGTGCAGCCTACAACAGTGAGTTGCAGGTATTTTTATGTCAGCGGGGGGGCAGGAGGACTCTCCTCTAAGTGCTCTCCATGGGCAATCCTTCCCACCGACTTCACCGGAACTTTGGAGTTTGGAGCAGCGGTGGAGCTCATTCCATCAGACTGGTCCAGCCGCCACCTCACAGTGAACATCGCAGGACCTCACTCTTCCCTTCCTCTGTCCAGCTGTACATCAGCTCCGCAAGACATTGCCTGCTCTGTCTGTTTTATTACACATGCACATATTTTGTACTGCATATGTTGTTACTATTAATGTATTTTGTTCTTTTCTTACTTTCTGATTCCTGTTATTTTATCATTTCATTACTCTTATCGTTTTTGTTTTTCTTGTTCTTCCCCACCAGTGATTTTTTTTCCAGCATGTTCTGTGGTGCAACTGAGTGACTGTGACCAAGCAATTTCCCTTGCGGATCAATAAAGTTTGTCTAAGTCAAAGTTTATTCGCATGAGCGGAACCTCCTACGTAGCCTCTTCGCAGCGTTGTTGACCAACCGTGAGTCTGGTTTCACATCCAAGCCGATTTCAAACGGTGATGACAGGTGTGAACTGCACCGTGACAGCAGTGAGTAGTGAAACCTAACTATTGCACAGCACAGAGTGACACAGGGAGCACCAAACAGTCAAAACACAGAGACACAATGTGGCTGTTTTTAACAAAGAAGAGATCATGACAGAACAAAGATATTAAACTTGAATTAACACTACAAAAATGTGAAAGCGATTAAAAAAAACATTTATAGGGCACGAAAGTAAAATAATGAATGAAGTTTTCGAGCATAAATACTTAATCATAATATCGCATGCTGTATGATTCTTTTCTTAAATCAATATATATTTTTTAAAAATGCACCCTATTTTTTTTTTATTTTTTTCATCTTTTAAGAGGTTAATCCTCCTGTGAGGTGGCTCACCAAAACACTCCATCCATCTGCAGCTGCTCTGGCTCCTCTGTCATATTTTAGAACTGACTGTGGCCCCACCAGTCAAAAAGTTTTGTCCACTCCTGGTCCAACGGCTGTTCCAGTTAAAAGATGTCTTTAACAATAAATTCATTGAACAGGCCTCACCAGATCAGATGGATCGTTCTGGCTCCAGCATATCCTGAAATGGAATCCCGTGTCCTGCTCTCACTCTTCTTTTCCCCGCTGGAAGAGAGGATGGATGGACAGTGGATGTGACAGACTGCTACCCTGGAGATGCAGGTTGAGGCCGGGCCAGTTATTTACATCTTTCCACCTCTTCCCTCGGCTAGATGGTCATATTTTATTGTGCTGGGCTCAACCTACCCTGGCCCAGCATTAGTCAGATCCTTCAAAAGTCGCAGCCCCTGAATAGGGATATAGATATTAATGGTGCCACATGAGTAGAAATTAAATTTAAAATCTCATTTCAGAGTCCTCATAAAAAACAAATATTCTTGACTCATTGTCCCCCAGCTGGCAGAAAACATTAATTAGGTTTTCTACAATTCACAATTTAGTTGGCTGAACTTGAAAACACAAATAATGGTGGTTTTCCATGTTTAACAGCAACAGGAGGGGCCTATTTGAAGCTCGCAGCAACTTGATGATAGAAAATGAAGTTTGTTTAAAGACAAAGGTAATGCAGCTATTATGGAAATACTGACTTGGAAATGTTTCGTAGAAGAAAAACATAATTTCTATAAAAAATTCTGTACTCTATTTTATTTTTTCGATGTAATGATCACAGCAGTGTATATTACATATATCTGATGAGAGTGTTTTAGATATTGATTGAATGTTTTGAGTTGAATTTATTTTGCTCTCCGTTGTGTTCTTCTTTTCACAATAAATCAGAACGTAGAAGGTTCAAAGGTGAAAGAGAGGCTACATTTGAAAACTGAGAATGTAAAAGCAGCAACAATACAACAACTACAGCAACTACAGTGGCAGTTGGGTGTTGGTCCTTCAGACTTTAACACTACATGTGAAACAGGTGAACAAACTGGAAAGATGTTAATCAGTCATTTTATGGGCTTGTCCACTTCTTACATTTCGTCTCTCAAGATGTGCCGTTACTAATGTTGGCTAGATGTATTGTACCATAAAGTAGACCACACTGCACCTTACAAACTGCACAGCTAGACAAATGTTTCTCATTATCTTACATTTACATTTCACAGTCAATACTTTTCTGATATTGACATTTTGCCTAGATTGGAAGCAGAGCAGCTGCTTGATCTGTGGTTGAAATATCAATACAAATGATTTGCAAAGACGACACCAGATTGTCATTATAGGCCTGTGCTGTTATTTGCTGCGATACTATAGTGAACTCTAGGATATGATGTGAAGATGGTTGGCGCTATATCTTTGTCTGAATTCAAAATATCAGAAACCGGAGCAACAATAAGGGGCAAATTATACCCAACTCAAAATATTTACTGTAAATAAAATCTAGACACATTGTGGAATTTCAATGCTTTGTCCCTAAAGGTAGAGTGTGTATTTTATGAGGTGGAAGTCCACCTGACAGTGCTGCTTGTATTGCTTGATGTATATTACATATATGAGAACCGTTCTAAGGGTAGGAAAAACAAATCACTTTTATTGTACCGCAAGTGCTTTTATTAATGAATTTATAGGCACTATGCAAAGCAATATGAAAATCATTGATCAAGCCAAAGCTTACACACTGGACCTTTACGGCCCATTATTGGCAATCACAACAAGGACTGCTATTATTTATTGATGATTTGCAATTGTATGAAAATGAATCATTCATCTTCTATACCAGCTTCCTCCTGCATTCAGGTCTGCTGGAGCCTCTCCAAGCAGCCATAGGGTGAAGGCAGGCTGACAACATGGACCAGTGGCCAGTTCATCACAGGGTCACATAGACACAAACATCCATTCACACTCACACACACACCCGGGGACAATTTAGAGTTCCCAATTTGTCTCACGTGCATGTTTTTGGAGTGTGGGAGGAAGCCAGAAAACCCGCAGAGAACCCAGCAGACACACACAGGGAGAACATGCAAACTCCTCATGCAAACCCACAACCTTCCTGCTGTGAGGCGACAACACTAACCACTGCACCACCGTGTCGCCCACGAAAGGATTGTTGAGTTTTGAAGCCTGAAAAACGACTGTCTGCCATCCTTCCCAACACTCCCAACAGTAGCTGCGTTTCCATTGCAGTTTTTCTTAAAATAAAAGCAATATTTCTAAAGATTTTGACAAAGTCCAATTGTGACTTGCAGGTGTTTCCATCAAATGCTGTGAAGCACAGAAGCCCTAATTCTCATCGAATCTTGTCCCACCAGACCCCACTTTGAGGAGGATGGAGGTACAAAACATTTTGCCTTTTCACTGGTCAGTGAACTGGTCACGTGACCCCACACGTCACATCCACTGACGTGTCAATGTGAAAAAAGTGTTTCCATGACACCCTTGAGATATACCTCTATATGGATGCATCTGAAAAACCATCTCATGAGAGCGTCAAAACCTTTTAGCCATATTTGAGAGGTTTTCCAAGTTTAGCTGTTTCCATCACCAGTTTTTTATTGCCATATTCAGGTTTTGCACAATTCTAGGGCTGATGGAAACGCAGCTAGAGTCGTGACGCTGCGATTTGAACACGGATGCACAAGGTTGATGACTTGAAGTCTCTGCAGTATATCCACATTGGTTTTTATCAAGCTCAGTTGCATACGAACAAAGACTGACACAGAGTTTGTACAGTTCTCTACAGAGTGTGTGATAATGAAAGTTGACTGGTGCAATCGAGAGCTGGAAATCCAATTTGTGTCCTGTGAGTAATCAGTATGAGTGCACAAAAGAATGAAATGGGAACGGATATTTTTCATATTGTGTGAGTGTGTGTGTGTGTGTGTGTGTGTGTGTGTGTGTGTGTGTGTGTGTGTGTGTTCTTCCACATTTCCCCGGCGACCATGTGGAACTACAAAATTTGCAAATCATGAGATACTCTGATGATGATCTGAAGGTTGATGTTTTGCTGATTAATTTTCTTCCACTGTTGTTGTTGTAAAACAACACTTTGCTTTTGCTGCGGGCCTAGACAGCCATCACTGTGAAATGCATTATAACATCTCTGATTACCGAACGTGACGATCACCTTCACAGCAACATCGGCCACGTTAAATGTGTTTGATTTGGAGTTGTGAGTCATACTGAGGACGTGATGCTGGCTTGCATCTCTTAAAGTGACCCAGCTGAACTATTAGAACAGTGTTTTCAACCAGGTTTGTCAAGTCGAGCTCGCTAATTGATCTGGGATTTCATGATTTGTTCCTCACTGAGTTTCTTTTCTTCGTGTGTTAGCTGATGTGTTTGTTCGCTTTTCAAGGTTCACTCAGCGTAACATTTTTTCACAATTTATTAGCCATATGAACGTGACAGAGAAAACACAGTGTTCATTGACACTTTCCGGACATAAGCTCATAATACCTTCAGTATGATACTACGGTTTGGAATCCAAAGAGAATCAGAGCATTTAAATCACAATTGAGACTTAAGTAACTAAGGCCACTGATACTGTCAAAAACTTTTAATTTTAAGAGATTGTTAAACAAAGTTTTAATGAGTTCACAAACACTGAACTCTGTGAGCTTCAACTCTGGTCCAAACTGGTCCAATAAGCTGCACATCATCGCCGATTCATATGAGACCAACGAGACGATAACGAAACAAACTTTTGAACTGTTAAGTCATTAAACAACTGAACATGTTGCTGCAGCTGCTGCTCCAATGTGCCACAGTATTGACATTTTAAATTGCAGATGCTTCAGCAACTAAATCTTCATTTTCTCCTTCAGTCATCGTGGTGGCAACTTCAGTCTTAGAGTTTCTCTGGGCTTCTTATGCAATCACAGGACAGCGTATGTGTGTAGTTCAGCATAAAGCAGCTAGCTGGACTCGGCATCACAGACTCCAGTTTTGATCAGCTATCGCAACTGACAGTGGTCCATTTACTGACAGCCAAAAGCAGTCCGCTATATCGGTTCTGAAAACCTCAGGCAGATTTCACAGAACCTGACAACACAAGCTAGCTGAAATATGATTGGACAAAAACTCTATCATAATATACAACAATGGAAGCAGCGCCACCAAGGGGATATTACACAACGTGAAAAGAACAGACTATGGACAATAACTTCATTATCACATTAACAAGAAAATGTACTTTTCTAAGTATGTTTGTGCCAGCAGAGAAGACTCGCTGGTCCTGACAGCGACCCTTACTGGTTGACAAATCAAAACATTTTAGGGAGGAACAAGAGATTTTACAGCATCCTCACACTCACAAAAAAGAAAAGAAACAACAACCCAGGTTGTGTCAGGTTGCTTTCCAGCATTACTTGACTTTTGACACTGTTAAAGGATGGGCTTCTCCCCCCTCGACAGAGACATTTTTTTGCCCAGGCTTTGCGAGCACGTCAGGTGTTATTAATGTCAGACTGGGGTAGGCGGAACCAAGACCTTAGCTGCAACTGTCAGGGCCGACCGTGTGGAAGTTATTACACCAAATATCAGGGGGAAACAGTCTGCTCTCCTCTGCTCTGTGTGAATCTGTCAGCCACGGCTCTGCTGGAGAGAGTCCAACCCCCCTGTGACTGGACTGCGCAGATATTCCGGAAAGAACTGAGGCTTAGTGTACAATTAAGTATGTTTGCGTAGTGTAATTCTAGACCCAGAGCGCTGAATCACGTTTATAGGAATTACCATCTGTAACTATCAAGCTCTTGCCAAGGGAGTTTAGCAAACACCAATCAAGACGCCTAGTGTTCATGCAATCTTTTTAGTTGTTACAGCCAAACGTTTACTTGGGACCAAGTTCACCAATTCATTCTCAGCATCCTGAAAGAAGATCCCTTGTTAAATGACAAATGAGTGATGAGTAGATCCTCTGTGCTGACCCCTCACTCCCAACACCCCCCAACAGTAGCTGCGTTTCCATTGCAGTTTTTCACAAATTAAACGAAAATTTCGACAAAGTACAGTTGCAATTTGCAGGCGTTTCCATTGAATAGTGTGAAGCACATAAGCCGTAATTCTGGTCAAATCTCCTTGTATAAATCTGCATTTCCATGTTGTTTGCTGTCAAGAATGGTTGTCATATTTTTCTCTTTCATTACCTGTAAAAAATATTCTGTCTCCTCCTCCGTCCAATCATAACGCGCCATTTTTACTGGTCAGTGAACTGGTCACGTGCGCATATTTAGGTTTTGTGCAATTCTAGGGGTGATGGAAACGCAGCTAGTGATGGCAATAGAATGTCTCCTGGAAGCCTCGATAGTCCCTCAGTGACATTGAAATGACGGAAATCCATCTATGAACCTATTAATTTCAGTCACATTCCTCCTCCGGTCAGACAACACTTGTAATGGAACAGCGGTTTTGGGTTTTTAGTCACAAAAGAATAAAGGGAAGTACATTTTAGAAGAACTTCTGTTCCTCAACACAATTTGTTACCGTATGAATATCAAACTGGCATAAACATAATTATTTTTGTAATTATTTAATCAGAAAACATTAAACTTTGCAATTAAAATATGCATAAAAAATGTTGAACCTTATCTTCTAGTTCATTGCAGTTATTGTCAATTAGCCCTGAGACCTCAAAGATGAGTGTTGTGGGCTTTTCTAAAAATAACCTGAGCAACCCTCCCTCCTTCCTCCCTCCCCATCTATCCTCTCAGATGGAGTTGTGGCCCGTGGATTAGGCTGTATTTCAGTGCACTGAAGTGTTAATGAACTGTAAATGACAAAGGTGTTCCTTCCTCTCCCTCTGAGCTGAGAGAGAGGGGGGAGCCGGAGGAGGAGTGTGAGAATCCCACCGTTGGGGGCGGTTGAGAGGAGATGGTTGGCTGATTTAATTGCTGTGTGAGACAAAGACTCTCTTTTTTTAGGCAATGTTAAGTTAATGATATTTCACAATTAGCTCCACATGGTTCAGACTCCATCATGCCATGTCAATAGCAAGCCCTCTGCTCATACAGTAGAGATGGAGTGAACAGCTATCTGTCTAACTGTCTTTGCAGAAGAATCACTGAAAGCATATTTTGTTTTGTTGTGTTTTTTGTGCTTTTTTGCAGTTCTTTGTATAACTGACATTCTGGTGAATCACATGGATTGTGCAGGACAGGCAAAAGGTCAAAAACATGCTTACTATTACGATCATGTCTTCTAGTTGGGCAGATTACAAAAGCTTAATGGGCTGCATATGGCCCCAGGGCTGTAGTTTGCCCATGCCTGGTCTAGAACATGGGGTGGCTTTCAGTTTTCGGTTCAAGTTTCACTGCTGCACAAACACAAATTTAAATTTAACAAAATTGTCATATATATATATATATATGTAGGTACAACAGGTATCCGTGTCGTGGTATCGCCATGTTTTTTATGGGTACCGATACCCACTACTGGTATTGGTGCAATACCCGTGATACTGGTATCGGTGCGATACCTGATGATACCTAATACTGGGATTGGTGTGATATCCGATACTGGGATCTGTATCGGTGCGATACCTTACAGTACCCAATACTGGTATCTGTATTGGTGCAATACCTAACGATACCCAATAATGATATCTGTATTGGTGCAATACCTGATAATCCCCGATACTGGTATCTTTATTGGTGCAATACCTGACGATACCCGATACTGGTACTGGTATCAGTGCATCCCTACTTTTAACATTTAATTTCCCCTGCTTTTGTGCAGTTGTGATCCAGTCAGCTTCAGCCTACTGCTTTTTCCATTTACAGAGTTGGATTATCTTCTTCTTGTTGTTGTGAGAGAATATATCGTGCAAATTTGTTCGTAAGGTTTTTTCTTTTCTTTTATTGTCAGTTGATTGCACACAATATCAGTACTGTACGTTGTGATATAAACTAATATAAACTATTCATTCATTGATTGCAGCCAGTGAAAGTTGCTGATCTCCATCTTTCTGTAAAAGCTGTCTGGACAAAACAACCACATCATTCCAGATTGGCTGCGGAGGGAATAATTCCCCCATCTGTCGCGCACGTCAGCGCCGCAGGGCAAATAATCGACCACTCAGACTGCAGTAACCTGTTGTATCGCAGCTGCTGACCTTTGTGGAGAGCCTGACGGATCAATAAAAACTATTTGATGTCCATGTAGATGTTCAGAAGAGGAGGGACGGGGAGGTGAGGGAAGGGGGGTAAATTCAATGTAAAAACGATTCCGGGATAATGAAGACGTAGCTAACACGCCGTCTGAATAGTGGGATAAAATATTCTTATTCTTATTTACATATTCCTGTGTGAGACTGCAGGTCTTACATTGGAAAAGCAAAACACATGAGTAACGTCATGACATTTGGACAACAGTGTTTACCCTTCCCATTAGGTGAAGGCTCTGTAATGAAGCCTTTATCGAGCAGATGAAAGCCTCCTAAGCATTTATTATGGGCTTCTATTATCTGGCTCAATATACAGCAGGCACTAATCAGCAGGCTACAGGAAGACCACTTAGCCAAGACAGGAAATAAGCTCATGATTGGTGAGTTCTATGAGTTCTATGACATTAGTCATTGTTTTGTGCTTCTAGGTGGAAGTGGGAATGATGTGACGGAGCCTCTGAGACACAGAAGCGGGTTTAGGCCCCTTGCACTCTGGGACAATGACTCATGCTTTGCTCATCAACCTTTTATGAATGTTTTAAAAGAGTAGAACAGCTGAGGGGATTTGGCTCCTTAAGACAACAGAGTTGATGCCAAGGCACCACAAAGAAAAAAATTAAAGCATTTGAAAAATGGATTTATAATTCAACTAGAATTATATTCTGGGGGTGCTACTCAAGATTTAGGTGATTTGTTTTTCACTTATAGAAAGTCTACAGAAATATCTTTGAAACATGACACTGAACTTAAAGTGCGCAACCAAGTATGCAAGCTTGGGTTTCTTGAAAGGCGCGATATAAATATAAGTAATTATTATTATAATTCAGTTCAGATTCAGGGTTTATGTTTGTGACTGGATAAGAAGTCAGTCAGTTGTGGCTTTCAAACCAAGTTTGCGGAGCACAAATGTTGAGCTCTGACAAACATGGATGTTGCAGCAAAGAAAAGCACATTCAATAACTCTAAATGTGCTTTTTATGAAAGGTGGCTATTTTGAAGAATTACAATATTAAATGTGTTTGAGTTATTTGACACTTTTATTGTTTACTATAGAATTCCAAGTGTGTTCATACAGAGTTTTGATGCCTACAGTGAGAAACTGCAATGTCAATAGTCATGAGAATGAAAGAAAAGACATTCAATTCATAGGGTGCGGCCAAGCACACACACACACACACACACACACACACACACACACACACACACACACACACACACACAATATAAATATATATATATATGTATATATATATATGAACATATATAAACTAGTACACATAAATGAAGCAAACTATTCGATATGAATGTAACCTTTGTCTACATGAGTTTAGCGTGACGGCACAGCTCTGTAGTGTGTGAGGTCTATCTTTGTTCATTACCTCGTGGTGTCAGCTGTCGTTGCGTTCAAGGTCGCTTGACAGCCGCGACAAACTTTTCTGTCTTATGGCAGAGACAGAGTTCATGGCCTTGACAGCAAAGTTCATAGTGCACCTGGCATGTCCAGTTGTAGCTGCTCAAAGCCGTCCTGTCAGCAGCACAAGAAGGAGAAGAAAGGGGATAAAGTTGCTCGCATGAATCTGCAATAAGTGGGGTTTGAGTTTTGATGGATTAATATTTCTGCTGTTAATGCTCTGCACCAACCTACGCTCCCAGTGTAATCCACACACTTGGTTGTTCCATCATCTTTCCAGCAGTGCATTCAATCAGCAGCTGCTCAGCTCAGCAAAATTCAGCTGACCGTCTCATCTGGAGTTGAGGAGAGCAACTTAAATGTCAGGTGACGCTGATACATTAGCAGTGCTTCCCTCAGCGAACCTCAGAGAGAGAGAGAGAGAATACTCAGCTCCTGGTCTTATTGGTGTTCCGCTTTTTAATGACTACACAAGTATGTGGTTTGCATGACTGTATTAATGAGATGTATGTACATTATCCAGTTACTACTCATTGTAGCTTGTCGTTGCATCAGGTCAAGAAGCAAAACCAGCTTCTAAAGGAAATGTTATACTTTCGCTGCAGCAACGATAATTCTGCACACAGTGATTGTGAGGGTCATATATATACATATACATAGAGGGGAAGAGGGGGTGACTTGTGAGCAGGCAGATGGCAATGGCCTGGATTGATGGGAATGTTTGCTGTGACCTGGTTTCGTTTTGGCTCCTCTCAGAAACATTTGGAAATTTTCACGGGCAAATACCAACCCGAAACATAATTTTCCATCCCAAACTGTTAGCATAAAAATTCAGCCAACGCAGCCATGCCATATGTTCAGAGAATCTATTAAAGAATTCAGATAGAGGCGCCGAGGACAGAGTTGCCTTCAGGAACTGTGATTAAATTAAACTCATTCAAAATCAACACATTCACATGCAACACCTGCCATGACGACGATTTTCCATTCATTCAGTCTGTTCTCACATGAACTTCACAGCTAAATCAAGCTGCAGTAGTTCAGTACAAAAATAACAGGAAGCCGAGCGATTAGACTTTCAAAATAAAACGGGGAGCCGCATTACTCTGTTGAATCAATGATGTCATGATACATGAGAGAAATCCTGCCTTCTGATTAGAAAAAGGTGGGATTGACAATGATTCAAATAAGCTGCATGAAAAATAGACAGAGAAAAGGCCACGAAACTGTGCACAATAAACTACATTATTGAATGTAGTTCATATTAAGTAGTTCATTTCATAATGACAAGCAGGGAAAACACTGAGCTTAGAATTGGTGAATTGGTATATGTGTGTGTGTGTGTGTGTGTGTGTGTGTGTGTGTGTGTGTGTGTGTGTGTGTACAGTACATGTATGTATGTATGTATGTATGTATGTATGTATGTATGTATGTATTCTTAATTAACTAACCTAATCTGCAATAATGTGTAAAGCATATACACGTTGAAACACAGTTGACCAAAGCACACCCCAACAAAAAAGATATAAAAGCAGACATACAGAAAAAAACATTAAACACAGGCAATACCAAACAAGCATCGTACGAGATAATGGACAAAAACAAGTCACTGAAAAAACTGAATGCATCATCTCAGTCTGTGTTTCAGCCAGACGAGGTGTTTTTCAGAGGCAGTTTGAACTCAGACAGACAGACTGACTGCGAGGAGGACGACTGCCTGATGTCTGGGGGCTTTTCATCCCAACGCTGCAGCAGCCTGATCCCCTCTAAGCCTCAGTCTTGTTTTCAGAACAACCCCAGCAAAGGCTGATTGGCAGAGCGGAAAAGGTGAGATTCAAACAAGTCAGAGGAGCGCTGGAGCGAGGGATTTATCTGGATGAAGGAAATTTCAAGTTAACTCTGAGGTGCACAGGAAGGAGACGGGAGAAATGTGTAACGCTCGATCCGGACTTCCTACTAAACAATGGAGGAAACCTTGTCTTGTGTACTTATTAGGGCTGCAACTTAAAGATCGTTGCTGTAATGAGTCAGTCAGAGGAGGATAATTTAAGAAGTGTGCAAAATTTCAGCACTTGGGCTGCAAATCCATGCTTCCACATAGGATGAAATGCAGTATTTCAAATGCTGAGATTCAATTCTTTGATTTATTTTTTCTATTGAAAGCACTACAAATACCCTTTAGTTCACATTTGAATTGAATTGAATTCTTTCTTCATTTTCTAGGGGAAGGGGGCGGGGGGCATTTATTTCTGCGGTGCTTTTAATGTTCGAGCGGAAACTCTCATTCTCACTACGTGTGACTTGACATAACGAACCCCTCCCTTTCTACCCCATTCACTCCTGTGCGGAGCTTTTATACCGGGAGGTAAAGATGCGAATTCACACTGCGACTTGCGCATCAGTGAGCGGATACCCGAGCAGGCAGCCTCCCTCATCCGCCGCCTGGAGCTGCTGCTTCTTCTTCATGTGATACCTGGGGTTGGTATGATTTGTTTTCATCTCTGTAGCATGTGTGCAGGTGAGCGGACCCGTGTCGCCTGTTGCTCCGTGCGTGAGTCTCTGCGCTGCTGCTGCATGTTTTTTTTTTTTTTGCTTTGCGCTGCGCCTCCTCCGTCTCCACCGCCGCTGCTGCTGCTGTTTGATTAATTGTTGCACGCCGGGATTGATTTCGCGCGCAGGTGATCTCACAAACTTCCAGACTGGGGATGGTTGATCAGATGTTGGTTGGTTGGTTTGATTGGATGGATGGTTGGTTAGTTGCCAGGTGGTTTCCACCTTCTTCCCCCCCACATTCCCGCCACATCAGGCGGCATGAGGTTTGATTTGGTGTCGGCAGTTCAGGTTCGAACGGTAGTCTGGTGCGTGATGTTTTCACCGGAGAACCCCACCTGCAAGACTCGGTTTAAAAAAAATGTAAATAAAATCCTAACCTTAATGCAAATGTTGATATTTACCGCATTTGAATGTTGTTAAACAATCGTCAGAAACACCAGCAGTCATATATCCATTCGGCTTATGAAGATCATACAATCAACTCTCTCCCTCTTGTCAAAGATGTTTTTTATGATTCTTATTAATTTTTCATTATTCCAACTTTGATCCTGTTTCGCAAGCACTTTCCAGCGATCACAATGCAGAATGGACGAGTCCACCAGCAACTGCTTATTGAAGTGGAACAAATTCCAATCTCTCCGTATTGCCGAACACTGTTTAAGAGCAACCGCCACCACCGGTGCGCCTTTATCGCAGAAGTGCGCGTATGAAACAACTGGAGGTGCAGGTGGGGTCTCTCCTGCTCGACGTTCTTCCCTTTTCAGGGCCGTATTTCAGTTGAGACACATTTACTGTCTCTCCTGTTTGTCTTTGTCTTTGTTGTTGGTTCAGTTTATGGGTGTCGAGTGCAGTGTTTGCAGAGCCACAGCAGTCACGTGACACGGATCACATTCATGCGGCACTTAAATAGTTGTGTTACGGCAGGCGCGCTTCTTCTTCTTCTGCATGTGAAGCAGCAGCTGGATTGTCGGGCTCTTCTCGCTTTAACCCTTGATGGCCACGAAGTGACTGAAGCCTTTTTAGTTCGCAATTTGTTGCGTTTCCAGTCATTGAATTCGTGAAATAGTTTCGATTCGTATTCGATTATTCGATCACATTTGATTCAACATCATTCGAATGTGAAGCTAAGGTGAAAACTGACAAATACAATTATAATGAGAAAAAATATTACTGACGAATAAAATATGACAGAAAATAGCCGATTGATTGTCATATACTCTGTCAGGGCAACGCAAAGACAGCCACTGTGTTCTTATACAGAGTGTGTAGATGATAACATGAAGCCCACAAAATTACCTGATTGCCTGATTATGTCAGTAATTGTATTTACTTTAAGTCAAAACAATCTCCTAATACACAATTTAGTGGAGTTAATTGTGACTCTAATTGACCATGACGATAGAGTTTAATGAGATCAAAGTCGTTTTATAAACAAACCACATTTACTGCACTACGTTGACTGATTGATAAAAGGAATCACTATAGATACATTCAAGGAAATGTTGAAAATGTTTCAAGGTGACCTATTATACTAATTTTCCGGCCTTTGTATTTGATTTCTGGCCCCTCCAGAGCAGCAACACACGATTTTCCGCACTAAAAGCGTTGTGGATTTGTGTATCTCACGGCTTGTTTCCTCGTATTTCCCTGCATCCCGCGAAAACGGTCTGTTTTACTTCACTCCACCCCCAGGTACGCCTCCCGCCCAACCCACTCGTTGTGATTGGTCACACTCTTTGTCGCTGCCGAGCCTCACTTCCTCAGTTTGCCGGTGCGGTGCTGGAGTTGAGAGTAAACAGCAAACCGTCACAATTTAAACACTTAACGTCGGGAAGGCTTCGCCCTTTAACAGCAGTTTAACGTTTGTATTTTTGAGAGACATTTTAATAGGGCTTAGAATGATTTTGTTTCATAGTGTTGACTTGTATCAAAACACTGTCCTTGCAGAGAAAATATGGACGCTGAAACGATCATTTGAGTCATAGAGTCGTTTATTATTAGACAAGAATATCTGCACAACTTAAGTCCACACAAAGCACAAGTTAACATGCTAGCAGCGTGAAAATCGCTATAAGGAGTGAAACTTGCGAGTCAGAATCGCTGCCTCTTCAGTTTCGCTGCCAGCGAACGCAACACATGAGCAGAGTTAGAGGTGGAGGCTAACAGTTCATCAACATGATTCAGCAGTTGTGCTTTGCAAGCAGTTTTAAAACTAAAGTTGCTTAAGGTCACAATACACTCACAGTCCTCATAATGTTTTCAAATATTGCTGTGGCTGACTATTCGCTCGTCGTCCACCGGCCGAGTCGAGCCCGTCTCACTCCCGTTGCCGACCGGGCCGGTGTTCCATCGCATCCGCATTAGGCTGAGCAAACCGCCAAAAATTTTCTCTGTTCATTCCACTCTGACGGTTGTGGTCCTTGGTGTTTCGGTAGTCGCTCGGCAGTCGCTTGGTATTTATTATTTTCAATTTCCCTCACACCGAAAAACATTTTCTTGGAGCAGCGCACAGCGACATAACTTCCGGGGCAGAACGGGGGAGGGAGTCCGAGAGTGTGCCTGAGCTTGGCCATGAAAGGAAATCCGGAACGCATTGACGTCAATGCGAAAAGACTCCGTGTTGAAAACGTCGTCAAATGGAGCGTTGAGAACCATGCCCAACAACTTGCAGGGCTCACGTCCAAACGCATAAACCTCATTATTTGACGATTCCGCATTGTTTGACACTAGTATTCAACATTGTACAAGTATTTAGAGCTCAGAAAAGTGGAAAAGCATCATAGGTGCCCTTTAACAAGCTTAGAAATGAGGAAACTGCAGTTACTGCAGTTTTCCTTTCCCATTATGAGTTGAATGGGTATTTGAATTCCATCTAAGTGAAAGCAAATCAGATTGAGACTGCTCTGTAGCACTATATCTAAAATGACTGAGATTTCTGTGTATTTCATACTGCAGATTAACACATCTGATAATTATGGTGAGGTTTGGTAGATCCTTTATTTTCAAATGCTTTTCATTTGTTGCCATAATCTATATTATTTATGGTGCTTTTAGTTTGAATTAAAGAGCCAGTGCGTTAATTTAGTAGCGTCTAATAGTAACAAGGCAAACAGTGTCAAGATTAACGCTGGTCAAATCAAGACTTGCGTTCAGTTACATACCAACTGATCACTTTGAAATGTTACATTTCGGGCCTTTTAGAGCAATATGCAGTTGCTGTACACTGTTAAAATAGCCATCCACTGTAACTGTATAATGTTTATAGCATCAGTTCTGTTCCCTATATTTTGTTTTTATTCTTCCATCTATCTGGTCTTTGTGACTAGTAGGAATATGAATTGCTTTTTTGACAGATACTGGGAGCGTTTGGAAAGCCATTTCATGTCTTCGGATGAAAGCAAGCGCAACAGTTTTGGATAGCAAGCTGCTGCCGCGTTGCGAGAGTCTGCTGACGGAGGGGTGAAACAAACAAGGCGCAAGCACGTTAATGGAGGCCAAACAGTCAGTGAGGAGATGAAGTGATCAGCAGCACAATTAAAGCAGGTTCACGCTTCAAAACACATTTCCTGTTCATTTTCACAGAGGCCCCTGTGATACAGCTGCAGCAGTTTTCCTCACAGCCAGGGACTGAAGTCGCTGTGGGCTTTGTCATTACTTTCTTTCTTACTTACTTTCAGCGTGAAGTTGAGTTCAACTTTCCTTCTTTGTGCATCAACTACAGCTGCCAAAGGGAGACCAGACCAAGACTTTATATCTCAAAGAAAATAACAACAAAACAGAAAAAAATGACCAGTATCTTTTTTAAATTCCAGTTTGCTTCTAAATGGAACAGCAACATCTCTTTTCAGCAAGGTGTCTTTCATTTTCTTGAACATTTTGCTGCTTTGCCAACTATTTTGAACCATTTAAAAAAAAAAAATAACTTTGCTTCATCAAATTGTAAATTAAATGAACTAGGAATAAGGGGCGTAACAGGGCGTAAAATGGCAGCAACTGGATTATTTTCTGTTATTATCGTGTTATTACACTGTTGGCTGAGTCTCCACTGGTCTGGATCAAAAATCCGCAATCCGCCCAGTCCCAGACCGAGACCAGACCCAGTAAAAATGCCTCTGAGTCTGAGACGAGACCCAGACTCTTGAAAAGTGTTCTGGAGACCAAGACCAAGCTCCAGTACTACAACACTAGCATCAGCATTCAGATGCAGCTGAGCTAAATCATTGCAATTGCCACTTCAGTTTCTCATAAATTTCCATCAAGGCATACATGGGCTCCCGTGTTTTCTCTGCAGCAGCTTCCCATATCACTTTATAGTTGATAATCACTTTACGACAAAGCTCTCCAATGCTCCAGAGTGCTAACCTGCAGTGCGCTACTTTTGACTTTTAACCACATCCTCCACATGAACACTGCTACGGGCTGCGCAGTAGCTTTAAAATGCCCCTTCCAACAGCATGGAGCTCATCAATCTTTCATGGCGGGAGCCCGGCGCGCGGAGACTTGATTGCCGTATTTAAACAGCAGAGTCACGGATATCAGCTGACATTTAGGCCTGTTAAGCGGCACTGCACCACATCATCCTTTACATCTCAGAAGCCGACTGACCTTTGGCAAACTCACCTGCGATCCCGGTGAGGCAGCCGTACTGTAAGCTCCTGGAGTTTGGCAGTCAAGGCGGCCACGCCGGCCTCGTCTCCCCATTAGGTGAAGTGGAAAAGAGGACAATCAGATGGACAGTAGGCCGAGTGCCCCTCAGGCCATCGACTTGTCTGATTGCTCCGGTTCCTCACAGAACAGAGGACGGCTTTTTATTGTTACTGCCTTTTATTATTAAACCTTTGTTTACCCAGTCAAACAATTAAGAACAGATTTGTATGCACAAATGCAGCCTGAACCAAGAGCGAAGGTTCTGGAGGGCTGGAGGAGGGGATTTGGGGCTGAAAGTAAAAACAGGTCATACGTTTGACAAAAACAACAATTAATAATGATAATTAAAAAAAAGTGTATTTCAACATGAGCTGCATTTCCATGATAGCTGTTCGCAAAATAAAAGTACAAAATATTTCTAAAATTTTGACAAAGCACAATTGTGATTTGTAGGTGTTTCCATTGTTGTTGTTTGCTGTCAAGAATGGTGGTTATGTTGTTCTCTTTGATGACCTGTCAAAAATATTCAGTCTCCTCCCCCATCCAATCATAACGCACCATTTTCCCTGGTCAGTGAACTGGTCACGTGACCCCGTACGTCACGTCTGATGACGTGTAAATGCCAAAAAAGTGTTTCCATGACACTTGCGATATGGATACGTGTGAAAAACCACCTCATGAGAGCGTCAAAACCTTTTAGCCATATTTGAGGGTTTTTACAAGTTGAGCTGTTTCCATCACCAGTTTTTATTGCCATATTTAGGTTTTGTGCAATTCTAGGGGTCATGGAAACACAGTTACTGACAGTGACCAAAACTCAACAGGCACAACTGTCAAATGAAATTGACCAAAAATGAACCAGACATATTTATGATGAATGTGTTGAGATTTTGTTAGTATGCTGTGGACATTGCAAAAAATTCTCTGTTTTCGAGTATTTTTCACAGGACTGCTTGAAACTGGCTACTTTGCACAGCATTGCTTACCTCAGTTCACTATTCATGTGTAATATAATACATTTTCAACCGATACATTTCATTCAAATTCAGATTTTTATTCAAATTTGCTTCTATTTTTAGCAGCAAATTTGAATAAAACAAATTTGCTTTATTGATTCAAGGTCTGCAGTCTGTCTCTCTTTTGTTTAACAGCCCATCATCGCCAGCTAGTCTTTCTTCTTCTTATAATTTTTTTGATAGTGAAGCTCTAGCATGATATCAGAGGACCTTTCAAAGAAATTGTAATTATATCAACCTGTTGCCCCTTTCTGTTTGTCGTAGATTGGAAACCTCTTTCTCCCAAATTACAGGTGGGATCATCTGAGGAAAAACACTTTCCCCCTCCCACATTCTTCAGACTCGTTCCTGTCTGCGTTCAGGTGGAAATTCATCACATTAACTTTCATCGTCATTATGGCCAGCCGAGCATTCTTGCGTTTTATTACAGGATCCATTGTGCAACACGGTGTCGTGTAGTCTGATGTGTTTGTGTTGGCAGATACTTTGATTGGGAGTCGTGGTTGATTGCAGACACCAGTAAAGTTGAGCTGGCATCAACTTCACGCTCAAGGAAAGAGAGAAATGAAAGAGGACGTCTGCAGGGACAGATGAGAGAAGCTGCTGCAGCTGTATCACAGGGGGCCTCATTGAAAATGAACAGGAAATGCATTTTCATGCGCTGCCGGATTTAACTGTTGTTTTTATTGCGATAACCGACTTTCATTTTGGTCCACTTTACAGAACAATTTCTCTTAGTGGAGGCAAATACATGATCAAATAAAGAAAAACATATTTAACTGGGCCTAGTTGATGTTTAGAAAACTGTTGTATGGAAGCAATATCACACTTCAGGTCGTGCTGACAGCACCAGTATCAGGTATCTTTATCAGTAGCTGCGTTTCCTTGACCCTTAGAACTGCGCAAAACCTAAATATGGAAATGAAAAACTGGTGATGGAAACAGCTGAACTTGTAGAAACCTCTCAAATATGGCTAAAAGGTTTTGATGCTCTCATGAGGTGGTTTTTCACACGTATCCATGGAGAGGTATATCACAAGTGTCATGGAAACTTTTTTACATTGACACGTCAGTGGCCATGACGTACAGGGTCATGTGACCAGTTCACTGACCAGGGAAAATGGCGCGTTATGATTGGACGGAGGAGGAGACAGAATATGTTTTAGAGGTAATCAAAGAGAAAAATATAAGCACCATTCTTGTCAGCAAACAAACACGAACAAACAAAAGCAAATGCAATTCTCGTAAAATTACGTTTTACGAGAATTCGAGATTTGACGAGATTTACGCCTTCTGCGCGTCACACCATTCAATGGAAACACCTGCAAATCGCAATTGTACTTTGTCGAAATTTTAGAAATATCGCTTTTATTTTGTCAACTGTCTTGGAACACAGCTACAGTATTGGTGGAGTACTTGACTCTATCTCTATATATTTATCTATCTAGCTATGTGATGATACTACAAGAACCAGTTGTATAAGTATGTTTATGACAGCTTTGTTAAATTTGTGTTTGTACTACAGTGAAAGTTCAGTGACAGTCACTATGATCTACAAAACATGCTAAAAAATGTTGTTCAAACAACAGAAGTTCCGTGGGGAAAAAAAATCTAAGTAATTATATAATGTGTAATGGCGCTTTTAAATACTCGGTATCGATATCAGTGAGTTCTGAAATGCAAGTATCATATTCATTTTGTAAAAACATGTTATCGGTGCATCCCTACTAAATAATCAAGTAACAGTCAATCACAGTGTTTTGACAGATAATTGCTTGTGTTAGTCAGAATACCAGAATAGTGGTCAGTATTCAGCTATCTGTACTACTGCTACTACTACTACTACTACTACTACTACCAGTACCACTCATGTAGTATTCATGTTGTAAAAGACAGAGTCCTCAGAAACTCTGCACTCTATATGATACTAATGGTTTTATGTAATTGTGAAACATTTTGTGATTAATAATTAATCGTCTCTCCAGAAGATTGAATGATTAATCATGTCAGTGAAATGGAATAATTTAGAGAGCAGTGCATTCAAAACAAAACAGAAAGTCTCTCAAACCACCTTTATTTGTGCCTTTTTAGAAAAGTTTTTGAAGCTCAATACAAAAACAGACAATATCTCAAAAGAATAAGTGCAAATGTAGTTTAACAACGATAAATCGTGATACTGATGAATTGACAAACTCTCATATGTACACATGCAAACCCTTCATGTACATGTACCTTCAATGATGATGTGAAATAATTACAGAAATGAGAAGGGTACAAATGAGTTGAACCTCAAAAACCTTCCTATGACATGACACATACTAGGAAATAACACTCAGTGTTTCTTTAGTCAGTTAGTTATGTCAGCTGAAAACCTTGCAAGCCAATTTCTGTGTCCACAGTTGTTGTCAAAGGCAGGTGATCAATAACTGAGCTTGTACCAGACACAACATTTTTAGCTCTTCATCTATTCATTTTACTACAGCCGAGAAACAGAACCTTTTCACGTTTGGTTGACAACAGAGAGTTTTTTGTTTTTTTCAAGTAAGCTTTATTAAATAGATTGTTATATTTCTAAAGAAGTGGGCTGGAGGCTCATTAACTTCAACTATCAGTGCCATCTAAAAATGACAAATTTAAATGTTTATTATGGAAATTTAATTGAAGCATATCAGATTTCTAAACATTTAGTTTTAAATTTTAAGTATTTAAAAGATAATCTCTATGGAATCTGGCTATACAAAATGACAACAATGTGCTGCACATTTATTGGTTTAAATTTTTTTTGACTCTTCCCTGGGATGCTTAATTCTTTGTTCCATGTTAATCTTCATGAAGAATCATAACTGACTGTTCATAAACCGGCCAAGAATCTTTAAAGGGGCAATCAGCGATTTTTCTCCGTGAGAGAGCGCAGTTGAAACCAAACAAAGAGACTTTGAGCTTGTGATCCTTTCATCTCCATCGCTCCACATCCACACCCTCCTTGGTCTCATAGACGAAGCAGCAAACACACACTGAGCGAGCATAGGAAATGCGGCGATGATGTAAGTGTAGAACGCTGCAAGTGTGTGGATGTCGAGTGAACAAGCTGGACGTGATAAGCTTAGCTAAAACTGTGCTCTTTATAGCTCTAAAGCCAGCGGTTCAGTCTTACTACAGTGTGTTGTGTTTCCAGGGGGACCACTATCAGTGACGGACCTGCCTCCTACACACAATCCTGCCAGCATGAATAAGAGTTTTTGTTTAGTTTTATCTATTCAAAGTATTACAAGAACTGGATACCAGACTAACAATGTGGTGGTGCAATAATTTTCCTAGTGGCCACTTAATGTAATGCACCCAAAACCCATATGGTCCAAAAAGCATTTTTCCTATTGACCACAATACAAAAATAAATGCCTGCAAAACGGCTGACAGGACGACTGTGACCTGAAACTCCACAATAATTCTTTAGATTTTTATAATTTTAAGTCATGGACTTCTTTTATTATATAAATTATATTTGTTTTTAAGCAACATAGAAAAGGAACATTGAAAAAAGTACAGGTTCATGATACATGAACAAGTTCCTAAGAGCTCAACCCGTCTTGCTTTTTGCCTTTCAGTCTAAAAGCATAGCTTCATAGGATGCTGTCTCTACCGTAGCGTTTACCCATCCACTCAGATTAGGGGTCACATTCATTTGCAATGGCAGATTCATATAGTCCATAATGTAATTCTCCGAAGAGTTACCAAAGTCAAGGACTTTTCCCAAAGAAATGTATAAAGGTTAGAAAATCAGCAGAAAAGACTTCAGTCCTAGCTTGACGTCATGTCTCTTGGCTCGCTCTGATTGGCTGATGCATCACATGAGTTACAGAGGTATGATGGGAAGTGACACGCATGCTCTATGACAGAGGTGGGCAACCTTTTTCACTGGTGGGGCCACAGTGTATTAATTAATTTTAGGACTTAATTACTATTAATAAAATTTCTTCAAATTTTAGCCGGTTGAATTAAAAAGCTCAACGGGCCGCATATGGCCCCCGGACCATAGTTTATGGGGCCGCACAATGCAGAAGAAACCAGGAAGCCATCCCCAAAAGTGGACTTTTCGGGTATATGCGCCAGTTGAGCAACTCCATTGAAATGAATGGGCCGTCATAGTGGACGTTGGGGACTGGTTAACCCTGAAACTAGTCAGATGTAGGTCCGTCACTGATGCTGGTCCCCTTGGAAACAAGACATGGTAACAGAGTGGTGGTAACAGAAGGCAAAGCTTCTGCTTGGGGTTTGTTTCCAGCAGAATCTAAGCAACAACAGGAGCATTCATTCAGAGCATGTTCAGTGCTATTTGGATGTATTTTCTGATGCATTTCCCCACCGTAGGGGTGGTTGCCTCTCGCTGTGTGGAACAGTGGTGGGGCAGCTGTTTCAATAAGCAGCAGGAAGCAGGGATTTCCATGTATTAACATGCACATTCAGCTGGTCCAGCTTTATAAGCAAGACGATAGAAAGGGCTGGAAATGAAGAGGCAGACAGGGCGTGTGGCTCTACTGCATATGAACACAACTGGAGCACATGCCAGTGTTTTATTTCCTTATATATGACAATGATGAAAATCACTTATTGTCCCTAAAGGTAAAGGAAAGAAAAAATGACCACTGACATTTCAGGCAGCAAACCTGCACATATTGATTGAAATCATGCGTGAGCCCCTTTCTGTATATTTTAATAGCTTTTGCAATGCGATAGAAATGCAAAAGAAAAATCCAAAAGGTTTTCACTCTCTGGACTCCAAACACAAAAATGTGGATCAGTTTCTAAATATAACCTTGTGCAGCCAATAAAATGAGATAAGGTGGGCCTGCAATAGAGAAGGCCTGATGGTTAAATGCTGAGGAAGCAGAGAGTCATAGTGTCTCTGCCTGACACAAAATGATTTGAGAGTCTGCTGAGTCTAATTTAGAAGAATTGAACACAAAAAAGTGTTCGGCTTGGCTTTCACTGCGTGCGGCTGCAAGGAGATTTCAGTCTATGCCTATGAGGTCAGAAATGAACATGATGTATATACAATTTGATATTTTGCAAGAATTGTTTATCTGCAAACAAAATAATGCATATTTAATCTGGCAAATACAATCAAAACACTGTGGAATAGTTTTTGAGGAATAATGTTTTAAATATGAAGATATTTGAAGAGCATATAAGCACCGCCTTACCCCAAGTGTGTAATTCTTAAATTGTGCAACTGCTGCACAATTAGATAGTTAAATAATGACCTCAGATTTCCATTACATTTATAAACTTCCCCTTAGAAGATCGATTGAATTATTCATCAACAGTAGTTTTGTATTTTTAGTGTTTCCATTAGGCAATCAAACTAAGTGCATATTTTTATCACAAAGACAACAGTTTGACTACTGAACTGAATTACTGGTTTAAGGTCACAGGCAGAGGTAGAACTACAGCAGTAATGTAAGCAAAAAAAATCTAACAATATTTTCGAGTGTTGCATAATTGCCAGTGAAGCAAAGACCGCCAATATCTGGTGTGATCCCCTGGGATAATTTCCCAAGCAGGGTGGCAAATTGCTAAACGTTCTTATACGCTATAGGCGAATGTGCCTTCCACATCATAGAAGGTCACTCAAGGGTGTGTGTAACTAAACACACCCACCAAGTGTGAAAAAATGGAAAGCAAACTACTCCTACCTCTGAGACAGGAGCGGTTTGGACCAGGTAGCATATACTGTTATATTCTGGTTTTTCAATGTTCATGCCATTGCAGATATTGATTATGGGCTAGAGGCAGTTACTAGCTATCGTTCCCAACTGCTGGCCGACTAGAGACGTAGAAAACAATATCATCCCTGCGATTGTTGATAGTTATGATTTGAACACAAATACTTGGAACACCAAAACCTGACCAGTGATTGGCACCAGAGATTTTGAAATAATACCAGCCATCAGAGTGGCTCCTCCAGTGAGGACTAGACTAGTGAGGACTGCTACAGCCACATCAGATCTGACTGTAGTCAAAGTGTGTCAGCCGTTGATCCACTTGTCCGAAAAAAGACATTTGACCTAAACATCCAACGCTAAATGCTTTTGAGTTTTATACTTTAGTGTATGCACAGATTGAAAAGCAAACCTAATGAGCTCTCTGCTGGCACAGCGTAGTAAACATTGTCACATTCTTACACTGGTAGTTCCATCTTAAGAAGCAGTTTTGGATGTTGTGTCTTGCCCAGTTTAATTGCGCTTTGGCAACGTGGCCACAGGGTTGAGGATCAGTCGAGGACGATCTGCCCTTCATTCTTCTTTTTCTTCTTCTTCTTCTTCTTGCTTCAGTTGAGCATGTTCAGTGAAAATCATTGATTGGATTCTGTTAAAAGTGTTTTGTCATAGCACGCAATGGTGTGAGCACGGTATTTCTTATCATTCAGTGCGTTTGCTTGCTCACAAATATCTATTATTCCTGTTTTCTTTTTTTGCCTGTCCTGTCTGGCAATAGTGACACACAGTACTGAGTCTGGATGTCCTTGTAATGGCTGGCAGATTTATTCTGCAAAGGGCGAGATTGAGCTTGTTGTCGCTGCTTTCCCAATACTCTTGTTGTCAGTGGTGATGATTGGTGGAGCCAATCGTCTTCCTCAGGCATACATCTATCCTAAGTCTGGGACAAATGGTCGGCCAACTACGACTACACATACTAATACCAGCCAGGGATCAGTACCTTGCAAAGTGCAAATAAAGAAAGAATTCTATCATCATACTGGATGGGTTTTTGCGTTTTCACCATTGATATTGGCAGATAACAAATAACAAAAAGCAGAAATTGACTGTGCCTGTACAAGGTGTGACTATGCTTCGAACATAATTGTGAGGAATGGTATGAAAGAAGTAACAGAGAGGTTTAGAGTCGGCAGAAGGCAGATTTTTGTGGTGTCCAAAAATAGAAAGTCATATTGTGATGTGGTGTGCAGATATTGAGGGGGCAGCCGCAAACACCTTCATTTTCAGCCACGCTGTTTGAGGACAGGATGGGCCTCAGAGGGAAATGAGGGATAATCCTGTCTCGAGTTATGCAGATCACATAGACTAACATCAATGAGTTGACTGGATTTGTACACTGACAATGCAAAGCTCATCGCTGTTGGTTTGTACCATATTTTTGTTGACTTTAGCATTGTGGTTGGAATTTCATTCAACTCGATAAAAGCGGCATCCATACATTGTAAGAAATAGTCAGTCAAGCTTTCATGATTGTGGAATTCAGTTTGAGCTCGGCTGGTTGTAGATAAAATGGATAAAACAGGAGTTATTGTTTTGGTTTTTGGAGTGGTGAAAGTCTTGTTGACTAGAGAAGTCAACAAGAAATTTGCCGATGATTGATCGCTGTTTTCGGTCAGTAAGCTGTGTTAAGCTTTATAAGCGTTTTAGAATGTCCCCTCAGAATCATGACGTGAAACATGAAAACCATGATGCAAAAACGTCATAGTTTCACGTTATAATGTGAAAATTATCACAAAATAACGTGATAGCTTCATGTTTTTATGTGAAAATTATCACGAAATAATGTGATAGTTTCACGTTATAACGTGATATTTTTTTTAGGGTGGCAGCAATGTGCTTCCTTAGAATATAATCAAATTGAATGGATTGTTTTCACAGTCACCAAGATCTTTGCCCATTTCCGGAAGTAAAGAGCATGTCCCTTCGCCCCAACTGTCATTAACTGAAAGAATCGCATTCAAACTAGCACGTCGTTCTAACAGACTAGTAAGACAGAGAGGAATCAATAATGGCTTTGACAGTAATTTGGTCACGTGCTACACACCAGCGGCTTCCTGCTGCTGCTGCCGACTGAAGTTGTCGATTCTTCTGAAGAGTCGTACTTACAGGCCAGGTGCCTATGAGTGTATCTCCATACACACAGGGCTGTTTGTCCCTTTGCTCAATAACAACAATTGGAACAAAAAACACTCAGTATGGTTGATTTAATGTGAGGATGAATTGTAAGAAGAATTACTAGACTGTCCATTTATTGCCTCAATGACATGAAAAGAAACCAATACCATGTGTGGATTGTTCTTCAACACAATGCAAAGTCATGCTCAGTTGTTCCCTATTATTCACAATATTACACAGTCTCCACTCATTCTTCTAATTCCTAAAGATCTATGTATAAAAGGTCTTATATAGATCTATTAGGGAGCTCATGTAAATGGTGGCTTAACTATTTGTTGGCTATCAATCAAACATTAAAGCCCTTATCTGAATTACATGGCCAATATATTCAGTCTGTTTCTTCTCTCTTTAACTGTTTTAACTTGTGGATTCTGTTGTGGCTGTATGAATAGGAGCAACAGACGACTGCATCATTTCCTTCGGGATTATTAAAGTATCTATCTATCTATCTATCTATCTATCTATCTATCTATCTATCTATCTATCTATCTAATTGCCCCTAAGTTTGTTTTACCTGTATTTCTGTTTTGGATTTCATTGGGGTTTAAATAAAACAAACTTTCAGTTCAAAGTCCAGTGTGTAAAATTTGGTTTGATTGATGATTTTTATATTGGTAAAAACTTAAGACATTGCCCATAAATACAATAATAAAAGTGTATACTTGCAGCACAATAAAAGTAATGTAAGGGCCACACCGAGCAATATTTCTAAGAAAGCCCTTGTGTGGACAATCCAGCTGCTACACTGGACCTTTAAATGTCCCACACGCATGAACTTTTATATCTAACTCAACTCATCTAATGCAACTCTGTTTGCTCCTGTTTCAGAACTGAAGGCAGCATGGTATCGTCCCCTCACACATAGTGTCTCTCGCAGACGCCAGAGCGAGCGCCAGTCGTCTCAAGATGCGATGCAGGTGAAGGAGCTGGTGGTGGCGCTGCGGGCCCGGGCGGAATGCTGCTGCTGACGGCCGACCAGTATGACTCTGCTGGACGTGTGGCTGTCTCGCTCCATCCCCATGTGCCTGCTTCTCCAAAGCCTTGTCCTCATGGCGCTGTGCTTCCCCTCGGCCAGCATGTGTCCCAAAGGCTGCCTGTGCCAGCGCGACCCGCACCTCCACGGCTTCAACGTCACCTGCAGCCAGTCGCGCCTCAAGGAGATCCCGCCCAGCCTGCCGGCCGACACCGTGCTGCTCAGGCTGGACCACAACCAGATCGGCGCCGTGCCCGACCAGGTCTTTCACGGACTTAGACTCCTGCGGGAGCTCAACCTGTCGTACAACGCGGTGGAGACTCTGGGTGAGGCTTCGTTCAGCGGCGTGGAGGGAACTCTGCAGGTGCTGGACCTCTCACACAACCGCATCACCAGCGTTCACAAGGACGCCTTTGCTCGCCTGAAGGCCCGCATCATCGTGGACGACAACCCCTGGCACTGCGACTGCGCCCTCCAGCAGGCCATCGGCGGCATGGCGCACAATCACGAGGCCGCCGCCCGGGTCCTGTGCAGGAGTTCGGAGCTCCTGGACCAGGAGGGACGGCCCTTCATGGCCGTGGACACGGACCTGTGCAACCTGGCCAAAAGGACCACAGACTACGCCATGTTGGTGACCATGTTCGGTTGGTTCGCCATGGTCATTTCCTACGTGGTGTATTACGTCCGTCAGAACCAGGAAGACGCCCGGCGCCACCTGGAGTACCTCAAGTCGCTTCCCAGCAAGCCCAAAAAACCCGACGAGGGTGACGACATTAGCACTGTTGTCTGACAGCAGAACCAGAGGAACATCAAGCAGGACCCACATTTGTAGTGTTTCAGTCAGAAACAATTTTTAGCTGATGTAAGCGCCGACTTTTTCGAGTAAAAAATAACAATTCAGTAATAGGAATTTTGTTGTACGTCCTCACCGGGGTTTGTTCACGTTTAGTTTGAAAGAAAATGAGGAGATTATGTAATAAGGACCAACGCAAACGTTTTGTTTTTAACAAAGTTTCGTATGGAGTTTTGACAATTTGATTCTCAGGATTAATCAATCACATAAATAAGACTTTTATAGATTTCAATTTAAAAGATCTGATTACAAAATGAAAATAATAATAATCTTAAAATAAAATTAATAGATTGAGGAGACTGAAGTAGCCCAAAACATTTGCAGGTTTAATTTCGGTCCATCAAACTGCACATTGAATTGGACACATTTTTTTCCAAATCATCCCAATTGAATCTATCACACCCATATACAAAAGTCATAAAGAACTCAATATATATACATTGATTTTTCCTTTATCTGAATTTTTACATTTCTGACCAGCTTAAGGTCATGCTATTCTCACTAGTAATTTAAGCTACGACAAAACAAAAGATGTGTACAAGAGTGAGCTGAAGGCCTCTTAGTTAAGAAAAAAAGATGATTAAAGATGAATTAAAAGGCAGAGCGGTCATTAATTAGCAGCTGCTGTCCAAACACTCAACACTACACCATCATTTATCAAGTCAATGAAGAGAGAATCACCCCAATTGGCAATTAATTGGAGTTTTCTTGAACTATGCCCCAACAAATGTGATGGGGACAAAACTGAAAAAGCAGTAATTGTTTAACAGACAGAATCTTTCAAAATTCAGATTTTGAATCAATTCATCTAAGTAATGATTTTTCCAAATAATACACACAAAAATAAATGATTAATACTGTTTGAATATTCATTTCTTAAGACACCATAGGAAAGTAACTGCAAGTCTGCTACAAGCAAAATACACAAATCCAGCGTGGTAACTTTATTGACCGTAGCAGTTTATGAACAGAACGTACAGTACTGACTCTGTGGCGAGAGAGTTTGGTCAAAAAAACAAAATGCGCTGTGTAGAGGGCACTCTATGGATTATTTGTTCCAGTGTAAGTATCATTATTGCCGATGCAAACTAGACTTTATTTTAGAAGGCACTAGAAGTAAGTTTGTTTTGTGAGGTTTTAATTTGGTTTTTGTTGTTTAGTTCTATCATTTTGAAATAGATCTATTTTTGGTACAGTTTCATTAAACAACCATTTAATTTAACATAAACAGCTGTAGCTACAAAACTATATATTCTTGCTATCTACTTTAGTTGAAAAGGCAAAAATTAAGTTGGTCTTACTGTGTTAAAAAAACAAAAAACAAAACAAAACTGAGGAATCTCTCTGAGGAATGGAATCCTCTTTAAGTCCTCACCTGTATCACCTTCTGCTGCAGAGAGCTGATTGTGTTGATCCTCCAATGTCCTTTCATCACTTCTACTCACAGTCTGGACCATGTTTTCATTCAGTGAGGTCATTATTTGTCCCCAGTTTGTAAAAACTTGATTATTTTTTTATGGTGGTCATATGGTTGTTTTGCAAAAGAAAGCATCCCTTAGTCTCAAAACAAAACAAAAAAAATAGGGTATGAAAAAAATATTTATTTTGGGAATTTGGAGTCTTACAAGTTTTGTTACAGCTTGGTCTGAACCGGCATGTGTCACAACATCATTTTGTAATTTAACGCTAAATATCAACATGTAATTCAAGTTGATTTAACCGCTTCTGCATCTTTAACAGGTGTTTTTCAAAACAAAGTTCTAATCAAACAGTAAACATCACTTCAGAGTAGCATGTTTTGAAGCTTTACTTCATAAATCCATATACATATAACTGTAAAAAGGCTGAACTCTTATATCTGGAAAACTGTCCTTGAAGTAAATCAAATTAGGACACGTTATTCAATCAAGGAAGTCAACATTACTTAGAGCTTTGGCCGCTCTGTTGCTTGATTCTCTCCCTGAATTCCTCAAGCGGATTGAGCAATGAGATGAAGATCAGAAATCTAATGTTGTCTCAAGGAATTTCTCATTCTTTTCTCTCCCGTCAAAATTAGGCAACAGATTTTGAAATTGTGTTATTTTGCGACATGCAAATGCCTCTTCAACGCTTTTACATTGGCATCCGAATGTCCAAACTGTTGCAGCAATTTGACCAGTGGCATTAAATTGAGAGAGAATGTTTCCGCGCTAAGCATCTCCAGCATGGTGAGAATGGTACTTCATTACCGCTACATCAGAACAATTAACACTTCATGACCTCATAACCACTTTGTAATTATGGTCAAAACAAACACTGGAGCACAGGGTCAGGTCTTCCTCTTTGGGAGTCAGAGTCAAGGACATGTTGCATGATGCAGTTTATGCTGCCAGAAATGATACTTCAGATTTTTACTTAATTATATCAAAAAGTATTTATGACCAAAATTGTTAAAAAAAAAAAAAAAAAAGAAAATCAATTGTGTAAGTTGAAATTCTTCAAAAACGTACCTATACATTATTTGCCAAGTTTAGGATCTAAATATAAGAGCAGTCAATATATTGCAAAAAAGTATAATATTTTTAGTTCCCTTTTTGTACACTGAGAAAAACTGAATTATCTCAGTAACTAGTTGAATGTTTTGGAAAAGGCTGCTAGTCAGATGTGAAGTTTTGCTAAAGCAAATTCAATTTGAATTCATTATTGTCTCATTTGTTGTTATAGAATGTTACAAGTGATAATGAAGTATCCGTGGACAGGCTTCTGGTGTGTCGCTCTGCATCACCTGGTCCAGTTTTGATGTTTCTTCCAGTCGTCTTCGCATATCAGTACTTTTGAGACATAAGCACAAAACTAAATGTCCAATGTCTTGATGTGCAATTTGAGTTGATGCTCTGTGATTCTCCTTCCCCCTCACACTTGATATTACAGTCGCTCCATTTCATTCTGATGAGGCGTCTTGAAGATGGCGCAGACTGCGTGATCACCTCTGTCATGAAAAATCACCACAGACATCCATGACCCAGCCGAGCTGCCGGCGCACGCACCATTTCCCCCCAATAACACTGTGTATAGTAATAGCCCTGGCAGTGGCTGATGGGAAAATTATTGCTGCGGTTTTCTCAAATGTCTTCCCCTGTCATCGCCACGCCTCAATGTCATTTGAATACTGGCACTAGAGGAACCCCATCAAACGGCACTTCAGAAACACAATAAAGATACAGGAAATGAAATTTTCACTGAAAGCCGCTTTCATGAATTCTACTTTCCCTTCATTACAGACTGAATATAAACCTGGCTGGCAGACTGGATACTCTGACATCTTGTGAAACTTGCTTCCAGTTTATGTTTTTTAGTGTTTGTCACCCTGTTTGGATTTGTACAGTGACAGTTGTTGAAAATGCCGTCTTTGAGGGATATGCAATGAGAATATGTAGGTACTGTAGGTAGGCGACGCTAGAATTTCATGTAAATACAAACGGTTGATGTTGTGCAAAACTCTTGAAATCCCTTTAATTAGCTGTTCTTGAATGTGCTCCTCCCCGAAGCCTGGTCTTGTAGAGGCAGCCTCATACTGTCATGACAGGATACGTGATACAATGCATGTCCAGTGTAATGAAGCACAGTGTAGCCAAGGACTTGAGAGTATTTCTAAGTGCCTGAATATTTCTCTTAACATGGTATTTTTCTATTTAGTTCTTCCACCTCTGGTCTTTGTTCTGAGCGCACAACCCTCTTTCAGTTCAGCATACACACTGGTGAATACGTACTTGGTGAATTCAATTATTCAGGATCATTTTTCAAGTTGAAATCAGTCACACTGATGTAATGTACTGGTAAACTGCCCCGTATCCCAGTTTTTCCGTGCACAAATGGGATGTGACAGACCTGGGAGTGACATGGTTGGATGAAAATGGTTGCACTGACTATCATGGTTGTGTTGTAATGGCATGACATATAAAAATAATGAAATAAAAAGGGTTTGCATTGATTCATGGTATATTTTCTGACTCTCTTTGACTGATTAATGGAGATATTGAGGTTTATATGCTGAAGGTAAAGATTTTTCTTAAAGGTCCAGTATGTAATATTTGACTTGATTTATGATTTTTACATTGGTAAAAGCTTAATATACTGCCCATAAATACATAAATAATAATAAGTATAATTGCAGTGCAATAAAGGGGTCTTCCTACCCTTTGAACGGTTCTCATATCTCTGCCATCTTGCACCACCATAGTCTGAGGAAGCCTGGTGTGGGCAATCCAGCCGCCTGACAGTGTGTTTCGTAATTTGGGCGACAGCTTCAAATAACCAAAAAAGAAGAAGGTGGACGAGGTATCTTGGTTGGTGTGTGCAGGCCACCGTAGCTCACTGGTAAGCTCAGGGAAGGGAAGGTGAGTGCTGCAATCTAAAATGTAACCACTTGATATCGCTGTTTCTTCTCAAAATCTCCAATATTACACATTGAACCTTTAAAGATTACGGAAGCGCATTGCAAGATCCTTATTTCTTAACTACGAGATCAGGATCTCATAATTACAGGAAAAGATATCATAATTAAGAGAAAAGGTCGCGTAATTATGAGATAAAGCTCTCGCAATGTGCTTCCGTACCTGCGCAGTGCTGACATACTAATGTTGATACCATCCTCAGTTTAAGAAATGCAAGTATTTCCCAGTGTCTCAAACCGAGAAGGTAGTTATAGCATTGGCCACTGGTTAGAAAGGTTTTACAGACATTTCCTGTTTCTTTATTTTAGCTCATAATTATAAGATCTTTTCTCGTAATTACAAGAACTTTTATTGTAATTATGAGATAAAGTGCCGAAAAAAAATGTTTATCCAGTGAATGTAATGCGCTTCCACAAAAAATCACATAGAGAAGAATACATAGCAGAAAAACATGAGATTCTAAGTGTGACCAACCAGCCATTGGCTGTCATCAACTCATTGCGTTCTTTGCAGTCAGGCTTTAAACAGACCTCAGGGTCAACGCGACCAGTCGCTCTGACAGACACAGAGCGACTGGGGCCATCTGGAAATGTTTTCTAAAACCATGATGTAATGAAGCGGGCCATTTCTCTCCACACGCGTCGTTACCCCGGGCCAGATTACTCAGCTCTGACAATCATGTCTTTTTAAGGAAGTGTTAAATTTAGGAGCGGACCCAGAAAACCATGAGAGAAGCCCAATTCCGCGCGCATTAATTAGCTTCGAGCATATTGCACAAACAACAACAGAGCTCTTCATTTGTTGCCTCTATGCAATGAGACGGAGAACTAATTATTTTCATGGGGAGCTTCTGGCTGAAACCAATGCACACACTCCCCAAACTATTCTTCATTCTCTTTCCAATTACCATGAAAGGCTATAATCATTTTGTTACGGGAAATAATTTTTCATATATTACCAAATCATCTTCATGTGAAAATACCTAGAGTTGCTCTGTTTTGAAGATGTAAATGTGTGTCTTCACTCATGGCATACAAAGATAACTACCCAGTGTTACATGTTCTGGTATTCTAGTCTAAGTGATGATGTCATTATAAGAGCCTAATCTAGTTTTCATTAAAACTGAACAGCAGGGAACAACTGTTTACATCCCACCCGACCAGGAGCTGCTCCATTGGCTCTATTGCTAAACTGTGAAGAGTCTCTCTCTCTCATTCTGTGTGTGTGTGTGTGTGTGTGTGTGTGTGTGTGTGTGTGTGTGTGTGAGAGAGAGAGAGAGAGAGAGAGTGTGTGTGTGTGTGTGTGCGTGTCTTCCTCTGTTTAGACAGAAACACAAGAAATCACAATATTCTGGAAAAAATAAAGAAAAAACAAACAGTCTGTGTTTGCCAGATTGGCTTGTTGTTGTTGGCAGCGGGACAAACTGTTGAACCGGGCTTCTATTCATACACGCACAAAGTGAGAGGACCCCGTCGCGAGCGCTTCGCCTCCCACAAGATGGCACCCAGCTTGCTGAAACAAAGAAGGAACCAAAACAATCCTAAAAAAGAAAGCAAGCGACCTTTGGAAAAAAAAAAAAAAAAAAAACAAGACAGTTACTCAAATAAACTTAAAGGCGGTGAATCGACAAAGGCAGAAATAAAAATGAAACAGGTTGACTTTGCGGCAATCTGAAAATAACTGGAAAATTTGCCCTCCTCTCCACCTCAAGACAGGAGGAAACGCACTGAGCATGTGCGCTCAGGTGCCTTGAGAAGTCATGGTCTAATGTGATTGGCTGACAGGAGTGGTCAGGCCTGGAGCTGCTTCCACTGCCTGAACATGATTGACGTACCGGTGAAGCAGTACGGACCTCAAAAAATGTGGAGGGTGCCAACGTCACTCAAGGCCAGAGGTGGCAAACGTGTTCACGTTCTGTACTTCAGTAAAAGTACAGATACTTGTGTAAGAAAAAAAATACTGTGCTACATGTAAAAGTACTGATTCAACTCTTTTACTGAAGGAAAAGTGAGAAGTACATGTTCTGAATTTACTGAAATAAAAGGAAAAAAATGTTTGTTTTTTTGCCATTAATGAAACAATACATTTGTTGGTGATCTTGTAAAAATGAAAAAGTTGTGACAGAATAATCTGGACTGAACTGACCAGAGGTCTCACATGAGCATCTCGATCATTTTTAACAGCTTTCCTATCTCAATACTACAGGGTTTTCTCCACTGCAGCGCAGTCAAGCTGTAATAAAATTAGTTATAACTTAGTCAGCCATTATTGGACGTTGACACTTTTAATAACAATAATGAATGGTGTTTTCTGCATTTTCTGTATTTTTCTCTGAACTGAAAACCTACTGAACAGAAGCCGAGCCACTCTGAAATAATCTCCCTCAAAAATGTGTTCTAGTTTTATATTAAACTACACAACAGCAGAGTTCAAATAGCTCCACTTCAAGCAATAACAACTATAAAAAATAATAAGAGAAATACTTTGAACAGAATGTGTATCTTTTCGACTCAAAAGTAACCAGCATGTTTTTTTCCAATGCAAGAAGTACAAAGTACAGATGTTTGTGGACAAATGTAGGGAGTAAAAGTAAAAAGTTGCCAAAAAAAGAAATACTCAAGTCAAGTACAGTTACCAGAAAAACCTACTTAAGCACAGGTGGGAAGCCTTGAGCACTTCCCACCTGTGCTCAAGGCTTGTATGACAAACACAGGTATCGACTCAAACGCGTTCTGATGGTCCTCACTGAGAAATGACTCGTCGACACTGAACGTGTGCATTACGGGTGAGTGCACTAAAAGAAATCACACTTGGAGACTGAAGAGTGAATGTTGTTGCAATATATCAGAAATGCATGAGGTGTCCAACACCCTCCCCCACCCTCCCCCCACCACCACCACCACTGTACATCACAGACTGGTTGGCCTTGGGATATTTGCAGTTTTCCAACATCAAAGAAGACGATCCGGCTGTGTTCCAGCAGCTGTTGCCTGCGTTACATAATGCCAAGGTGCCGTTTGCCCTTCAATGATCTTGAGGAGAGAAGGCCAAACAGCAACACCCACACTACTTCTGCTCCTTCCGCTGCAGTTGTTGTTGTTTTGAACAACATGTGTGAGTTTTCTTTCGCCGGCGTGAGGCCACATCTGCTGTTGTTGCGCGCCGTACCTTCAGTCTGTGGTTTGACCTGAAGAAGCTCTGAAGTTCTCCCTGTTTTTAGCTCCTCTTACACTTGATGACTGTCGGCTTCCTCTCGTTTCTCTTACTCACTCCTCTCCTCCGGAGAGCCAACATGCGTCAAGTCTTTTAGTCAAGCAAAGAGCTGGTACTGACTTGGCAATATTATTTATTATATTACATAAATATGGAATTTAATGGAACTTTTTTCATCCTCGTTTACTGAAACGACTGCCAACAGCAGTCATGGGTATAATACTGCAACACATCAAATCTTCAATAACTTGTGTCCTTTGTTGTTCATCATCTCGGTCTCTTGATGTCAAGATGTGAGGGCAACTGACAAACATGTTTTTTAATTGAAACGGAACATTTAGTGGTTCATTCATGGATCAGACTCTTGTGCTTTTGTGTCTTTTGTTTCTGGGGGTTAATTACCTGGTTGAAGAACAGCGTGTTGTGCAATAAGAACATGAACTTTGAACAGTCGGACATGTGCATTTGCATGGCATTTCAAAGTTTAGTGGAGGTCAACTAAATCTCACCTCTAAAGGTTATTAACGGAAATTTAATCCAAGAGCTGAATCGCCCCAAACTTTTTGTGAGAACTTAAATTGACATTCACATTATTGCTTCATCAATGGTCATCTCTTATCATCTATTATTGTGAAAACCTTTTTGAAATTATGGATAAATATCATAAATTCTCTATTTGGCTATTTTTTTCAGTCTTTTTTTAACTTGAAACTATGACTGTGGCCAAGACTTAGAGGATGACGACAATGGAAAACACTAATTTGAAGTCTGTTTTGGTGTTTTCGTGATGACATCATGTTGTTAAATTGAAAAAAAAAAATACTCGGCTATGTCGGAATTGTGTTAATTGATGAATTAACACAATTCAGCTGCAGCTGTTAATTTAAATCATGACTTAACAGCTGCACCTGTGGCCAAAATCAGTGAGCGTATGGCGCCGTTGTCTTTTCCACCGAGGAAAGAAAAGCACTGAGCTTTGCTTTTCTTTAAATGTACGATTTAAACTGACAAAGCCGCTGCCATTTCATTATCTCCGCTAATCCGTCTGGCATTCAGCCGTTTTTTTAAGACCTTGACAAGAGTTGTTTGTTTTTCTTTATATTTCACCATACTCAAATGTCACTTGGTTCTCACATTCATTTCAACTGAAAGGGTGCAAATTAATTTTTCCAATTGAGAAAGAGCTGAAATAACACTTGCTGACCTTTGTTACCACAGATTCCATCAGCCAAGCAGTGATTCAGAGGAATTAGGAAAAAACACACACTCCTATTGTGAAGCTCTCGATTGATCAGTATCCAAGTTGCAGAAATGGAGACGGAGGCGGGGATTCACTTCAAGGTCCAGTGTGTAATATTTGGCTTGATTTATGATTTATATATTGGTAAAAGCTCAATATGCTGCTGGTAAATACATTAATAAAAGTGTATAATCTCAGTACAATAAAAGTTCTTTCATTTTCCTACCCTGAGAACAGTTCCTATTTACGCTATATATAAGAATCTCCATAGAACAATAAGGATCCAGTGCTCCCACCTTTCTTTCTGTGTAGAGTTTGCATGTTCTCATTGTGTCTGCTGGGTTCTCTCCATGTTCTCCATGGGTCTGCTGGGTTCTCTCCATGTTCTCCAGCTTCTTCCCACACTCCAGAAACATGCATGTGAGGTGAATTGGAAACTCTAAATTGTGTGTGTGTGTGTGTGTGTGTGTGTGTGTGTGTGTGTGTGTGTGTGTGTGTGTGTGTGTGTGTGTGTGTGTGTGTGTGTGTGTGTGTGTGTGTGTGTACAAATGGTTGTTTGTCTCTATGTGGCCCAGTGATGAACTGGCCACTAGTCCAGGGTGTCACCCTGCCTTCACCCTGTGACAGCTGGCAGAGGCTCCAGCAGACCCCCGACACTCTGAGCTCAGGAAGGAGCTGGTATTGAAAATGGATGGATGGATGGATGGATGGGTTGCAGTTGGCTGTAACTAAACACAAAGGTTGGAGGGAGGGAGAGAAGGTGTAGGGACTAGGAGCCACAGACCTAACAGCTGTTTTTATTGTTAATCAAGTCTATTCATGTCACATTGTAATTCCAGCTTTCTTGTTTTTAATCAATGACGTCTGATTTACATTTTTTTTTAACTGTAGCTATTGAAGGGACATGAATGATATGGAATAATTCTAGAGTTACAAACTTTTAGGGCCTGATTTACTGAAGGTTTGTATGTATGGTAAAACACACACAACAACGTCCTGACTTACACTAACGAATCCAAAGCTGATCTACAGAGGGGGCGCAATGAGGGTTGTGACAGTCACACGGGTAGAATAACGTGCACAGTCCATTTAGCACATTTGGCCTAGCAGAATAGAAAAGAGTGCTCTTTATTGTCACAGCACACATGTACATTGAGGATCAAGGTTCAAGGTACCAAAACACCATAGGACAAAAGATGATATTGCAGCAACTCTGGACTGAACTGTTGGGCAGAGATGATGCAAAAGCGTGATTAACCAAAGCTGTTTGCAGCTGATGTTTTTTGTGTTGTTATTTAGCACCTTTGAGAGGCATTTTTTGACTTTGCACGCAATCATTGGCCACATATGGGAGAACTGATGCTGGCTGGGTTGCAGACACGAGCCATCCGATCCAAAGCCACTTGTCACGACGAGGCCTTTCATAGTTGGATAGCAACAGCATTTTTCTTTTCTTGTCATAGAGCTCTGCAGCAAATAACGGAAAACACCTTGACCTATTGTGTGTGTGTGTGTGTGTGCGTGTGTGTGTGTGTGTGTGTTTCGCGCAAATAATCATTTTTGTCGTATTTTTTCCTCAGTTAGGAGCTGAATTCCCTGGTGCCTCTGATGTCTCCTGTCAGTGGAGATCCAGTGCTGACCAGCTGGCGATGAGGACGCACTGAGTGTCCCAATAGCACTCACCCATCAAAGGTAACAGTCGTCACCTCCTGTCACACCGCACAGTCCTGTTGCAATCACGATCATCATGTCCTATTTTCTCTCTGACGCAAAATCCTCCTTGACATCGGGCGCTCTACACCACTTTTCCGCGCCGTCTCAGTAGATCACCTGCAACGCGCAAACCAACAATACGCCGTGAGAGAACGCCTCCCCTTGGCTTTCATTCATGCCAGAGTAGTGTAATCGAGAGCGACTTTCAACGAAGGCCTCTTTGTAAAGCTGAGAGACAAGAGAATGAATGTCTCACGCTTTTATAGTGAAAGTTTATTTTTATTCGCTGCCGTCTTCGCTGAAAAACCCTCAACTTGCAGCCTCTCCTTGTGTGGGCCTGAGTAGGTGGTTTCAAAGAAATGTTCTGCAGAACACACTGAGCTCTGCTTGTTTGCTGTACTTCCCTCAAGAGTTCTTTTTTAAAATCTCAGGGAAGATAAAATCACCAGGCCTGTGGATGAAAGCAAGGTTTATTTCATTCATTTTATCTATTTCATGATCTCGGCCATTTGGACATTATTATATTATGTCCTTCTATGATTTCTTATGTATGTTATATGTTACTTCACATTTGGCTTACATTTATGTCGTAAAGAACAGCAGTCATGGGTTCCTTTGTTTTGGCTGGTTGCAAGCTGGGAGTCTTGTAAAAGATCACATTTGCTGTTTAAAAAAATAATTGAAAATAACTAAATAACAAATATTTTGAATCAATGCCACAACAAGTTGAATTTAAATAGTGTTTTCCAATATTATGACTTAAAAAAGAAAAAAGCTTGCCTGTGCAAGGCACTTTTCATGTGTTCTACATATAGTGATCAATACATCAATTTGAACCGACTTCATTCACTTGTAATTAGTACACAATGCTGATGGTGTAGTTAGCAATTTTGCCTAACACACCAGCTAGGTGAAAAATTAGACATTAAATTTTGATCATTTGTTAGTTGAGATGCAGAAGATCACGTCCAGCCCGAGACTGAAAATAATCAGGGGAATTTAGGACCCTGATGAGGATCAGGTTTTCTCCTCCAGCCCTGGACAACATCAGTCAGGCTATTATCAGCTCACTAGGTTCCAGTGGACGAGAACCTTTCCCTGAAAGTAAGGGTACACACAGGACTGAGGTTTACTGTGTGGACAGGCAAACATAAATACCAACCATGTAGAATCACTGTTTACCTTGGCCTTCATGTTTTTTGGATTGTGGCTGAGAGCTGAAGCAGCCAGAGGTCCAGAACTTTAGAAGCCAAGACGCTGTCGAGAGGTGAACCAAGGAACTTAATCCTTATTCATGAAATGATATAATAAAGGCCGTACCATCTTTAGATTAATAGCACCCAAACCACAAAGACAACAGCAGATTATTTTGTTCCAAAGTAAATCCTTATAAATGATGAGCAGCAGTGCAACAGCATTGTGATCATATTAAACAAGGCAGCCACAGGTAGAGCCTTGCCAGCTGCCAATAAGAATGCAATGAACTTGTGTCAAGGACAGATGAGATAAAGGTTACCATCAACCATAGCGTTGGCCACCATCAATATTTAATATCTTGACGACAGAAGGATTAAAGGAACTTGTGTGATTTAGATGACGCAATGCCCCCTCTATAGGTAGATTATTGAGCTTGTGCACTATGTAGACGCACAGTGATTATGTAACTGATGCCTTGTAAAGCCGCTGATATTACCGCTACCATGGCAAGAAACTGGGTTTCTCTGCTTTTTGCATGTGAACAAAAAATGGAGACGCAACATGCAAACGAGCAGGATTCCTAACCCGTTCTCTCTCTCGCTCTGCATATCTGATTTTCCTGCTCGTTTTTTGCGCATTTTTTGCTTGTCTTGATGAGACTGTCAAAGCAAAGACGTGCAATTCCAACCTGAGGCCTGGAAAATTTACGCTTTGCAGTAATTGGACTTCCCATGGTGAAACCCATCAGCCCGGAGATAGAACCCGAAACCATGAATTTCCCCAAAGAATGGATTGGATCGCTTGTGTGCCGACAGCTGCGAAAGAGCGGCAGACATCAAGGATGGGAATGCAGATGGAATGCAGGAAGAGAAACAAGGGAACGGCGCACTTTCGGTTGGAAACAAATGAGAAGCGGGAGGCATTTTTTTTCATGTGAGGCTTCAAAGAGAGTGATGCTGGGGAGATAGAGAACATGCCTAGCTATTATTTTAAAGAGCAGGGTAACCAAAAAAAATACATACTGTCATACAAACGTACAATCAAAACAGAGATAATGATGAATTCAGCTTCCCTGGTACTCGGTTGGACTTGCAGGAGAAACATGAAGAGCATTTTCTTCAGCTTAGAGACTCTTAGAGAGACTTAGAGAGATTCTGTTTCAACTGCATAATCAAATGATGTTGTGCTCTCAAATTGTCTTGCATTTTATCCACTTGCAACATCATTTTTTTCCTAAATCAGATTTCACTCTGCTATTCATTATTGGACGGCACAGAAATGGCAGGATCAATGAATAAAACATGAGAGCCTCAATCAGGGGGAGCACACTGAACACACTTGATTTGATGTCACTGGGTGTCAGCGAGAAACACGCAGTGTTTTTAAGCACGTCTTGATTTTTTAGTAAGTTACATTATGAAAAGAAGCTTTTTATTCAGCCTGAATATTTGGTGACGCAGAGCGCTAATGTTTTCTGCTTTTCGCAACAGCTCTGTTCAATGCAAACGCAGTTGCACTGACAACCTTAACGACGCCATTACTCAGGTACCCTGGGGGTCAGTGGACGGAGGTGGTGGCTCTATGGTTCAACTCTGAGGCGTTAATGACCCCACACGGATTCCCACTTGTCTGGTGGAAAAAAGGTTCTTGAGAAGAACAGTGTCCGAAGGAAGCAAGGTGAGCTCGGTCAGCCGTTACAGCAGTGGTGTCAAACTCAGACACGCAGTGGGCCAAAATTTAAAACTTGGACAAAGTCAGGGGACCACGTGAAAATCTTTTATATTTGCAGCCTTCTGATTTAAATTTCAACAGTAACTTTTTTCGACGGGCTAATAATACATTTGAAAATAAAAACCAATTAAGTCATAATTAAGTGCCACCTAGGGGTAATGTTTTTTTGTTTTTTTAGTAGAATGCAAAAAGGTCATCTTTATTTTCCAAAGGAAGGATTGCTTACCAAGTTGCACTCTTTAAAATCAATCGTCAAAATTAAGTCAAAATAATTCTGGGATTTGTAGTATTAGCGCTACATGTGCTCTATAGTAATACCAGCAGACCAGCAGCTCTACTAATGATTTTGTATTGCCAAGCAGTCCAAATTTGATCCTCGAGCCAAAGTTTGACACCAATGCGTTACAGTATGTGAATATACATTGACTTATCTGCAACAGCATCCAGGTGATGGAAATCTGATATTTCTGCTTGACCAACAATTCTAATAATTAAACAAAACAGGACAACTGAATCACATGCTGAAAGGTATTCAAACTGACAAACTGAACTTCACCCTAAATTTGAATTTATTTCACATATCTAAGATATATAAGATTCGCTCTGAATGTTTTTGAAAATAAAGTGAAATTTTCTTCAGTCAGAGGTGAAACAAAACTATTTCCCCTTTCGAATCAAGATAGAGATCAGCTTTGACAAAGAAACAACACAACTGCAGCATCCACACCAATTCCATTGGCAGCATCTTTTTTCCTTTTTGAAGGACAGCTCGCCAGCCAGTTCTTCTCTGCTTTTTTGTCACCACTCACTTTAGTTACATAAGGGACAAAGACCATCTAAGAAGACTTTGACTGGAAGCTCGACAGAAGTGCAGGATTTCATTCTCGAAACGTCAACAACCCAGTTGACTTGCAAGGTTAGAATTCTATTTCAGCTGTTTCTTAAAGATGCTTTCAAATGACCTATTCCACCACCATCTTTTCTCCAATGTGATAAAATCCAATGACGGTCTGCCATCTACGGACCTTCTGGAACAAAATGAAGGTAATGCTTATGCAGCTCTCTGTGGTGGCCAAGCATGTTAGAATATGACACAGTCAAAGTGAAGGGGACTGCTGTGCTGCTGCGTGCCTTAAGCACTCTTTGGTCCACTCAGGATGGAGCGGCCTTTCTTCTTCTTCCTAATGAGCTCCTGGAGATAACAGGCTGCCCCTCTCGGCCCCCCCACCACCATCAGCACCAGTCACTATTCTCTCGTACGCATTGACTAAACTGAGTGCATGTGTAGCTTATGCATGAGTGCATTAGACTCTTTCTGCTGCTGCTACCACCAAACCGTGGAGGGGATACAGTGCAATGAGAAGAGCACTGAGCAAACCCACACCTGATTGGCACAGGAGAAATTGTTTGCTGATGAGCAGCAGCAAACAGCATTGATACTGACAAAAAGAAATCAGTAGAAGTGTGAGATCAAGGAGGGAAAAACACTGACAGCATATTATGCTGAGCAATTTCACTGTATACTGACCACTGCAGCAAGACAGAGTCTTGAAAGACAAAGTGCAGAGAAGAAAAAGACAGCTTAAAATCCATCAACAGAGTGGTAATAAAGGAGAATAGAAGCAAAAAGATTATAAAATAAAATAAGATAAATTAAAATCACTCAATCATAAGCATAAGAAAAAAAGATTTAAAAACATTCACACTTGGGGTCGGTAGGTAGCGGTATGGAATTGTTTTGGCAGGAGAGATGCAAGAGAGACAAGAACATCTGCTCTTATCACGGGGTTCTTACTGAACAGTGTGATCATATTACAAATTTGCAGTGAGTTGAGTGATAGAGACTCTTTTCATGGCTCGTTTGTTTGCGTTGGCAGTCATCTGAAAGTCATTATCATTCATCAGTCATCAGAGGATATGAAGGTTCTCTCATGTAGGTAATTATCTCACAGCGTTTACAAAATAAAACCAGATTCACAAATATTACGTCGAAGAAACACTGACATCTTGTGTGCAGATTGCGCCATTTACAGTATTAATGCATAGACATTTACACTTACCACATACATTTGAATATACAGTGTACATTAAGGCATACACAGAAATAATCCAGACACATCAAAAAATATTTGGACATTTGTGAAAAACACGTTAATATTTTATTTCACTGTGGTAAAAGCAGATAACTAATCAAACTCTGTTTCCTGAGTATCCTATCATCTTCAGCTTCATCAGATACACAGGGACAGGCGGCTCATGAAAAGCCCTGAGCTGCCAGTTTCATACAATATTCTACATCTTCTTTCTTTTGCCACAATCTATTTTGCATGCATGGAGATCAGTGGATCTGCTTTGTGCATTGATTTTACACTACTTTAGGATGCTCCCTTTATGCCCTGTGGTCTCTGCCAGTTGTTTTATCTGCCAAGAAGGCATCCACCACCAGGGCACGGTGCAGCACTCTGCTGCTCATCTCCACAATCCTTCCATCCATCCTTTCTTCCCTAACTGCAAACTGCATTAGGGCAGCGTATCAAAAGTCTTGAGGGAAATAACCAGAGTGAAGCAGCACTTGGATGAAAGAATGGATTGACATTAAGAGTCTCCCACGGAAGCGTGCTTGCGGCGTGAGCGTTACCTTGGCGGTACAACGTATTGGTTCCTTTGAAGAGTGAACTCCTCCCTGCACAGTTCATGACTGCCTAATTGATTTTGACGATTGATTTTAAAGAGTGCAACATGGTAAGCAATCCTTCCTTTGGAAAATAAAGATGACCTTTTTGCATTCTACTAAAAAAACAAAAAAACATTACCCCTAGGTGGCACTGCTGCTTCTCTTTTTCCCACGAGGCATAACGAACCCAGGTGAAGAGAACTCTCTTCCTTTGCACAATCCTTGCAATCATTGGCCTGGCTGTTCTATCACTTCCTCTTGACTTTTTTCTCAGAATTCTTAAGAGGGAATTCCGAGAACAAAGTCACACCGACAAAACATGTTCACACGCACGCCTGAACGCAATAATGTTTCTCTTCCATGCGTTGCCCTCCTCTTCTTTTAAAGGTGGATAGAAAGCAGTGAGTCAACAGGGGGGGTAATGCGTCGTAATGTCCAAAGACAAAGCACTGACTAAAGTCGGCGGTGCGGAGGGTGAGTTCTCTTACCTCCTCAGTTTACCTCCTCCGAACTTCTCGAACGTTCTGATCTCTGAACTGACCTGTAATCCTATGTTTTATGACAGTCTGATGTTTTTGATCCCACAACTATATGCCTTAATAAGCGTTCTACTCGTCAAACTGCGCTAGAGGGCATGTATAAATTCATAAAAATTAAGACTTTTCAAATAAACGTAACCATATCCATATTCACTCTCACTTTAGTGATTCAGGGTTTACACTGATAATAACAAACACAATCCCTACATCCTCCCTCCCATCTGCTGCCACCAATTTTCCTGTTGGAATGATGATTTGTATCCAATGTTAAAATTCATAATAACCTGTGAAATGTATTCTGTCAATGTTTATGCATATCTGATAAGTATTGAAATACATTTTGTAAAATAATGTGTGACACAATGTCATTTCATTGCCTATTTTTTTTTTGGTGAATGCTTGTTTTGTACTGTTCCCCAGAAGTTTGTAAAAACCCTCTTATTTATGTGGTTGCAATAGGGCAATATGCTCATGGACATTAGTGAATTAGGTGGTGACATGACAGGCAGCACTGACGCTCCTCGCAGATGGTCACTCATTCATTTCAATACAATTTTTCCAGAGAGGAACTGTGGCACAATGTTAAGTATGCATGTGTAAGGATATAGATTGATTATCTATAGAGCAGAGGTGGTAAGTAGTACAAATACTTTGTTACTGTCCTTGAGTAGATTTTCTGGTATCTGCACTTGAATATTTCTTTTTCTAGCTACTATTTTTTTTACTCTACATATGTACACAAATATCTGTACTGTCTACTCATTGAATTTGAAAAACTTATACTTTTGTGCTTAAAAGCCTTTAAAAGATTTGCTTATTATTAGTATAGTTGGTGTTGCTTGAAGTAGAGCTATTTAAACTCTGCTGTTGTGTCGTTAAATATAAGTGGATGATATTTTAGAGGGAAATTGTTCAGAGTACCTCAGTTTGTGGGGTCACTGTTGAGTGTGTTTTCAGCGCAGAGAAAAATAAACTTGTAGAAAACATGGGTCGGTGTTATTAAAAGTTTAGGATTTTTTTATTTTATTTTTTTACGTTTTGGTTTTTTACTTTTTGCTTAAGTACATTTCAGAACCTGTGCTTTCTAACAATTGCTTTTCTTTAACTATTTTATCTAGAGTTACTGTTATATAACACGTTGGACATTGTTGTGTTGGCTATACGTAACCAAAATTAATCTTTTTCTGAGTCATTTGGTTGTCTCGATGACCCCACATTTTCACCTGTCAAGTACCGAGGTACCGAGAGGGTTACAACAGTTTGAATGAGGTCACTCTGACTCTGCTAACGCCAAATGGAGGGAAAGAGGGTGTGACAGTGAATTTGGTACTTAATCTAACATTTGCGTCATACTTTGTGCAATTTTGTTGTCAGTTTGTCAGTCAACCTGCCTTGTGAGTTGCCATCTGTGGCATGGCACAGGTTGCAAGGGTACTTTCAGACTACGCTTTGGGGGAAAATGACACTGTATTCGTGGAAAATAACCTCTAGGTGGCACCAATGACTCTCATTTCCCAAGAGGCAGAACGACAACGTCCGAATGCTTTCCGGCTGTTTGTAGTGTCTCATCTTAGCTTAAAAAACTAAAACCTTTTTTAAAAGCACTTCCTTATGCTTTCGGACATCTCTGTCAGTGCGGTCTGTCGGTACTGGGTGTCGTAAGAAAACACGAGTCATTTCCGTATGAATACTGTTACTGTCTTACAGTATAGTTGAAGAAACCCATAAACATGTTTACATATAACCCTTCTCACATATAATTTAGCCTGCGTATCATAAACAGGTCAAGTCTGTTGGTTTTACATCCAAAAAATGAATTACCAGGTATTCAACTTACAACGGCCGCCTTTTCTTTTTCTTTTTTTTTTTTTTTTTTGACATGACGCCGCTACGTCACTCACATCCCCACTACGTCAAATATCGTGCGTATCCCAACAAAGTCCCACTTTACATTACAACTGGTTGACGGAGTCGAGCAGCGAGTTTGTGCGGAGGATTGTCAAGTCGTGGTACAGTGATTTGTGAAGCCACAGGAACGGCGGGGTTTTTTTAAACAGAAAGAAATGGGTGAGTGTCGTGTTGTCTTGCATTCGATAAGCCCTACACGTACTTTGGGACAGCGGCTATTATGAAACCTTTTCCACGGAGGGTTGTAACCCGGAGTTTACCGACTGACTGGCACTCGTTCACGCCAAGGAAATGATTCGACACAATCCCCGTGTTATCATGTATAGTATCTAGTTTTACGTTTCTTGTGAGAAACCTACGTTTTCAGAAACTCACGACGTCAACTAACGTCAAGTTTCACACTGTAATGTATGATTGAGGTTGTGAATACGGAGCAACTTTTCACAGCCAAAATACTTTTCGTGCGTCTTCCTCGGTCGCAGCCGCCCTCTGCTTTGTTGGTTTAACACGCAGTAGTTTCGTAGTTTACTTTATGGGTATAATGCACAACTAACTGGAGATATACACACGCAGCCTTGAATAGTAATACCTGGCGTGCTTAACTTGTTGCGTTGTTGAAGACGTGACCGATTTTTTTTTTTTTTTGTATTTTGTCTGTTTCTGTTTGTTTCCCCGCCATATGTATGAATGAAGTTTTGATGGAGAACTTTCAAAACAAGGCAGTTTTTTTGTTGTTGTAGTGCAGGCACGTTTGGTTTAGACGATATGAGTTGTGGCATTTCCTGGGTTTTTGTCATCGTTAAAGCAGCTACGCAACTTGTCGAGCCTGCTTCGTTTGCAAGAAGGCTGGGATACAATCAATTTCTGCTGCAATGCAATTTTGTTGGTTTGGGGGCCATTTTACTGGCTGACTTCAAACAGAAAAGGTTTCATAAGTTAACAGCGATACATATTGTTGATTGGAACTTCCCTCCTCAAAAACAAGTATCTTGATTAAGCAGTTTTGTTGGAGTCTGTAACGCCGTTGACTCTTTTTTTTGTTGATGCTGTTGGTGGTTGGCAGGCAATTGAATTAAGACAACGAATTATCATCACATTTACATTGTCATAAAACACTGTGCCGCAACACAGAGTTCCTGGGTTCACCAACTTATTTGAGGTACAGCTCTTTATGACAACCCACACAACAGTGGAGTTGTTTCTTGATCTTGTTCAGCCAAAAAGTCTGGCAAGGGAGCATGTGAGTGCAAACAATTAATAGATTCTCATCCAGTGGATTAATGGAATTTTGTCATCATTGCCAAGAGGCAGTTTGTGTGTGTGTTGATTGCAAAGAGCGGTGGCAATAGCACAGGTTCACATCAGGCTCTAAGCCAGTGACATAGAGGGTGTCGGATACTGTGGGGAGGTCATCTGGAGTTCTCACTCATTCAGCTGTCAGTTTACCTGGTTTTAATTCGCACAGGCACTCCCAATTATATCTTACTTGTTGTTATTTGAGAATATTAGAATGGAAGACTTTCGTACTGTGTTTTGTGTCCAAAAGGCAAATACTCTCATTCCGCTGTAGAAATACTGCCATAGTTCCTCAGTTTGTCCTGTGATTGTATACTTTGAGATGTGTGTATAAAGGAGATCTGCTCATTTGACAAATGATCTGCAAATGCGAAAAAAGCTTTGTGCGTAGTGTGGTTGGTGATACGGTAAAACAAGATTGGAAGTTATTCCTGGTACAAAAAGAAATGGAAAGCAACAAGCCTTAAATGATTGGTCTGAAAGTCTCCTGTAGTAATACAGACCTGGCAGCAACAAGCATCAGCATCAAACCACAGATTCTGATCCTTTTAGTTTAAAAGAATGGTAAATACCTTGTATAGTTTTTAAGTGGCAGAATCATAGATTTGCCTTGTTTGTTTTGCCATCGCTGTCTTACATAACTACATAGTAGCAGGAAAAAAATGATAAAGGGAAAAAACCAGTGTGGAATGATGCATGTTGCTGCCTGACCTCTGCAGAGGTCATGGGAAGAGTCTGTTGGTCAAAGCGCTGGAATGCTCTTTACTGTGAGATTCAGAGCCTGCACTGAAAGTCAGCCTGTGGGTTAGCTGCACATCTTTGTAACCTCAGCTTCCTGGAGGCGCGACACATTGTTTCCGGCAGTTGAAAGAACAGCAAACAGCTCAAGACATACTTAGTGGTTTTACTTTTTGGGCTTTATTTTTTTGCTAGTTTGCAGAATGGAAGGCAGTATGAGTACTCTTTAATAATAATAATTGTTGATTTTAGTAACAGCCACCTCCTCACTTCAGTTAACACTCAGCAAAACTGCAATGTCTTCAGAGAAAAACTGACAACAACATTCACATGAAATACAAAAGATAATAATAATAACAATAACAATGATAATAATAATAATAATAATAATAATAATACATCAACTTTATGTAGCCCTTTTTTGGACACTCAAAGACGCTTCAATATAGCCGTTATTGACTTCTGTCAACAATCAATCAACAAGTTTATTCACATATAAAGAGAAAATTGATGAGGACATACCAAGGACTTGTGAAATGGGGTCACCCCAGAGAAGCTAATTAAAGCTTATAAGAGGCGGCCCAGACATATAACAAGAAACAACACAGATACTGAAACAACAAAAACAACACAACACACCATAGTCCCAGAGAAAATCTCACTAGAGTCATTTCAGAGTTGAAGAAAATAGGGTGATTGGAGCACCAATTGGTAACCCTGAGTCAAAATGAATAAGTAAATAAGTAGGTAAATAAATAAAGGCAAATTACATTACTTCTAATCAGGTTAGATCAAGGCAGAGAGATGGATGACATGAAAACCCCAAATATGGGTATTCAGCATTTCCTCTGTGCTGTTTAAGACATGAGCTTGTCAGGTTATGTGCAGCTTCAGAAGGAATGTTTTACCTTTGTGCTGTCTCCAATACAGGAAGCAGCAGGAGGAGAAGGCCAGGGGATTGAAGCCAGGAGGGACAGCTCTCAGTCAGCAATGTGTATGTGTTTGTGGATGTAGTTACACTAGAATTGAGGAGTGTAAAGGTCTACAGGAAGCTTAGCGCTTAGCATTTCACAACTGGCGTCTCGCGAGAAAGCAACACTTTATGATGCAGTGCAGTCTACTGTAGGTTATGTTGCTCCAGCTCACCGCTGTGCCTGCTCACTGAAGCCTGCAGCCTCAGCTAAGAGACTTGTTAACCCCACCTGTCTCATAATCTCATAAAAGCATCTATTTGGTAAGTAGTGAGAGCGGAAGCATGCACAGCCTCGCACTGCCGCACCTGAGAATGGCATCATACCATGATCACAAATTCAAGCGCCGTAGCTTCTGCTTGGCCAACTGACCAATGCAAGAACAAGTGTTAGATGGTGAGATTCTCCTCTGGTTTGGTCGGGTCTGGTCTCAGTGCAATGACAGAGCGGTGGTGTCAGTAGGCATGGCTTTAAACTCATCGTAGATCAGCATTTCTCAACTGGCGGGTCGTGACACTGGAGCTGTTTTGATTGGATATATATTTATATTGAGAAAATGTTGGGTATTTGTTTTGCAGGACGCACAATTCAGTTCTATAATTTCAACAATCAGTTCTATAATTTCAAGTCCAGTCCAGACATGGATGGTGTCCACTCTTTACAGTCTTGCTTTGTAGATCAAACAGCCATGGATGGTGTCATTTTCCTACAGCCATGACTTGACACATTTCTGAGTTTTGCTTTTGATGCAATGTTTTACTGTCGAGAGATAAAGTATTTCCCCTGTCTGCATTTATTTAATTTAATATATTTAACTAAGAAGTCACTTGAATGAAAAAGTTCTTGTTCTGAGTGTGACTACACCCTGTGTGTGGAAATGTAGAATATTTACTGATAGATGTTAAAATGACAGAGAATTCAGAGCTAATCTTAGGAGGACTTTTTTTTATTGTAAAAAGGATTTTTCATCCTCATCAGTCTGTGTACAACTTGGTCACATCTTTAATCTTCAAGTAAACAAACGTGGAATTGAGAATAACTTTATATAAACTACCCTCATCAGTTGATGAAGCCTTTACTGACTTGTTTTCTGCTTCCTCCATGCTGCTGAACTGAATCCTTGGACGGTGTATTTCTCCTGCTCAGCCGTAAGTATTGTGTGTTTAATTGATTCTATTATTGAGTCGTGTAGATCTAGTCAATTTTGACTTCCAGATAAAAAGATAGCTTTGCTTTGCTCCTCCGACTCTTTGCAACAGTGTCAGTCTGCCACAGTTCGCACTCTTAATGAGGCAAATCTCTGATTTATTTCATTTCTGCTTCTTTCCCTTCTCCTCCATGCACAGAAGATCCCAGAGAACTATGTGGGCTTTGTAAATCTTCCCAACCAAGTCTACAGGAAATCTGTGAAGAGAGGTTTTGAGTTCACATTAATGGTCGTGGGTGAGTAACCCCCTGCCCCTGCTTCGCCCCTCAGTGTGTGATACTGAAAATACTCTTCTGACAACAAACACACCATGTGTTGCTTCACCTATTCAAGCATGAATGTTTCTACAAGATGTTGAAACGCACGCGGATCAAATCAGCGTCTGCACTTCCAACTGTTGCTCCCACTAGCTGCGTTTCCATGACAGTTTTTTGCAAAATTATATTTCTAAAATTTCCACAAAGTGCAATTGCGATTTGCATATGTTTCCATTGAATGATGTGAAACGCATAAGCCGGAATTCTGGTCAAATCTCGTCCCGTGAGAGCCCACTGTGAGGAGGATGCAGATAGAAAACATTTTTCATTTCCATGTTGTTTGCTGTCCAGAATGTTTGTTACATTTTTCTCTTTGATGACTTGTAAAAAATATTCCGTCTCCTCCTCCGTCCAACCATAACCCGTCATTTTCACTGGTCAGTGAACTGGTCACATGACCCCGTACGTCACATCTGCTGACGTTTCAATGCCAAAGAAGTGTTTCCATGACACTTTTGCGATATCCCTCTATATGGACACGTGTGAAAAACCACCTCATGAGCGCATCAATACCTTTTCGCCATATTTGAGAGGTTTTCCCAAGTTGAGCTGTTTCCATCGCCAGTTTTTATTGCCATATTTAGGTTTTGCGCAATTCTAGGGGTCATGGATACGCAGCTACAGTGTTCCAACAAGATCGGGTCAGATGAATAATACTGTAAAGGATTACAAGTAGTACATACAGCACGACAGATCTTAGCAGCAGACTGTCACTGGTCTACTCCTGCTCCGTCCGTGTTTCCATGTGTGTTTGTGTGCTGGTTTTGCTGGGATTGTGTGCTGGGTGGAGGGTTTCCTGTCATTCCATTCACACAGCCAGAGCCCAGAAGAGGCCCACCAGCCGCTCCACCCTTCCTCTCTGTCAGGCAACAGCGTTCAGCTCCACCTGAGCAGAAAGAAAATCCCCATTCCCCGAATGATGTCACATCCTGCCCCCACCACCACCACCACCACCACCACCACCACCACCACCAGCTTCGCCACTTTAAGGCTTCACCTGCGCCCCTCAGGCTTAAAAAAAAACAAAAAATACCCAACCAATCAGATCACTGCGCTGCCTTTTTGGCTTGAGTTCAAGCTGCCACACCCTGTTGGTTTGCAATCAGGATAGAAGCTCTGCTGTGGCTTTCTGTTTGCAGCCTGTAATAGGGACAGCAGGGTAATTAAGCCAAGTCAAGTGTTGGCAATGCTGGGGTGGATTGTGGGTGATTTTTGTGTAATGACTCTATTGGCCAGTGGAATTAAGTGGGAGGTGTAATGCAACAGATTTGCTACAGCTGTTTGATTATTTGTTTTTAATGCCATCATAGACCCAGAGAATAGTCAGAGAGTTAGTTAAAAGTGGCACAAATGTAAAGGGTGGAAAAATATTTTTCTTCTTACTAATGTAAAGGTCCAGTGTGTACAATTTTTAAGGAAGGCTATTATGGTAAGATTCTTTAAAAACTGGTGGTGCATTATAGCAGCAGGCTAGGAACCAGGAGACTTAAGACCCTTATTGCTCCTCTGGGTGTATTTATAAATATGAGAACCATTCTAAGGTTAGGAACCAAATTACTTTTATTGCATTACCATTATACACTTTTATTAATAGATAGATAGATTGGTTGATAGATGTACTTTATTGATCCCAAATTTGGAAACTACACTGTTGCAGCACTTACAAAAACAGTACAAAAAAACTATACAGGAATAACAAAAACACTGAAATCAATTTATGTACAACAAACAACCAAAGCAGATCTGCAAAAGACAGTCAAATTGTGCAGAGGCAGCGATAAGCAAAATTTTCTAAACCATTCATGTATTTATGAGCAGTATGTTAAGCTTTATCAACATAAAAATCATAAATCAAGCCAAATTGTACACAATGGTCCTTTAAATTTCCATCTGCTTGTCATTTTCCCGTTGCTGCGATGTAAACCCTGCACAAACCCTGCACAGCTGCCAACAGCATAAAAACATCCAGGATGAGAGGTTCACTTTGAAGTGATGTGAATGGTTATTCACCCGCTCTTTGAGTCGGATTCTGTCATGTGATTCACATCAGCGATCTGCACAGCTTGGCCTGGACCGTTAATGCAGCGCGGCGTGCTAACCTGAGAAAAAGTCTGAAATTGAAACAGTAGGCAGTAGGCCAGGCTGCAACCTAGTAGGTGTGAAAATCTGAGGTGGTGGAAGTAATGTGGTGCATAACGCAACTAGTTTAAGGAAGCAACTGAGAAAAGTTTCAGGTGCCAGACCACGAGGAGTTCCTGTGGAGAAAGTCACAGAGCAGCAGTGAGACAGATGCAGGTGCATCTGATTAATCCTAATCAGATGAAGCATGTTGTTGCATTTATTTATAATCTGGAGAGATTTTTTTTTTTCATTGGGTTTATTTTAGTTGCCTCCGTGCTAAGGCCTTTTCACTTTTGGTTTATTGTTAAAATACAACCTGGAGAGTGAGTTGTTAATGCAGTGACTGGAAGTATTATTTCCATCCCAGAAACCCACCTGCTAGTTTATATACTGTTACATTGACAACAAACCAGCCAGTTACTTGGTAGTATTCACTGAAATACCACCAAAAAAAAAAAAATCAAACTTGTTTTTTCCTTGCTATTTCTTCACCCAACACTTTGGCCTTTTGCTCTGCATTGTGCTTCAGGTCATTAGTTGGTGAATTCAGCCAGTAGCATCTCTATGGGTGGTGCCATCAGTGAGGCTACTGGCCAAATATGTTGTCTTACAAATAGTTGAACAGAAGATTCATTGAATAGAACTGAAAGTCAGAAATCAATCAATCAAGACCAGTAAAGTGATGATAGGTTGGTACCTTTCACTGTCGTCCTGGGAGTTAGAAATGTTGCGTCACACTCATAAAGGTTCTGTTGTATTTGGGTCCCTCTACAAAAACAACAGAGCTACGCCGCACCCATCAAGGACTATGTATCGCACTGCTGCTACATGGAAAGAAATCCCCCAACTATATCAATATTATGTACACATCCATTAGCCTTAGCGTCGTCATCGTATTGAACAGAGTGGTAAAAAGTGGGTCAGAACCATTTGCTGACTGCGTCAATGTTTGTCAGCGATGTGCAGGCTGGCAGGAGTTGACCTTGTGATTGGCCAATCAGCTCAGTTGTTGGTTCCTGGCTGTGGCGTGTGGAGTCCCTGGAGGGCAGAGAAGGCCCTCGCATCAACAGGAGGGGACCTTCAGGACGGCGCTTCTCAACTGCTGGCTCGCAACCCTAAAGTTGGTCGCGGCTTCGTTGAACTTTTTTGTTTATTTATTTATTCATATATATATTTGTGTGCGTATATGATTGCTGTGGAATAAAATTGGGTGGTGAGCCTCCACTAGCTGAAAAAGCACTGCTTCAGGAGGAGTGAAGGAGTGAAGGAGGAGCCAAGGAGTGAAGCCGTCTGACTCACGGCGGCAGAAAAACCTGCGTTAGACTTGTTAAACTTTTTTACTGTCGCGCTCAGTGTTGAAGGGAAAGTCCCATTTCTGAAAGAGCCACACGGTGACAAGAAGATGATGAGTTTCCAGACTGTAAAGTGAAGCGCGCAGATTTTCCCCCTTTGACACTTCACAGTAGACCTGCGCGTTATGAAGTGCGGGGTCTCGGAGGCCCCTGCCGAGCATCTCAGCTCGCTGCTCACTTTTCCTGCTTTCCCTGCACATGCAGTGGGAAGTGGCTCTGAATGAGCCCCCACGGTTTACACAGCTGCTGGAAATTTCCTTTAAAGGAAGCACGTTGGCGTGTTGTGAGCGCGCTCAGCTTCCCGCCGGCGCAGCCACGCAGCGATAACTGTCCTCGCTTTGGGCCGCAGACGAGTGCGTCAAACTGAAACGATTCTCTCTCTCTTTTTCTCTCTCTCTCTCACTCCGCTTACATAAGCCAGCGTGAAAGGTGCAAATCAGCGTTTCTCAACGAGTGGTCGTGACCCAAAAGTGGGTCACGGGGCTGTTTTAATTGGGTCGCAGCTTCTTGAACGGTTTCCCTTTTATGTTTTATAACAGGAATTTTAAAACATATATAATTATACAGAAAATATTTCACTTTTATTTTGCAGGACACACAATTTGAAAGGGATTTTAAAATGTGTTTATTATTAAGAGAATATTGGGCATTTATTTTGCAGGACACACAATTCAATAATTTATTTACTAGACGTGATATAAAGTAGGCTAGTGCTTTTATTTTGGTGGAATAAATTTGTGTTGCGACTTTGTGGTAAGGTGAAAACTGTGTCCTGAGTCTCCACCAGTTGAGAACCACTGGTGTGAATGAAAGTGGACCACCGTCTCTGGTCTGCGCTCAAGTTCACCATCCCGTCGGCTGATGAATGAGCCATTCAAACGCCCCGTAAAAATGCAGAACTTCTGAGTATTTTCCTTTTTTGCTCGTCGCCTTGTAAACGGTAAGAAAAAACATTGTGCGAGGGTGTTTTTCAAAGGTGGCATTACCCAGCCATTACCTAAGTGGAAAACCCAACCCAGTGGAAATGGGAGGGAGGACTGATGGAAAAGGCGGGCACAGCAGCACGACGTGCACACACACACACACAGACACTGTTTCTGCACTTCCAACGTCCCTCCGCTGGAAACTCTCAGCTGAGGAACTCGATCCTCGTCGGCTCGGCTGAAGCTCAGACTCAGTTTGTCTCCTGCAAAGCTTTTCTTTTTTTTTTTTTTAGAGTTTTTACTCTACATCTTTATTGCGTGTGCAGGAAAACCTGCAAACTTGACACGTCGGTGGTTACAGCAGCGTAGTTTGGCTGCTCGGCGGGGGAACTTCCTGCCCCTGCTTTCACCTCAATATCTCAAGCATTTGTCTCAAACAGACATAGCCAAACCAAGGCTCGGGGGCCATATGCGGCCCGTTAAGCTTTTTGAAGAAATTATAGAAAACACTATTCCTGTGTTTTCAGAGTCGTTTCCTTGTAGCTTAACATAGATGAGTAAAGTGTGTAATTATTTTTGCTGGTTAGAGGAGGCGCTCATGCTAATGCAGATGGACTAGCAGGACTTCACCTCGCACTCACCGAGGTTACAAAACTGAAGATTTGAATAGTCACAATTCTTAAAAACAAAGACTGACTCTGACTTTAGCATGTGGCTACACATTATTTTTGTCTCATGTTTATTGCCATGCAAACACAGAGTCGACTCTGCTATTTATAATCAGCTTTTTCTAGTTGGCCTGACCACTCAAAGTGCTTCCAAAACCCAAGTCAACTTTCACACGCCCAGTTCTCCTCTGGTGGTTTTGGCCACTTTCATGGGTTGTAACCATTTTAGCGTGCGCTCACACAACACGTTGAGCAGCGTGCACCTCTGCGGCCGCCGCCTTCTCGCAATCCGTCATCACTGCCCACGCTACTTATCAGCTTCACGGCCTGTCTGGTTGTGCAAACGCTTCCGCTCTTGCATTATTATCACAGTCTCTCTCGGCTGATAATGTTTGAGGAAAAAGAGCAAAAACCAAAACACTTTCAACCTCACAGTGAAACTGATGGGTGCTCCAGTTCAGCTATAATTGAACACTGCACATGCTAATGGCTAATGGCTTCAAGATCAGTGCAAGGGGTTTCCTGTGCTGCAGCGAGTCCAATGTGCAGACTGCATTGCTACAGTATGTTGCTATTCATTATCAGTAGCTGCGTTTCTATGACCCCTAGAGTTGCACAAAACCTAAATGTCGCAATATAAAAACTGGTGATGGAAACAACTAAACTTGGGAAAACCTCTCAAATATGCCGAAAAGGTTTTGCTGCTCTGATGAGGTGGTTTTTCACACGTATCTGTATCGAGGTTTATCACAAAAGTGTAATGGAAACACTTTTTTGGCATTTACACGCCAGCGGACATGATGTGACCAGTTCACTGACTAGTGAAAATGGCACGTCATGATTGGATGGAGGAGGAGATGGAATATATGTTTACAAGTCATCAAAGAAAAATATATCCACCATTCTTGACGGCAAACAAACGTGAACAAACAAAAGCAAACGTAACTCTCATAAATCTTGCTGGACCAGATTTGACCAGAATTCCGGCTTATGCACTTCACACCATTCAATGGAAATACCTGCAAATCGCATTTGTATTTTGTCGAAATTTTAGAACTATTGCTTTTGTTTTGCGACAAACTGTCATGGAAACACAGCTAGTGTATCAATTTTTACACCTCCAGAATCTTTGCTGTTTTTTGTTTGTTCATTTATTCGTTTTGTTCATTTCTGCATGCAGTGGCGCCAAAGGCCGACTGAAAAGACAAGATTTGAGAAAATACCAACTTAAAAGATTATACAAAATACAGTAAAGTTCAGTAATGTTGAAAAAAGAGGAGCGACGAAACAAAGTGAAGCAAAGCAAAGAAATCCAATATTTTCATACACATTTTACAAACTGCAGTGCTACAGTATATTGCTATTCATAATCAGTGCATCAATTTTGATATTTTTGGAATTTGTTGTTTTTTTTTCATTTATTGATTTCGTTCATTTCTGCTTGCAGCGGCGCCAAAAGCTGACTGAATATATTGCAAGATTTGAGACAATAGCAGGTTAAAAGATACACATTGTGCAGTGGGACCAGTAATGTTGAAAAAGGAGGTAGTCAGCAACAAAACAAAGTCAAAGCAAAGCAATCAATTACTTTGATATGCAACTTACAAACACGCAAGTATGTGAGTGCCCCATACATGTCATGCACATTTTTAGTAGATTTACCGATTTAAATTGTTCAATTTTAATGTAAATTGCAGTACACATCAATTTCTGTGGATGCACATCAAGAGAAAATTAGATTCAGGCGTCGAAGAAGGAAAACATTTTCTGGAGGCTTCCTCGATGTTTCTTCAGAGCAGTGATGTCCAGTACGACGACTGGCGTGCCACCGCAGCGCACAGAGAGCAACAAGGGACATGTGGAACAAAAGCCTCAGTGTGAGAGCAAAGTCAATGTTACGCACGGCTGCCACTGTAGCCAAAACGCTCCTCCTGACCTTTACACGCCTCCAGCGCCAAGTTGGGCAGCTGCCGCCAATAACTCAGCCACGCAGGGCTCCACATGTTGGGATGACGCAGAGGGACAGAATCCCTCTTCCCTCTCAAGCAGCAGCACATCTTTTGGTGATTGTCATTTAATGTGGGATTTCACAGTTTGTCTCTCTCTCTTTTTTTTTTTTTGACAAACATGAAAATATTTCTCTAAGGCCGTCTGGGAATGGAGAACTCATTTGGACTGAGCGCTAATGCTCCTGGCAGCGGCTGTGGTTTAGAACAAGCCGTGGCTGAAACACAGTGAGCGATAGAAGCTGGGAGTTGACAAAAGAGCAGAAATGCAAAGTCAATTGTAGCTCCACTGTGGCGTCATAAGCAAAAACCTTTAAGGCGCTAATATTTATCTTACATGTTTTATTGCTGTATTTCGTCTCTCCTGTGCATCATGAACTCACTCTTAACTTTTTTCACTTAGAGAGCAGGGTTACAAATCCTAAGTCTGTGCTCCATAGCTCCAGTCGTCGGACTCTCTGCTTCGACTCCTAAAATACAGACAGGAAAAGCAATTTGGATGACAAAACTGCCTCCCTATGTGCCTACTCCCCTGGTCTAAACACTTTTTTCAAGTTATTTCCTGTAATGAAAATAGGAGTGTCAGTGAAAGACTGCTATAGTGGAGGGAAATCAAGTCATGCCACTATGGAGGGTGAAAAGTGCCCACATTACATGAATAAATCCTTAAATGTGTTATTTGTTCATTTAGCACAAATTAAAAAAATAAAAATGAAAAAAAAAAATTTAATACTTACATGAGTCTAGTGCTTATATTCAAACACACCTTCGGTCTTCAACAGACCAACATTTGATTGGCTCCACTGTACAGCAAGTCAAAATGAGTCTCAGATAACGAACTGATGACGAGACAGTGAACACACCGCTATACAATACTTTTCTTCATCGTTTTTGGAAGCTTGGTCAACGAGTCTTTCCACTGAAAATCTCTATGAGGACTCTTTTCCTTCAACATCACCATCACCATCATCACCATCATCACCATCAATCACTTTAATGTTATTTTAAAAAAAAAAAAAAAAAAGAAGTGCAGAAATGAAACGTCCCTCTTGCGTCGTCACTTCCACACTTGACTTGATTTAAACCACAGTGACTGCAAATCCCCCAAACCTTTGCCCTTTTCCATGTGTTTATCACCATGTTCTGGCACCTGAGTAGTGCCCAAGTAGCTATGTCATGGTTACAATAAAGCAACTGACTATTATTCTCATCATCATTTTCAATATCAATGCTTGTAAAGTGCAGAAACAGCACAGGCTCACTTTCATAACTGGTGGTGCAAGATGGCAACTAATTAGGCGCAAGACCCTTATTATATATATATATATATATCACTTGTATTAATGTATTTTTGAGCAGTATGTTAAGCTTTTTCCAATTTAAAAATCAGAAATCACACTGGACCTTTCATTGATGTCACATTAGTCTTCTGTATGTTAGAGTGTTAGTGTGTTTCACCAACACCTCTGTCTCTGTCTTTCAGGAGAATCTGGTCTGGGGAAGTCAACGCTCATCAACTCGCTCTTTCTGACAGACCTGTACTCCCCTGAATACCCAGGCCCTTCACACAGAATCAAAAAAACTGTTCAGGTAACATTCTTTACTTCTCTTTGCCATGTGTTTTGCCATGTTGCACTGCACATCGCCTGTCTGGATATGCTGTATATGGTACGGCTGTTCCATATACACGGCTGTGACGTCGTCACTCAGCTCCGTCAAGTGAAGTTCAAATGCTCTTCCTCCAAGTTCAACAGCTTCGTCAGCCTTTTCTGTCAGTCTTTCTGCTTCCGGCACCACAGCAGACTTTCACTACTAATTTACACAATGTGGCTTTTTATATCTGCAGCAGAAGTAGAGATGCACTATATGGAACCTTTCCCTGAATTGTGTGTGTTTTATTTAAATATTTAAAAATTACAATTAATTGGAATTCATATTTCCTGGCAGAAAAAAACACCCTTTTGATGGTGCTCAAGCTGATTTGATGAACAGATTTGATTGAAAACTGAATTATTAGCATTTTTCTTTTTTAACACATGGCACATGACTTGTTTCGACAGTAGCTTCCATCTGAGGAAGACGGAAGCTACTGTCGAAACATGTCAAGGTGCAAAGATAACATCTACAATAGTCTGTTACACCAGAAAAATGCTAATAATCGTATAGATTTGATTGCTATTGGGGATCCTACATTTGCACAATGATACTTATGAAATAATATTTGAAAAACCAAAGTTTGAAATGTATTGAATGTTTAAACGAAAACGTAATCCAAAAGAAAGTCTGTGCTCATGGTTTGGGTAATTGTGTCATATACATGTTTCTGGATTAATCCAGCAACTATGACTGATTTGATATTGAGCTCTGCCTCTTTAAACATGTTTACGTTTCTCATTCCCACAATGTAAAGTACAAACACTTAAAAAAAAATGTGACAAAGAGTGCACTCTTCCTGTAAATTTTGATTGTAAGACATATTTAACCTTAAACATAATTGCAATCGGTACATCATCAGTGAGTTAATAAGGTTTTTTCTTTTGTTAAATCCTTATTGGCCAGTCAAGCTACATGCAACACACGTGTGTCTCAGTTCCCATGGCGCTCCTCTGGACGTGACATGAAGGTGTCAGCCTGTGAAGCTCTCGCTGCAGCAGGTGCCGACTCCAGGCTCCATTTCCTGTGTGCTCGCACCGCGCACCTTTCGCTGAAGCATGTTCGCAAAACCTCAAACAAACGGGCTCCTTCCTGCGACGTGGCCCCACCCACCTGCCACCCGAGCGCTCGTGATGACACCAGCACGGCTCTCTGGCGGCGCATCTGTGATGCACCGCTTCATCGAGCTCTGCTCAGAATTCGGTTTTCTTCTCTCCTTGTCCCAACACATGCAGCTGAGAAACTTGAATTATTGACGGAAGCGAGTCCTCCTCCCCAACACTAGAGGGCGATATGAGTCTTTTCAGCGTGTTAATTTCCGGGTAACCTTTCCTCGCACAACAACAAAACAACTGGAGCGAGACACAACACCGGTGTTATGCCCGGACTTGTCTTCCGTGTGCATTAGCATGCTTCAGGGTGTTTACAGGCGTAGCAGGATCCTTGTGTGTGACACACTCCCAAAAGATTTGTCAGCAAGGTTTAGGAATATTTTTGCTTTCGTACAACCAGCAGATCTTCTTTTCACACCAGGCTGGTGTTGAGCGCCACAGCAAAGCCACAACAGTTCAACACAGCACCAAACTTCTGAGCTTCTTTCTTGTTTCAGGCTCCTCTTCCAGTGTTGTGCTGCTAAACTGTTGCTCGGTGTACTTTAGATTAGTCTAATGATGAGCACCCTCCCCTCACCTGCTTCTTGAGATTTACTACTTTGCCCACAATCTCCCCTTAATCCTGGCAAAACACCGAGGGGAGCCGTCTGCGCTCGGCCCACTGCTGCTTCCAATTTGTTTACCGCCACTGGTGCAATATGTCGGCTCCTCTGAAAAGTTTACAGGAGATTAATGTGCTGTGTGTGCATTGCAGTGAGTTTCCAGACTGGCTGTTTAACCCTTTGCAGGGCGAGGATATCTGATCATTTCCAGAGGTGTGTTATTACACACAATATTAAAATTTTAAGATTATTCTGTCATCAGTTTTACATACATGTTAAAATAATAATAATTTTTCAAAAAAAGTTTGACTTATGAGTGTGGCCACAGGTCATTTCTCCTTGCAGCCATCAGGCTGTACTACTGCACTCAGTGAAATCATCTTAACCACCTTACATTTCATAAAGCTGCAATAAAACACTTATTTATGTCAGTATTATGTAGATAACTGTAAATAATCCAACTGTTCATAAAATGTAAATATCGTGTTTTTCCTTTCTAACTCTATAATTTCTTTTTAATTAATATAATTTGCCTTTTCTTTGCACTTTATTGTTACTGTAATGCAATTTCCCCAATGTGGGATTAATACAGGCTTCTATTCTATATAGTCGCTCATGAAAAATGATCTTCTCATATCCTCTATTGTCACTATCGGCTTCATGTTTCGCTATTTCTGCCACGGTGAAGACCGTGGTGACATCATGATAAGATTTGAAGATAATTCAGTCATATCTCTTGAATTGAACAGATCAGTCACTAAATTAAGTGCCTAATTTGTTTCCTCATGTTGCGGGGAAATGATAGGACATAGCACAGAATAACACAGAATAGCCACATGATGATAGAGAGAAAAAAGATTCCAACAGAGTGCAACTTCACACACATAACATGAGCTACGTCAGATTAAAGCTGCAGTTCAGCTCTGATGTTGGCATGCATGTCATAATCATGTATGGTCACTAGGGGACAATGTAATTTATTGTCTTCGTTAAACCAAATGGATTTCTCCAATGTGTTGGTATTGATTCTTTTTTGAGTATAGTGAGAGTTTGTGTTGTCATGATTTTGCTAGTAACTGGTTTGACTTTATCTGCAACTGTTCGCCCTCTCTTTGGTACCCACATGTGATCCTGATATTGTACCTTCTATCTTCATCCAAACTCCAAAATTCAAATAACCTTTATAAAAAATTATGTAATTGCAGTTTTATAAATATTACAATTAATGGTTGAACCTTCAATAAAGGAAAAGATGAATAGGTTTGAATTAAAATTCAGAGCAAACTGGTTTATTTCCATAGTCTTGTTCCAGCCTGGTGTTGTTATTCCCATTATTCCTTGTCTGCAGTCTCAGTAATTGGCATGTCTGTGGCTTGACTCATGCTGCTCCGCATTAGAAGAGGAGACACTGCTGAGCTTGCTGTTTACACAGCAGTCCTCTACTTGCAACTTCAAAGTGTGTGGCGTAACACTAGCTCTGGCTGTGTCAAATAGACTTCATCCTTATTTTCTTCAATGAAAACGTGCAGTGTGTTTTGTTTTTTACATGTTTATTTGCGTTTTTCAGCTAGTTTTTATCTAAAATTAAGTTTCATCCTAAACCCGCACTTAAATACTGATTTTCTCTCTCTTTATTTTATTTAAGTCTAAGTGTCACCTTAACAGCCCAGTAGCAACTCTGCATGTCAGAGGTCAGTTTAAAGAAAGCCAGTGGAATACTTGTTGGTGGGTGGGGGTCAACAGTGTAGAAAGGGGCTGCCATTAATGTCTCAGGTTGCAGCAGTCTGTCTAATAGAAGGAAGTTTACCCAAACACAAAGCATCCAGTTAGGTCAACAAATTGATTATGGCTTAATAAATGCAGCGGCATCACAACCCACCTCAACCAGCTGAGCCACAGCTGCCCCACTTCTATGAGGGGTCACCAAAAACACTCCATCCATCTGCTCCTGATCTACTCATTGTGGCCCCACCAGTCAAACAGTTTTCCCACCCCTGGTCTAGACCACTGGGTAGTGCTTAGAGAAAGGAGTGCACTGATGTCTTCTGTCCTACCTTAATGCACCAAGACAGAACCATTCATTTGGTGGCCTGCAGCCCCTCCTGGAACCTGTTCAAATGTGTCCGTCAAAGCAGCCGTACTCCTCGTCCCCTGCCACTCCTTCTCACCTGTCACTCCTTTCACCAGCCGGGGTGTAACACATGCCTAATACCTCTCCAGTGAGCGATCCAGTTCCGCCATCACACCTACAGGACACGGTGCCCCCCAGGGTCCCACCCTGCTTCATGTTCACCCAATAGCTGCTAGTTAAAATAACAGATCGAGTTGCAGCTGAGAATCAACAATGATTTCTTATTTTGACGTTGCCCCACCTGGTGACAAATCACAGGGCGTGAATGGTATGTGGTTTTACCAGCAACTAGTTGATGAAGTGATTGAAATGGCTGGCACAAAGCTCAAGAGAGGGAGAACTGCTGCGGGTGGATCGAGTAAATATACAGCTGGCACAAATTGACGGCTGCACCATTGGGCAATTCCAACAGTGTTGTCAACTTAGACTGGGATTTACAATCTGTGAAAGCGATGACAAGTTCTTTGATGTTGAGAATACTGTGGGTCCAATGAGTCGGTGGTGCACTGCCACCAGGAAGGTAATTAAAGGGCATCTCTAGTTATTGCAGTGCAACAAATGTGGTTTCCTGAGCGTATGGCTCTATGTCTGCTGGGGGGCTCCTCTCTGCTACAGCACAGTTAGGGCTTCAAGTTCACGTGACGTCAAACCAGCAGTTTGTTAAACTGTTTGTCAACTGGTCTTTACAAAACAGTCACTACAAAGTTTATTTAAAGGTTAAGTGTGTAATATTTGGAGATTTTTAAAGAAACAGTAACGTCAAGTAGTAACATTTTAGATTGCAGTGCTCTTTTTTACTGAAGTCCCCTGTACCCTCCCTCACCTGAGCTTGCCAGTGAACTACGGTGGTCTGCACACCCCAACCTGGATTCCTCGTCCACGTTTTTCTTCGTTTATTTATTTAATGATGCGAGCGTTCACCCTAAATATGAAACGTGCTGTCAGGCAGCTGGATTTCCGCACCAGACTTCCTTAGAAATATGGCGGTGCAAGATGGCAGCTAACTGGGAGCAGGACCCTTGGAATATCAAATTACTTTTATTGTACTCGGGGTATGCATCTTTATTTATGTATTTATGGGCAGTATGTTGAGCTTTTACCAATACAAAAATCCTAAATTAAGCCAAATTTTCCACACTGGACCTTAAATAAAATGTCTGTTGTTAGCTTCCAAAGGCTTTGCGAACTGGACTGCTGTCACTTTGTATCATCACTCGGACAGCTCGAGCAAATGCTTCTGATTTGGCTGACTTGGTTTTGCACAAATGTCCTGATTAAATCAAAGTTCATCCATCCGCCGATCACGAGTTGCTCCTCAGCTTGCTGATCAAAGGCAGACCTGAGACTTTCCTCATGTGTTCACAGACAACTTTGCTCTCCACATTCTTTATCTGTCCAGCGCAACACACGGATCTCTCGTATCATTTCTACACTAACAAAGTAACATTGAAAGGTCATCGAGGGCGTGTGTGAATGTTCCAAGTTTTCATCTTTGTGTCATGATTTTAATTTACCCGTGAACTTGAGGATGAATTGCGGAATGAAAGGGTTTGGACTGATCTGTATCAATGCTTGTTGTGGCCAGGTGGAGCAGTCAAAGGTTCTCATCAAGGAAGGAGGGGTCCATCTTCTGCTCACCATTGTTGACACACCTGGCTTTGGTGATGCGGTTGACAACAGTAACTGGTAAGCGCGGCCATTACTGTCACTCTCTCCAGCCAGCAGCGTCACCATGATGTCTGTTTTCAGACTCCATTTTGTTTATTTAATCTATTTTAGCTTTGTGAGTTAATTATTCACCAGATCATTGGAATTGCCGCTACTCTAGGCTACCTGGCATCGCTGTTTACCATGAAGATCCTTCATTGAATTGTCAATACCATCAAATGTTGCACCATTTTAAACGATGCTGGTAATTTTGAGAGCGCCATCCATTCAGCTACATTCAATTCTCATGTGGATGCTGTGTCTTCCTCAGCTGGCAGTCTGTCATCAACTACATCGATAGTAAATTTGAGGATTACCTGAATGCAGAGTCGCGGGTCAACAGACGGAAGATGCCAGACGGCAGGGTGCATTGCTGTCTGTATTTCATCGCCCCATCTGGACATGGGTAGGTACTGCATGATGAATGTAAGCTTTACTTCTTTGTTTTTATTTTTTTAAATTGTCTTTGGCGTCCAAAAGATGTTTTGTTTTTTTCTGCTGTCTGGTCCATCCAGATGTTCTGTTGAAGGTCAGCCGAGTGGTGAAACATGACGCTAAGCCCACAGCTCGCAACGCAGCTGTGTACTGATGGACTAACCTTTAAAAATGACCTCCTCTCTCTCTGCTTCCTCCCCAGACTGAAGCCCCTGGATATCGAGTTCATGAAACGGTTACATGAAAAAGTCAACATCATCCCTCTCATCGCCAAATCGGACACAATGACTGTTGAGGAGTGTGTACAGTTCAAGCACCAGGTCTGTGTGTCCACCACGTCTGAAGGCATTAACAAATCTTCCTCAAAGTAATCACATAAACTGTTACAAAAAGTATCTTCATGAATAGCTGCACATTTATCATGTTTTTGAGAAAGTTACATTTGAAATGTTGCTTGTTGTGGCTCAGGATGTACTTTTAAAGAAATGTTGCACAGATCTAAACCTGGCTGACATTCTAATGGGTCATTCCAAATGAAATAAGTAAATAACTGCATTGAGGAAGAAAGAAAAAGGGAGTTGTTGGTGTAGTGTGGCTAACAGTCTATTGAAGAGGACTGCAGCGTATTATCTGAGGACATCCTCCCTCTTGTCTAAGCCCAGAGAACAGTTGGCCTTCACTAATCACATAATAAATTAAATCTACTTGAAACGTGTCTGTGCACATAAGTGACTTGTTACTGCAGCGTTCAGCATTCAGACAATGTTGTCTTGTAAGATTGATCTCGTTTGAACTTTAACAGAAAAAAAAGTATTTAATTGGCTTTAATCATAGGAATTTTATTGATTTTAGATGAGGCTGGGTTTTTTTGGACTAGTTGTGTGTTAGCATTGTGTTGCATTAAGTTGTTTTTTAAGATCTAAAATTCTAAAATTAAATTGGATCTAAAATAATTAACCTGGTCTAAATTTAAAGTTGTGAGCCTTTAAGAAGGTTGATTTTGAAGATCTAAAATTCAAAGCTGTAATTTTTGAAACCCAAAGTACCATTTTGTCTTTTATCTTTTGTATATTTTCTCCAGGAAGTTCACATTCTGTTGTTTTGCATCGTCTGCAGCATGTGCAATTTGCTTGCCACATTCTTGTATCGCAGAAAATATTCAAAAGTAGACGTATCGACGATGCACCAGGTCACTAACACCGTTTGCACACGCTGCGGCGCTGCTGCTGGTGTTGGGTGGTGCGTCGAGTGAACAAGCAGCTGCATCATGGATTCACCTCCAACAGTGACCGTCGATCTCCATGAAACTGTTTGTTACCTCTCACACCGTTTCCTTTTGTTTCTCCCCCCGCACCCCCCCTGCAGATCATGGGAGAAATTCTGCAAAACAAAATCCAGATCTACGAGTTCCCCGACACGGGCGATGAGGAGGACATGAGGTTGGCCAGGAGAATCAAGGTCTGTTTGTCCAAACTGGAGCAACCGCTGAGAGCCCTTCTGCCAGTTACTCTGTTGTTGTTTTTTTATTATTATTATTTTAATGTGCAATAGGACAATACAGTCACATAGACTGAGAGTGATTAACAAACAAAAACATTGATAGTATAATCAAAATAAAAATGAATGAATGAATAGATGGATGGATGGATGGATGAATGAATAACCAAAGAGTTTTGCTGTTTCTGATTGATGCCCTTCATCCTTTGCGTGAAACTGTGTGCATGTCGGGTCTTCGCTCTATTTATAGATGTTGTGTGTGAACTATGCAACAGTTGCACTCTCTCTCTCCCCCCTCCCTCTCTCTCTCTCTCTCTCTCTCTCTCTCTCTCTCTCTCTCTGTAGGATCGTTTACCCTTGGCCGTCGTTGGTAGCAACACGATCATCGAGGTCAATGGGAAGCGAGTGCGTGGACGGCAGTACCCCTGGGGTGTGGCTGAAGGTGAGAGGGCAAAGGTTAACTGATCCCCAGCTCATGATTCCCCACCTCTCTCTCTTTTGCCCTCTCTTTCCCCGACAGACATGTAAACACGCCATTTCCACGCTTATTGAATTATTGAGCGAGCGTCATGTGCAAGTGGTTTGCAGAGCAGTAACGCAGTCCATGTGCGCTTGTTTGCTTTCATCTCAGTATGAAACGTTTGCACATGCTGCTAGCGACGAACTGCGTCACAGTCTGTGACAGTCAGCATTGACAAGACACAGCTTGCAGCAAAAGTCCTGACAACGGCTTGTTTTAATTTAGATATAATTAGAATTTTGTTGTTTTACGCGTTATGAAACATCAGAGTCTCAGTGCCGAAGTAGTCAGGAACTAAGTTCAAGTTTCAAGGTTCAAGGTGTCAATCCTACAGTATATGTAACATACACAGACCATTGAAATTGTGGTACTCTGCGGCCACAGTGGAAGGATAGCATGCAGAGAACAAGAGAGCAAAAAAGTGTAAAACTGGACTTGGATGAGGCATTTTGTATCTCATACAAAAGGTTGAAGCCTCGTATTCAAGAAACAATTTCGGCATTTAAAGCAAGAAATCAGGAATCAATCAACTTTGAATCGTAAAGCGTTAAATCACAGCCAAAAGCACCTCAAAGCAATTTCCACAATCAAAGAGAAACCAACTGATCCCTCTGACTCTGGAGGATGACCATCTGCTTTGACCGATTGGGGTGAAAAGGAAATACAAGAGAGAGAAATTCAATCTTTCTTTTTTGTTGTTTTTTTCCTATTAATTAAACGAGGACTTCCCTGTAGATTACAAAATAAATCTGTGTACAGTTACTCTGTTATTTGTTGACAGGGTTAAAGTCTGCCTTTACCCACATAGTACTGATTTTTTTTTTTTTAGATGCCTCTTATAAAAGGTTGTCTCATGCACTAATGCTGATCATAACTAATCTTTTGACATGTGTCGTGACAGCAGAAAAAAACTAGGTAGCGTGTTTATCCTATGAACTGAGATTGTTTCAGGCGTCCACTTCTGTCCTAATATTTATTTATATAACTGTGGAGTGCCTCTAAAAACACCAACTGTGTCCTCCGCCGGCCTTTCAAGTCCTTCATTCAGACATTCCAGTGACAGGAGAGATGACTTGTCATCGGCTCTCTGCCTCATTCACTGCACATGCCGTGTGGAGATAGACCGGATTCAACTGAAGAAGTGGAACAGAGTCAATTGCCGTCGCAATGACATATGTAAACAATGCTGTTGAGCTATGCAAACAAATGAGCACAATCACCAGCCTGCCAGTAGTTGGCAGACACGCTTTTTTTTCCTCAGTGGCCACAGGCCTTGAACCTATTGCAGGCAGTTGCTAATAACATTATCATGACATTTTAAGCTGATAAACGGTTGATTAGAGCAGTTAGGATGTCGCTGAGTGATTGCAGAGGGCTGATTTTATGTTTCCAACATTTTCACTTTATTTTCTTGATAAATCTGCCGTCACTGCAGCATGTTAGTGCATTTACTGGCCAATTAATTATGGTGTCCCATTGCTTAAAAACACAAATATTAGTAGGTATTGTAATACTATAAGTATTTCGCACATTACTAATCTTCATTTTCTTTCATTCACCGCCATTTCTGTTGAGAGAAACTGTTGTGCCATAGCGGTGCAGACTGCAAAATCAACCTTAAAACACACACTGGATACTACTGTAAGCACCATGTACGAGCACTGTGGAGCTAAGAAAGTGGCCAGTGAGTGTGTACTGCCACTATATGTGCACTACCAGTCAAACGTTTGGACACAACTTCTCTTTTTTTTTTTTTTTTTTTTTTTTAAATCTTTACAATTTTTTAAACTGCAGATAGATACTGAAGACATCAAATATATGGAGCAAGATACCCAGGATTGTGCAGCAAAGAAAAATATGTTCAATAACTCTAATTATGCTTTTTATGAAAGGTGGCTATTTTGAGGAATTTAAATATAAAACGTGCTTGAGTTATTTTACTCTTTTATTGTTTCCTACATAATTCCACGTGTGTTCATACGTAGTTTATATGCCTTCAGTGAGAAACTGCAATGATGATAGTCATCAGAATGAAATGAAAGATGGGGTGTGAATTCAAACTTTTGACTGGTTTTGGTGTAACGTTATTTATTTAAGGAAGGTCAGTAACTTCATGGTTTTAACTTTGTGGTAACTTTTGTATGTATAGATGTAACACAGAAAATCAACTGCTAGCTCAGCGTACAGGGGGAGATGTACAGTACATTGTACTGTAGCCGTTGGGACTTGGGCGGCTAGTAGCAGGGCTACTATAAAAGCGGTTTGCCACCAGTGAGTATTAAAATACCGCGAGTGTTTTTGGCTCACACTCAGCGTAAATATGGAGAGAAGGAGGGACGGCAATGCGAGCTATGCGAGTCACTCCGACAGCGGGCCACTACGACAGAGACATCAGAGGAGGGGACCGTGTTGACGGTTAGCTGTAGCAGCGACACCAGCAGCGGATCCTGCTGCCACCTGCCGGTGGCTTCTGGTACTGCAGCGCGCCTTCAGCCCGCCCTCCAGCAAGTCACAAAATGTACCAGCGATGTTTATGTTACACTCGCTCCATTTATTTTACTCCTATGGTTTTGCAGTAGAATTTATCGACGACTGTTTCTCTCTGTGTTCAAACCTGGTGTTATCAATGAATGATTCTATGTCTAAATTCTGTTTGGTAGTACTTGTGGGTTTGATGAGCTCCCTTATTAGTTTCCCAGTGTCTCTGTGCACTGATCAGGATTGATCAATTTTGTTATACTTTCTTTTGAACCTGACAAGGAAATCAGATTTGTTTCTAGTTTGTACTACTCTTATTTTTCCTATTCTGTATACTATAGTGTATAGAATTATAACATATTTGTATACAGCCTGGTTCGAGTGCATACTTTGAGAATTGCAGCAATCCCATATTAAAGTTGATTGAGCGATGAAAAAGGAAAATGATCCCCAACTTCTCCAATTCTGAGGGAGAATATTGGGGTTATGGAATCCCTGTCATTTCTGCCATTCCCATGCCAGTTCTATTTTTACTAACCAATTAACTAGTCTGACTTGTCTCAGTTAAACTCTTTGTTAGACTGGTCCCTTTGAATGCTTATGTTTTGTTCCCAGTGGACCAAATTTAGCACCGATGCTCCATTGAAAGACCAGTATTGTGTTTTTACAATTTAGTTTAAACTAGTTTGCTGATGTAACAAGTTTGCCAATGGTTTCAATCCTCTTATTTTTCTGTTCTGCAGTGGAGAACAGTGAGCACTGTGACTTCACCATCCTTCGAAACATGCTCATCCGGTAGGTCAACTGTCAGTCATTAACTCCTCAGTTAGTTGTCTTGCTGCTTTTTATCACCAACTGTAATTCATGTGTTCAATGTAATTAATCTCAGATGAGTGCTTTGCTATGGACGCAGTGTATTGCCATTATCAGTTGTGACTTAAGCTGAAGGTGTTGCACAGCTGTGCAATCTTAAAGGTTAAGTGTCAAGTATTTGGAGAGTTTGAAAAAGAAACTGACATCACGTGGTTACCTTTTAGATTGCACTTATTTTCACTTTGTTTCAGCTATTATTTTTTAATTAATTTGACATTTATGCAAATGCTTTGACAAAAAAAATAAATAACATCATGTGTCAATGTGTTTCTGTTTTTCAGAACCCACATGCAGGACCTAAAAGATGTGACGAACAACGTTCACTATGAAAACTACCGAAGCAGGAAACTCGCCGCGGTCACTTGCAACAACGGGGACAGCAGTCAGAGCCGGGGACACCTCACCAAGTAGGTTGATGGACCGGACGCACCTGTGGCGCGTCTGGCAGGTGTCGAGAACGGCTCCATTAACACTAACACGTAGAGAAGCGACGTGGATTTGGAAAATAGACGTCCACAGTGACTGAGCGATGGGTTAATAAGGCTGCTAACCTGTGGACAAGGCTAGCCGTAACAGATTGATTGATTGATTACTTTCATTGTCAGAATTCCCCATGAAATTTGCCTTGCATCTGAGACACCTGTTTCTTATACCAACACGAAATCCCCACAAAGCATGACAGTAACTGCTACTCCTCAAATAGAATGTGTCGGGTCGGACAAAATCTTGCCTGCCAGGGACGTTCGTCTCTTTTAGCATATGCAGCTTTAAAGATTGGCTCAAGTGTTTGACCTGCAATCTTTGAGCAGATACTAATCAGTCTCACCAGTTGAGCTTGATGTTGCACTGAGAGACAAAGCGGCGCTAAGCCCACCGCTAACTAACCCCTACACTACACTACACTACACTAGGACTCTAATCCAAGCTGCAGTCAGGATTCACCTGCTGACTCTCACAGCCTGACTCACGGTTGACCACTGCATGCTAAGTGTCTGTGCGTTTTGTTTTTTAGACCTGAGCCGACTGGAGAAATGTAAGTTTAATTGCATTGCTGGAAAAAGAACCTTTCCAGTGATGATTCCTCACTCCCTTCACTCACCTTCTCCCCCTGGCTCTTCGTGCCTGTGTTTCACCTGCACCTCGGGTGGATGTGTGTCTTGCACCATCAAGATGATGCCGCAGCAGCTTTCATGTTATATGTTGTGTCTTAAATCACTCACAACTCTTCTTAACGTCTCAGCTATTTTGTTGTGTGTTGGAAGTGTTTCACGGTTGGTTATGAACAGAAGTGAGCACGGTAGTGGTGGGTATAAAGCAGGGGTGGGCAACTGACTGGTGGGGCAACAGTGGGTTCTACAGTGTGCCAGAGGGGGGGGTAGCGGAGCAGCAGCAGATGGATGGAGTGTGTTGGTGAGCCACCTCATAGGAGGAAACAATCTATCATGGGATATGTAGAAAACATGTTGCTTTAATGTCAATTGAAGAAGAAGCGAAGTTGCAACCAAATCAGTGTCTTTGAAGCCCCACTGTGTTTAGCTCTTTATTGAAATGACTATGAAAACACTGAAAAAATAGATGAATTACAACTATTTTATGACTTACTGACCAATAATATATATTTTTTTTAAGTTTTGCGGGCCGGATTCAAAAGCTTAAAGGCTGACATTAGGCCCCCGGGCCGTATTTTGCCCAATGCCTGGTATCAAGGCATGAGCAAAAAAAAAGTAAACAGAACTTAAGACAAGTTTCACTGTGGCAGTTCACAGTGTTGCACCATGTTCTGGTTCTTTTGTTCTGAGAAATGTTGGAGTCGATGTTGGCAAAAGTCGTAAGTATAGTCAAAAAACAAATTGTACAGTGCATTTGAAAAACGAAAGTGATAACATAAAGACAAGCTCAAATTGCAAATAATTAAGTGACATTACGATTTCAATCAATCATTCAAATTTTATTAGTTTAGCACCTTTCATATTTAAAAATGCAACCCAAGGTACTTGACAAAAAATGAAGGAAAAATAAAAGTCATAATAATAATAATAAACATCATTTAACAGAAGTGCAGAAGTCCTCCCCCTTTCCTCCCAATTTAGCTAATGTGCACATTCACATTAATGTAGAATTACCAGTTTCTAGAACGACAAATAAAACTAGAGTTTGTTGCTTTTATATAGATCGGTGAGCTTCCTGGTTGTCATGTTTACACCCACTGAGAACATTTCTCATTCTGCTATAGAGGAGAAACACGAGTTCTGACAACCTTGAGTTTTTTTTTGTTTTGTTTTTTTGTTTTGTTCATTGTAATTCGCCCTAAAATAAAATAAAAAAAAAAAATAGGTTTAAGGATGAAGCCTGGTCCTGGTTTGTATTTTATTTATCACCATAATAAAGCTTTAATGTCACTCTATTGTTGTCTACCAGCCAAAGTCCAGTGATGCGCTGCAGGAAAGTGCTTTCCCAGCTCGCCAACTCGTCCTGGCGTTGTTTGAATTGTGTGGCGTCAAGCCGAGTCTTCTCGTCCAGCTTCTATCTTCTCCTCCGTGCTGCTGCTGCTGCTGCTGCTGCTGCTGCTGCCTCTCTGGTTCCAGCCCTCGCTGGAAGCTGCTGGCTGCTGCTGGTGGCTTCCAGGGACGGTTGGCCTAGTCAGGCCTGTCTCCTCCTCCTCCTTAGCTTCACAGCTCCCCTCTCTAGCGCCCCTAGTGTGCCACCTGTATGACCTAGGTTCTGTGTGTCCAGGAGTCCTCTGGCTCAGATGGAGGAGGAGCGGCGGGATCATGTCACCAAGATGAAGAAAATGGAGCAAGAGATGGAGCATGTGTTTGAGATGAAGGTGAAGGAGAAGCTGCAGAAGCTGAGAGACTCTGAAGCTGAGGTAAGATGTGTGTGTGTGTGTGTGTGTGTGTGTGCGTGTGTGTGTGCATGTGCCCATGCTGCTGCTGCTGTTACTACTGCAGTTACTGCTGTTACTACTGCTGCTGTTACTGATGTTACCGTTACTGTTACTGCTGCTGCTGCCTTTACTACTGCTGTTAATATTGCTGTTACTACTGCTGTTGCTACTGCTGTTACTGCTGTTAATTTTGCTGTTACTGCTGTTGCTACTGCTGTTACTGCTGTTACTGCTGTTACTGCTGCTGTTACTGCTGTTACTGCTGTTACTGCTGTCACTGCTGTTAATTTTGCTGTTACTGCTGCTGCTGCTGCTACTGCTGTTACTGCTGTTAATATTGCTGTTACTGCTGTTAATGTTATTGCTGTTACTACTGCTGTTACTGCTGTTGCTACTGCTGTTACTGCTGTTACTGCTGTTACTGCTGTTGCTACTGCTGTTACTGCTGTTACTGCTGTTACTGCTGTTGCTACTGCTGTTACTGCTGTTATTGCTGTTATTGCTGTTACTGCTGCTAATGCTGCGGCTGTTGTTGCTGCTGCTGCCGCGTGCGTGCACGTTTTCAACATACTCATCAAGTTTTGATCTGTGTTGTTTTTCTTTGTGCTATTTTTGACCTCCTGACCTTTGACCCCACTGTCCCTGCAGCTCCAGCGGCGTCACGAGCAGATGAAGAAGAATCTGGAGGCCCAGCACAGAGAGCTGGAAGAGAAACGGCGCCAACTGGAGGAGGAGAAGGCCAGCTGGGAGACCCAGCACAGGATCCTGGAGCAGCAGAAACTTGATGCCTCCAGGTGAGAAAAATACTTAATACATACATAACACATACTTCAATGTCTAAACTTGCAGCTAATAGACCATTGCAATTGCATTTTAATGTTGACTGCACTATCTGGTTGATGCAATGTATTTTAAAAGGATTACAGCAATAGGTTGAAGCAATTAGCTTCAAGGTTCAAAAAGTGCTTAGAAGACAAGCGACAAAGTTCCTGAATATCAGGAAGACATACATAAACCACAAAAAAAACTACCAAAAACAAAGTGTCTTGCTAAAATTGCATAAGAAACACTGAATATTTTTAGTATTAAGTCTTTATTTTTTTATCTTAGAATTGGAAATATGCTGCCAGTTATGTTTATCAAGTAAGACTTCTGCAAACAAGGTGTTGAGTATGTTTGGCAAGATGGACGACTGCCATCGTCTTAACTGCAAAACAATTGGAAAACAGTGACCTTGAACCTGACATTGAAATTGAGTGAACTTGTATTCTAACACGAGAAGGACAAGAGTGCAACTGACGGAAATGTTCATGACTGTGGAAACATGCATGTTAACAATCATATTGAGGATAAATATTAAATTCCATTAATAATGTAACCTAATAGTTCTGCCTCTAAAATCACTGAGTTCTTCATCCATAGCATACAACAAATATTTATAATGCTAATAATATAATAATATAATGGTTTTCAAACAGAAAACGGAGTATATGGATAGATACATCTCATTTCATATCATATATGTGATGTACCACATATGGCCTATTAATATAATATGAACACATTTGCCTCATGTTTGAACAAGTGCATAAGTGGTGGGGTCAAAGCCAATGATGTCACTATATGTCTATACTTCTCTGCTGTATTGAATGAAGTCAGCGTGAGTTCTGCAGCAGCACTGTGTTGTTTACACATCATCTGCCATACAAGTTAATGTAGAATATTAATGCTGTTATTGTTGTGTTTTTTACAGGACCCTGGAAAAGAACAAAAAGAAGAAGATATTTTAAAAACTCCAAGCAACCCTTCTGACGTTAAAGTCTTCATTGTTTTTCTGTTTTTTTTTTTTTTGCCAATTTGCCAGCCCTGATTGTTGAGACCATCTGCCAATCAACAGCATATTACTGTGTAATAATCAAGTGAAGGGTGGAGGTGGAGGTGGATCTTGTCTAGTGTGAATATAATGAAGAGCTCTTTGTTCATCCATAAAGTGTCACTGCTCAAGCAAACAGCACAGGAAGGGCAACAGGAGAGCAACAGCGCCACCAGCAGGTTCCGTCGTCTCCATTCTCCTGGTGGGGAAGGTGGGACGCTGCACCCCTCCTCCTCCTCCTCCTCCTCCTCACTCCATCCTTCTATTGCCAAAAGAACGAAGGAGGAAGCAGCCTCTTACTCCCTGCACATTGGTGGACTGCACCGGGCTGACGCTCACCTCAGGCAGCGTTTTTATATGCAACAATGTCCCTTTTCACTCATTTAATTATGACATTTAATATTCTCCCCCTGTCCATCTCATGTAATGGAAATGTATAAATGTGGTCTGCAACGTTACACCTATACTCTCTCTCCTTTTGTTGTGCGTTGTTGTTTGTTTACGCAGCCGCAGTTAAAAACCAAACTTGTACTCTGGACCTCACTCCACCTGAGTGTAATATTTAATTAAAAAGAAAGTGCTTATGAGGATTTACTAGAACGCCTTGCGCAGATTCTGCACAGTCAAGTAGTTTGTTTTTGTATTATTATAATTATTTTGTTCAGGGGCTGAACATGGAAAGCATGTTTTGATGTTGATCATGACAGTAAGTGAAAGGCAGTCAGTCAGACGGTCGACTCATTGACTGGACTGAACTGGCTTTCTTTACGTGGCACTTAGCACTGTGTTGGTGTACTGCGTCTGTATTTTGTTTTTTGTTTTTTTTGAATTTGTATTTTTATTGTATAAAGACATAATAAAGTTGTGGTGGCAAAAACCGCAGATGAGTTGTGATGATTGGAAATGTGCTCACTGTGTAGCTGCGTGGACGTGGTGTGTGGTGAACGTGCAGCTGGAAAACTAGATTAGAATTGGGTTCGATGTCAGTGAAGCCAGTTTGGTGCAAACCACTGCTCAAGTTTTGTTGTGATGCACCATGTTCCACCCTTTAGTGTTAATAAAAGCTGCAGCAGGCGCAGCAGCTGGTATTCAGGGATGGAGTTTACAGTTTCAGTGTTTACTTAAAGTAATATTCAATATTGTAGTATTTACTGTGGCCTTGTAGATCAATTAGAGGATAATTAACCCAGCAATAAATGTTCAATATAGTGTACTGCTGGGTCTGTGTCATGCAATTTACGGATATTCTCACACAAAAATAAAGTGATTTCTCTTTTTAACTTTTTTAAATTTTTTAAGCTGTTACATTCTGATAGGGTGACCAAATAAATCTGGTCCGAAATAAAAATTAATTTTTGAAAAAAGAAAAAAAGCACAGCTATTTATCCCCCAACAGATGGTGCCATTTGACCAACTATGCGTACCTGTGATTGTTCCTGTCGCTTACCAAGTGTGTCCCCATGTGTTTGCGATTCTATTTTTTATTTTTTTTATTTTTTTTGCAATATTTCAGTTGAATTTTTGTTTTGTTGAGTATATATATATATCTCCCAAGGGTAATACAGGTAACTGAAAGCAAATATAAGCCACCAGCAGCCCAGCCCTCGCCACTGCCAGTGTATTACATCATACAGAACCTGCACTGAATAAGAAATAACTGTAGAAAAAGAAGAAGAGAGATGAAAAAAGAAAAGAAAAAGACAGTGTGTAGCTGTTGTCTAGCAGTCAAGTATGACATAAAGTGATCCACAATCATTTTAGGAAGGGTCCCCAAGTCTTGGAATTTCCCTTTGAAGGCTGAAGGGAATATCTCATGTCTTCTAGTTTTGATCATCCTGCCGCCGTTTTGTTGGCTGTTCGGCCGCTGTATTGCTGTATTGCTGTTTCTACTAATAGTTTGTGCTCAGACACGTTGTTGGAGATTCTGTCATCCCAGTCCACTGGAGTCCTGACAGAGCCTCGCTGCCAGTTTGGCACGAGCAGCGCTGAAGGTGGTAGCTGCTGCTGCTGCTCTCTAGTATTCCAGTGGCCTTAACAGCCCCCAGAATGAGCGTGGAGGAGTGGAACCCAGTGACCCGCTGTTGGCGCTCACTCAACACGTCCTTGGGATTCTTAAAAGCACAAGGGTGGCTGAATTCTCCAAGGAGCGCTTTCGGTTCCTGTGGAAATAGCAGCAGCCTAAAATAAAAAGCAGGGGGGGGCTTGGTGGTGCGTTTGATTGTTTGGGTTGATTAGAACTTCCTGGTCTCTTGGATGTGGTTCCCTTGCATTGCTTAGAAGCTTCAGAAGTGACAGAGGGAACTTTTCAATATAAACTTTGTTGGGACTCTTGTGTATGACAGACACAAATGTCTTCTTTAAAAAAGAATATATGAGAAATTTGAGAAATTATGAGAAAGATCCCTGCAGGATGTTTCCACTGTGAGTCTTAATTTTTCAGTGTAATTTGCTAAAAAAAAAAATAAAAATTAAAAAAAAAGTTTGAGAGATTTTTTTATTGCTGAAACAGTCATGAGGGCTGACCTGGTTTTGCAACATGTTTGCAGGTTTAAAAGGCTGGGGATTACCTACCTCGCCAATCAATCGAGGATGTGTTGTTGGTTGGTTGGTTTGTTGGTTTGTTGGGTCAGAAGCTCTTTCTGTATATTTAATCTTGAATGGACTTCCTGGTTTTTTTTTTGGCAGCTCCAACAATCAGAAGAGAAATGTCCTGGAGGGATTCGATTCGATTCGACTCGAGTTGTGTATTTGTTCTCCTTCATCTGCAAACAGAACAAGAGAAAAGGGAATTAGCTGCGAAGAGTTGAGCAGTGTGTATCAACTCACAAAACTAAACAGAATCGCAGAATCCTAAGAATCTATGACACCTGAGGTGACCTGAGGTCACCTGAGATCTTGGGCTTTTGACCATCTTTTCATTTGTGCTGAACACAGAAGTTTTTGTGTGTTTGTTTGTTTGTTTGTTCGTTCTGTGTTGCTGTTGTTTGTGATTTTTCTCTGAGCTGTTCCAACAATTTTCATCTTCCCTGCATAGAAAAATATATCGGCAAGCAGCACACCACCATAGGATTTAATTCAATCAACCTGCACCGATATATCAACATCATCCCATTGATATGTGCTCGGTATGTTGATATAACCTCAAAGTGATCTTCCCCTGGCCTGCTCAAACAAATCATGGAGCCTTTGGACTCCGGAGCTCTTGTGTCAAATACAAACCACACACACACACACACAGAGACTGCAACATCACGCCACGTCTTTCCCAAGTGGAACTCCACCACGGTGGATTCTTTGCATGCTCATTGGTCGGCTGTTTCCTGAGGTCACTGACGTATAGATGCCCTCAGCCAGTGACAGACGTGTGTTCTGGGAGCCCATGTGTCAGCCCACCTGACAAGACACTAACTAGTCCCCTCCAACCACCAAAAAAAAAATACTGAACCACCGGTCATTAAATGGCTACACTGGCTTCCTGTGAGTCAAAGGATAGATTTTAAAATCTTACTGCTGGTCTACAAAGCACTGAATGGTCTTGGACCAAAATATCTGCTTGATCTTCTAGTTCCTTACGAAGCATCCAGACCCCTGAGGTCATCATCAACTGGTTTGTTGTGTGTCCCAAGAACAAGAAGCAAGCACTTTGAATTACCTCATGTTGAATTGTGCTATACAAGTAAACTTGCCTTGCCTTGTCTTGCCTTCTAGTCCAAAGAGCAACAGTGGATGGTGTTACACTGATGGCTCTTCTGCCACTGGGCTGCTTTACTTTAGCTGCAGCGCCTCGGGCTCCGGCTCACACTGAGGGAAATGTAATAATGTCACAAGATGGAAGCGAGTGAGCCAATGAGGATCCCGACGCCTTGTTACGTCTTTTTATAGACGGCTGCAGAATCCTGCTGGAGGTCATTCACACGCACTTGGAAAAATAGAGCACAAGTGCAGTTGAGTGTATGTTGCTCTGTAATTCCACTAAAAGGAACAGAAACAGCCAACTGCCATTTAATACCAAGATCAAATCTTCACTTGTGTGAAACCAGGAGTTTTAAGCTTGTTTTTACGTTGCTGAACATCTCTCAGACTTTCCTTCCTTAGTTCACCTCGTGTGGTTTGATCAACTTACTGGTTTGTAGTGCAGAAGAAGGGAAGTGGATCATTAAATTAATCAGACTACAAATACATTGTTTAAACTGAGTATGTCTAAATTTAAAGATAACCGGAACATGTTTACAAGTCTGTTCACTGAGCTCCGTATCTCATCTGCTGTCTTGACATTTTTGAAAAAATGAAAGGTAAACTCCAATCACAGCGTAATTTCTGAATTTGTCTGTTTCCTTCTTTAGACTGAAAAATGTTTATGAGCTGAGACGGCAAGGTTACCGCTCATTATTAATAGTGGCCAATAGAAACACTAGATTGCTGGTCTGGGACCATCAATGATCTTCAAATCTTAATCCATGGCAACTATTTGGATGTGAATTTGACTCTGTGATCATGTCTTTTTTTTTATTTTACAGAGATGTTGGTGGACTTTTGAGTCTTATCTTGATCACTCGTCTGTTCCAGGTGCTTTGTTCTCTCCATGTTGCATAAGAGGCAGGACCAGCAGGAGGAAACCATGTCCAGTATTTATGTCATGGGGCCTTATGGCTGGAAATAGAGCTGGAACAGGAACGGCAGCTTGCTGGTTTATGACCCCGGCATGTACAGTCACAGCTCTTACTGCAGCAACAAGCGGCCCCTGGAATAATAAGTAGAGAGATCAGGGTCTGCGCATGTAAATGCTGTCAGGGTGCTGCTGGGAAAATTATGTTTTCAGACATTTGATCAAATTAACATCTTACAGTTTTACATTGTGGAAATGTTGCAATGATGCAACCTGAATTAATGTTAAGAACGGATTGTGATAATCCACAACAAAACTTACACAATTCCCCCCTGACTAAGCAATACCAGAAATCCTATTGGACAACGGAATTGAGTACTAATAAATCTGAGAAAGCAGCACAGTTTTACCCATGAAACATTAATTATTGGACCACACGAGATTCTTCAAGTATTCCTGGATGGCAAACTATCATCCAAAATGTCTACAAACTCAATGACAATTTCAAGAACTCTCCTTTGTCTTTTAAAACTCTTGCACAAATCATTTAGTTCTTTAAAAGAATCTCTGGAGGTTCTTCTATTGCGTTTATTCAGAGAAAGGACATTTAGTCCCAGTTGACAGTGACCTAATTTGACACTATGGTCCTTCTCATAAATGTAGAACTCTTCAGCACATCAAGAATGAAAGCATGCGATCAATAGACAATCACTAAGGTTGTTGATAAGAACTGAAAGAAAGGCACTCAGCTCAAGGGACAACACAGAGCCGTGGTAATCCAATGGTGCATGGTCACAGCAGAGAGAAGTACTGTGGTTACTGCAGAGTTACACACCACCCATGGAGTCACACACAGCAGAACACTATGAACACTGCTGTCATGGGACCCTATACTCAGCTGAGGTTTCAATCGTGAAATGTCCACTTTTAATCCCTCAAATCCCATGTTGTGTTTTTGCGATGCGTTGCGGTGCGTTGAGAATAAAGTTGTTTACAGCTCAAATCTGTACATTCATTTATCAGATTGGTGAGAGTGGTTGTGCAGGGTGCACATTCTTCACATGTGGAGTTAATGGTTGATGAATGTTTTTAAAATGCTGTTGTGGCACTCTGGTTGTATTGCTGAATATGAGCTTTCTTCTTCTTCTTCTTCTTCTTCTTCTATTCCTGAACTTTATGAAATGTATGTGTCAATGAAGAAACAATATAGAAGACAGGGCCCCTGAGGAGGCAGCCTTAGTGTGGGTGCAATGTAAGACTGCAGACTGAGGCTGCAATTCAACTTTAAAATGAACAATGACTTGGATGGCTTCAAAGACATTTGGGGTCACAATAACATGTTTTTTTTTTTTTTTTTTTTGCATTGTCGTTGGAGACAAATTGCATTTTACACATTTTCTTCGTGTGACTAGACTGCTGACTCATCTATTTTTGTATTTATGTTAACATTAAGTTAATATTATTTGTTTCATTTGTTATTGACTGATTTAAATATTTTCATTTGTTGATTTTGTTACTTATTTACATTTGGGTTTTTCTAATCACACGTTTAAAATAAAATTTCATTATTATTATTATTATTATTATTATTATTATTATTATTATTATTATTTAAACCTTTATTTTGAAGACCTCTTTTTTTGGGCCTCAGTGCGCATGCGTGGGCTCACTCCCAGACAGACAGGGAGCGATGGTTGGGATCGACCAGAGCGTCGTCGGGAGTTCGTTCCCCGTCAGAAGAGCGTGGTGGTGGCGTCGAGTCGAGGCCGACCTCCGCTCCGCTCACTCGGTTCCAGGTCAAAGTTCCCCTCCAGCACCCACTCAGCTGCCGGTTATCTCGGCTTCTTATCGCAGGTTGCGGCGGCTGCGCACCGGGAGCAGGCATGTAGCCGCGGGGAGGACAGCAGCAAGTGGCCGGTGCGCGGAGTGACGGATCATTCAGGGAATAAGAAGGAATAACAGGCGAGTGAAAGCCTGCCGCCGAGCTGCTCCGGACCCCTTTGGGCTCGTCTGCTCCGCTGACATCGGCGCAGTCATGGGCGGCAGCCTGGGCTGCCACCGCTCCATCCCCAAGGACCCCACCGACTTCGGCTGCGCCAAGCGCAAATTCAGCGCGGCGTGCAACTTCAGCCACATCCTGGTCAACCAGGAGCGGCTCAACATCAACACGGCCACCGAGGAGGAGCTCATGACGCTGCCGGGGGTGAACCGCGGCGTGGCGCAGAACATCGTCGAGTACCGCGACTGCATTGGCGGCTTCCGCAAGGTGGAGGACCTGGCGCTGGTGAGTGGTGTCGGCGCCGCCAAGCTGGAGGCCATCAAGCTGGAGATCTGCGTGTCCAGCCGCACCAGCTCGTCGCAGCACTCGCCGTCGTCGCTGCGCAAAGACGCAGAGCACCAGTCGTCGTGCGCCGGCGTCAACATCAACAGCGCCACGCCGGCGCAGCTGATGAGCATCAGGGGCATCACGGAGAAGATGGCCAAGAATGTGGTGGCGTTCCGCTCGGAGCATGGTGCGTTCAGGAGCATCGAGGACCTGGTGAGGGTGCCGAGCTTCAACGGCTCCCTTCTGGACAAGATCCGCTTCCAGGTGTTCGTGGAGCGCTCCAGGGCGCCGTCCACCAACACCAACGGGGGTGTGACGTGCACCACCACCACCACCACCACCACCAGCAAGTCGCATCCCAGCCCCACCTCCTTCAGCCTGGTGAGCGACGACCTGGACCTCCCGCCAGGTGGCCCGACCCAGATCATCTCCGTCCGGCCCAGCGTCGAGCCTCCCGCTGCTCTGCGGGAAGGGAAGCCCGTGGTGCGGCTGGCCACCTGGAGCCTGCAGGGCTGCTCCAGCGACAAGGCCAACAACCCGGGGGTGAAGGAGGTGGTGTGCATGACCCTCCTGGAGAACGAGTGAGTCCAACTTTCACTGCTCTCACTTACACTTTTGGGGTTGGTTGAATGGTTGATGGTGAGGAGACCTGTTGGGTTCGGGGACGCGTGGTGTTGTCAAGAGGAAACGTAGTTCACTGCTGTGTGGAGAAGGAAGAAATAATACCACAACACACTTTGACTGGTGTGTCAGAAATAAGCAAGAAAGATAATTACTATTTTAGTGCCATTTCTGGTAGTAAATGTGAATAACTTGCATCCAACAAGTAAAGAAACACGGATTCTATCTATCTATCTATCTTCAGTCTGATCCGACTGTCAATCAGAAGTCAACTGGTTGGTTGTTGGAGTGTAGCTGTCACCACAAGCTATCAAGCCACATGGTACTAGTTCAAGCGTGGTCAAACTATGGCCCGGGGACCATATGCAGCCCGTTAGGCTTTTTAAATCCGGCCCTGCAAACTTGAAGAAACAATATTAATAGTCAGTCAGTCATCAAACAGCTGTATTTCCTCCATGTTTCCAGTGTTTTCACAGTCGTTTCAATAACGAGCTAAACACTGTGGGGCTTGCAACTTTTTTACATTGACCTTAAAGCAACATGTTTTGTACATATCCCATGATAGATTGTTTCCTCCTATGAGGTGGCTCACCAAAACACTCCATCCATCTGCTGCAGCTCCGCTACCCCCCTCCGGCACATGTTAATGCCCACTGTGTCCCCACCAGTCAAACAGTTTGACCACCTCTGTGTTAGTGTCTTTAAAAAAGCTTCCAAATGAGATCCGTCCGTGGTGAGGATCAGTCGGCCAGTGAGCTGCTGCTGGTAAAAAATGAACCTCATATAATATGTCTCTTTAAACTGTGTTGGGGGACTTTACAGTTAACGCTTGAGGGAGTTTCACAGGAAGATTTCTTGCACACTGGAGATCACAAGGTGACATTATAAAAAGTTGCTATTTATATTATAGCTGACCTGCTGGGTTGGGCTGCTTCTTTTTTTGTTTTAGAACTTTACTGTTAGATAACAGACTGATGCGCTGTCAGACGATGTGAAAACTTGTGAGTACTGGCTGTTTTGTGACAACATGTACATGGCACTGGGGATGTGCGATGTTCTCATTTACACATTCAGTATTCAAGGATTGAGTTCACAAATCCCAGTTCAGATGAGGCTTCTGATTCTGATACAAATCTCATTTTAATTGTCTCTATTTATAGAGGAGCTTGGAGCAACATCATAAGCGTTGTTGCGAGGCTGGAGCTAATGGTGCACTCTGCTCACCTTGTGCTGTTGTATTAACTCATATGACCCAATAAAAAACATACAGCATGACAATGGCATGATGTAGCAAAGCATCATAGCAGTGTGGCTATAGAGGCAAACTGTGAAATGACCTCTTTAGTGGTTTAAAAACAAGAATAAATGGATGGTCAACACTGTGAAATCCAGCTTTAATTCAGCGTTGATGTGCAAAGTAGGCAAGCGTTACTCAATTTCCCCCTGTTCTGTAAAAAGAAATATCATCTGATTTAGAATTCATGCAGTACAATCCAGTTTTTAAAAAGGTGCATCTTTAAAAAGCCTAAATAAGAAAGTCACTAAAGAAAAAGTTTAAGCTTTTCAGTGAGGGACTAGATTACCTCTGAGGCGTCATTCCTAGTCACTGCTGGTTTTGAAGTCTAAATAATAATAATAATAATAATGATGATAATAATAATAATAATAATAATAATAATACATTTTATTTAAAAGTGCCTTTCAAAACTCTCAAGGACACTGTACAAACAGAGGCAATAAAACAACATGACCTGTGAGAAAGAATCTTGTGCTTTAAAGAGACAAACACTTTGACTGTCAATCTTAGTTTCTTTCTGTTCTATTTACAGACACATTGAGTAACAACTCACTTTCTTCTTTTTTCTTTTAAAATTCCCCAAATTTGAAGCTCCAGTTGGTTGCCTTTTGACCAATCACTATTTCCAACTATATCATGACAATGCAGTTTGCAGTTCATAACCATTTGCATGACATTAACATGAAGTAGTTTATTACCAATGCATCCACCAACAGTAGTACAGTTGCTAGAATATGAAGGTCCAACGCAGCAGATATTTCTCTAGAACTGTGAGAAACAGCCTCCATAGATGATGAATAACAATATTAGTGTGTGGCCATTATTCTGCACTAGTAGCTCTGACGTGGGATATTTCATACAAGTGACTTGGTCAGCACACACCTGGTTAATACTGGGCGTGCCCAGACCTTCTCAGTGTTTGTTAGCAAGAGTTCATCATCAACTGGATTTGCCAGTTTAAGTACCAAGAGCCGGTGGTGCCCAGTCTGCAGGAAGAGGAGGAACCAGTTCAGCATGGTGAAGCGCCTTAGAAATCGTAGGTGGAGTCTCCAATGTAAAATCCCATGTGAAATTACATTAGGTCAGCGTTAGAAGAAATGAGAATGCTTTCTCTGCTAAATGCTCACATTTAATTTACCCACTTTCACCCTGTAACTGAATTAAAAACATGTATTGATGAGAAAACTGTTTTTATGAAGCTTTCTCTCTGCTATTTATGCCTCTTTGTCTTCGTCTCTGTGTGGTAATTTATTTGTGACAGCAATAGTCTTAAATTCTTGGTGCATTCTAGCCACGACTATTTTTTTGCCTTGTGCACATCTTTCATTCTGTTCAAAATCACACCATTAACACCTGGGAAAATGCCAAGACAAAACTGTGGGAGGCCATGAGAATTATGGTTTATTTATAATTATAGTTATTAGTATTGCAATGAGAATTGGCTGTGGTGCTTTCAGGTCATGAATTGTTGGTTTTTCTTCCCATTTGAAAGTGAACTTTAACATCTCAGATTCTAAATCAGGGTTTTCTTTTTCTTTCCATGAAACTCTAAGGAGTTTTATGGTTAAAATAACAACAGCAAAACTGGCAAACGACTGGTTTGTTGGTTTATAGATTGATAGATACGGTGCCAAGATCTTATTGGTCAGTGAAACTAGTTTGGCTCCATGCAGATGTATGCAGACTGACTGTAGGGTGTGTGCTGTATTAAATCCTTCTCACGTATGAAGCCCTGGTCATTTCCTCCAAGTCATCAAGAGGCATTTTCAGCTGTTGGCCTCAGGTGTTGCCACCACAAGAGGGTCTGCAGCTCAAACAATGAGTGGAAGTAGGAAATAAAATAACACAAAGACTTTATAGCCATATATCGTGCACTGCAAATGGAAAGAAACACACCTATCCCACTGGAAAACTCTACGTGCCAGTTGTCTGTCCTGACTCCTGCGCAACATTTACAACAAGCAGTGGCAACAACCTCATGTTGTGAAAACAATGAGTCAGTTCACTAATTTCCATTCAGTTCTGCGGACTGTTGCGACCAGGCCAGCAAGTCGCTCAGAAATTAATCCACCTGCACACGAGCTGCGTTCACGCCCAATGTCACCGAGCACATTCCTGGCTGGCTGGCTGGCTGGCTGGCCGGCCGGCTGACTGGGTGGCTGGCTGACTGGCACTCATTACATTCCAAACAATCTGACCTTTGTGTGTTTTTCTTTCGCGTCAGTTCTGGCTTCGCACAACCTGGTTTAGCCTCATCGGATCATCATTATTCCATATTAAAGTAGCACAAACTGTAGGAGAAAATTGTTGTTTGACTCCTAAATAGGGATGCATCGGGTATTGGTATCAATACCAATCCCAGTATCGGGTATTGCTGACGATACTGATACCGGTATCGGGCATTGGTACCGAAAAGAATACCAGTATTGGGTATTAGTACCGATAGTTGGGTTGAGTACTCTACTCGTACTTGTAAATTACGTGCGGATACCAGTTGGAAATGCACATATATGAACATTTTGTTTAAGTTGTGTTTGTACACAGTCACTCCAGAATTGAATGTTATTTTTTTTAAACCAATTAAGTGGTTAGTGTTTCCGCCTCACAGCAAAAAGGTTGTGGGTTCAATTCTTGGTGTCTCCTGGAGCCTTTCTCTGTGGAGTTTGCATGTTCTCCGTGTGTCTGCTGGGTTCTCTCCATGTTCTCCGGCTTCCTCCCACAGTCCAGAAACATTCATCTGTGGTAACTTGGAAATTGATTTTAAGTGTGTATGTGAGTGTGAATAGTTGTTTGTCTCTATGTGGTCCTAATAAAGTGGCCACTGGTCCAGGGTGTCACCCTGCCTTCACCCTATGACAGCTGGGAGAGACTCCAGAAGACCCCCGAGACCTTGAGAGCAGGAAGAAGCGAGTATTGAAAATGGATGGTTGGAATGAAGTGAAACTGGATCATTTTTCATGGCACACGTGACATTATCTCACGCTACACAAGTGTGCCGCAGCACAGTGGTTGAAAAACTCTGTAATAGAGGATGTTGCCAGGACTTATTGTTACGGGGGAAACATTGTGATAAGGTGTGTTCGCTCCATCCTCAGACACGTACTGTATGTGTCAGCCATCGCCAGACCCAGTGTGTGTTTTTCTCTCTGTCCCTCTGTCGAAACGCAGGCGGATATTTGCCAAAGTTCAATGAACTCCTGCTTCGCAAAGGTGACGAGGCAAAGTGTGCTAAGCTGCTGCTGCCGCTGCTGCCACCGGGGCCTGTTGATGTCAGTAATCAGCTGGGGTGGGAGTTACACACACGCACACACACACACATGCACACACACACACTGGGGCTGCAGGGAAGTGGAGCTCCGAGGGAGCAGGGTTAATATCGATCACTGTGAGGCCACTCAAATGATCTACATCAGGCCTGATAGTCAGCAGTAGGGATGTACCCATACCGATACCAGTATCAGGTATCGTATCGTATATTTGTGTTTTTCTTTCAAGTCAATTCTGGCGTCACACAACCTGGTTAAGCCTCCTCTGATCATCATTATTCCATATTAAAGTAGCACAAACTGTCGGGGAGAATTGTTGTTTGACTCCTAACTAGGGATGCATCGGGTATTGGTACCAATACGGATCCGAGTATCAGGTATTGCTGAAGATACTGACACCGGTATCGGGTATTGGTACCGTAAAGAATACCAGTATTGGATATTGGTAACGATACCTGGGTTGAGCAGTCTGCTCGTACTTGTAAATTCCGTGTGGATACCAGTTGGAAATGCACATATATGACAATTTTGTTTAAGTTTTGTTTGTACTGCAGTGAAACTTGTTCTCGAAAAATATGCTGAGTTTTGTTCAAATAACAGAACATCTGTGGAAAAATAAAATCAAAAATGCACGGATACCACTTTTTTACAGAACAAGTAGAGTACAATTGCATTTTGTTCCTCACCGATACGAGACTGATTTTTTTCAGTTTTCCACAGATATCTGTCATTTCAACAACATTCCTCAACTTTTTTTTTTCTAGAACAGGGCGACTGTCGCAAGCTTCACTGCAGCACAAACACAAATTTACGCAAAATTGTCATGCATGCACATCCAACTGGTATCGGTTTTGTGGTATCAGCATATATATTTTACGAGTGTGAGTAGAGTACTCAACCCCTGTATCGGTACCGATACTGGTATCGGCATCAGTCCATCTCTAATAATGTGTAATGGCGTTATTAAGTACTCGGCATCTGTATCAGTGAGTATTGAAATGCAAGCACTCGTACTCCACTCGTTCTGTCAGGAAGTGGTATCGGTGCGTCTCTCGTCAGGAGCTGAAATATTTTTTGGCTCAGCGATCGGTTCCGAAGACCGTCTGCTCCTGCAAAGTGCTTCTCTGTCATCTCCATTCTATGCCCAGAACTCACTAGGAGCTCCATAGGAATGGAAACGTAAAGCTGAGCAAATGTCTCTTGAGTGTCCTCATTGCGCTGGGGTCACTTCAGGTCATTTCCACTGCTCCTGTTGTCATCACATTGTCAAGTCACGAGCTGGTTTTGTTTGCAGCGCCGCCGCCGCGTCCGTAGTCGCCTCCTCATGCTCGCTGACTCAGCAGCTGCGCCGACGGTTATTGCAGACACCAGAAGTCTGATAGTACTGTAGAAAAACGGCTGTGTCAATCAAAGGGGAAGAGAAACTAAGCAAACAGGCTCTGGGGTGCATTTGTTTGCATTGGGGAATATGCACACGTGAGGTGATGAGTCAGAGCATTTGCAGAAGTCGTGTCACATGCGTTAAAAGAAGAGCGATCATGTAGCGCATCAGAGTGGGGGCCTCCAGGGGGCGCTAGGGAGGGCTGCAGAAAATTGAAGCAAAGACAAGAAAAAAAGAAAATAAATACATAATTATTGAATTATCTTTTGATTATTATTATTATTATCATGTACAATCTAATTATTGTTCAATCAGTATTATGAAATATAATCTGTAAAAGTATAATCATGTGATTGCCTGCCAGTCAAAAACATTGGTTGCACCATTTATCAAGTTTTCAAGGGTCTCGGTCTCGTCTCGGACTCGGAGGCATTAAAGAAAATGATTAAAAGACACCTTGCTGAAAAGAGATGTTGCTGTTCCATTTAGAAGCAAACTTGAATTTAAAAAAGGTCATTTTTTTGTGTTTTCTTTTGTTGTTATTTTTCTTTGATAAATAAAGTCATGGTCTGGTCTTGATCTCAAAGCTCTCTAGTCTTGATAAGTTCCGTAGTCTGGTGCTGTCCAGACTACAGAACTACAACACTACCTCTTGTTAGTGGAGGTGGCCGATGGTCGTCCGGCTCGCTGCATTTACTCTGGAGCCTGTAAATCGAATTACAATGTAATAAGCTGCTGGTCATATTTGTGCACACAGCTAACAGCTGCTGTCTTTGCTGTCCTGCTGTTATATAACCAGCTATCGCTGTGATCTTATCCTGCTTCTGGTTCAACTTATTCATTTCTCAGGATGCTGCCTGCACACGTGACTCCACACAAGCTTTTGATTGTTTTTCAAGACCGCAAACCTATTTGTTGTTTTTTTTTTAATTAAACCTTTACTTAACCAGGATAGTCCCATTGAGATTAAAGATCTCCTTTTTCAAAGGCGAGCTGACCAAGAGGGCAGCATATCGCTACAGTGAAAACAATAAATAGCCTGTAAAATTTACAGCATTTTAATATTGATCACATAACACACGTGCACACAGACGAGGTAACAATTTCATTTAATTTGTGAAAGTGTTCTTGTGATTCTGTTGTTGTTGGTTGTTTTGTTGTTTTTTTGCTTGTTTTATGTTTCATTAGTTGAAGTATTACGTCTTATTTGGATAACATCTGTGTTTATGAAGAAATAGACTGGAAATATTACATTTATTTCACTACAACCAGGCTATTTAGTTCTGTTTAGGTCTTTCCCTGAACTGCACTGATGTCCTAAACCTATAGAGCTCTACATCAATTTGTTTTCAGTTTTATTCAGTGTGTCTATTTAGGAATGAATCCATACAAAGAGAGGGAAAATTTACAAGGCTTTATATATGGATTTATGTATCTGGATAGATTTGTCTTTGCTTTGTTTCGTTTTTAACTGGCTAAACTAGTTGTGGACAGCTTATGTTACCTGGTGTGAAAGGGCAACACTCAGTGACATGCAATGACAGTTTGGACAGAGGAGATATTGTCCTTTGAGAAGCCCGCACTGCTGCTGTTTTTGTTCTCCTCATGTGAAATTGTTAGCCAGCGCTGATAAAACTGCAGCCGCTGTGGCGCCCACAATTAATCCTGTTAGAAGCAGCTCTGCTCACGCCACTTCTTCCTCTTCTTCTTCTTCTTCTTCTTCTTCTTCTTCTGCCAGTAGAGCGAAATATCACATGTAGGACGCTTCCAGTTTAAAGCACACAGACTTCGCTGCACAGACTGTGGCAACATACCTTATGATGAAATACCTGGTGAAGCAAAGCTCTGCAGCCACGTTCACTTCTGTGTGCAGGCCTAGAAAAATCCGAGGACGCTTGGACTTGGAGGAATAGAGCAACACGATGGCAAACAGGAGAGCTCAGGCTGCTCAAGTGATGAAACAAGTGAGCAGCAACGACAGGGTCAGGAGGATCTGTGCTGGCGTTGGTACAACATGTATCACTCCTGTATCTGAGAAATAACAGTTAGAGCTGAAGAAACGTGACATGCAACATTAGATATGTTTTTGTCATCTTATGAATTGACACTTTAAAGTGAGGACACACTATTAAGCATTAATAAATACTGAATGCATCATTTATAAATCATGTTTCTGACATGAACACTCATTAGAATGTAGTTTATGAACACAGTTGTAAAATATTTTAGAAAATAAACGTCTTGAGTTTTTCTAGAACATCTACACATTCACTAACCATTGAACATGCTATATAGATTATTAATGAAGAGTGAAATATGTATAACTGTGTTTAATAACTACATACCATAGAGAATTTATGTCAGAAGTGTGATTTATAAATGATGTATTCATTATTTATTAATGCTTAACTTGTGCTTTATAGTGTGTACTTATTATAAAGTGTGACCAAACATTTCTCTTGCTGGTGGAGTTTTGCCATCTACCTTCATCAGCCTTTCAAAAAGAAAGAAGGAAGAAGTTTTGGAAAACGGAATAACGACATTTATTTTAGTCAAAGTAAGAGTGAGGTTTGTGTGGAAGCCACCAAGTTTACTTGGACACCATGCCCATTTTTTTTTTTTTTTTTTCCAAATGTGAATCTTATCAAACCCCATCAAGGGTGACAACACATATCCCAAACTACAGATGCTCTTATTTTGCCATTAGAATAGAAAACAGCTCCATTCTCCATCGTCCGTACATTTTCACCACTGGGCTTGGTGAACGTCCTCACATTCAGCACGTCTGCGTTTGCATGTGCAGGAGGCAGAGCTGTCCCATTTATTGCTCTGTACATAAGCCTGGCGCAGCACAAACATCTGCTAGTCTGCACTCCAGACTGAGATTAGACTCTGCCAGCACTCTGGCAGCACTCGTGTCGTAATCCCCTGACAGGCTGACATAACAACTAGAAATACTGACAATACAGTCGGCGCCATGCTGCTCGATTTCTCCCAAAGAAAAATGGCGAGCTAGGCGCGCGTGGGGTGGTGGGGTGGTGAGGACGGGCTGCTGCGAAGGTGTGAGGACGGGGTGCTGCCGAGGTGTGCTGGGGTCGACGCTGACACACGGCCGTTGGGTGCTGAAGTGGAAATTCTCATTGGCGCAGCATTTTGCGTTTGTGCGCTGACAAGCGAGTCAGATGTATCGCCGCGACAACGTGCCAAGTGGAAGTCAGCGCGGCCAACCTAGTGTTCCAAAACCTGTTTTACGATTTCAGCTGACTAACTGCGGTCGCTCGGCGCTTCAAGAACATCAGTATAACTGATAACTCATCATTTATTAATCCGTATCAGGTGATAGTGTGTGCATAAAATAACTAAGTCAGCTCAGTTTCTATATTTAATTGAAATTAAAATTGATGTAACTCCTAATAAAAACGCCACACGGCCTCCAACTCCAGCTACGGTATTTTGACCTTCTATTCCAGTCATTATTTGGATCTTGAGGTCGTGGGCGGAACTGGATGGCTTGGTGAGTCTCATTTCATGTATTTATTTTGCCAGTGGCTATGTGTGGCTAGGTCAAGATGGAAACCCGATACGCACTTCTTTGTTTGCGTCACTCAACTTCACTCTGCAGTTTTGTTGTCGACAATCACAATGGCAATGAAGGCATTTCTGATTCTCATTTTAAAGGTCCAGTGTGTAAAATTTGACTTGTTTTAGAATTTTTATATTGGTAAAAGTTTATGATAATGCCCATAAATACATTAATGTAAGTGTATACTCGCAGTGCAATAAAATTGATTTTTTTTTTTTATACAGTATATGCTGTATATACATCGGCCTTGGTCAAGGGCTGCTGGAACAACTCCTCCAGGAGATTGCAGCAGTTTGACGCTCTGAACTTCCTCCCTCCCCCCTTTCCTCATGGACCTGCAGATTGTTGACTTTTAACCACTTTCTTCTTAAAGATCTCCTTATAAATGACACACTAAACCTCTAAGTGCAAGAACGGTCTTGGGCTGATTGCAGCAGTAAAATAAAGTACGGGTGACTAAGTATCAGACCTCATCAGGTCACACGGTGAACTGCATCTGATCTTTCTTCAGGTCCCATAGAATCCCCTTTCCCTGTGTCATTTACTCCAATCTCAAGGTCACCTCCACGGCCACTGCTGCCACTGCTGCCACTGCTGCCACTGCTCTCCTCTGATTACACAACATTGCGTCCGCCCTCAGATTTGCTTCAATCTTGACGTTTAATCTGGTTGCTCAGATTGCGATCATTTGCACTTCGATCGCTCTCCACGGACCCCGCAAATTCTGAAACGAATGCTGACTCAGCAGTTCCCGCCCTGATGACCCGGTCGAATCCTGAGGTCGGTCCGGTGGTGTGAGGCGGCCCGGGACAGTCGGAGGCGGTGTGAGGCGGTGCGCTCTCACCTTGGACTGAAGCACAGGTTCCATTGTCTCCAAGACGCCGGCCCTTGTTTGTTCTGAAAACAGGATGTGTGTACTCTTTGCTCACTGAAGCAACAAACTTTGTGCTTGTGATCTCAGCAACCCTCCGTGTTATGTAACCTGAAGGCAGATCGTTTGGGTGGAGCAGGATGGCCCACAAAGTTCTTGGAAGTGTGTAATGCGGGATACTGGTACCAATAAAATGCAATATTTAGGTTTTGCCGCAATTCAAGGGGTCATGGAAATGCAGCGACTGTCTGTTGGTTTTCAAAGAGGGTCCACTGGCTAGAAGCTAAATGCTGTTTTAGGGGTGGTGGCGTGGAAAAGTTTGGGAACCCCTGGTATGGAATGGTTTGTGTTCTGTTTCACTGAGTTTTGGGGTTGTGTTTTTTTTTTGAAGACCTCGTCCAGTTTTGCAGGATTGGCAGCGCGTGTGAAAGCCGACAGACTCTTCCTCTCAGTTCCTCGGTGTTCCGTCGTCTCTCTGGCTGTGAAACTCTCGGCTGGGAGACGTCGCTGCAGTCGCTTCAGACACGCAGCTCACTGCGAGAAAAGATGGTTATGCAATGTGATTTATGTTGGGTTTTTTTTTTTTTTTCAGTGCGACCAATGCGGATTAGGAGGTCAGAGGTCACAGCGGTGGCACCAAACTTCATTGAATGGCGTTGGTTGCACCACAGAAAATCTGTTTGACATACGACCCCTCAGACCCAGCTGAGTGTGTGCGTGCTTGCGTTAGATGCGGCTTGTGTAACACACACACACACACACACACACACACCCCTCTCCATCTAATGTGATTAGCAGCACAGATTGTGCTCTGGAAGTCCTGTGGGTGTCAACTAGCAGGATTTTTTTTTTGCTTGGAGTTTATTTAATTGCTTCTTTTATGTGCAGGGGAAGTTGGGAACGGGGACGTTAAAGGCTGTAAAAGAAAATTGAAGCAGTGGTGCGATAGGAGCAGAGCGAGGAGTGCTCGCCAGTTTAGAGACTTGCCTGCTCTTCATTGTGCTGACTGTTGGTCTAGAAAGTCATTCAGAATGCAGAACAGTCGAGCGTTTACTGCGCCGTCAAGGCCGGCCTGCACTGTGTGGAGACGCTCTGGCAGATAAGACAAATTCACTTTATGTGCTGTTTCACTTTTAAATCCCTTTGCTGAAATTGCCCCCAATAGATGAAGCAGCTTTCCAGGCCGACAGTCTGGTTCCAATGGACAAAGTGTGTCGGTTAGCACTGAGGACTATTGTTTGTCGTATCGTTTATTAATGTTTCATTTTCTTTTTGGTGAAGTGACTCAGCGCAAACAACAGCTATGAATATTCATGCAAACACAGAACTGTTCTGTGTTTGTGAAAAATAATTCCTCCCTGAATATTGAAGATTTGTTTGGACCTGGAGGCTGAGGGGGAGAATTCTCGCTCAGTGTTTGAATTTTAATTGTTTTTGCTGCATTCACCACGGGGCAAAATTCTGAAGTCCTCCACGGTGAAAACATACTGCAACATTATAAAGTCAAAGAAACCATGTGGAAGTCCACATGGTTTATATTGAAGACATCGAATATATGAACACATCGACATCGAATATATGAGCAATATATATGAAATTATGTTGTAAAAAACATAGTTAAATAACTCTAAATGTTTTATATGAAAGGTGGCTATTTTGAAGAAATTATTTTACGTTATTTCACACTTTTTTGTTCACTAATTATACATTATATATTGTTTTATTCATTCATTATTTTGATCCCTTAACTGAGAATCTTTGTAAATAGTTGCATCACATGAGAAGGTGAGCCCAGACCTCTGACTGGTAGTGTACGTTCCCAAGTACACTAGTCTCACTTGGAGTTTTTCTTTACATGACATCCAGCTGGTTGTTTGATCACAAAATGTAAAATGCTTTAAATACAGCGTTGCTGTTAATCTCATGTCCTCCGTTTGTCCTCAGCATCAAGCTGCTGGCGGTGCAGGACCTGCTGGATCGAGAGGCTCTCGACAAGGTACAGTGCTGCCGTCTGACTCCACATTGTGTTGCTGCCTGGATCTGCAGCGCTGCCAGCGACGTGACTCACCACTCGAGGCAGCGTTCAATGTCCTCAGAAACGTCTCGCTTCTTGTTTTCTGTGTATTTAATGTGTCGCTGTTATTCAAATGCGCCCACGACAGTCTCGCACCCCCCACCACCACCACCACCACCCTCCGTCTGCCTGCGCGTGGGCGGCGCTGCATCCCCAGTGTAAATGTCTTCTATTTCTAGGCTCACATTTGACTTTAAAGTGTGTTAGCGTCCCCCAGTGCCCTCCACACTATAAATATGACAGTGGTTGCTATGGGTGAGGGTGTCCTCGCCAGTCGCTGCAGATGTTTTAGAGTCTTATTAAAAATTGTGGGTCTGTGCGACAACTCTGGGTTTGGCTGAAGGTGTTGCTGAGAGTCTGCCGCAATCAGCCAACAAGCAGCGGCTCATTCAGACAGTTCATTCAGTCCAGTGACCTCGGAGAAATCCATCTTTACGGTGGTTTGATGCTGTCAGTCAGAAGAACCTCTGGCTAATTCTGCCTGCTATCACTTCCTGCTGACAATCCAGTGAGCATGTTCACATTTGATTCGATTTCTAATGATTTATATATGAATAATAGCAATTATTTTTAATGAATATCAGTATAATAATAACAATAATCAAAGAAAGAATAAATAAATAAAACAATATAGCACATTCTTATTCCAATATAAGAATGTAATAATACCCATTTGCAAATCATCATATCAGTGTCAGCAATCTCAGGTATTAATAATAATAAAATCTTATAAAAACAAATAAGCAAACTGAAATCCACATACACTATAAAATATAAATAATATAGATAAATATGATAATCCACTTTGTCCTATCTAGTAAAAAATATATTCATTTATCCATGTTGCAGTTTTTAAAACCTCTTCTGTTTTTCATCCTTCTCACAAACTGCAAATCTAAACTGGCATTTAGTGCTTCTTATTAATTACTACCCAAAAAGCAAACCAGACTGGAGATACTGTAGGGGGATCTGAAGTAGTAGTAGTCCTTGTGCAGCCCTGAACTGAGACTGGCTGCTCAGTACTGTCTCTTATTTTACAGCAGAGTAACAGAAATAACTTTAGACACGACTGATGAATGACGATAATGAGGCATCAACAAGAGATATTGTGGTTTTGGAACCTCAGAAGATCTGGATTCCAATCTGAGGCCTTTTCTTCAGGTTCAGGTTCAGGTTCAGGTTCAGGTTTATTATAGCCATTTCCACAGTGAGATATTGTTACAGTTGATAGGAATGTGCTTTAGTATGCCTACAAGTTCTGTGTGAAACCAGCGTGTTGTCAGGTGGTTCTCTAACTTCTCCCCTATCAAGTTTAACCAGGAGCTGTGAATCGTGGGTAGTTATGAGCCTGGATGGTAGTTTAACTGGCTTCTTTTTTTCTTCAGGGTTTTACCCTACCCTTGTCACAGATGGGATGGGAATGAGTGAATAGGTTTCCAATAGATTTCCAATAGAATAGGTTTCCAAGGTTTTTTGGTAGTGTTTCTGCACTGGCAGAGCTGCATTTCCACGCTCTTATTAAATTGCTTTATGTAATAAAATAAATGACCCTGTGCCAGATACGAAGTGAGAAAAACTGGAGCAGCGTCCATGTGAGACTATACTCAGCTCATGGTCAGAACAGCCTCGCAAACAGAAAAGTTGGCCAACACACATATTGTGTATTTTGACTTCACGCTGAGCAACAACAGTGCTAAACAAAGCCAGCGCCTCAGGAACACACAAACGTTTCTTCCCATAATGTCAAAGGTCAATGTTGTACATGTGCTCCTGTGCAGCTCGCCCACTCACTCACTCTCTCACCCACCCACTCACTCACTCACTCACTCACTCACTCACTCACTCCACAATCTGGACGTGTGTGTTAGCCACCTCCTGGATCCTGGGCAGAGAAACTGGAGCTGTGTGGAGGAGAAGTAGGTCAGCAGCAGAGTATTTTGGACGGAGGGAGGGAGGGATGGAGTGATGGAGGGATGGAGGGAGGGAGGGATGGAGGTTGTAGGAGGAGGAATTACCACTTAACAAGTTGCAACTCACACTGCTGCACTTTCCCTCCTGCCAGCCGACTCTTCCGTCCTCCTCGCGTCTTCACTTCCACCACTCCGCCGTCTTTTCATCCCTCCCTCCCTCAACGTCTTCATCCTCGAAGAGCAGAAGAATGATTCCTTTCTCTTCCTTTGATCTTGCAGGCCTCTTGTTATCGCGCCGCCACCGCCGCCAAACTATATTTTCTATATTTGATGCGTTGCTTTTGGGTTTTCTCCAGCAGGTTTTACGTCTTTCTCTTGAAAAACACTTTTTTCCAGTTGAAGCCTTGATGAACTCAGTTCAACCTGCCAGTTAGTCCTCCGCAGGTGAACTACACTCAATACAATCATCTTCTTAACCACTTTACATTCCATTAAGGTGCAATAAAACACTTATTTACTGTATATGTCAGTATGGCGATAACTGTCAATAATCCAGCTGTTCAGAAGATGTAGATATCTTGTTTTTTTCTTTCTTAACCTATAAATGTTTTATTTTATTTGTCATCTTTTTATTCTTATATTTACAATTATTTGATGGCACAAATAAGATGTGTTGATCATTTCCTCAAAAACAGTTTATTTTCTTCTGAATGGCCCCTGTGATCTTTTCTTTGCGTCGTTGTTGTTTGATGTGAGAAATCCTGCTAACAGAGTCGTCCTCCCCTTCTTTCCTTTCGTCCTTCCCTTCTTTCCTTTCGTCCTCCCCTTCTTTCCTTTCGTCCTCCCCTTCTTTCCTTCTCCCACCACTGTTGACTTCTCGTGTTCGGCGTTCCGCTTTCTCTATAGGATATCGATGCTTTCGTCTCCCTCCTGTGTGTTGACATAAGAGGCTTCCTCTTTCTCTGTGAATTTCCTCGGAGGGATCATACGGGGTTACTCCAGTTCACTCCACTTGGTGTTGTTTCCTTACAGCAAAACATGTTGGACTTGTTAACCTGCCCTCAAGTGTTGATAGAAGGTTTAGACTTCAGGCACTGTGTGTGTGCGTGTTGTGCGTTTGTCTTGACAATAATTTGCTTTTTGTCTCATGCTTTCTTAACTCTTCATTTTATACGATTATTGTTCCACATGTACATATTTCTTTTCCAAAAATGCCAATACGTCTTTTCATAATAAAATCAATTTTATTGAAACGTCGGCGTCTCTGTTTTTCTGTTTCAGTTCTGTGTGGAGTTGAATCAGGCAACGTTGTCTAGTGTGCGGAAATGGAAATGGCCACGAGGACTTTGGAAGAGCATTGTGTCTGAAAAGCCAACTGGACGGTCCAGCAAGGTGAGGTTGCCAGTTGAACACCGCTTTACCCCCAGATCAACCTCTAGTTATATTCCAGTTCTTTCAAGACAGACTGGGTTTTGTTTTCAGCCAGCAGATACGACATGAGGTTGCAAAGATTTGCTGTAACTTCTATTAAACAACCTTTCATACAAACATAAACAGCATAGCTTAGTATCATATTTTGTTTGTTCTAATGATGAAAAACTGTGAATGCAATTGAACTGTTTTAATTACAAACAGGAAAACACATGAATGGCAACATATAGGTCTAATAGCCTCCTAATTGTTCACACACATGTCCTTTACACAGTAAATATGCTAACATAAATATAAACATGTTCATCTATTTTGTCCAGGAGCAAAAAAAGACTGATTTCCATTCTTCTATTTATTTTCCAGGGAGTCAGTTTCTCTGGTTTTCTGTGGGACAGCTCATCGGGAGTCGACCTGAGGGACGCTGCACTTTTAGAGCCCCCTGTTGTCAATGGCAACAGTAATCATTCTTCCCCGCAACTCTACCGAGCTCATTTTACTGTAAGTAAAAGCAAAGGGTGCATTTTTAACATGTTCTGTGAATATATACAGTATATTTTTTAGCTTAGCTGAAGTTTTAGTTTAGCTAATCCTAACTGAAATGACTTGCAGAATCAAGTACCATCTGTCATTAAAGGTATTAATCAAATTCTTGCTTGTATTGTACGTCACTTTCATATATATATATACATAATGTATAATGTTATATATATAAAAAATTTATTTTTACACATTTTATATATTTTGTTATTATTTTATTACATTTTTTTCATTCTTGTGTGAATTTAATGATGTTTTGAATATGGGAGGGTCTTTGATAAGCCTAAATATATATATACATATAGCTGTTTATGGCCCTCTGGTTTTAAAGCTGCTGATTTGTGCCTCCTCTCCCCTCAGCTGGGTTCATATGAGCTCACAGTGGTGAACGTCTACATGCAGGCCAGCAACAACACACAGGAAGTCAAGTGTCCCCATCTGTCCGCCAGCATCCAGGAAACCCTGAGAGGTCAGTCTCCACCTGTGAGGCAGCAGATGATCACACTCCACCATCCTTGACTTGGTCACCCAGTTAAATTGCTCTCTGTGCTGTGTGTGTAGGAGAGAAGGAGCTGGTGGTGCTGGGAGACTTTGGCTCCTCTTCCCAGAACTCCGAGCTGGACGCGCTGAGGAAGGAGAAGCTCTGGCCCTTGGTGCCCCCCACCCAGTTCACCAACATCAGCACCCGCCAGCCACAGGGCACCCGCTGCCTGGACAACATTTGGCTGAGCCGCTCCCTCAAGAAGATTTATTCTGGTAAGCACTCTGGAACCCAGGTGCTGTAGGACTAAAGGCACTGAGTTATAAAAAAAAGTTTTACCCATTTGTTTACTCATCTGCTTTAATTTAAAGGTCCAGTGTTTAAAATTATTTGGCTTGATTTAGGATTTTTATATTGGTAAAATTTTTAACATGCCACCCATAATACATTAATATATAATAGTGTATAATCGTAGTAAAATACAAGTACTTTGGTTTTTCTACCCTTTGAAAAGTTCTTATTTATATATAAAAATATCCATAGAGCCTTGTTCCCAGTTAGCTGCCTTCTTTCTCTCTCCTTCCCCCTCCCAAGCTTGCCAGTGAACTACGGTCGCCTGCACACCCAAACCTGAACCTCGTCCACCCTCTTCTACGCTGGTTTTTTTGAAGACGCGAGCGTTCACCCTAATTATCAAACGTGCTGTCAGGCAGCTGGATTGTCCACACCAGGCTTCCTTAGAAATATGGTGGTGCAAGATGGCAGCTAACTGGGAGCACTGGGACCCTTATTGATCTATGGATATTGTTTATATGTATATAAGAACTGTTCTAAGGATAGGAAAACCAAATTACTTGTCTTGTACTGAATTATACACTTTCATTACTGTATTTATAAGCAGTATATAAAGTTTTTACCAAGACACACTGGACCTTTCAGGTTTACCTTCCACTTAAGCTGCGTTTCCATGACAATTTTCCGTGAAATTTGACCAGAATTAGGTTTGCTTTTGTTTGTTTCCGTTTGTTTGCTGTCAAGAATGGTTGTTGTGTTTTTCGCTTTGATGACTTTTTGGACAAATCTAGGAGTTATGGAAACACAGCTACAGTTAAACATCAGTTGTAATCGCAGCGTTTGTCCGTCTAATCGCTCTCTCGCCCCCGGCAGGCCACTACATGGTGGTGCGGGAAGGACTGACCAACCCCTGGATCCCAGACAACTGGTCCTGGGGAGGGGTGGCCTCAGACCACTGCCCCCTGCTGGCCGAGTTCTACATCGACGCCTGCTCAAAGGAGCTGAGCAGGCCGGGCGTGACGGTGGTGGACAGAGGAGACTTTATGCCCAAACACGAGCGGTGACGACGTGCACGGCGGTGACACTACAGAGCGCTGGCTGCACTCCACCACAGCTGCTGCTGCTGCTGCTGCTGCTGCTGCTGCTGCTCGTGGCAGCAGAGGCGAACAGGTTTCCTGATGAATGTGACGACGTGCCAAGTTTGAAGTGCCACTTGTTGAGTTTTAGGTTGAACAATGTACATTATTTTCTGAGAAGACAGATAGCCATAAAATGTTAAGAACATTTTCTATGTGTACATACAATAAAGAGGAATTGGTAGTTGTTCAAGTTGTGTCCGAGGTGTTCTTCAAACACGTCCTCCTGTTTGATCAGGATCCACATCAGCTGGATAACGTGTCAGCTGTGGTGCTATGAAAGGCTTTCACTCTTAACAACAGTACAAGCCAGCACTGTGTGCAGGTGTGACCTCTCACTCTGATGGGATAAAAAGGTGTCATAAGTGGCCAGTAATGCCTTTCAAGGAGCGGAAATGCAACGGGAAATGTGAGTTTATTTTAGTGAAAAGCAGCTGATTTTTGCAAACCCTGTGAAAACACTGGCTGAACAACATCAACGTTTATTTAAAGTCCAACCAACACTGATAAATCAAAGTCCAACTGTTATTTATTGGCCCTTTATCAGCCCCTGAGAAAATACCTTCTATCACTAAATGCTTTCACTTGCCTTCCTCTTCCCTAGATGTTACATCAAGTGTTTTTGAAGAAACCAAAAGCATAAACAATGGGTTTTTTTGTTTTTTTTAAAATTACAATTGAATGAAAAATGAAGTGTAATAGTTCTATTTATGTATAAAATAAAGAAAGCCATGTATTTATGTGTTTGGTGCCGCTGAGGTCCTTCCACTCTGTCTTGTTCACAAAGTGTGGGAGAAACACACTTTTCTTTCAAGGCCATCATTCAGTTCTAGTTTTTTTTTTTTTTAAAAATCGTAAACAATTAGTTGATTTTTGAAATTCACATGACTGTTGAAATGAGATTTCGAGTTTTTCAAGCCGTCAGTGATTGTGTTCGATGTGTTTCTCGTCCCTGTGTGCTACTCCCCTCTAGTGGCTGTGTGGCCTCATTTCACAACCATTACCCAAGCTAGCTAGACTGGGTTCGAAATGACATGGTTGTGCGCAAGTACATGGAAGTGTTCGAGGACATAGTCCGTTCTGACAGTAGTAAGATTATTTTTATTTACGATTAGAACAATTACAAGTCATCGAGTTATTTATATTAACAACTTATTATATCATTACTTATATTGCTATGTAATTACTTGAACAATTGACTAATTGTTCAAAATACAATTGAAAAGGTTCAACAGAAGGTTGAATATTTAGCTCTTGGGTGAAAGTGTCTTCACTGTTTCTCTTTATTTGAGGCTCTTTGAACAAATGATGTAAAGCTTCTTTATATTCTAGTTTAGTTATGTTGTTGTTTGAACCGGACATGTGCACAGCAGATGTCTCTAAAACTGAAAAAAGCAATCAACAGACTCACAGATGGTTTTTTTTGTTTTGTTTTTTTCAATTCTAAAGTAATCTGCTGATTGAGTGACTTGTTAACTCTTCATTTGCATTAAAATCTGTGCGCAGATTCAAAAGATCTTTTGTCCCTACCCCTGACCATGAGTGTAAGTTACTGGCAGCGACAGGTCAAAGGTCATTGTGTCAGTGGGTACAGTGCTGCAGACTGATGCCTGCTGTCCAACACGCTGCTGTTTGTAGCTCTCAGCTTCCTTCTGGTTTCCAGTTTCCCCAGTGAAATCAAACGCTGACAAACGAGAAGTGCGACACCACCGGACACAATTCTTCCATCTGGGGCAACAGCAGTGAGGTCATCGACAGGTTGGGTTACACAGACTGTGACTCAGCAGTTTAGCTCAAGAATCTCTGTGTTACAAATATATTCACTGATTTTAAGTAGGTTGTTGCTATAAGACTATCATTTTTCCATTCTACAGTATTGCATATCAGAAGTCAGCTCACTGCATGTGTTTATGAGTAATACAGCATTCATTATTTTCTTCAGCAGGTTCTCTGAGGAATGAAGTCTTGCTCCAAAACAAATCACATCATTTAAATCCAAAATGTCTAGCAACATCACTTGTGACAAAAAAAGAAAATAGTTCTAAACACATATGAAATAAAAATGAAGGGCAGTGGTGAATTTAGTAATGGATATTTAATGAGCTGCACCAACACTTTTCCAAGTTTAGGAATTTATATGGTTCTGGCAAAAATACTCACAGTAAGACATAAGTATGCAAAATTACTATATTCATTTGTGTGCAAACGTGTCCTGCTGTTGTTTGTGTCCAATTTTTCTCACAAATACAAACATTGTAACTGTACGACGTCAAATTGTTGCTGATATTTTAATATTCAGAAGTGTTTTTTAAACAAATATTGAGACTGGTGTAACTTTTCTATTGACTTCAATATCAACACTGGCCAGTCATGGTGCATATTAATGTGCAAATCAATCAAACAACCAAAGGTAGCAAATGTGCAGACATGATTTATTTCATTAAAGATTCACTTGACAAATATCACAGACAGCAGATTCTAAAAACGGGGAGGGAGGGAGTTTAAATTACAATGTTGAGTTATTAAAGTGCATGAAGAAATGTGAGGAATAGAACTGTACACAACATGCTTCCAGTTCACGTCAGTGTTGCAACACAAGAGCTCATCAAGAAACCAAGTGAAAACACAAAACAAGGCGTTTGGTTGCTTTGGTAAAACATAAATACAGAAGAAGAGTGACAGTGGCATCAGCGTCTGTTCCTATTGGAGGGGAAATTCCAAAATACAACCAATCACGACAGGAGGTATTGCACTTGAGCCACTCAGGCTTTCTTGAGGGCTTTTTAAGAAGACGGCTTTTCAAATGAATCAAAGCGGCTGATTTCCACACCTCGTTGACACTGAAGGAAACGCAGTGTTTCCAGGCAGCTGTGATGCTACGTGGCTTTGCGCCCATCAAGCACCTTCACTTAGAATCTCTTTGCTGTGGTAAAGCAATCGTGCTTTCAGACTCCTTCCTAGACTGAAGTGCCTTGAGTTTGTACCAGACAACTACAAAACTCACACCGTTTCCACGCGAAAGTGTAAGAATGCTTCCATGATGTGGCTTGACGTGCATAAACTCATATTTTCAAGAACTACTTATTTAACTTTTGTTAAATGAACAGACATTATATTTACAGTGTAAGGTTCATATCATGAACTAGTTGAGTAAAATCACTGAACTGATTAAATGTGTTGCTCTCAGGCCACTCTTTATTACAATGTAAAACCGATCTTTTGGTTGTGTAACATGTTAACTTTGTCCCATATATCCCACATCCTTAACTTTGTTAACTTTTGTTCATTCCAAAGTCTTTTATGACCAAAGTTGAATGATTGCGTATTCTAATATCACTGATTGCTTTACTTTGCATCATAGCTGTTATAGCCATGAGTAGTTTAACTAAGATAAGTATGTAACATGTTCTGATAAAGTTTATTTGATGCAGTCCCCTGCATCAAAATGAAGTTGCTGATTGTGATCTCAGCTGATCATTTCACAGTGTGTTAGACAAACAGCAAACCATTCTGGACCTCAGCCTCTCAGTCGCTGCAACAGCACATCATCACACTCATATTGATGATCAGCGTAGGTGTACTGGTGTACAACCATGAATCCATCAGGAAGAATGTCATCACCACAGCACATCTGAGATGAATTAGTGTTCAATAAAGACTCATTCATACACGATTCAACATCTATAATTGGACAATTCTTCATGTTTTGCACCTCCATCACCAGCCCCTCCAAGTCCATGTGTATTTTGAGATGAAAACACCACACACCATTGGATCAAAGAACTCAAAGTGACAACAAGGTTTGGCAAAATGGAAAAGAGAAGTATTGAAAATGTTTCCTTACTGCACCAGACAGGTTTATTGGCACTGGTTATTAAAAAGACGTGATTGGAGCTCAACCTCCACGCTGCATACTGGAGTCACACACCTCCGTTCAGAGGTTTTGGAGTCAGCGACTCATTTCTGCATTGAACTCCATTATAACCAGTTAGATGAGATGATGATCTTGAATGCTCTGCGAGCAAAAATCAGTCAAGATGTGCTGAACAAGTTTGGGAACATTTTAGTGTTGGAAAAAGCGATTGAGAGAATCTAAGTGTGCACAATGCTGTGTGAGCACACTAACAGTCGGCTGGTTTAAAGACCATAAAATGTAAACCATGATGCTTTGATATCTTAAGAAAATAAGAGAAAAAAATATATAGAAATTTCTTCTCTCGCAATTTCAAAGCATTTAACTTCTGGAAAGATGGCAGCACGTTGCACACTTGACTATCATCATCTAAAATCAGATTTCATGAGATATTCAAGGCAACAGCTGTCAAAGCCATCCATCCCATAATGTGTTTAGCACTTCCTGACTGATTTTCAACTTATTTTAATGGAGTTCAGTGCAGAAACGAGTCGTCAGTCACCCCAAAACGTTTCAAGCGTCGCATTTGTTCATGAGTGAATCAAATAAATAACTTAATGTTTCGAACTTAACTAGAAGCAACGTGCAACGCAGCATGCAACGCAGCATGCAACGCAGCATGCAACGCAGCGTGCACAAAGGTGCTTGGAGGCGGTACAGGTGTGAACAGGTCCGTGACGAGTCGCCTGCCTGTGAGAGCTTCAGATGATGGACTTGAGCTCGGCGTCCGTCAGCTGGTTGACTGCCATGATCTTGCTGAGCTCCTCGGCGTACCTGGCCTGGTCCTGCATGAAGTGCGGGATGCGAACTTTCTCCATTTGAGCGAGTTCCTTCAGCCGCTCCACGTCCTCGTACGACACCTGAGCCAACAGGTAAGAGACACAGACAAGAGTCCAAATGTTCCTGTAGAATTAATTAATCCAACTATTTTACAAGTTTCACCAAAAAGATATTTTCATTTATTTTGTGGTTTATAGAATAGAATAGAATAGAATATTTTTTATTATTATTATTATTATTATTAGTATTATTATTATTAGTCTAGATAATTATTTGTCCCAGACTTGCACACAGTTGATTTTCTTGCTCAAAGGTCCAGTGTGTAATATTTGGAGATTTTAAAGAAGAAACAACGTAATCAATTGGTTGTCCCCTCCTGAGCTTGCCGGTAAACTACGGTGGCGCTGCGTGCCCAAACCTGGATAGCTCATCCACCTTGTTCTTCATTGGTTTATTGGAAGAAGTGAGTCTTTGCCCTAATTATCAGGTGGCTGGATTGTCCACACCAGGCTTCCTTAGAAATATGGCAGTGCAAGATGGCAGCTAACTGGGAGTAAGACTCTTGCTATATTTACATTGTTATATTTATCAGAATTGTTTTAAGGAAAATCAAATTACTTATTGTACTGCGATTATACACTTTTATTAATGTATTTATGGACAGTTTGTGAAGCGTTTACCAATAAAATAAATCATAAATCAAGCTAAATATAACACACTGGACCTCTTAACATCCAAAAACCAACATGTTTCATTTTAGGATCTACTTTACTAAGCCTTGCTGATGAATTGTTAGCGAATTATTTTATTTGCGTAACCAATCAGACTTGCAGCTTTAGTTGCTCAGTGAGCAACAAGCTTGTTGCTACAACACTGTGATATAAATACTTGTTTGGCTCAAATGAGTGAGCGTACTAACACATTCTGACACTGTGAATTGATGTTGACGCTCTAGGAAAGGTCAGCAGAACAAGAGCTATCAGTGGCAGAGTCATGAGCCAAAGTGACAACTTCAGGCTATTTTCTCCAATTGATGACAGCATTATTGCAATCTTTTATTAAACCAATGGCTATACTGAGACTAGGTTCAATTTACAGTAGAAGAACCATCCAGTCCTGCTTCTCTTGAGCAGAGCAGGGCTCTTTGGAATGGTTATTACATAACCCTCACAACTTGCTGGACTATATTTTTTTTTTGTACGCCCTGTCAAAACTGCTCCTGTCAACTGAGCAATTGCGTGCATAATTCATCAGACTGGTTGCCACAAGGGATATTGCTCTGATGTAACTGTAAAACAATGCCTTTTGCATTGCAAAGAGCCGTGTAGAAGCGTGCTGTTCTTCAATGTGATTCCACAGTGAAAAACAGGAGAGTCATCGGTGTACATGAGTGAGGAGGAGAGGAAACAAGAACAGCAGCTCTTACATGACGTAAGTCAGATTAATAGTGTATTCAGCTTCAGAAGAAAGAATAAGGAGTGAACATGAGCTAGGGAGACTGGATAGGATAGGAAAGGATAGAATAGGATAGGATAGGACAGGAGAGGATAGGCGAGGATAGGATAAACCTCAGTGACACTGTGAAGCTGAATCACCTTTCCGAGAGCCATCAGCAGCGGGAAGTTGATCTCCTCTCTGTATCTGAGGATCTTCAGGATGCCATCCAGATACACCTGGTCTTTACCGAAGCAACCTGTAGATAAGGAATGAATAAGATAATAGTTAAGCAGAAAAAAAGAGACGGAATATGTTTTACAAGTAATCAAAGAGGAAAAATATAACAACTATTCTGGACAGCAAACAACATTGAAATGCAGATTTATACAGGAATTAGAAAGAGAAACCAGGGAGAAGGGCTTTGAAAAGCATTGATCTCGCGGGACGAGATTTGACAATTCCAGCTTACGCGCTTCACACCATTCAATGGAAACACCTGCAAGTCGCAATTGTACTTCGCCAAAATTTTAGCAATATTGATTTTATTTTGTGAACAGCTGCGATGGAAAGGCAACTACTGTGACCTGGCAGTGCCGTGTTGGTCTGGCCTCTCTTTGCTCGCACGCAGTAGTCCCAGCGGGTGTTGGGGTCCTTGACAAAGCGGCCCAGGTTGTGGAAGAGCTGAGAGAAGGACATGTGGCTGGCCTGGTAGACAGTGTAGTACAGCAGGGCGGCCCTCCACAGCGTGGGGTCCCTCCTGAACAGCACGCTGTGGATGCTGGCCAGACCCTCCTCCGTGGGGTTGGGGGGCTTCAGGTTGTACTTCCTCCGGCCGTCGCTGGTGGACCACGGCTGGTGGCAGTTGTTGAGCCCGCGGTAATAATGCGTGCCTGGTGGAGAGAAAGCGTACCGGTTAGAAAGCGGGATCACGTAACATCAGCCAGTTTGGTATTCGTCTATTTCAGAAAATAGATGAATAACAAGATTAATAACTGGCTAATTAAGACAAATTAAGGCAATTTAAGAAGGGCAACTAATGCCAATGTGAGCATCACAGCTGTTATGGCGTCATTAATGCTGTAAAACAGGCAGGTCAAGGAAAACAAATACTTATACAAACCTTTCAAAAAGCTAATTTTATTTGGCAATTAACACATTGAAACAACTAAACAGTCGCTTTAATTTACTCTTTCTGCCTAAAATTTTAGCCTATAATATTTATGTAACCACAAATTACCAACTTAATTAAGGAACACCCTGTGTGTGTGTGTGTGTGTGTGTGTGTGTGTGTGTGTGTGTGTGTGTGTGTGTGTGTGTGTGTGTGTGTGTGTGTGTGCGTGCATGTTTTTTCTGAAATTTATTTTTTGTTAGTTTTGTCAATGGCTTTCACCTTGAAATGAATTAATCGCAACATATGGGAAAATGACAGAATATTAAAGGGGCCTCGCTTGAAGAAGGTTGCTTGTTTGTTTAAAACAAGCAACCTCTCTCAGTCTGTCTAAAGAGCTTCCATAGTCCTGTTTTGAAACAGCTCAGCCCCTTTTGATTGGCTAGCCACTTACTGCTAATGCTAACTAGCAGGGACCATGGCTACTGGCTCTTTGTCTTCATTCTTCTGCTCTGTTAGATGGTCATGAGTGTTGATGTGTTTTTCAAATGGTGTGAAAGGAGGTCAGCGAGTGAGCTCACCAATCTCATGCCTCAACATGCCTTCCAGCCATTGCTCTCGGGCCGTGCAAACATTGATGGTGAGTTTGGGTTTGTTGTTGACCACCATCAGCGAGGCTCTGGACAGGAGGTCATCAGTCAGCCGCACCAGGATCTGACCATGCAGAAACACATCAGTCCAGCATTAGTGTTTCAGCAGAACCACATCTTCTGTCAGAGGTCTGTCTTTCATGTCAGCCAAGAAAGTACAAAGAACCGAACATTACAAAGTCAAGAGGAACTGTGGATGTGATTTTGAGCAGGAATCTTGGAGCCATCGCTGCAGTCTGTGGGTTGACTTGATGACTTCAAACTATTATTTTGAGAATCATTTTTACCATTGTTATGCTTCATATGTTATGCTTTCTTCATATATGATGAGACTCCACCAGTTGAGGACCACTGGTTTAGAACATGGAAGTGTGAAAAAATAAATTCAATTGTGCAAATCCTCAGCATGCAGATTTAGGGGTTATCAATTCACTTAAGTGAACGAGACCATTCAGTTCCACTGTAGGTGTCTTCTCTTTACTGGTGTGCCTTAACATACTAGGACTTCACCCAGGCATAAGCAGGACACTTGTGCGTGTGTGGTGGGTGTAATGGGTTCGGTGAAACATTATTAATATGGTTATGCAACGCGTTGCTACTGATGATTACATAAACTCGGGGCTGCGCAGACAAACTGTGAGGATGACCTTGGGAACTGTGGAGGCATTCGCAGGTCACGTTCCTCTGGAGCTGCGCTCACGTTTTCATGCTACTGGTTGCACACGCGACCACTGCGTCAGGCGGCGCCCAGTCAACTCAAGTGCGTCTCAGTGTGACACCTCTGGTCCTACCTCCCCGAAGCAGCCTTCTTTCTCCATGTACTTCTTGATGGTTTGCCAAATGCGACTCTCAGTGAGAAGGGCGCCCCCGGTGGACTGCTCAAACTTCTCGTAGCTGCCGTATCGCTTCAAGGCGAGCTCCATGATGTGCACCGCCTGCAGGGGAGGTGAAATTCATGATGGAGGACATGGTTAATGATTTGTTTTTGCCGACATCTGCTGTTGATGCCTTCTGATCTATGAAGTGAAACCATACAATCCACTTGTACCTATCCCTCTATTATTTTAATGCAGTAACATAGATTTGTTCGTTTTCACCAAGTGTCATTTTAATGAACAACACCTGGATGTACCAATGTAAATGTAATTCTTAACGTCACTCTGACTCTGTGTGTTCCATCAGTAAATTCTCCAGGAAGGAGAACATTCCACCCAATACTCTTGTTGGCTACATTTTTCAGCACACAAGTGTGAAAAAGCAAAGTTGAGGTCTCATCTACCAGGAGAGCATTTTTCATGTAGAAGGTACAACAAGGCATCACAGATTAAGCAGAAATAATTAAGAGGGCTGCACTACTGTAGATCTAAATCAGGCTTAACAATGAACCTTTAAAAATGGGCAAAATCTTTTACAGAATCAGAGGCGCCTCGCAAAAACACCCGCAGAGTCTCCTGAGCTGTTGAAGGTGGTTTGGTTTTCATACGCATAGAACAGTTCTTATTTCTATATTAAAATCTGCATAGATCAATTAGGGTCTTGCGCCGCCATATTTCTAAGGAAGCCTGGTGTGGCCAATCCAGCCAACCTGACAGCGCGTCTCGTATTTAGGGTGAACGCTTGCGTCCTCAAATAAGCCAACAAAGAAGAAGGTGGACGACGGATCAAGTTTTGTGTGTGCAGGCCACCGTAGTTCACTGGCAAGCTCAGGAGAGGGAGATGAGCCAAAGAGCGCTCCAATGTAAAATGCAACCACTAGCTGTTGCTGTTTCTTCTCAAAATCTCCAAATATTGCACCCTTGACCTTGAAGTTGTTTAAGGCTCATTATGTTTGAGATTTTTTCTATTTCAAAGAGCTCCCTTTTCTCTAGTGAACCAAAAAAACACATTATTTTTACAAGACATGGACAGGAAACAGAAAAAAGTAGTGCACCAAAACAGAAGCATCACCGGCTTCACTCTGCGGATCACTTTACTGGGCTTCCTGCTGAGCTCACTCTTTCCTTGACTACTTATTCATGCAGTTGGACAAGCCTGCAACACAACACCACAGTTCCGCTCCTTTTTGCCTTACTCTTTTTGAGTGGGTACATTTCAGGCTACAAAAAAAAAATCAACTGACATGCATCAGGTCGTATGTGGCTTCAGACTCGTACACACTGTTGTTGCTTGACAGCCACCGAGGCAGTTTTACAACAGGTCCTTCAGGCTTTAGAAAGCGTTCTTCTTTCCTTCCAACCACCTAGCTTCCTCTTTCACTGAGACTGTAGTCTCGCCCTCATCATTGCCGATCAGCTCTAATGCTAAACAGCTTTAGGCGGCAAATCTCTGTGATCCCAGTGACTGCAGCCGTGTGGAGGTCAGCGACCTCAAATCCAGCAGGCCAAACTCCAATCTGGCGCCACATAATTCACTTTCTCTTCCTTCTATTCATTGGCACGGGTGAGTTTCTCGTACTGCTTTCATTTATACACCAAAATAATGTATACACACACCAGGAAAAGAAAAACTTGCAGAAATATTGAATTTGTCTAAGTGCTTCTATACATTATAGATACCTTTTTTTTTTAAGTTTAATCAAATTAGGATCACACTGTGTACTGTTGTACAATGTTTTCCCAACAGATGCTGTTACCCTCATGAACGCAGCGTCAACAAGTGGCTTCTTCAACATGGCAGGGGTACTGTTGTTGATTGAGGAACGTGAGATAATTTCAAAGTGGTACTTCAAATTTCAGAATGTTGTTGGAGTTCAGAGTCTTCGTGCACGTGTTGACAATTTCACAGACTTGTGATAACATAAGTTTTTCTTTTTGAGCACATCCTGCCAGTAGGCTTGTGAACTCAACAAAGTGACTGACCCATGGACATGAACTGCTGCACCTTCTGATTTTACTGTATTTTAGTCCTAACTTACTCTTGTTATTTTAATCTCTTAATGTGTTTGTATTTTTAGTGCTGTGCTTGTCTTTCTTGTTGTCTTCTGTGTTGGCGAGCCAAAGACAATTTTCCACTCTGGTGGACAATAAAGATTTATTTTATTATATTATATTATATTATATCCTGATGTGTGTATACATTATTTTGGCGGACTCTGTGCAACCAAAGCAAAGCACTCTTAACACAAGCGCACACTCACCTGGGTGAGAAAACGATCCGAGGCGCTGTTGTGCTGCGCCAGGACGAGCGGAGACACCGGGTGGCTGTACTCAAATTTTGGATTGTAGGCAAAGTCAGATTTGAAAAACTTGATCTTCTCCTTGTCGACGTTGCACGGCTTGATGGCCGTGAGGATGCAAGCCTTCTTGCCGTTATCCACCTCCCAGGACGTCGGCGTCTTGACCAAGGATGAAGGTTTGGCGCAGGGGGAAGTTGAGACGCACAAGTCCCTGAACTGCGAGGCCGAGCGAGGCCTGGGGGTCAAAGCCGTGCCCACGATGGTCATGCTCCGCGCTGGCTTGGGCACATTGGGGTTGCTGCTCGAGAGGACGAGTTTCTTCTGCGCGGGTTTGCTGTCTCTCTCTGCCGGATGCACCTTCTTACGGGCGATGGCTGGACGGTTCCTTTTGCTCGACGTGGCCCCGCTTTTGGTTTTGGTCTTGGGTCTCTTGCAGGGCGACTGCTTGGAGCTCTTGGCCTCCTCCGCCTGCAGGACGTTGTTCTCGCTGCCGGTGCCGAAGACATTGTTCAAGACATGAGGGGGAGTCTTCTCGAGGTACACTTGGCTTGGGCTCACTGTCTTTTCGGCAGGGCAAAGAACATCGTCCTTTTTGGACATTTTACCTTCCGGTCAGCGCGGTAGTTCTGAAAACAGTGGAGATGAGAAAACAAAGGGAAGCAGTGAATCTGCTGCGTACGTTTGAATCGCCTCCAAGCTCAGACCTTTTTGCAGATTGCTTGATAAGCTGATCCTCTTATAAAGGCTTGATAAAAATAGATGCATCTCAATGTCAGGCCAAGACAAAAAAAAAAACAAGACAATAATAGAATTAATCGTGCAGTGTGCAGAGTTCACACAATAACACACTCAGGCAAACACTATTTATTTCAAATATTTGCTGCTTTATGTCAGAGATAGCTCGATTCCGTACCAGGTTCACAAATTGTTTTTACTATCACAGTAAATTATTGTCATTGTCTCTTCTTGCAAGCAGTGCAGAAGCCTCAAACAGTCACAGTGAGTTTAGACCTCTTGGCCGAACCACTGAGAAAGAAAATGACTTTAGCAGCAGAGGCACACTATAAATCAATACCATTAAGTAAGACGTTAGATGCTAAGACTACATGCACTACTCACTATTCAAATTCAGCAAACTAGCCACATAAGTATGTCAAACTGTAGTCAAGTAGATCCATCTTTGGCCAAATCTGTTTTCCAGATGAATGTTAATGTTCCTTAGGATAAATAGTCAATAAAAGGGTCTAAGACAATGCAATGCAGGTTAAATACAATGCATAGCCACTAAGCAAAACAAGAAATACAATCCAAACCACTTGCAGTGTATTCACTTCTGCATAGATGAAATGCCAACAATCTTTTTAAAACTACATAATAACATAATAACAAACATCAATAAATATCAATTTATTCATTAAAATGTCCTGTTTCATAGGAAGAACTTCTTTTTGACCTTCCACAGTAAATTGGATAAAATGCAACAATACCTTTAATTTCCTTGAAATCCATCAAGATTTTTTTGAGATTAGTAAAAGGATAAGTAACATTGGAGGGTTTCAAAAGTGTTTTGACTCCATGGTTCCTTCAAAACTCAGGCATCTGTGAAAAAAAGGTTTTCTATTCTAAAATTTAGCTGCAATTGACACAGAGATTGTTGGATTAGTGCCATTTCAAGCCTGTAGCCGACCTCTACTGAAAATGCCTGTCAAGTCTCAGTGCGTCCATCCATTTCACCGCTCACCCTTTGTGCAACCACTTATTCCCCCTGCGTGATTCTGAGATTAAAGACAGCAGACATCCTGACTTTAATGACAGAATTGTGATATTGTCTGCTCTACTTGAGGAACATGAAACATGAAGAAGCTGAAAGACCTGCAGATGTGTGTGTGACACTTTTTGCAGAGATGTTTTTTTCTGAAAAATCATTAGCCTGAATTCTATGCATTGGACAGTACACTCCACTATATGCAATCCATTAAAATTATTTTTTTTAAATGCAAAATAATATAGTATGCTGGGATGGGAAAATAAGGAGTGAGCAATACCAATACCAACCTAAGGTTCAAGGCTTCACTTTTGCCAAGTATGAGGACTTTATATTCACAATTCAGTCATGTTACAGTTCTCACTGGAGCCAAATGTGATAAGTTATCTGAATCATTTAATTGCCATTGTAAAACACAACAGAGAAAGACGTTGAAAATAATTAAACCCGACCTATCATCACTTAGAGCTATTTAAACAGTGTAATTCAGTGTTAATAATTAAGCGGATTATTGCTTACGGTGCGAGGAAGGGGGGAGATCCGCTTTATAAACAAGATAATGACAACAAAATAATCACATGGTTATTCCCTGTTTGGCTGCGTTGGCATCACTACATCAACGTAATAATCGGGACGCATGCAATTCGTTCCTACCTGGAGAAAGCCTCGACGCGTGACTGAGAAGAAGAGTCGGATTTGGCAGAAATTAGCGAGGGACACGATTGTTACTGTTTCCGCTTTTCAAAATAAAGTTCCATTAACGCACAACCAATATCCGGTGCATGCTTTATTTTACTCATACAAAGTGTAAAGTGTTTTAGAGTGTTACTTGTAAATGCTTATGCCTAATCCAAAGTCTACTGCAGTTAGCAACAAATGAACATAAAAAAATGCCTAATAACTATTACGATGATGCTGCAAACCCGAAAACATTGTTAAACGTTAACGTTAACGAACGTTAAATATACTTTTTAAAGCGTATCAACGATTATCTCAAGAAGTTATAGGATGATTCTCGATAGTATATATTTCTGCTCTCGTCCCAAATCAACTAATTTAAATAAAGATTTAAATTAAATGTGACGGATGTTAAAAAATAAAATAAAATAAAACAAAACAAACAAATAAGTACATCTCTGTGGATTTTAAGTCTGTGCTAGACGTCGTTTAATGCAGTTTAAGGTGACGCGGTGCTTTCAGTTACTTTTGGGGAAGAAAGAAAAAAACAAGGCTATTTTTGTTAGTTGTTATTACGTGTTGATAATCGGTCGCTGCCATGGTCTGGTCGCTGCTAGGTGACAGCTCCAGCCCCTGTCCGCGCCCTCTAGTCACTGATTGGCCGAGCAAAGGGTAAAACTTTGTTCGTCGTCTTTGATTGGTCCAAAAACGCTTCTCCGGTTTACCGAGTTTGCGCAGTAGCGCAGCGCTGAAATTCAAATTTTGAACAGCGGTCGTTGTGTGCTTGTCGCAGTCAGTCAGACGCAATAGACCAGAGGAAGAAAATTCTCGGGAAAGGAAGCTCGGAGTCTCTCCGCTCGCCACAGTTCGTCCTGTTTGTCTACACACAGGAGTGTAAAACAGCCGTCTGTTAGAAAAACTACCCGAAGAGGGATCGCCTCGCTGAAATGGATCCCTTTACCGAGGTCAGTTAGCCAGTTAGCTCAGGTCACTTGAGCGCTCGTGAGTCAGTCGTCGCACAGCCTTGCAAACGTTCGTTTCAGCTGCGTTTACTTTGCATAGCAGTCGTGAAAGCTAATTTCATTTTTAAAGTTTTTTTCAGCTAAAATGAATTTTATGTTGCTAAACATGCTATTAATGCCATTTGAACATGTTCTTATTTTCTATGGAAACGTATTAAAAGCCAATGTACATGACAATGGAGCGAGGCGATGGTAAACATGTCACGTGTGATGTGGCGTTCATTTTTGAATGCCGTCAGAATGGAAGAATTGTGATATATGGAATATTTTGCTATAAATATTTATTTCTTCTGGAGTTTGTTGTTCGTGTGTAATGCTATTTATTATATTTACCATGATGCTGCATGTTGCATTCCCAGTGTACCTATAACCTTTTGTTCACATGCATTTTTCTATCTAGGCTACTTGTTTGTTTGTTTGTTGTTGAAATGTCAAACTTTAACAGTTTGTGTCAACAATTCTTCCCTGCCAACCTTGTTATTCTGGTGTCTCTGTCACCAGAGTTTGAATTTGGCGTCCAGGAACTGCGAGTAGGAGTGTCTCATTCCTGTGGAATGCTTAATGTGACTTCAAGTTTTCCACACAGCCTGTAAAAGGGAGGGTGAAGAAAAAACCCATCTCAACTGGCGGTGGAGTACAGCTGCAGGAATGTGTTGTGGCCTGCACAGCCCAGAGCAGTAAATCAGATTGTGTCAGGCCCAAACAAGGAGAATGACTTGCTTTAAAAAAAAAAAAAAAAAAAAAAGGGGGGATGAAAGAGGGCCTTTATTTCCCCCCTACAGGAGACGGTTCATCTTTTATAGAGGACATTTTTATTTCTCCATAAAGATTCTCCATCCTCCTGCTGGGAAAAAGACTAACAAGCTAACTGAAAGTCTGTTGTACAGTACTTCCCGTGGAGGCACTGGTATGCATTGTCAGTGTACCCAGCGATAGTTCCTCCCTGGTCATTGAGTATTTTAGTCTGGAGTTTTGCACTCGTCTATCAACTCCGAGCTCTTGACACAATTCTGCTCTGGAGTTTTAGCCATGTGTTCCTCCCGGGGTGCAATGATTAACACCATCATCACCTTTGGAAATACAAAAAGATGACCATATTAGGGTGTGCTATTGCTAAAGCGATGTTCACTGTCCAGGTCTGCTCTCAACTGACTTTTTCAGAAAGTCAGAAAGAAAATTTAAGAAAGCAAGACTGACAAAACACAGAAAAGAAAACAGGTGACCTGTTCGAAAAAGAGAAGTAGCATAGGAAGCATTTTGATCAGCAGGTTTTCAATGTACTTGCAGAAGACATTGCAATTTTTTTTAGTTCAACAACAAATTGGCATTATCACATGAATGGCAAAAGTTGTGTTTTAATGTGAATGAAAAAAAGTAATGGAAAACCCAAAAGTGAATGTTAATTTTCCTGATGGTAATGAAGGTGCCCTTCTGCACGATTTTTAAGTTACTGATGTGAGACATTTTAGTGTCGCAGTTTTATTCCAGCTGAATGAAATCTGTCATTCAAACCAGTTATATTGAAAAACAAAACAAACCTGCCCGTCCCAGCCAAAAGCCTGTTTAAGTTCATCCTTGTACCTGAGTGACCTGGCCAGAAGTACATCCAGCTGCAGTGTGAAAGTACATATTTTCACTGGGAGCAGATCATGCACAGCCCAGATCGTTGGTTTATTTTAACTGTCTGTAGCTCCAGTGTTGGCATCAGCCTCGGCTGCTGGCCTCCAAGCTTCATTAATCTCCTTATGAAGGACTCGCTGTTCACCTTAGAGTCGTCATGGTTTGATCCAGATCCAGGCTCCAGAGGGCGCTTTTCTGCTTTGACCGGTTGGGGTGAAAAGGAAACTCTCTCGCCGGGGCTCAGTCCCAAATGAAGGGAGAGAGAGAGGGAGAAGTAGTCAGTGTGGCAGGCAGGCAGGGCAGAATGACTTGCAGGGTGAGCATGAAGAAGTAAAAAAGAAACAATAGACCTCTTTCACAGGGATTTTAAAAGTAACTTTGTAGTGTGCGTGATGTGCGTGGCCAACAATTTATGCTAGTTAGCAAAAAACAAGTATAAGACCAATATTAGACTGCGGCCAGTGGACCATGTTCACATCTAATGTTCTATGAGGGTTTTTTTTTGCTGCCCAACGATAACTGTTTCTTTTGGGGGTTTTTGTTTGTTTGTTTTTAAAGGGGTTGGGGGGGCGTAAATGTACAAAACTACAGTTTTTGTTTGTTTGTTTGTTTATATTTTATTTAATTCCTCCAAATATGCTCATTTATTGGTAAGGGGTAAATGCTCTGCTAGTTAGTTAGTCGCAATTCACATCAGCCAATAAAACACTGATTGGATGCCGATGAATTTGGTGCATCCTTAAATAGCCCCTTTATTGAACATTTTGATGCTTCTGGTCTCACCAGAAACTGCTGGAGCGGACGCGGGCTCGCAGAGAAAACCTGCAGAAGAAAATGGCCGAGAGACCAAACGCTGCAAACCGGCCGGTGGCCAAAAGACCCCTCGCCGACACCAACAGTGTGGTCAGCAAGCCGGCGGCAGAGAGCGGTATGAAATCACTTCTTGTTTCTCTTTTTGTTTTTGCACGGATTTTTTTCCCCAAAAGTGAGGGCTCACCCTGGACTCTGCTCTCCCCCCACAGTCTCACAGGTGTCCTCCAAGCCCTCGCCCTCCAAGCGCCGCTGCTCGGAGGAGAACATTGAGCCTGCAGCCGGCGAAGGCCACCAGAATCCAGTCAAGACGCAGCAGCACGTCACCTTCTCAGACCCTCCCACCGACAAAAAGCCCCCCGCGGGTCCGAGCAACGTGCGATCCTCCTCCTCCTCCCTGGAGAGGGCGGCCCCCCGGCCCGCCGCTGCCCCGTCTCTGCCGCAGCAGCACAGAGCTGCCGAGCCGGAGAAGATGGTTGTGGCGACCGCTGAACCGGACCCACCAGGTGGCAAGAGGACGGAGGTGTTGCCCGAGAGCACAAAGGAGGAGCAGGTGGAAGAAGAACCGGCGCCAACTGTGACGGGCATGAGGTCCCGTCTGCAGAGGCTGGCGGAGCAGAGGAAGCGCTGGGATGGAGGTAGGAAATGTTTTGTTGAGATTTGGATTCAAATCACTTTGAGCCCATGAACTACATCTGAAGCAGCAGTTGATGACCTTTTAACCAGGAATGCAGGGTGAAGTACAAATTATAAAATTACTTAGATTTTTTTTTTTTTTTTTAACAGATTTTCTGTTATTTGATCGATATTCCACAACATGTTTTACTAGAACAGAGTGACTGTCACAAGTTTCGCTGCAGTGAAAACGTAAATTTAAAAAAATTGTCATATACATACATATACAACCGGCATTGGTGTCATGGTATCGGCACGTATTTTACAAGTAAAGTACTCAACCCCGGTATCGGTACCGATACCCGATACTGGTATCGGTGCATCCCTACTTTTAACATACGCAAGTATCCATTCAAGCTGCGGCAGCAGTCAGTTCCAGCTCACCTTCTCTGTCATCTTGCCAAGCATTTTAAACGGTGGTTAACAGTTTTTAGAGGAGGTTGGCAACATGTTGGCAAGATATCTCAAATAGTTTTTAAAAGGTCTTTTTAAAAAAAAAAAAAATTACACACATAAAAATGAAGAAAAACATTTGTGAAATCACATCCAAAGGTTTTACTTAGTTAAATGGTGGAAAATCATCTTGTCATTCCATTACTTTGTTTACATTCAAGTCTACATGTTTGTCTGCTTGTTAAATATTTTTCCAGCATTATTCAGTTTCTGTTCATTTCAAGCGTGTCCACAGCATTTGAGATTGAAACCTTGCAGGAGCTCTTCCACTCCCCACGATCTTCAGCCTTCAGCTCGTCTGTCTCTTCTCTATCCAGACAGCAGCGATGCAGTCCCAGACTGCGCCCCCTTATGCCTGACAAAGAGGCAGGTTGAGGTGGCCCCCGCGCCCGCGCCCGCCGACACCCCCTCGGGTACCCCGATGGGCAGGAGGGGCCGCCTGGCCAACCTGGCCGCCACCATCGGCTCCTGGGAGGACGACCTGAGTCACGCTCACACCCCCAGCCAAGCCTCGGTGGAGAAGACCAACAAGAGCGTCGCCAAGGCGGCGCCCAAAGATGCCGCGGTGACCACAGGGAGCACTGTGACTGCGAGCAGCAAGACCCCCAGCACCAGCACCAATCAGGTCGGATCACCCAGCGTTTGTCTTCCAGCTTGACACATCAGTGCGATTTTATTTTGTGCAACTGTTTCATTTTTATGGTTCAACTTGGTCCATTTGCTTCACTCTTTCCTAATGAGGGGATGAGGAACACCTCTGACCTTCCCTCTGACTCCGTCTCCCGTCTGTTACTTTTGTTCACTACACCAGTCCCAAATTAGCCCTCCCTCCCTTTAAGTAGGTAGTCACGGCTACACACATGCACACCCCCGCCTGCAACTAGTTGGCACTCATTATGACAGTAGCTCACACCAACAATAATTCCTGACCATGAAGACAAGAATGTGAAAGACGACAAGAAATATGACCAATAATATTTATATATATAGATAATATATGTATTAGGGCTGTCAAACAATTATTTTTTTAATCGCGATTAACCGCAGAATCTTGATAGTTAACTGCAATTAATCACAGTTTGAATTGCATGTGTAAAATTCTGTTTTTTGCATTTCAAGGCAGTTTTAAGTGTTTCTGACCAGAAATCAGCCAGGGGGGCCAACTACGGCTAGTAAAAGGGACAAAAAGACATACGTTTGAAATGCGATTAAAAAATGAATGCGTTGTGGATTGTATTTAACTAATAGCGATTAATGCATTAACGCTGACAGCCCTAATATTTATGTTAGAAAATGAAAACAAAGTGTCTTCATGTCCACTTCCAGACTGTCTACTCCCCGGTCAAGTCGAGTCGAGTGGTTCCACCAAGCCCCCAGAAGGCCGACGTCCCTGCTTCCAGGCCAGTGCTGAAGACGACGGTACCCAGCCCTCAGAAGAGCTCCATCCAGGGAGTCGCAGGCTCCGCTGCTCCCCCAGCACCAGTGACTCACAGTCCCCTGAAGAGTCAGGGCATCACCAGGGGGCCCAACCTGCTCTCCAGCCCCCAAAAACCAGAGCTGCGGGCCAAACCTTCCGGCTCTGTCGCACAGGAAAAGGTCGTCACTGGTACCCCTGGTGAGTAATTTACCATTTTTATTTTTCAAACATGTCGGGATTTAGTTTTGTTTTTTTGCAGCGATCTTCTTGTACAAGTGAAACTAATGTTACGTTTCGTTGCGCAGGCGTGAAATCATTCGCAGAGCGCTTTGGAGAGCGGTGCCAGGAGCGCAATACCCAGAACCCCTCCGCAGGGGGCGCCGCCCAGACAAAGACTTTCACTGTAACTCCATCAGCAGTGACGCCGAACACCAGAATGGTGCAGGAGCGACTCAGGGCTGCCCAGGCTTTGAACACGGCCACTGCAGATCTCACCCAGAGACAGAAGATGGTGGGTTTTTCATAGTAACACAAACACATAAGGTCTTTTTCAAGAAATGTGATGCAAAACTAATGAAAGGATTAATCGTAGGAGCGAGAGTCCGAGCTGGCTCAGATTCGCGCTCGCTTCCAGAAAGGAAACAACATGTGGAAAAGCAGAGATGAAGCTGCAGACAAGGATGTCAAGGTCGGCCAGCAGCCAAACTCACAAGACTGATGGTAGCCACTGAAAACTCAACATTTAAAGTCTTTTTTCCTTTCACACGTGAACTTCCAGGAGCCACTTGGCAAGCCAGCAGAGACCAAAGTTGGCCCTTCATCAGAGCCACGGGAGGAGGCGAGCAGCGAACCAACACTTTCTAGTGAAAGCTCAGACACGCCCATCAAGCGCTTCCCACCAGGTATCTCATAGGTTCACACACACGGCCACTGTTTTCTATAGTTGCATCCAAAAACAAAGTCAATATGCATATATAATATCTACACACTACCAGTCAAAAGTTTAGACACACCTGTTTCTTCTTTATATTGACTGCTTTCTACACTGTAGATACATACTGAACACATCAAATATATGACCAAGATATGTGGATTAATGTGACACAAGAAAAAAATGTTCAACACCTAAATATGTTCTGTTCTATATGTTTTATATGCAGGGTGGCTATTCTAGATCATCTCAAATAGAAAACTTGTTTGAGTTACTTCACACTTTTTGGTTGAATCCATTTTCCATATGTGTTCATTCATAGCTTTGATGCCTTCAGTGACAATCCACAATGTCCATAGTCATGAAAATGTGTGTGTGTGTATATATATATATATATATATATACTTCCTATATAGGGCGAGATAAATTGGTAGAACATTTTCAAGTATGGAATGTTTTGTATGTGTATGTGCAGGTCAAGGGCTGTTGATCTCGCCTCCAGCTTCAACATCGAGTCCAATGAAGGTGTTGAGTGACGTCAAAGAGAAGACGAGTGCTGGAAGCCCAGAGGAGGAGGCAGAAGGAGGTGAAGGTGAACCAGTCCATCGACTCTGCCGTCATCAACGGCCTGTTTGAAGGCATCCTGGAGCAGAGCGACGAACAGAAGGACCATTCGGATGATGAAGAGGAGGAGGAAGATGCTCTGAATATCTCCTCCATGTCCCTCCTCACTCCCCTGGTGGAGACGGTGGCTGCCGTCGTCAAGAGTCCCGACAGGAAAATGATGGTAGCCATCAACATTTCTTTTTCTTCTTCTTTTAATTTATTTATTTATCTATTTAGAAAAATGTGTTTTTTTTCGTTTGTTTGTTGTTGTTTTTTTAATTATTCTCATCTGTCGCTCTGCAGACTTCGACTCCAGCCACCTCCTTCATTGTGAGAAGCAACACTCCAGAGGTTGTCCCTCAAACCAACCAGTTCCAGATGACCAGCCTGGACAGCGTGTCCTCAGACAGCATCGACGTCTTCGACCAGGATCACAAGTTGCCATACAGGTAGAGCTGGATGATTATTTTCCCCCTCATAGGCCGAATCTGATGACTCTGAAGCCTGAGTGTTCTCTGCCTCTACATTCATTCATTTAAATCTTTTCTTTTTTTTATGATGAGTGGGAAAACCTGTGCTGCATTCAACTGCGCCATTAGTAATGCTAAAATTAAACTGATGAAGATGAAGGAGTGCAAAATTCATGAGCCTCCACTGCACAAACAGCTGCCTGAGTGAAACACACCCGTAGCGCCACAAGATGGCGACACACAACTGAAATACAGCTGTTTTCTTACTGACTATGAAGATCATTTTTTTCAATTTCGGTGGGCCAGATTAAAAAGCTTAGTGGGCCGCATATGGCTCTCGGACCGTAGTTTGCCCACTGCCTGAAATACAGGGTGAGAGAGTCAAAGAGTATTGGCAGAAGCCACTACAAGTCATTGAAAGGGAATGTGAAAAGCTTTGTGGTGCTTGTGAATACACATGTAGTGACACAGAGAAAATGTCCAGCGTGTGAAAGAATATCCAAAGAAACCCTGTCGCTGTCTTTCTTTGCCCTCTGATAGATGTGTGTGTGTGTGTGTGTTTTGCTTTCAGTGTTGATGCGTACAGGTCCACCAGGGTGAAGGAAATGGAGAGACCGGGTGTGAAGCAGGTCATTGTGAGAAAAGAGGACGTTTCCCAGAGGGCTGACGAAGCCAAAGCGTCGGGCGTCCTCGGCGTCAAACAGAAGATGAAGGTTTGCTCTCGTCTCTCTGTCACGATTCCTCGTCTCACCTCGGCGACTGGGCGTGGGAATCGCTAGCTACCTGGCGATTCAATTCGATTCCAATTCAGAGGGCTACGATCCAATTAATCGCGATTAATCGAGAAGCTGCAACATATGGCGGAATCTAGCGTTCTCGTTCCTCATGTTCGTCCTGTTGCCACAGTATTTGTCAATTGATCGAATCGATTTTTTTTTTTTTTGTTAATTTGTGAATCAATTCATAATGTTGTAATCGCGATAAATCTGAGAATTGGCTGTTGGCTGCTCACCTCTGCGTTCTGTTCCACCTGCAGGTTTTGACCAGTGAGATGAACCTGCAGCAGACGGTCATCCATCAAGCCAGCCAGGCGCTCAACTGCTGCACAGACGAGGAGCACGGCAAGGGTTCCCAGGTGGAGGCTGAAGCACAGCGCCTCCTGCTGGTGGCCAGTAAGTCCTTTGCGTCGGGTTCTTCTTTATTTCCCAAACCCCTCATCTGCAGCCCCGGAAAGGCATCGATAAAGATCAAGCCACTCGGTTTATTTTACGTTGGGCTTCACTGAGTCACCAACTGCAGCAGCAGTGAGACACCTGCAGCCAAACATGTAAAAATAGTTGCTTTAAAATTTTGTATGTAATTTTTGTTGTAGCGTCAGTCAGTTTCAGAAACACTACAAAATATTACAAAGTTTGAGAAAACTGCGAACCAAAGTGTCTGAAGCCTTTTACGACTCAATTCATTATGGAACACAAACTGCATATTTTTCTGTTCATTGCATATCACTGCATATTATGTATGTTATGTATTAAGTATTGTGTATTTAGGATTTGTCTACTTATAATTGTCACATGGTTTAGTGTACAGACCTTGCATAATGAAATGGCTGCGTTGCTCAACACCATTATAGGACATGCCCACATTGTTCTTCTGTGATTGGTCAACGGTACAATGTAAATATAGGAAGTGAACAAATGTATTAGTAACTCCTCCCTTTTTGAACATGTAGATTGTGAAATTGTAAAGATGTGACAGCCTATATTTAACCAGCTCTTTGAAAAATCAACTAAACCAAAACCAATTATGTCTAAACAAAACAAACAAACAAAACAAAGCTTTTAGCTTTATATTGAAGTGTAACATGCATACTGTGAATAAGGACCAAGTACTCGCACACGTCCTGGCATGAAGCTAAAGCCACAATTCTCTTTTCCATCCCTCCAGCGGAGAGGAGGGAGGCGCTGAAGGCAGAGCTGGATAGCCTGAAGGGGGCGCCAGCGGGACAGAGGAAGGCCCCTGCAGCCTCGGACCCTGCGTCCATCTCAGCCTCCAAGGGCTCCATCACTCTGCAGGAGCTGCGCCTGCCCCTCAAGGCTGACTTTGTCTGCTCCACTGCCAACAGACCGGGTACAATCTCACACACACACACACATACACACACACCTGCACTTAGTCATCTTTTGTTGTCGACAAATGTCTAAGTGCTGATAGTATAGGAGCTCTGCACATTTTTAGCGTGAGCACTTCCTAGTATTGTTTAGTGTCATAGAGAACAGGATAGTATCTCATTTCCGAGAGGGTCCTTAATAAAAATCATTAACAGCACAAGATGATAAAAAGTAAATACTGCACCGATAGCACTTTTTCACAAAATGAGTAGAGTACAGGTACTTGCATTTCAGTACCCACCGATTCGAGTACATTACACATTCTAGAATTACTTCACAAAATTGTCATATACAGGCATAATACAACTGGTAACGGTGTCGTGGTATCGACACATATTTTAAGAGTATGAGTAGTGTACTCAACCTTGTTATCGGTACCAATAATAAATACTGCAATCTGCATAGTTACTGATACTGGTGATAATCGGTGCATCCCAAGGAAATACTTAACATAGTATAAACATATACACTCTCACACACCCATACACATTACAACAACACATTGCGGAGGTTTCAAGTCGGGGTTGCTGCAAAAGAAAGAGGAAGAGGAAAAACAGGTGTGTCTAATATCTGCTCTTTGCTTCTCACGACAGAGTCGACCAAGTATTCCTTCTTCATCATGATTCGTGCTGGAGCAGAGAACACTGTGGCCACTCCACTGGCCAGCACACACCGCGGCCTCAACGGGGACACACTGTCCTTCCCCACCAGGTTCACTCTGTAAGCACACTGCTACTCTGTCACTATTAACTGGATGGTGGAGGTGTTCATTGAACTCCTACCGTGTATCCACGCTGTTTTATTTGTGATGGAAGACAGAAGTGTCGAACTCTTCCATTTACTAGAAAGTTTTCTCCTTCTCCTTCTCCTTGCAGACCTGATGTGTCCAGCAGTTTTGAAATTGACATTGAGGTCTACGGCCTGGTGAGTGTGTCCGGCTCATGTGGCCTTTGATTTCGCTTTTTTTTTGTCCTGCTATTGGGCATTTTCTCAAGAATCTTTTAAGAGGGTTACCTCGGGCTGAGTACTGCACTTCCATAAATGTATACCACTGACCGAAATCCTCCCATCTTATCAAATATCAAGAAACTTAGTCCGATAGCGACACCCAAGAAAGAAAGTGAGCCAAAAAACAATTCTCATCCATGTGTTAAGATCTAGAGTCGCTTTTGCATTATAGAGGCGTGAACCAGAGGCGTGAACCAGAGACGCTCGCAAACCTTTGTTTACATTACAGTGAAAATGAACATCATGCCAAACAAATCTAAGGTTCATTAAGATGGATCAAAATAAAGCAAAATGCATTGATGTTGTGACAAAGGACAGGAACTCGACAAACTGGATTTTGGAGGAACTTCTGATTTGAATCACCAGTAAAATAAAGAGGAACGGCTTCCTCTCCATATATGCTAATAAAAAATGAAAATAAAAAGCATAACTTCAGTTTCAGCTGGTGATTATGTTTTGCAGGTGGATTGTAGATGAGTTAACATAGACATAAAATGTTCTTCATTAGAGTGGTAACAATCACATGTTGTTGATTACTGGCATCTGCAGGTGCAAAAACGGGAGGAGAGCAATGACAAGAAGAAGAAACCCAGCAAGTCAAAGGTCAGTCCCACTGTTATATACTAGCGGGCTCAATATCATGCAGTGTGTTGGATTTCTGAAGCATGTATACGTGTGTGTGTGTCCAGACGATATGGAGACAGGTTTATGAAGCCCATGATTTGTGTATGTCGGTATGAACATTTCTCTTTCTGGATTCCCTCACGGGTCGGTGTGTGTGTGTGTGTGTGTTGGGCTGACGGGTCCACAGTGTCTCCAGGTTCAGACACTTAGCTGATGTCACAGCTGTGGGTGAAGGAGAAAATGGCCAAAAACGGACGTTGACGCGAAGCGGCAGAGCATTTATGATCTTTTCCACTTTGAATTTATCAACTGTCTTACTGTCCCTTCCCAGGCCATCACTCCAAAGAGATTCCTGGCCATCACCGTAAGGACGTTTCATTTATTCATCTGTTTACATCCACAACACTATTTCAAATATAATCCAATCTGCTTGCTGTTTAATTCATCGCTTTGTTTTGCTTATTCATTCATTTTTGTTCCCCCTGCAGAAAAGTGCTCAGACTCCAGGTATGTCATATACAATCTATATGAAAATAACTAATTCTGCTATCTGCCAGTCTGCATGAAAGCTGTTGCATTGCTAAAACACCTCATCTCCCATGGAGGAAGTATAATGATGAAGATGATGAAATGAAACCCAGTTATTAAATGTCTTGGTTTAACTTTTGAGTACATTTAAGCCCACTGAGGTTGTTTATACTGCATATGTTGTAATGTATTAATATTTGGCTTTCAAATGAAAACTTTGGCAACTATCAATAAATGATACAAGTGCTGCTCATTTGCCACTACAGTCATAATCGAGTGTCTTAAAGCAACGTTTCTCAACTGGTGGGGGGGTCGTAGAGCTTTTTTTGAAGGGGTACCGTCTCGGGAGCGGATGCAAGTCATGGTCTCTCTGTCTGTCTGTCTGTTTTGAAGTGGTTGCCAGTCCTGGTGGTCCCAATTCTGTTCGCACCAGTAACTTTGTCCTGGTGGGCTCACACAAGCTGACGTTGTCCTCTGTTGGGAAGGACAAGTTCCCTCTGGAGAAGGTAGAGTGGTGCCCGTCCATCATGTCTGTTACTCCACCTACCTGGTTCACCCCCCCCCCCCACCCCTTTTTTTTCTGCTGCATCATTCAATGTATGGCTTGTCTTCCTGTTACCTTAATTGTTTGTTGATGACACCAATGATTGTCCTACCTGGACGCAGTGGCGTCTGTGTCCTACTGATACTGTTCCGTGGACAACGCACTCATTCAGCTGCCTTGCCGTCTCTTGTAGATGAAATATGATGGAGAACTTCTCAGTGGCATGTTTCACTCCAAGGTCACTACCTGCCCCCATTCTCTGTCTGTCGTCTCTCCTCCTGTGTGTGGGAAGCAGGCTGTGCACACGTTAACGCTTCAAGGTCCACTGTGTCATATTTGGCCTGATTTATGTTTTTTTTATATATATATGTGACTGGTGTCTTAATTAGCTGCGTTTCCAAACAAAATCAATATTTCTAAAATTTCGACAAAGTACAATTGCGATCTGCAGGTGTTTCCATTGAGTGGTGCGAAGCACAGAAGCGTGGAGTGGTTGTTATATTTTTCTCTTTGATGACTTGTAAAAACATATTCCGTCTTTCAAAGTCGTATTGCTTCCTGCAAGGTTTCAATATCAAATGTATGATTTTCATATTGGTTAAAGCTTAAGATACTGCCCTTAAATACAGTAATAAATGAGTATAATCGTAGTGCAATAAAAGTAATTTTTTGGGTTTTCCTACCTTTAGAACCGTTCTTATTTATATATAAGAATCTCCATAGATCAATAAGGGTCCCAGTGCTCCCAGTTAGCTGCCATTTTGCACCACCATATTTCTAAGGAAGCCTGGTGTGGACAATCCAGCTGCCTGACAGCATAGCGTTTGGTACTCAGGGTGAACAGTCATGTCCTCAAATAAACCAACGAAGAAGAAAGTGGACCGGGTATCCAGGTTTGGGTGCGCAGGCCACCGTAGTTCACTGGCAAGCTCAGGAGGGGGGAGGGAGAGTGAAATACACTGCAATCTAAAATAGAAGCACTTGATGTCACTGTTTCTTCTTCAAAAACTCCCAGTATTACACACTGGACCTTCACTGTGTCACTTGCCGGCAGCACTAACATCCATCTCTCCTGCTCACACTGTCGGTTCTGTCTCTCGCTCTCCTTCCCTCCACTCATCAGGCTTCTATCCAAACCTCCTTCAACTGAACTCGTCTTTAGCGGGAAACAGGGTTGTTCTCGAGCCTTTTGTGAAGTTGCGCATGCTCTCGCTCACAGGTGCCGTTCCTGTGTCCTCTGGAGGGCCACGTCCACCTGAAGCTGCAGTGTGACGTCGGCTCCAAGGTGGAGGAGAAAGGCTTCCTGGTGAGTCCCTCCGTACTGTACACCCCAGTCTAGTGCGTTTTGTTTGTTTGTTTCTGTTGCTGACGAATGTACACGCGATTTTGCGCGACCTTGCAGACGATGTTTGAGGACGTCAGCGGTTTTGGTGCCTGGCACAGGAGGTGGTGCGTCCTGACGGGCTACTGCATCTCCTACTGGACCTACCCCGACGACGAGAAACGAAAGGTACACAACTCTGCTTTGCGTGGGTGGAGGGGGAAAAAACAACCTGGCGTACAAGAGCTGAGTTATAATATTCTGATAGATGGGGAAAAACACTATATTTTAGCTCTTTAATTACCAAGACCACTGTATTTGACCCTCAGTATGAAAGATGATATGTGTTGTCCACACTGTGCTCCCTCTTTGGGCGCTTGTCAAATTTTATTTTTACAAGTATGCCGTGCAATTGTTTTTGTTACTGATAGAGACGGCAAAATCTACATTGTCCTTTGAGGATTAACTAAAAGTCCAGTGTGTAATTTTTGGCTTGATTTATGATTTTTATATTGGGAAAAGCTTAACATACTGCCCATAAATGCATGAACAAAAGTGTATAATCGTAGTACAATAAAAGTCATTTAGTTTTCCTACTTAGAACGGTTCTCAAATATAAATGTATAAGATGCATTCATTAACCAACGAAGAAGAAGTTGGACGAGGTTTCCGGGTTTGTGCTCACAGGCCACCGTAGCTCACTGGCAAACTCGGGAGGGGCAGTGGGGAGGGTGAAAGACGCTTCAGTTGAGAAATATAACCACTTGATGTCACTGTTTCTTCTTCAAACTCTCCAAACTCTGGACCTTTGAGTGCCGATCCTTCATCGAGTGGCCGTCAGTAATATTGAGCGTCTCTCCTCCGTCTCCCAGAAGCCCCTGGGCCGCGTCAACCTGGCCAACTGCACCAACAGCCGCGTGGAGCCGGTCAACCGAGAGTTCTGCGCCAGACCCAACACGCTGGAGCTCATCACGGTGCGGCCGCAGAGGGAGGACGACAAGGAGACGCTGGTCAGCCAGTGCCACAACACCATGTGTGTCACCAAGTAAGTCCTCCGCACGCCTGGCTTAACATACAGTACATATTGTCCTTGTTAAGGTACCATATTTTTCGGACTATAAGTTGCTCCGGACTATAAGTTGCAGTTTTGTGGGGAAATTTATTTGACAAAATCCAAGACCAAGAACAGACAAGTTATAATAACAATAAACAGAATAAAGAACAACAAAGAACACAGTCCAGTGTGCTAACGCAACACATTAGCAGTTAACAACGACCAGGGCGTGGAGACAGAGCTGCACCGTTGACGTCCTCTCCTGGCAGCACGTTGTTCCTGCAGCCGTCTGTGAACTCCTTCCTCCAGCTCCGTCCTTCTTTGCTTTTAGCCAATTAGCTGGCCATTAGCCTTCTCTGTTTTCTACATTGCAGTAAGATTATACCTCTGCTTCTGGCCAGTCCCTCACAAGCTTCTCGCTCACTCCAAACCTTGTTTCTGCTGCTTGATGGCAGTTTTCGGCTGCATATTTTACCATCTGTAGCTTGTAATCTGCAGATTGGGATTTTCTTTTTGGGGGAGTTTGTGTTCAGTCTTGCTCAGTTGTCTTTAAGCTAATGTTCAAATTAATTTTAAGTGGTACAGGAGTAGCACATACCGCTGGTTGTCACAAGCCTATAGCACCCCCCCTCTGGCAATTGTTTACTCCTTGGTCATGTTGGTCAGTGTGAATTAACATTTAAAAACGTGAAAATACACAAGTCGCACCTGAGTATAGGTTGCATAACCAGTCAATCTACGAGAGAAAGTGTGACTTATAGTCTGGAAAATACTGTACCTGGCTGAAGTCTGGCTATATTGTGTTTCTTGCAGAAACTGGCTGAGTGCCGACACGAAGGAGGAAAGGAATCTGTGGATGAAGAAATTAAACCAAATTCTGATGGACCTTCGCATGTGGAAGCCAGACAGCTGTTACAGGCCTCAGTAACCAGCGTCCCCAGCGTGACCTCCACTTCACTTTCATCTTTATCATTTTCTTTTTTTTGGACTGTCAATACCAGTGACACATGCAATTATTAAGTGCAATACATAATGACAATTGCAAAGCATTTTCCTTTTTTATGTATGTTCACTAAAAGAAGCGCGCGCACACACACACACACACACACACACACACTCACACATGATAGAGATGGAGCCGTAGCATATAAAGCCATACGTTTGTAACACTTCAGAACAGTATTTTGGGGGGAAATGGGGTTTGGCTTTGTATTTTATACATTTCCTATCTGGATTGCTACTGCTGATGTTTTTCTTGTTGAGTTACTGTTTTATTATGTCAGTGCCAATATTACATGTGCATGGCCATGCATGGCTTTAAAAGATTTTGTTACGACGCTCAACGTCGCACTTGTGTTTAAATTTGAAGCTCTGCAGTCCTCACATTTTTATCTCGCATGGAAGCACAAAACTACACTGATGATTATTTTTACCTAATATATTTGCTTTTATGACATATCACTGTTCTCGTCCTGGTTTACGCGTCGGTGTTGGATAACGTGGGCGCGTCGACTATTTTATGCTTTACATTTAACAGTTTTTGTGCTTTAAAATGTAAAAAAAAAGAGAGAAAGAGAGAGAGAGAAAAAAAAGAATAAGCAAAACAACCTTTTTATGAAATGACCAATTGATGAACAAACCAGAATGTTTTACGTCGTTAAAACTAAAGTCAGTGCTTTTTTTGTAACAGTAGCACTCATCTGAAAGGCATTTGGTGCAAAATGTAGGCGTCAGAAGTGCTGAACACAAACAAGACGAGATGAATTTTTCCAGCACACAGCTTGTTTTCTTTATGATTCATGGCAGGAAATGTCGGGTGTTTATTATTTAAGAATTCAATAAATGCCTGCTGTGATCACAATGGAAATGTTAATACTGCTTTTGCTTCTTTGGTTATGGAGAAGGTGTGAAGAGCCAGAAATCTTCAGAATTATTCCCTGTTTATTAATAAATGTTTTGAGCCACAAAGATTTCCACTCTCAAAATGCATATAGTTACTGAATAGAATAGGATGTCTTTATTCATCCCACATTAGGGGAATTTTTCATAATTACAGCAGCAAATACAGTGCCAAGATGAGAAGAAAATATATATATGAATTAAAAAGAAATAAAGAAATGCAATTAGTTTAGTTTCTGTTTTCACCACATAATTCTCCACAACTCTTGTGTCAGCTGTGAGACCGGTGCTTACTCCCAGTTCTACTGGATCTTGGTTTCATGGCAATTTGTACAAAAATTGAGAAGAAATCTGATTTGACAATGACATTGTTTTGCTAGCAGTATATATTTTTATTTGGTAATTAACAGGGGTCAAATGATATACTTTCTTTTAGCATTTAAGTTTATTTTTAAATACAATGTCATATAAACTCAAAATTTGACTACATGTGACTCAGGGTACGTTTTCTACTGCATTGTTTTATGCACTTGTAACTAATGTAAATCCTTCAAATACTTGTGGTAAAAAAAATACATTGTTTTAATTAGTTTCAAATTTTCTGTTGTTTTTATATCGAAACTATAACATATCAATTCTTTAAAAATGCGTTTTAAATCCTTTCATTCACTCCACTCCACTCCATTCAAACTGGACCAAATGCGTTTCTGCGCGCTTCTGTACACTGGAGGGCGTCATACCCGTAAAACCATCGAGCCATACAACGAAGAAGAAGAAGAAGAAAACGTTGAGGACCCACGCAGGTAGCCATGCGAATGCCTTGTTCACTGACGCCACAGAGAAAACTTTCGTCTCAAACAAACATTTAGTTAACGCCTTTATCTCCCCATCAGAAAAATACGTGAGTTGTCTCTTCTCCCAAACGTAATATATTATAGTATTTATTTACGTTATGCCGCCCATTGCTAACGTTTAAACGCAAATGGCACGTCTCAGTTCATTTTCACGTGTGTCTAACGATACTCTCATGCTTGTCTGACATTAACAGTGGGCTACATTCTATCTCCGGTAACATAGTGATTGCATGCCGAGTTAAACTGTAGAAGCGAGTGGGTCGAGGGAAAGGTCTTCATCTCCATCTCCAGTCCTGTTTGTCGCTCACTGACTGTCCCTCAACAGAAATGTCGTGTTTCGGCGGTGATCCAAACTTCTGTCCCGAGTGCGGGAACATCCTTCCTCTCCCCGGGATGCAAAACACAGTGCGGTGTCCTCGCTGTTCCTTCGCGATTCCCATATCAGGTAGCAATTCACGATATTTCAACTCTCGAGTCTCGACCACTTCAAGAGCGTAAATCGGAACAATGCTGGCCATGCTGATCTGTTGTGGGGTGATTTTACAAGAGTAAATTGATTTTTACATTTTGCAATATGTAGAAATTCTGCTTCTGACAGACTTTTTGATGTGTTTCTCATAATAGAGGTTTAGTTTAATAATAAAAAATTACAATGTTATAATAATCTATTATAGTTTATTTGTTTACATGGCTGGATTTGCATAGAATTCTCTTCATAATTATTACTCCATTGAGTTCATATTTGTGGAATTTTCCAGAATGAAATTGTTACATTTTAGAAATTGCTTTTTCTTGTAATACATGTAAACAATGAAACTAAAAGTCCTCTTATGTACTTATTTCTCCCCCAGAGTTCAGTGGGCAGGAGATCCACTCCAGTGTGGTCTTCAACCCTGTGAAGCAGTCATCAGCAGCACTGGGGGAGGAGGAAGACTCTGAAGTGAAGGGAGCTGTGGTGAGAAGAAACCGGCCAGTGCTGATGTTTGATATATTTGTGTTGTCAACAGCAGTAAATTGAGACGCGTTTTGACCTGTTGTGTCCAGATTGACCGACGGTGCTCTCGCTGTAACAAAGAGGGGATGGTTTACCACACCAGACAGATGCGCTCTGCAGATGAAGGACAGACAGTCTTCTTCACCTGTATACACTGCAGGTAATAGACATGAACGTGCTTTGTGTTGATATTTGGCCTCAATTTGTTTTGTTTTACAGTTGTTTCGTACTGTTGCTCATCAAAAGTATTTGGTTGTTACAGGTATCAAGAAAAGGAAGACTCTTGAGGACACATTGAACTTTTCTTCCGCTGTTATTTTCCTGTTTACTCGGATGTCATCCATCGCTGAGAAGATGCTTTTTCAACATAACTTATTGGCAAAACAATGCTGGGCCGTTTGTCTCTTTTCAATTTATAAAACACTCATTCATGTTTGACATATTGAATAAACATAATGAATTGTGTTAAGCTCAGGAAATCATCTGCTTACTCCCTTGTTTTTGTCATTGATAAATAAACTCAGGGAAAATCAGATATTAAAAGGTGTGTGCGTGTGTGTGTGTGTGTTTTGACCCAAGTTCTTAAAGGATAAGGAGGAAAAGTGTTTGTCACAAAAAAACTGAAATATAAAAATCCTTTTTCTGTTGGTCCAGTTAATATTCAGGTATGATGATGCAAGGAAACACTCACTCGTGTGTGTGTGTGTGTGTGTTCGTTCGTGTTCTGACCATGGTTATTACCAGCTGATTTTAAACGCGAAGGAGGAAAAGCGAAACGTTTTTGTGACAAAAAATAAAATATAAAAATCGATTTTTGTTGACAACCAAGACAGAAATGTTTTGGGGTTTTTTAAAAAAAAAAAAAAAAAACACTCAATAGTGTTTGTTTGTTTGACGGTGCGGCTCATCAGACCTTGCTGAGCTACACATTATTAAACAGGCAAATCTGAAGTCACCCGCCGAGAGGGCCACTTTAGCGCGTGCGTAGAAAGTGGCCAGCCAGCCCAGCAGTAGTGATCGGTTGCTGTGCTGACCACACAGGGTGAAAGAATCGACCAATTCTTTTTGTTTTTTCACATTATCATTCAAAACGTCGTACGCAATGAGGTATTTCTTATTCTTTTTAAATACTCTTTAGCCATATTATCTTTATTTAAAAACAAAATATGAAAAAATCGCTCTCATGGTACGATAGATTGAGGCTATCACTTTGCGTTGTTTATCGCTGCATAATATTAACGTTACGTTATCCATTGAATTTGCTGTACATCTATTATTTGTTATTAGGCCTATTCTGTGTGTGTATTAATCTTCCAATAGTCCGTCCTTATTTACATCGAAGTCGTTAAGTCCAGTGTGAGCTGTGCTCCGATGTAAGCTAACGTTAGCCTCGCATCATTCAGATGAGAGCTTGAACGAATGAATGAATTTGTTCCAGCATAATTGTTTCAAGTTAGACCCGTTTTGTGTTCTACTACATTGTGTTGGAATACATTAGTCGAGCTAAAAAAAAAAAAAAAAATGAGCGTGAGATGGGTCCACCTTCGCCTTCTAGTTGTTCTCAACGTTTCTACTGGTGCTTTACTGTCACGTTTGTCCTGTCCTCGTAAGAATTAAAGCAGTTTAGTCATAAATTTGGACACACCTTCTCATGCTTTTTTTTTTTTTTTTTATCTTGACAACTTTCTACACTGCAGACAGATACTGAAGACATCAAGTATATGAGCAAGATATATGTAATTATGCTGCAAAGAAAAACCCGTTCAATAACTCTAAATATGCTTTTAATGAAAGGTGGCTATGTTTGAGTTCTTTGACACTTTTATTATGTTATTGTGTGTTCATACGTAGTTTTGATGCCTTCAGTGAGAAGCTGCAATTTCAATAGTCATGAGAATAAAAGAAAAGCCATTCAATTCAAAGCGTGTGTCCAAACATCTCCATCTTTATAGCGCACCCCTGGCACAGACAAAGCAGTATTAGTAGCAAAGAAATCATTTCAGAAGCTGAAGGTGCAGCGTGGACATCTGCTAACATATGAATTCCAGGACACTGATTTATTCTGTCAGACACTTGATAGCGGCTGCCATAGAGTTTGATGTAAATGTGAATCTCCTGTATGTGCGTCCAGAGGGGACCGCGGCAGGGGCAGAGGAGGCCGCTTCGGGTCCCGGGGTGGACTGGTCCAGGGGTGAGTTTCAACCACCCAATGAGCTGCTGCTTGCTTCCGTGGACTGTTTATGTCCATGAACGCACCACGTTCATTTGACTGGGGAAACATCCGTCCATCCATGCGTTCATGTTCACACACGCTTCGTGTGTCCGGATGGAGGATGCAACATTTCATTGCAGAGTTTCATATAGACAGTCAATCATCACACACACACACACACACACACACACACACACATTTTGATGCTTTGAAATCAATGAAATTTATTTTTTACTCTATAAAATCTAAATAGAATGCTTTATGAAAAGAAAGCAGGCTGACCTCTTAAGTCATTTTCTGGAGCCATTGACATTTATTAATGTGACTTTATGACTTTTAATGTGATTTTTTCCCCCTGCATAGGTACCGTCCATTTGTTCCACACATACCTTTTGATTTTTATATGGTAAGTGAATAAATTAATTGTTGGATTTGACTTTTGTCATGGCAATAACAGCATCATTATGGTAGTTAGGAAAGACACAAGGAATCCCTAAATATGCTATATGATATATATGTAATATAATAAATGTGCAATATATAATGATGTGTGTGTGTGTGTGTGTGTTGCCAGTGTGAGATGGCCTTCCCCCGGGTGAAGCCAGCGCCCGATGAGACGGCTTTCAGCGAGTGTCTCCTGAAGAGGAACCAGGACCTGAGCCCGACCTCTGCAGAACAGGTGTGTCTGCTCACACACGCTTGCCAGCTGAAGGAACAAATACATGAAACCTCTCCGCTGCTCTTATTCATAAAAGTCTTTTCCTCTTGTGCACAAAGTCGTCCATCCTGTCCCTGGTCACAAAGATCAACAACGTCATCGACAACCTGATTGTCGCACCCGGCAGTTTCGAAGTGGTGAGTCTCACTGGAGGGCACGTTCACTTTGTAATAGTGACACAGTTTCCCTGGACGTTCACTTTGTAATAGTGACACAGATTCCCTGGAAGGAATGCATCGCTCCAATTGGCTGCTCTAGTTCTGTGCTCAAAGTTCAAATTATTTTAAAATTTGAAAGTTTTCCCCTGACCATTGAAATTGTCTGACAGCAAATTGAAGAAGTGCGGCAGGTGGGCTCCTACAAGAAGGGCACCATGACGACGGGACACAATGTGGCTGATCTGGTCGTCATTCTCAAGATCCTCCCCACGCGTGAGTAACAGAGTGAAATCCTGCCTGCTGGGTTTTAAGTACGTACGTACGTATGTATGTATGTATGTATGTATGTATGTATGTATGTATGTATGTGTGAGAACCGTTCTAAGGGTAGGAAAACCAAATTATTTTTATTGTACTGCGAGTACACATTTTATGTATGTATTATTTATGTATTTATTGGCAGCATATTAAGCTTTTTCCAACATAAAAACCATAAATAAAGCCAAATATTGCACACTGGAGCTTCCAGAGAAAAATCTATTTTCCTCCTCTCCATGTTAGAAGAGCTTTTCCATATAACGATGGGACTCTTCTCTCTCCTTGGCAGTGGAAGCTGTTGCTGCTCTGGGCAACAAGGTGGTGGAGACTCTTCGCACTCAGGACCCAGCTGAAGGTAACAGAGTGAGGCCATCTAGGGGTGGCGTGAGCCACTGACTGACTGACTGACTGACTGGCTGACTGGTTTGTGTGCTGGTTCCCAGTGCTGTCCATGCTGACCAATGAGACGGGCTTCGAGATCAGCTCTGCCGACGCCACCGTCAAGATTCTCATCACCACCGTCCCCCCCAACCTGCGCAAACTGGACCCCGAGCTGCACTGTAGGAGACACAAACACACACACACGCACGCACGCACGCGCACACACACTGGCCTGTAGACTGCAGTCCAGGTCCACAACCTCCTCACCTTCAAGTTAAAAGATGACTTGATTAATTCCATTAATTAATGTGATTAATTAAATGCATAACAAAATGATGCCACTCATAAAACCACCCACCACTCACCACTCACCCCTCCAAATGTGGAATCTTCTGATTCCAAATGCACTGACCTTCTCTCTGCCTCCTTCAGTGGACATCAAGGTGTTGCAGAGCGCCCTGGCTGCCCTCCGTCACGCCCGCTGGTTCGAGGAGAACGCCTCTCAGTCCACGTATGGAGGAAGAGAGCACTCTCTCGTCACTCCACCTTCTTTACCTCGTCTGTTTATCACTCACCTGGATGTTTTTTCTCATTCAGGGTCAAAGTTCTGATCCGCCTGCTGAAGGACCTGCGGCTTCGCTTCCCCGGGTTCGAGCCCCTCACCCCCTGGATCCTGGACCTGCTGGTGAGAAGACCTGAGGGACCGACCCGTCCAAACAGTGTAGTGGATGCGAGGCCCGGCTCGTTCTAAGTGTGCTAAGTGTTGTGTTGTTGATGCAGGGCCACTCTGCAGTGATGACCAACCTACCCAGGCAGCCGCTGTCCCTCAACGTGGCCTACAGGTAGCACACACACACACACACACACACACACACACACACACACACACACACACTGTCTCCCCTGACTGTTGCGCCTGCTGTGTTCCAGACGCTGCCTGCAGATGCTGGCTGCTGGTCTCTTCCTGCCAGGCTCCGTGGGCATCACAGACCCCTGCGAGAGCGGCAACTTCCGAGTTCACACCGTCATGACCCTCGAGCAGCAGGTGAATCCTGGCTCCTCAGACCACCACTGACCACCACTGACCACCACTGACCACCACTGACCACCTCCAACCACCACTGACCGCATGACTGACTGTGTGTGTGTGTGTGTGTGTGTGTGTGTGTGTGTAGGACATGGTGTGCTTCACCGCCCAGACCCTGGTGAGGGTGCTCTCCCATGGAGGCTACAGGAAGATCCTGGGCCTGGAAGGAGACGCCAGCTGTAAGAGCAACACCAGTTCTGTTTCCATTGGCAGCTGCTGTGTCATAATGATTTAATGCATTAATGCAAAGGATGGTTCTTCTTGACCACAACAAATATCCTTTGAAACCTTCTGTTCCACCAGGGCACTTTAGACGCTGCCATGCAGCTATACGTATTCTCCTTTTTTCCCCATCAGTTTCTTTTATTAAAGTTCCACAAACAGACAACTGATTTTCAGTGGGCTGTTGTTGTTGTAGACCTGGCGACCCAGATCTCCACGTGGGACGGCGTGATGGTGACGCCCTCGGAAAAGGCCTACGAGAAGCCCCCGGAGAGGAAGGAGGAGGACGAGGAGGCGCTGGAGGAGGCAGGAGACGGCGAGGACGAGAGCATGGAGACGCAGGACTAGTCCAGAACCTCAGGTGGGTCTTCTATTCTGGTCCCCACCATAGACACAGCACAAGAGAGAGAGAGAAAGAGAGACAGAGAGAGATTATATTTGGGTGTGCAGGCCACTGTAGTTCACTGGCAAGCTCAGGAGGGGGAGGGGAGAATGAAAGACATTGCCATCTAAAATGTAGCCTCTTGATGTTGCTGTTTCTTCTTCAAAATCTCCAAATATTACAAACTGGGCTTTTAATGATTTCAACAAAAATTTAGTTCAGGATAAACTTTTTGCCATTCTTCACGATTGAATCATTTCTGGCTTTGGTACTCAGACCTTGACATATTCTTGCTGATAAATTACCTTTTTGTCGTGTGGTTGAGGTTATTGTAATCTAGCAATATGTTGAGAACATGTGTGCATTTTGGTGAATGGCTGTCTTTGAATTGAGTTACCGCTGACCTTTTTCCTTTTCTTCTTTCCACAGTTGCTGTTTGGAGTCCTGGTCTGTGCCAGTCCCTCAGATGAAATAGGACTGCCTGCATTCACTGTCAGTTTTTAATGTTTTCACTTCCTTTTTAGTTTATACTTTTCATTTATACTGGTGACATCATTATTAAACTTAAACTTTTTATTTAAACAATAAATGTCTTGGATTTGTGCCTGCATCTTAGGAGAGAACAAGGAGTCGAAAAGTTGTTATAAAATCCATTAATTTTCATCTTTATTAAAGTCATTTATACACGTCGTCAGTGAATCCAACGTCACGCAGTAAGAGGTGAACCAAGAAACAAGGTATCAATTCTTTGCAATACAGTTAAGAAATAATGCAAACGTATATTAGTTCAAAAAAGGTCATCAAATGGAAGCGTTGGGTGACATTTTTCTTGGTTTATGGTTTTGGATACGTTTAAAAATCCTCATCATTCATTCAGTGCCTTGTATCATGTCTAGTGGAAAAGTGCAAATCTAGTTTCACTTGGGCTCCAAACTGGAAATCCCCAACACGTCTGTGGCTGCTCAACTTCAGACCTTCAGCACCGTCGTGAAGACGCGTCTGTTGTTGCTGCTGATTGAAGATGCTAGGAGTTCACGCCATCCATGACAAAAATACAAGTGGAAATTAAGTGTGACGGACCATCATCACTGTGCATTTATGGCTTTGTGGTTGGTACAACGGTACCTGAATCTTCCGATCAGTGATGTCGCAACACCTGCATCTATCTGATGTCGACTGGTGAGAAATTACAGCAAAGAATGAGTTCACATCAATTTTAATAACTCGTAAGATTTAATAATCTTTCTGCTCTGTGGATGCTAAGCTATGCTAGCTTTGCATGACCAGACCAAACCTCAGTATTAAATGTCCCAAAATTCCGTGTTCCCATCGTTCATCTGAATCATCCACAACGGCTCGAGTGTTAAAAGTAGGAGCCTGGACTTTGTCAAGAAGCTGGTAGCCGCATTATGGTTTGAGTTTGAGCCAGGGGTGCACCAGGGTGAGGATGGAGAGGACGGAGGAGGCCAGGCCGCAGGCGCCCACAAAGCCCCGCCCAGTGGGGTAGAGGCCCAGCCGCTCCAGAGGGATGAAGATGTCGCAGCTGTTCTTCAGCAGGTCCAGCAGCAGCGGAGGGTTGCTGCGCAGCACCGCCGCCACCAGCCGCACCCGCCGGCCCAGCTGGGAGGAGCAGGAGGAGGACGACTTGGAAGCCAGCGAGCGCTCCTCGCGCTCCACCAGGAGGTGCAGCTCGTACACGTCTCTGGTCAGGTTGAGGATGAGGACAAACAGGTAGTACCTGCACAGGGAGACACAACAGTCACTACTGGGGTCAGCTGACATTGGCAATGACTCACAGTGTGGAAGCAACACAGATGATGCAATGATTGTTAGAAAAAGGGGGAGAAATAAAATTCAATACAATAGCAGATAACTGTATATTGTCACCCTACTAAAATAATGCTCCAAGTCATTACTTGATGAGAATTATTTTTTTCACCCCAAATCAGGAAGTTGTGGTTCAGTTTTTCACCTGAATGCTCTCTGGCTCCACTTGTTCTGGTCCAGCTGGGGGACGACTCCGGTCTTTCCAGCCCACAGCAGGTTGTCGCAGGCCAGGTACAAGGCCCTGTTGAGGTGGCCCACCGTCAGGCACAGCCGCAGCACGCCGTCAGACAGGTGCACCGCCCTCTGGGCCGCCTGCAGCGCCTCCACGCTGCTGCCCAGCCGCAGCACTGCACAGACACAGCGTCAGCACAGACACAGCAGCAGCACAGACACACACACAGCAGCTGGAGCAGCTGCAGTGGTCGGGACACTCACGCTTCCTGCTCAGGCTCATGTGAGCCTCCAGACGGCCCAACGTGTGAAGGAGCTCCGAGGCCGAGTCTCCTTTCTGCAGGGTGGAGCCCAGCAGGGCGCAGGCGTACTGGGCAGCCCTGCAGCCAGCAACCACACACACACACACACACACACACACACACACACACACACACACACACACACACACACACACACACACACACACACACACACAGAGTGAGAGACGGACGGAAATTTGAAATTACGGAAACAATATAGTGCAAAAGGTGGTATTATTGATAGAGTAAGAAAGGAAAAAAGTATCTATTTAAATCTAATGGACAGTCAGATTATTATTATTCATTTATGGCACACAATTTGAGAAATATCTGTGCAATGCACAAACAAGCAGAGAATACAGAGAAGTGGGTGAATACTGAGGTTAACGTACTATTACTAATCAACGTATTTCTTTATTCTAGGAAAAAAAGAGAGAGAGGATAGAAGAGGAAACGTGATATTTGAGTCAATGCAGTTTATTAGGCCTGTGTTTATTAGTTGTGTGTGCAGAGCAGCAGAGGAGACAAGGATTATTTCAAGCACACATTCAAGTGTTGGTAACATCACGCTGGATGGGAAAATAAGCCCTGCAATGATGCTAATCAAGTGTTTACAAAGAGACAAGCAGAAAAACAAATACTTTGTTCCTGTACTTAAGTACATTTTCCAGGTATCTGTACTTTACTGAGTTTTTCTTTTTCTTATGACTTTTTACTTTTACTCCCCTACACTTGTACACAAATATCTGTCCTTTATAGTTCTTAAATTTGGAATTGTTTCTTACTTGTGTGTTTTAAATATACAAATTCTTATAAGATATAAATATTTTTTTTTTTTTTTTTACTAAAGTACATTTCAGAACCTTCACTTTAGTAAATGAGTTGAATTAATAATCTTACAGGCTGAAAACTTTCACAGACCTTGACGAGTCAGCTAATGCCATAAAATTACTTAAATCATGCTGTTAAAAAAATTCGCGTTACACTTGACATTGGTGGTGCATCGTAAGGCAGCACTGTTACCTGAGGACCCTCTCCTTGGCTTGGCTCTGAGCGCTGAATCGAACCCAGGAGTCCATACTAGCTCGATGCTAATTAGCATGTGACAGCTGTCTGCGCGTTAGTTAGCTTCTCCCAGCGGCTAACCACTACAGGCTACTAACAATGACGTCAGAGCTGCTGCTTAGCAGCAGAATGCAAGAGCTCCAGTCAATCAAGAAATAATACTGCAAGCGACTGTGCTGACGGCGGAGAGCTCGGTGGTCAACATTCAATATCCTTGCTTGTTTCCTTCCAACTTCTTCTTACTCGTCGTCGGGCATTATGGATGGAGTCGCGGAATTTGGTGTGCTTGCTCCTCCTAGTGGCAGCAGTCTGAATGGGTCGCTGGACCGTGGCCATCTGAGAAAGAAAGAAAATACAAGTTTCGAGGTATTTCTTTCTAGTACGGCAGCGACGCGAGAAAAATCGTGAAACTTTCACGTTTTAACGTGGTATTTTTCACGCAATAACGTCAAGCTTTCACGGCATAACATGATCGTTTCTCGTTATAACGTGAAAGTCTCACGAACAACGTGATAGTTTCACGAAATAATGTGATAGTTTCACGTTCTATCGTAAAAATTATCGCGTAAAAACGTGAGTTTCTGAGCCCTGTTGTTTTCTTTTTCCAGTGAACCTTTATTTTCTGTACCAGCCAATGTAGATAGATAGATAGATAGATAGATAGATAGATAGATAGATAGATAGATAGATAGATAGATAGATAGATAGATAGATATGTTTATGTCCCAAGTGGAGCTGCTGAGGACAAACGTCAGTCCTACTCGGTCAACAATTTATTCTAATCAATATCAATGAACTCACAGTGTTAAATACCTGTATTTTGTGTTTTTTAACTAAAGCATGGGCGATGCTGGCACTATTTTGTGGGGGCTTTAGCACACCCCAATATTAAACTTAGCACCCCCAAAAGTGTGTTAAAAAGTAATTGTTTTCCACTTTGAATTCATCTTTGATAAACTTAAATAATGTCCACGAAAGAGTGAACTTGGACTGTAGTTCAAGCATAATATATTTATATAATTAAAATGAAAACACCCACCCCTCGCAAATGGTACGATCCTCTCACCTCCTCCACTCACCCTCCCACCTGGTACCTGCGCTGAAGCGGCCAGTCGGAGAGTGCAACTGCGCAGGCGCACAGGTATGGAGAATTGTATGTATGGTCATCAACTGTGTGGATCCAGTGAGTAGCTCAACCCAAGTGTCTCACATGTTGACGTTGTCCCTCAGTACCAACATGTTATAATTATTACCAGCCCCCATTTTGCCTCACAAAAATCATTCATTACATTTAATATTAACTCCTTTGCTAACTTGCTAACTGGCTAACCAGCTAACTGTCACCTAATGAAGCAAGTCAGCAATTTTTAAATGTATGTTTTTAATGGATTATGAAATGTATTGAGAAGAAACTGAATCTAACAGAGTGTAAGAGCAGTGACCCACTGATAATCTGATTTTGCTACTGTAATGTCAAGTCTCTGGTAGTTTGTAAACGTCACGTCACTGGAACTTTTCAAATGTATTATGGTAGTCCGTGGTGGTGAAAGGGGATTAGCGCTGTGTGAACGGGTTTGTTGAAACACATAAAAAAAACGTGTCTAAAAATCAGCCTTTAGCCATTTGAATTCGTATATGATAATTACTTTTATTTAGTTTCAATATATAGGTAAAATTACAAGAATGGCACATACAATATTAACAACTAAATAAAAAATAACAATACTCTAAAGTAGAAAAATCATTTTTTAATACATATTTTAATAAATGAAATAGAAATAACAGGAGTATATCAAGAGTTTATTTTTTGGGAAATTAATAATATACATTTTTTTTTTCTCCTGAACATTTTTTAAAATGGTGACAATACATTGTAAATCACTGTTAAGAGTAAAAGGTGAAAGGGCTCTCCTTATTTAGATGCTCAGCAGGCCCACGTGTTGTGGCTGACTAGTGAGACTTGAAAAATGCTAAAAACATAAATAAATAAAATAAAATAAAGAAGAAATGCATCATCTGCAGTGACACTACTATCAAATGTCAATAGGACAGACAAGTGAGTGAATCCAGTTGTAATTCAGAAACAACCTCACTGAAAAAAAATGCCAATACAAATACATTTTCGACATCCTGTGATTGATACAGATGCTTTCTCTGAAACTTTGTGGTATTAATTACATCTAAATTTCTCATCCCATGTTTTTAGCCAGTAGAGAAATATAGGTGTATGGCTTTGAAGAGCATCACACTTCATTTGCTGTTGCACCACAGCAAGAAAAAGAGCTGCTGGCTATTCTGGCAGTGCAGTAGCTGAGTGGAGGGTCTTTGCAGCAGCACACAGACGTATTCACAGGTCACAACAACCTTCTATGTGACCACAGTGAGTCAATCAGTCAAAGCTGTTCTATCGTTTTAAAGCCTTTTTATTATTATGACATGGTTTTTATATGCAGATACACAGTACTGTCCTAAAGATGTTCAAAAACACAGATGTGACAACCAGTCGTGTTCATCGGCTGATAAACAGCCAAAGTGTGTGGATTTGTGCCCAGGTAAAACAGTAGTTTCCTCTAATAATCTGAGTGTTTAAACCCTTTCTGACAAAAAACACTGATTGGCTTATATTAAAATGCAGTTTGTTGTTTTTAAGAAAGAAAAACTAAAGCAATGGCAGCAATTATGGGGAAAATAATGACCAGGCCCAACTCCACTGAGCTGAGTCGAGTAACTGCGAGCCTAATTCATTCATTAGTTCTGTCAGTGCATAGTTGTCTGAATGCAAAGGTTTTACTGTGTCCACTGGCCAGTGTCAGGCAGTTCGTTGTTATACCAAATATAATAGCAGTTAGAGTTAATCTGTTTTAAATCAAGCCTCTCTTTGGCTTCTTATTTATTTGTTTGTATATTAGTGACATACAAAGAGACTACAGCAAAATAAGAAGAAATAAGGTGCTGACTGAGAAGAACTTGTGAGCAAGTGGTCAAAGTGAGGCGAGGCCATTTGATTGTATTCAAAGAAATGATCTGATTGAGAGAGAGGCCCTGCTAAAAGTCATATGTCTGAATAAAGGAGCTCAAGCAAATCAAACAGCGCTGAGTGTACTCTTTCATATTCAACACGAAAAAACCAGCAGACAAAGGCAATAAATAATCATAAGCTCATTTATGATTAGCACTTTCTTCATAGTTATTATTGTCGGCTAAACTAGTTTGACACATGATAATATCTCCAGCGAGCTACACAGATACCTGAGGGAACCATCCAATACCTTGAAATATGTTGAACAACTGATAACCAACACACAATGTGCAACTTAATCCTGTGTGTGTGTGTGTGTGTGTGTGTGTGTGTGTGTGTGTGTGTGTGTGTGTCTTAAAAGTCCAGTGTTGGTGTATCTACTGTTGACAAGAAAAAGGCACAAATTATAAAAATGCATATGTTGAAAGAAAAATGATTGTATTTTTAAACCTGGGCCTTGCTGTTGTGTGTTCATATGAGCCGGTGCCAGAAGCTCAGCCACTGGACAACCTGAGACTGCAGAGTCGGGGCTCTGATCCAGGTTTTCCTGGCCACTGTCGCTTCGTGCAACCACTTGGTTTTCTCTTCAATTGTGCAAAAGCTCTTTGGGACTCCTTTGGATGCGGTTCAGCACTTTATAAATAAAAGTTGGTAGATTGATCGAAGAATAATATTTGTTTAAAAAGAGACCGAAGTCTCGTCTGAGAAGCCTCGTCGTTGTTGCTGCAGTCAAAGACAGTTTGGCTCGAGTCGGGATTTTCAATTGTTCATTTTGTCAGTCAATAAAAAGCAACGACTGGCGAGAACCTCAGAACACACGGCCAGGTTTAAAAACACTGGAGAGCTCCCTCCTGTTCACAGACAATCTTTGTAAAATAGCTGAGGAGGATGACAAGTGATTGTACAACTGCTTCCAGTCAAAAAATACAATTAACGGCTTCTCATTGGTACATCTATTCAACAAACGATATTCAAGAGAAACGGCACAGTTTCATCGCTGTGCCTTGACAGATCACTTCTTCTTCTGCTCACCACTTTCCAGCACACACTATATTCAAGTTTAAAGCTTGTAAAAGTTTGGTTTTTTTTGTGTCGTTTTTTAACTCGTGTCTCCAACTTCTATGTGAATAACGAGTCGTCTGATAGCTAAAACAAAACATCAGATTTTCACACGTTATCACAAAATATTATACTATCATTAAACTGGCTTTTTTTTAACTTTATTTTTTTACTTATAAAAAGAGTCGTTGCTTGTTGTCTCCCGTATTAGACTTTTTTTTTTGGTAAATGAAGAGGTGAACTAAGTACAAGGTTCGTCCGTGCGCATAGTTGGATGTTTGCGTGTAGACCAAGGTATTCTTCCAAGTCCCACTAGTTCCCTTGTCAGATTGTAACTTCCATTGTAACACCATCATGACTGAACAGTTGCATAATTTCACAAATACCAGCCCCGACACAAATGGTAACCTGATCTGCCTGTAAAAGAATGTGGCTAATTTGGTGACGGTGCAGATTTCTCTCTGCTTTTCTCTCTACCACAGTGACAAAGACTAGGTAGTAAATTTCATTCTTTCATTGTAGGTTTTTGGTGTAATGTGTGCAGACCAGTGTGCACTGCGAAAGGTGTTAAAAAAACAACAACGCAGGGCTCTTTTCTCAGTTCAGCTCTGAGATGTAGGCGATGCTACACACTGCTAATTATGAAAGAGCTAGCAATGAAATAACCAATTAGACAGGCAGTATTCCAATAAGTGCGATTGCCAAAATAACACCAAACATGTCTGTTGAAGCGGCTCGAATGTACTGATCACTTGCATAACAGCAAACATTCACATTCTGCAGACACATTTTTCAGTAGTTTTGCCCCCTTGCAAAAATGCTAAATAATTAAATAATAATAATTAGAAGAAAAAAAAATCAACCCCTCTATCAAAATAATGTGTGTTCTTGTGTGAAACTGAAACTAAAGCCCCAGTTGAGCCGGGATTGTCTGAAGGTTTTGTTTTGTGGGTCAGTAGTCGTTAAACAAACTGCAAAATGAGATTCCAACCTAGTGAAGAACAGAAAGGCACAGGAAGTAGCGCAAAATAAAGTGTGGCAACATCAGCATGAGGGTGGTGGTGGTGGTGGTGTGGGTGAGGGGGTATAGAAGCCAAACTTAAAGCTCTCGTTAACCTTTTCACATTTACACTCATGCACCAGCAGCACTGCCAGTACACTTAAAGGTCCAGTGTGTAATATTTGGCTTGATTTATGATTTTTGATTTGACTGTTTTTTTTATTGGTAAAAACTTAATATACAGCCCCTAAATACATTACTAAAAGTGTATACTTTCAGTACAATACAAGTAATTTGGTTTTCCTACCCTTTAAACAGTTCTTATTTATATAAGAATCTCCATAGATCAATAAGGGTCCCAGTGCTCCCAGTTAGCTGCCATCTTGCACCACCATATTTCTAAGGAAGCCTGGTGAGGACAATCCAGCTGCCTGACAGCACGTTTCGTAATTAGGATGAATGCTCTTGTTTTCAAATAAACCAACGAAGAAGAAGAAGGTGGACGAGGTATCCAGGTTTGGGTGCGCAGGCCACCGTAGTTCACTGGCAAGCTCAGGAGGGGGAGGGAGAGTGAAAGACGCTGCAATCTAAAATGTAACCACTTGATGTCACTGTTCCTTCTTCAAAATCTCCAAATGTTACACACTGAACCTTGAACGGAACAGCGTCCGGTTTTACGTACCCATCACATAGCGTGACATGAGAACTGGAGGTGAAAACCGAACTTGTGATTTCTCAACTGAGGCTATGAGGTATTTTGGCTTTGGTGGTGCGACACCAACCGTTTGGTTACACACAGGGTAGCACTGTTTGATTACAGAGAACAACAACACTACTTAAAGCTAAAACATTTCTGGCTTTTTCAGTCTTTTTGGTACAAAAATAATATGACTTGAGCTGAGCAATAATTCGAGGGCTTGACGGCTACCGAAGCTTAAACAGTTGGAAATCCACACGACATTAAAGTGAAAAGCACAACACTCCCACTGAGATGACACAACACAGTCGTCACTTTCTTGAGCCGCACCTCTAAGTCAGCAATGTGGTGGATAAGACATGAAGAGATGCGTGACGCTGTTTGTACCCACAACACTCCAGAGGTATGTTTTCTATGTGTTGAACCGTTTTGGTTGTTGTAAGTCCTGGAGAACATTCAGCTACCTGTTAGGCTGAATAGTGCAGGATTCGACCCATTGTTGTGTGTGTTCGCCACCGGTGAATGCGCAGACGTCGGATCAATCCACGTTTGCATAAAGCCAATCTGGATTTCCGCAAGACATCCCTGGATTTCTACGGTGCATATGTAAAATGTCGCTGAGGAAACAGTCGGAAATCACAAATGTGACCTAATGAGATCCAACTGCCGTGTGTTGTGAGTGTGAGTGGTTGAGAGTAAAGCTTTACCCAAAAACCCCAACGGCATCAGCACTTTATGTCTGCTTGGTGACAGACCTTTTGGTAACTGTGTGTGTGTGTGTGTGTGTGTGTGCAGGTGTCCTTGTCAGTCTTGGCAGTGTTTACTCCAAGATGCATTGACACTCATCTTGTCATCTGATGACTAAACAACAGCCCCAAACAGTGAAATGGGCCTAAAACGCATCTCATGATATTGGAAATTGGCTGATGTTCAATTTGAGACTCAACAGCTTGGACTTGTTGTTGCTCAACGTCTTTGTGTCACTGCTTTTCACATGACCATTTATTCGTAAAGGGTCCAGTTAGTGTAATTTGTCAGGAGGATTTAATCAGAGATGCTTGGTGGTTTTTGTTTATCTGGGCTAAGACGTTTAGACACCTGCTTCTAGAAGGTCCTCACCACTTTTCCAAAACTCATCTGGAGTATTTGGTGCAACTTACAGCATGTCTGACTCTTGATGTCGGACTTTGTGACTGTTTTTTTTTAGCAACACTACCTAATTTTTCTGCCTCGTCATATTTAAATGCATCTAAAATGCTCTGCGTGCAGCACCTGGCTGGCGAAGTACAGTTTTACCACAGCACTTAAACAAACGCAATCAACTACCAAATTTCCCCCAAAAAAAGATTGATATTCTGATTCTGTGAGTATCAGGCTGGTTCACTTGTGACAGACGTTCTAGTGAAAGGATGCCAGGATTGTTTCATAGGAGGCCAACTGGGGGCGCTGTCATTGATAGAATTGCTATTTTTTTCCTCCATTGTAAAAAGTCAGCAGTTAAGTTTCCATAAAACGTCCTGTGATTAAACTTTGAAAGGTGCTTAAGAACAGAAAAGTTGCTTAAGAACAAAAAACCTAAAATATGAGTGTGTCTACACAACAACAGTTGTGCGACTCTCCACAACAATGTATTGGCTCAGAGGGTGATGCCGCCACCCACCATATACGCACTGGCTGGAGGGCAAATAGAATAGACACTGACAAATAGTCCAACAGACTGTGGACTGCACCTTCCTCCGCATGCAACACTTTGTCTGTGGGCCAATAAAAAGTTGGCCCATAAACAATGTCTGGGCCAATGGGAAATGAAGCTGTGTTCAGCATAGTTATGTTGTAAGGTAGCGCTACATGGCAGTGAGTGTTCAGTGAACAGTCAGTTCAGACACTCACTGCTAGTGCCAGCAAGCAGGAAAGATGGCTGCACAGGCGTTACAACTGTACGATAATCGTCTCAACTTGTGACCTAGAAAGCCGAGCAAAGTCCGAATGGTTGGTTTTAGCACCGCAACACGGGAGAAGTCCATCCACAAATCCGCAAGTTATCATTTTTCATACCTGGTGTGTTAGTTGGCACGGCAGTAACGCAAAAAGACATGTTAAAGAGCTGAAAAACTTTTCATTGTTGAAGAGAATCACGAGAGGATTGGAGGAATTACCGTCAACTGGGAAGTGGTCATTATTTTTGTAGGTGAGCGAGGGCTGCTGTAAGGAACGCTGCCCTGAGTCAAGGACGAACCCTGGGAACTGCTCATCGGTCACGGGACATGAGAGTCAGCTACATGGGAGTTTACTGCGCCAACCTGTGGCCATACAACACTTTGCACCTTAACTCCAATTTAGCTTCGCTCAAACATTTTTCGCACGTGATAATCTGCACATTGAATGGCGTTATGGAAACTCACTAAATGAATCACTGAATGTGATTCTGAAAGTCTTTTAAATAATTTTAAGGTAGAAAAACTACATAGTGTTGCTAAGCCGTGTGATCTAAATAAAGCCAGTGTAGTGTGCGCTTTGATTGTTACGAGCAAAGTGTGTGTGTGTGTGTGTGTGTGTGTGTGTGTGTGTGTGTGTGTTTTACTGGTTATTCAAATATAGACATACTGTATATATATCTGAAATATATATGTACATATATATATGTATGTATACATATACATATATATATACATATATACATATATACATATATATATAGTATGCATGTATATTATTGATTGATTGATTTGCTTTGTAAATATCAAACACAGTACATATTTGGCCTCCAGAGAAACAACCAAAGCACATTCATGGGCTCCAGACGAAGGTGTGGACGAGGTGTGGCTCCTCAGTTAGTGGGGCCCGGGTCTGCTAAAGGCATGGTGTGCAGAACCTCATCCAGCAGCTGCAGGGCCCGGTGCAGGTGGACCTCCACCCAGCAGGGGGTGTGCTTGATGCTCTGCCGGGGGTAGTCGGGCCCCCAACCCTTGACGAAGCTCAGCCGCAGGATACACAGACGCCTGAGGTCGTCCACGCCGATCCCTGCCGCTGCAGACAGACCTGTGGGCCACAGGCAGGAGACAGAATGACATGACTGATGCTGAGCCAGAGGCAGGAGGATGACATTCACACGGTTCTTCCCACGGTTCGCTATGCATCACGGTTTTGGCCCACAGTAATGGTGCAGATATCTTATCTATCTAGTATACCCTAATATAAAACTACTCTGACTAGCAAAGGCAATATTGTATTGTAAAAATAAATAAAGCACAGATATAATCCAACCACAAACTTTATTGAAAAAAAAACTGCACTATCAGATCAAATTAAACAAACATAAAACCCCACAAATTAAATATAAAGTTTATGACTATCTAATAAAAATCAACAAAATTTTAACCCATTCCCAGCCAATTTCCATTTCCATTTCACTTTATTGGGCTGGAGCAGTTCAAATAATGTATGATGGGATTTCTTTTCCACAAATGGTGAGATATTAATTTTTGTGGGTTTTTTTTTTTTGCCTTTTTGGCCCTTTTACTGACCCGTAGTCGGCCCCACTGGGGCCGATTTCTGGTAAGAAATAATAGTTGGACAGCCCTAATATATATACACACACAGACACACACATATGAGAAAGTTGCGTCATGACTTACTGATTGCGGGTGCGATGCCTCCGACACTGCCTGGTCCAGGGATGTTTCCAGCCACAGCAGCAGCCTGCGCAGCAGCAGCAGCCTGGGCTGTAGCTGCCTGCTGCTGCATCTGTCTGTGGCACTGACGCAGGTCAAACACCTGGCCAACACACAGGCAGCGTCACCACAGCGGCTTGTACAAGAGATCACCACTTAGCAGCAGCACGCCAGTGCTGAACCGGCACATTGCTTCACTGTACGCTGACACTGACTGGTTTGATATGTGCAAATTATTTTATGATTTTAAATGTGATTGACATGTTTGAGGAAAAAGGGAGAACAGAAGTCTAAAATAACATTTCAACATAAAAGTGGCTGCAAGTGTCTGTGTGAGTAAAACGACACACACATGATCAACAGTCATCACAACCTGGTTGTAAAACAGTAAAACACATTGTGTGTGTGTGTGTGTGTGTGTGTGTGTATATATATGTATGTTTGTATATATACATATATATGTATACACACATATACATATATATAGACCTATATATATATGTATATGTGTGTGTTTATATGTATGTATATATACAGTACACATTCATTCATTCATTCATCTTCTATACCCGCTTATTCCAATTCAGGGTCACGGGGGTCTGTTGGAGCCTATCCCAGCTGTCTTAGGGCGAAGGCAGGGTGACACCCTGGACAAGTCGCCAGTTCATCGCAGCACAGTACACATATATGTATATATATACATATATATAGAATATATATATATAAGTATGTATATATATATATATGTGTGTGTGTGTGTGTTTGTGTGTATATATATATACTGTATATGTGTGTGTGTGTGTGTCAGAAGAAAAATTATAGAATTCATCTGTAATTTAAAACCCTACATACATATATATATATATATATATATATATATATATATATATATATATATATATATATATATATACACACACACACACACACACACAGCATTGTTGCTCTATGGCTAATTGTGTTCACTGTGCTGCAGAGCATCAGTAACCTCCATAAGACAGTGTTGGCCCCTGTGTGTGTGTGTGTGTGTGTGTGTGTGTGTGTGATATGTCAGGAGAGGGCGCTGGAGGACGCAGACCTTTATGTAGGCTCCAGGGTAGATCTTGTGCACAGCGTCTCCGGGCGCTCGACCCGCCTCGCGGTCCAGGTAATAACTCTGGACGAACACGGCGTGGTCGCTCATGCAGCGCATCCACACGTCGCCCTCGCCGCGGCACTCCAGCTGCACGCCTTTCCCGATGTGTAACCTGAGGAACACACGACAAAGACAGAACAAATGAGCATGGATACACGTGGAACATCCTCTGGCAGAAGAAGCAGCTCCATATATTTTTCTTCACTGTGTTTTTCAAATTGGGAGGATGTTACAGAACCAGAGTGTTTAGTCAGTGTGCACACACCTGGCTCTCTCACTAGCGTCTGTGCGGTGCACGTTACTCAGCTGTCCAAGGCAGAAGCGGTCGCCTCCCGACGGGTCGACGTAACCGTCCACCGTCACCACGGGGCAGCTGGAGGGCACCTTGAACATCTCGCCCACCTCCACGTCCATTTCAAAGTAGGAGATTGAGCACCAGAACTCGGGCCCTGCAACGCAGACACAGATGTGAGCCTCCCACAGCCAGCTGGAAGCACGGCGCTAAGGTCTCAGTGATTACCACATCCCAAAGGATGCAAAATCTGTCCTCTGCATTTGACCCATCGCCCCCTGAGGGAGCGGTGGGCTCAGTAGTCAAGGTTGCAATTGTGGTGTTGGATCACCCAATGATTCCCTGCCAAGCAGGGAGGCAATGGGACCCTCTTTACAGTCTTTGGTCTGACCCGGCCAGGGATCGATACCCACAACCGACCAGTCCCAGGATGGACACTCTATCACTAGACCACTGAGCTGGTCTTAAAGCTGGTTTTAAAGGTACATATAGTAAATATAGTACATATAGTTTATTTTGTATTTAGGGCAACTGTCAGGCGGACTTTGTCAAATATATGGCAGCGCAAGATGGCAGCAAACTATGAGCAAGACCAGGAGTGGGCAAACTACGGTCCAGGGGCCATATGCGGCCCGTGATTTGAATGCAACTTTGCTTCTTTTTTTTTGCTTCATTTTCAATTGACATTAATTAAAGCAACACGTTTTCTACAAATCCCATGATAGACTGTTTCCTCCTATGAGGTGGCTCACCAAAACACTCCATCCATCTGCTGCTGCTCCGCTACCCCCCTCTGGCACATTTAGAACCCACTGTGGCCCACCAGTCAAAGAGTTGGCCCACCACCTGGTCTGGACTCTATTTATATTCTTATAGATATGAGAACCGTTCTAAAGGTAGAAAAACCAAATTACTTTCATTGCACTGCAAGTATACACTTTGGTTAAAGTATTTATTGACAGTATGTTAAGCTTTTACCAACATAAAAATCATAAATCAAGCCCAATTTTACACACGGGACCTTTAAGTCCTTCACGCTGCCAAGTTAACAACAGCATTTGCAAATATAGGGAAATAAAACTCAAAGCGCACTAAAACACAGCAATAGATTTGATGGCTGAACCCTAGAGCTTTACGCTATAAATGCAAGGCTTTCTCCACTGCTGCTCTGCTGGAATCTTCTCACCTGGATGGTTGGACACAGATGGAGAGAAAGACGCAGAGCTGTGATGCTGAGACCCTGAAAAACAAGCAGAGAACAAAAGTTAGAGGTCGATCAATACTTTCTATATGTGTTTAGACTGAAGTGCAATATGTTCTCTAGCCACTCTGACTAGACTCCTCCCACTGGGAGTTTGTCCTGGCGGCTGTCGTCTCACGCTCGCTCTGGAGGGACCTGCTGCCTCTCTCTTCGCTCAAAAGCGCTTTTAGACGCATTTGAATGTGATTTAGTGACGTATAAATACAAGCTGAGTTGAGTTGAGTTGATTTCAGAATAGAATGTTGTCCTAATCAAGTTTTTACATTTGTTTTTTGCAGCACTATACAGTAGAGATGATGAGACTTATTGGAGGTTAACAAACAACAAAAGAAAGGACTAAATCCCTGGAACTTCAATGATGATAGCAGTGAAAGAAGATTCTACAGCAGAGAGGAAGCTACCCCTGCTTCCCAGCAAGAAGGTCGTGAAGTCAAACCTGACTTGGACCTTCCTGTGTGGACTTCACGTCTGCCTAATGACTGCAATGCATGTGCAGAGACAAGTATGTTATGTTAACTAACAATTTTAAATAGTCTTGGGGAGTGGATCTGGATGCTTATTTGCCTCTGTGTGTTGGCCTGGCAATAACCTCCGACCCCACCTTTAACTTTGGGACAACTGAAGATAAGCTCCAGCCCATGGGCGACCCCGAGCTCAGACTGAGGTGGTAGAACATGAGTGGATGAACTGAAGCCAAAGCTCGACTCACAGTGGTGGTTAGGGTGGTGGAGGGGAGGTTGTTGGTGACCACGGCCGTTCTGCTGGGGTCCTACTGGAGTGTAGGAAGCTGTACTCCTGCCTGTCCAAACCGCTGCGTTAGAAAAAGCAGAAACCACAAAGAGAGAAAGACAGACTGTCATCCAGCGCACTTCCCTTCAAATCACAACGCCTTCCTTTAGATCAATGCATTAGTCAATCAAGTATGTTTTACAAACCATCCTTCCACATGAAGGCAATAGCCCAGTTAACTATTTGTTTGCATATATATTGGTCTTCAAAGGATTCTGATAATGCAAATGAACACTTGATTAATACCCAACTAATGATGAAGGAAACTCTCTCCATTGAAGTTCAACATATTGCAAAGACAAATTTTATCACACTGTGCACCATATACACACCAAATAATAACCTCTTATAATAATCCAATTAAAAATGTCAAAACTGAGTAAATCATTTTTTGAAAACATACATGACAGGTGTCCAGAACTGAGACTGATTTGAACCAAGAAGCAAATAAATCGGGCCATCAAGACAACTGTGAAATGTAGAGTAGCAGTAGTTTCACTGGACAACGCAGAGCAATAAGTGTCTCAAGTTGCGGACAGCTTGCAGTTGTTCTGCGGAAGAGGCATGCATTCCCAACGCCAACACAAATCACCAGCAGCAAGTAATAATAATCTATTAAAGGGGTGCTTCAGAATTTTGGACCTAATTTCCAAGTGAGCCGGTGCGCTAGGCTAGTGCAAGTCAATGGTTTCTGCTAGCCTGCCAATGAAAACAATCTTACCCGCTCCACAGTGCACAGTGAGGAAATGTTATTATCACGCCATACTATTGATGTAAATGTCTGCGTTGATAGAGTAATGTTACAAATAAAACTACCCTTGCATCACAGGCAGCACAATGCATTTTAAGGGACTATTTTTTTTAATATTATCTTAATCTCTTGTTTTATATTATTATTTTACCTGTAAAGCGACTTTGAGCACCTGAAAAAGCGCTTTATAAATAAAAAACATTATTATTATTATTATTATTTTCTCAGCAACGGTGGAATTTTGCAGCACTCTGCCTCTGCAGCAGCAGGTCAACAAGAGATTCCATAGTGCAGGTCATATCAAAATGCAATGCGATGCAAGGATAGTTCAACTATAACGTCATATAACATTATTCCATATATCAATAGTCTGGCATTATAATGGATTTGCCTTGGGTGTTTTGTAGACTGGCTAGTTTTCATTGGCAGGCTAGCAGTAACCATTGACTAGCACTAGCGTAGCACTCCACTGCTAAACCACATCTGCTAAACTAGAAGAACAGGATGAAATGAGGTGAAACGGTAAATAGCACACTGGCTCACTTGGAAATGAGGTCCGACATTCAAAATCCTGAAGCAAAACCGCCAATCCGGTTCTTTAAGGTCCAGTGTGTAATATTTGGCTTGATTTATGATTTTCATATAGGTAAAAGCTTAATATACTGCCTATAATACATTAACAAAAGTGTATAATCGCAGTACAATCAAAGCAATTTGGTTTTCCTTCCCATAGAATGGTTCTCGTATATATAAAAGAATCTCCATAGATCAGTAAGGGTCCCAGTGCTTTCAGTTAGCTGCCATTGTGCACCACCATATTTCTAAGGAAGCCTGGTGTGGACAATCCAGCTGCCCGACAGCACGTTTCGTAATGAGACGCTCATGTCTTCAAATAAACCAACAAAGAAGAAGGTGGACGAGGTATTCAGGTTTCGGAGTGCAGGCCACCGTAGTTCACTGGCAAACTCTGGAAAGGGAGTGAGGTCGAAAGAAGCTGCAATCTGAGATGTAACCACTTGATGTCGCTGTTTCTTCTTCAAAATCTCCCAATTTTACACACTGAACCTTTAAGCTTTCGTCTCCTTTAAATATTGACGAGTGCTCGTGCAGACAAACCCTGTGAAAAGAGAAGCAGGGAAAGGTTGCTGGGTGGCGACTCACTGTGGAAGGCAGCCTGATTCTGAGAGTGTTTATTGCTGTTGTATCCATTCTGTCCATGAGTGTGAGCGGGAGGTAGGGAGGGTTGCTGAGGGGGCGGCTGTGGCGTGGGCTGCTGAGGCGGAGGCTGGGTCGGGGTCGGAGGTCGGGGGGTCATCACCTGGGCCTGCGGAGACCCGGACTGGAGGCGGCCATTACCGTGGCAGCCCTGCAGAGGCAGCATTGCACTGGAGCTAGACACTGCAAGATGAAAACCAAAATCAAGCGCTGTGCAGCTTTAATCCACAGTCAATTGTCTTTCTTAGTTCCATTTAAACTGACGTAGTTTTATACTTTTATACCTTTTTTTTTAGTACTTTTACTCTCTTGTTCGATTTTATTCACGAAATTTCAACTTCATTCTCAAAATAGAAACTTGGAAAAAAAATTCTTTCTTGATATATTTTTTCTCTTAGTGTGGCCCTAATCCTCGTCCGTATTACACCGTGGGCCGCCGAGTAACAAAATGTCAATGCTCTGTATATGTTTGCATATGTTGTAGTATTGACAGTAAAGCTACCTTGAACCTTGAACCTAAAATAACTTCATTCTTCATATTGCCGTGACTATACTTGATTGTGTCACTCACCTTTGGGTGAGACTGGCAGGTTGGTGAACCTGGTGACAGGCGGGGGTCCGTGTGGCTCGGAGGGCAGCTGCTGCAGTGGCTGCACGTAGTGATCCGGCGGAGGGAGCTTGAGCGCTGCCTGGTGGTCGGACAGGGGCACTCCAGGTGGAAGGTCCATCTGTATGCAGTCGTGGATGTACTCCTCCTTGATCAGTCCGCTGGGGGCTGCAACCACAGTGAGGATATATGACAAAAACCTGTTTTCTTCAAGTCATATTGTCCACTTGCTTGCACTGCTTCCATTGTTGTGTATTACGCTAGAGTTTTTATCCAATTATATTTCAGCCAGCTTGTGTTGCCAGGTTCTTTGAAATCTGCCTGAGGCCTTGAGAATCAACATGGCAGGCTTCTGTTGGCTGTAGGTGAACAGATCGCAGTCAGCTGCTATAGCCAGTCAGACCTCGAGTCAGCGACGCCAAGGCCCTACGTTTAACAGTGATTGGATAAAGCACTTGTGAGAGCCTGAAAGACTGAACTAACACAGGAGTTCTGTTAGCTGCAAATACTGTGATGCGTTATTGTTCAATTGTTTTGTTGTTGCATGTTCCAAAAAAGAAAAATCAAATAATCTCTTTACTTTTATTTTGAATAACTAGTCACCCACTTTTGGGTCGCAGAGCTGTTTTGATTTGTTGGTTTGTGGGCAATTTCCCTTTATTTATTTATTTAGTTTGACATTTTAAAATTATATATATATATATTTATAGAGAACATGTGTATTTTGCAGGACACACAATTCAATTCAATAATTTCAACAATATATTGACGAGGCATGATAGAAAGTGGGCTAGCGTTTTTCTTTTTGTGGAATAAATTTGTGTTGCGACTTCATGATGAGGAAAACAATGTGTGTCCTGAGACTCCACCAGTCGAGAACCACTGCTCTGGTCCTATCGTGGTCATCATGATGTGGTACTGTAAAGGAACTCACCAGTATTTTGGAGGCTGAGACCAACTGCCGGAAAAGATGGAAAGAACAAAGAAGTTTTAAAAAAAAAAAAAACACCCCTAAAACAAGGGCACAGTGTCATAAATTCTTCTCTAGATTCTGCATCAGGGTTTTTTGTGCCATGGAGCGTTGACAGTGTCTTACCGATGCCTGGCGACACCACTCTCTCGTAGTGGTACGGGTTGACGCACACGCTGTCGTACTTCAGGTCGAAGGCATACTGGCAGAATTTGACGTGTTTGAGTTCGTTTTTGTGGAGGTCCGGCCAGCGCCACAGCCGCGTGTAAATCACATGAGGGAAACCCTTCCTGCCCGCCACCTGAGGGGGGAGGAGGGCTAGTTAGGAGCACGGCCGACAGGTGTGGAGAGAGGCGGGGAGTTCAGAGTGAAGAATAATGGGGGTGGTGCAGTGCACGAGTGTTAGGCGACGGTCAAAAAACCAAGAGGACGGTAATGATAAAAACTCCTCCATGTACAGTGCAACTCTACATAAGCGCACTGCTGCCATGCTACGAAAAAAAAAGGTCTCAGTGTTGATGATATTCATGCTTTTACAAAATAATTTCCACATTATTCCATGAAACTATCAGATTATATCATGATAGCGAAAGGCTCAGTATCACGTTATTACATGAACCTGTCACGTTTTTACAAGATAATTTTCATATTGTCACATGAAACTATCATCTTATTTCGAGATAGTGAAAGGCTCAGTATCACGTCCATGTGTTACAAGATCAGTTTATTTCATGAAACTACCACGTTGTTCCGTATTAGCGAAAGGTTTTTATGAGATAATCTTCCCTCCTGAACTTTTTTAGCGCCTTCAATGACGTTTATATTAGCATGCGTGCTTAGGAAACGTGCGCACGTTGGAAGAATAAATATGAAGTAGCAGGAGCTCAATGGGACTCTCAAACCGAACTTTACGTGCACTTTAATCAAATCGTGGAAATACGAGCAGTGCCTAGCTCTTGCCTCGTTTCCTTTAGTTTCAATTCGTCAAAATCATCTAGTAAAAATGTGAAAATTATCTTGTAAAAATGTTTAATTTTCCATGTAGTAACGTGATACTGAGCCTTTCACTATCACGAAATAACGTGGTAGTTTCAAGCAATAAGCGTGAACATTATCTTGTGAAAACGTGAAAATTATCACATAAAAACAAGAAGCTTTCATGCAATCACGTGATACCGAACCCTTTTTTCATTTTAGTAATTTAGTTTTTAGTATGGCAGCATTATGCTGACGTACAATAGGACAAACCAAGCAGAAGTCGTCCTTCCCTAAACAGGAAATACCTGCACGGCAGTAAATCACTGTTCCTCTCCTTATAGGACGGATACTGAACTGCTACTAAAGCCAGAGGTCATTTGTAGGAGATAAAAAGCAGCAGGTTGAGTCCAAGAGAAGGTCACTGCAACTGACCTGCAGCCGTCCGTCCAGCGTCCTCTGGATGGTGACGCACTTGCTGGGATGGACGCCGTTGGTGGTGATGGCCGTGATGAGCGAGTCCAGCTCGTCCTTCTTCTCCTTTAGCTTCTTCACCAGGCTCTCGATGGCCCGCTTGGCGAAGCCCTCGTTCTCGCCGCCCTGGCGGTGGCACATCAGGCTGTGGACGATGCTGAGGCAGGCGTCGTTGCTGCTAGGGGGTTGACCGACATGATGCTGCGCAAAGCCACCAGGGGGAGCAAGTGGGAAGGCAGTAAAAGTTCAGTGTGTAATATTTGGAGAGTTTCAAAGAAGAAACAGCGACATCAAGTGGTTGCATTTTAGATTGCAGCAGTATTTTACTGAAGTCCCCTTATGGACTCTGTACCCTCTCCCTCCTGAGCTTGCCAGTGAACTACGGTGGCCTTCGCACGTGTTATCTCGTCCACCTTCTTCTTTGTTGGTTTACACCAGCGTTTACCCTGATTATGAAATGCAATGTCAGGTAGCTGGATATATAAATATAACAACCTGTCTATGGGTAGGAAAATCAAGAAGAAACAAGGATACAGCTGAACCACTGAAAGGACAATGTCAAGTGAATAAAGCAAGTGTGCCATAATGTCAGTAACAGAATGTCTCTCCCTGTCTTGGCATTTCTCTGTAAATGACACAATTGAAGCCTTCTTTCTATTCTATGTGATCATTAGCACGAGCAGTGTCTGCTCACTGCTAATCGCTGTTTATTGACACAGGGCAGAGAGGAAAAAGAGGTTTTGTACGAACACGGGCGCAGAAGGACAAAACTAATGAATGAGTGGAATTGTCTAAATAGTTGTCAGTGCACAGAAACGGCTGCACAGTGACTTTTTCTCATCTGCCGACTTGTCGCATTTTAGTACAGCTGCCTCTTTGACAACGGCGATATTATGCGCTGGTATTAAACATATTTAAAATGTAGTCAAGTTATTTTAAAATTAAGGATTAACAAATTTAAAGTCAGGTAATGAGCCATACAGATTAAAAACTACCAGTTAAATTACCTCAGGAAATATGTTTGAGCTTCGAAAACAAAGTTCATAACATTACATTGTATGTCATGTTTTCTTTGTAAGAAAAAAAAAATCCTTGCAGAAAGCCCAATATAGAATCTTGGTCACCTACACACATACATCCTGGTCAAACACTGTGTTGCCAGGTTACAAGAAGCAGACTAACTCTAGCTCTCATATTGTTGTTGGTGGTGACAAGAGAAATCAAACTCTGTCTGGGAAAGTGTGCAAAAGAAAGAGAGAAAATATCAAAATAAGCTTATTGCACTGTGTGTGACTGTGATGCAGCTGAGAAACTGACACTGAGAAAATTGAATTTCCTACGGGATTGATAAAGTATCTGTCTATCTATCTATCTATCTATCTACCTACCTACCTACCTATCTATCTATCTATCTATCTATCTATCTATCTTCCTATCTATCTATCTATCTATCTATCTATCTATCTATCTATCTATCTATACTAACAATAAAGAAATAGACCGTCCAGTGAATATTCCATGCCATTTCATGGAAATAATTTCTGTGAGTATCCTCCACAAACACTTTGCAAACCGTGTAATATTTTTCATTTCCAATTATTGACCTTTGCTCTTAAGAAGAAAGTAACTCCAGCTTGTCAGACAAACCTTCGTTTTCCCTCAGAAACTGAACTCGCCTCACAAGTTTCCTTTATTCCCTCTGGCAGTGATGAACCTTCAACTTGTTGACAAATGCATACTGTATATGCTGCTGTTAAAATATTCGACAAAGTTTCAGGGGGATAAAAAGTACTTGTTTTTCTCTTGAGTAGAACAACATGTTTTATACTTTTGCATCTGTATGAGTTCAATAACAGAACCAATAGGTCGTGTGTGGGTTTCAAGTTTGGAGATTGGCTTTAAACTTAATATGGTTTAAGTCAGGAATAAAAAATAGACCCGGACAGGTTCTACTCAGCACCGTGGCAAACTCTTTGACTGGTGGTGCCAGAGGGGGGTAGCGGAGCAGCAGCAGATGGGTGGAGTGTTTTGGTGAGCCACCTCATAGGAGGAGACAATCTATAATGGGATATGTAGGAAACATGTTGCTTTAATGTCCATTGAAAATGAACCAAAGCAAACGTTAACGCAACCAAATCAGTGTTTTTGAAGCCCCACAGTGTTTAGCTCTTTATTGAAATGACTCTGAAGCCACTGGAAACATGGAGGAATTACAGCTGTTTGATGACTGACTGACTAACTAATATCATTTCTTAAAGTTCGGAGGGCCGGATTAGGAAGCTGAACGGGCCGCATATGGCCCCTGGGCCATAGTTTGCCCATGCCTGGCCTTTGTCATCTCCCCACTTTGTTTTTTGATCAGACTAAAGAATAAGTAAAACATTGAGTTGAATTTGTGTTGAAAAAAAAGGCATTGGTATCTTGTTCGATATTAAACTGTACATCAAAACCTGTTGCAATGTACAGCAAATGCCAATCTTTTAAAATTCTATGTGTACTAATTGTGCAAAAAAAAGGACAAAAGGGTCAGAACTCTGAAATTGCACAACTTTCACATGGACCAGTGTGTGTGTGTGATGCTCCCTTCTGGCTTCCTGCTTTGCTTTGCTCTCTCTGCACTTGCACCACGCTTCATTTCTTCAATGGAACAAGCGACACTGCTATCTTCAAGCCACTATAGCCTTCAGGTTGATAAAGCCGACCTCATGAATCACACACCGTCACTGTGAATTCATCTCAGGAAGCCTTCGGAAGCCTCAACTTCTTTAACTTTGTAATTACACAGACGTTACCTAGTCACTAGTCTTGTCTCTTAGAATAGTTGAGCTTCAGTCGTCAAGCGGCCCTGTGTTTTCAGTTGACTCTTGGAATAGTGTTGTTGCTCCGCTGAGCACTGCCAGTGACCTTGCACTTCTTACTTTGGCTTCCCCAACAGTAAATGCCCATTCCTTCTAAAACAACATTACTGTTGTTTTGTCCCTGTTGCCTCAACATGTGAGGGTTAGAAAAAGATACTGAAAAATCATCTCTGATCAAAAAAAAAAAAATTCCCTTCTCTTACAAATCCTGTGCTGCCATATTTCTAAGTGTGTAGGGACATAATGTGAAATCAGGGTCCAAGACGTGTCATGTTTCGTTGTGTCTGTTAATCATTTTTTTGTTTTACTACTTCACGTTTTATTTTTATTCCGGCCCGCTGAACTTGAACAAATCATAACATAACAGTCAGTGAGTAATAAAATAACTGCATTTCCTGCATTTTCTCAGAGCTAAACACCATGGGGCTTCAAAGACACTGATTTGGTTTTGACGCTTTGTTTCATTCTAAATTGACATTGAAGCAGCATGTTTCCTACATATCCCATGATAGATTGTTTCCTCCTATGAAGTGGGCCACCAAAACACTCCATCCATCGGCTGCTGCTGCTCCGCTACCCCCTCTGGCACCACTGTAGAACCCATTGTGGCCCCACCAGTCAAAGACTTTGCCCAGGAGGTGGAAGAGGAAGAAGATGAGGAGGTGGGGGAGCAGCAGCTGAAGGTATGGGTGGGTATGTTGGCAGGAATTCTACATAAATGAATAGGAGCAATTCAGACTAATTATGTATTTTGCGCAAGGACACAGCGACACGTGTACTGGAGGAACCACGAATTGAACCACTGAGTCTTCAATCAGTGGACAACCCACTCAACTGGCCCTATTAACCCTGCAACAGCATCACTTTTGCCCCATCTGTATAATGCACTGTGTGAGTGTGTGAGGCTGCAGGTCGGCCACTAACATCATTTACTCATTGGACAAACAGTCGAAGATCCACTTCCATTCTGTCGTCTGGACTGGGCTGTCAACTCACCACACTGGGGCCTCATGCAGTCAGCAAGCTGACAGTAACATCAATGTGTGTCCAATATGTCAGCTGTCGGCCTTACCTTGTGTTGAGCTGGTCAGCCAATGAGTGACCAGATAGTTCATTGGCATCATGATGGCCCAGCTCTGAGTCAGTCCCTGTTCGGAGAGGCAGACCACAGCATTAGTTGCTATTACTTTTTAAAAGTATTTTAAAAGCATAAAAGCATAACCTCCCTCTTTCTTACATCTACTATCAATCCAAACGTCACCTGAATGATACACTAGAGAGATGAGGATGCCTTTGGAAACACAAATTTTAGTGGAGGCACTAAGAAGGAAAATTACCATTTTGGGTCATTTATAGGTTTTAGTAATTCCATCATATAATCTCCATCCAGTTCTGCAAACGTTGTATATAACAATAGTGATATAAGGTAACTAGGTAACTCTATGCAGTTACTGTTTTGGCCATGTAGCTTGTATTCTTTCCAACTTGGGTACACTGATGATGACCATAATCAAACAAACTGAAAGACGCCACTATAGAGGTCAATGTACAATAGGTAACTGGTGATTCCTGTTCCCGTACTCAATGCTCTCCTCTGTGGAGCAAGCAGCTCATCTGTACTCTGCTGCGGAACATAAAAGTGCACTGCACTTATTAGGCGCACGTGGTGGTTGCAGTGCGTGACTTTATCAACACCAGCGTGCCACCCGCATTAACGCAATCCACCATCAGCCTATCAGAGGTGCATATAACACAAATATGCAAGACTGAAATGTACATATGACTGAAATGTGTCGAAATAAATTCACGATTATTAAATCTTTCGATGACACGTTCAGTTAAGGAGTTAAAAGAGAATTTAAAAAACACATAAACAAATAAATACCAGCTGTTTGGTCGGTTGCTTTTTGGACATTTGTACTCACAGATTGAAAATGTTTACTATATTCAAAGAATCAATTAAACACCACACTGAATTCTTTTCACAACAAAGTTATACACCTATAGATGTTTAATAAATGAGGCCTAGCAACTTAATTTGAGACAAGTATGTAGCATCATATAGAAGTAGTGAAGCGTATTCAACTTCCCATTAACTTGCTCTTTAATAATAGCCTCGCACTCCATAAACAGTTCAACATTCACACGACTTGGCTTTTGCATATTGGCAAAGTCAGACTCTTGGTATTTCTTTTGAAATGAACACTTCAGACATGCTGTATAGTGACTCATACAAAAGGAACCAAGATACTCAACAACATCAACATCATGGTTTATTACAGTTGCATGAAGCTGTTTGGCACAGAAATATCGAACATTCTGATCTCCCCCAAAATTTACCGGAAGGCCCAAACATCAAAAATCAGCACACGAACAGCTGAGCACTTCAATTAAACTTCAGTCAGAGATTTGTCAGCAAGACAAAAAATAGACCGACCCTTCCAACAAGCTGAGCCGATTCGGGCCATCATTGTACTAGTTCAACATGCGTCACAAAATGCGCATGAAACAGACAACACGTCTAATATCACATTCATTCGCCATAAGCTCCGTCTTCTCTGGGTGGCTTGACTTTAATCAGCTTGATAGCCGAGAGGTGTTAACAGTGGTTATCAGGGGTGGCGGGGATGATGCATAAAACACACAATTAACGCGTAATAGGGTAGCTCCGGTGCGTGTTGAGCTTTGGTAGCATAACATGAAAATATAGATTACTATTGCGAGAGATACAATGGGGTGAGAAACAATTGAATGTACCGAGCTAATCTGACGGAACTCGCTTATTTGGTCTAGTCGAGACACAAAATTGAGATAAATTGCTTTTTACTTACACATCGGCCGGGGTCGAGAGAAGAACTTGGGGCAGAAAAATCGCTCAGCTACCTGACAAATACTATCTATTGTGTTGTAGTCTGATAGCTCTTGTCCTGCGTGGTGTTAAAGGTGATGTGTTGATGAGAGCAGGTATTTCTGTTTATTACCCTGAACCGTGAAGCCCCCCACCGGTGTGACTGACGTGACGTTTTTCTCTGTGTGTCTATGTAGGAGCCTCTTGTGTTGCGTTCGCTTGCTCCCCAAACCCCAAGGGAAAAAAGAAAACTCTCGCTGAAACAGCTTAGCTTCGCTTAGCTTAGCTTAGCTCGATGTTTCCAAGTTGTTTTATCCTTTTTCATCAGTCTCACTGTCTCCTCGTGCATCCTGTCGGCTCTCCTCGCGCACGCCACAATAACAATGGATGAGGGGAGGTGGTGGGGGGAGAGGGAGAGGGAGAAGCCCGTGCGTCCGTGCGTGCGCGTCAGCGTCTCGACCGTGCCCGCCCCAAGCCAACCAATAGGCACCCGGGTCTCATCGGGGTCGCCGCTTCTCGGCCAATCAAGCGGCGCCTCTCAGCCGGTGGTGGGGGGACAAGGGGGCCGCCAGACGGCCTCTGTCTGGCTCAGTCTTGATTGACAGGACGGCGAGACTGTTTTTTTAAGGTGGCGCCGCTGAGATTAGCGCCCCCACATGCCCCCACCAGCCCCTCCCCCTACCTCCGCCCCCCACGCGCCCACCCCGAACATGAAACGCGCGCGTACGGGCACGCGAGCAGCTTTTAGATATAGCCGGGCCCGAGTGATGGGAATTCCGACTCTTTCCAGAGAAGAAGAAGAAGAAGAAGAAGAAGAAGAAGATTTTATTAATTCCACAATGGGGAAATTTGCATCATTACGGCAACAATACAGTAGAAAAGAATAGAATTATATTGATAAAAATTTAATAAAGAAATAAATATATGTATAAATATAGATGTTTGTTCCTTGTATAGAAGGAACAAACAAGATATTCACGTTATATTGACAGTTGGATTATTTTACAAGTTATGTACTCAATATTGACATATAAATGAGTTTCTTAATGCACCTATATGAAATCTAAGTGTGTGAGAAGTGTTGAGAAGATGATTTTGGCTTCAGGTGATGGAAGGTGGTGTCCATGATGGATGTCAGCTTGGCCAACATCCTTCCGTCTGCAGCCCCACCTCCTGGATGGAGTCCAGTGGACAGTCTAGGAAGGAGCTGGCTCTCCTCACCAGTCTGTCCAGTTTCCTCTTTTGAATTTCATCTAATTTAAAAAAGGGCCTATCCCCTCACCCGTCATTTACAGCTTTTCAGATGAAGTTACAACGCAGAAAAAATTTCCCTGAAACTGAACTACATTCATTGCAAAAAAAAAAACATGCAATGGTCATTTCATAGTCATAAACAATTTATTGAAACACAAACTCAGACAGAAAGACTTCAGTCCCATTTCATGTGTCCTTTTTTAGTTCGGCATTGTCTTGTCTTAATCCATCCATCCATCCATCCATTTTTAAATACCCTCTTCTTCCTGCACTCAGGATGTGGGGGGTCTGCTGGAGCCTCCCAGCTGTCATAGGGTGAAGGCAGGGTGACACCCTGTACCAGGGGCCACTTTATTAGGGCCACATAGAGACAGACAAAGACAAACAACCCTATGGACAATTTAGAGTTCCCAATTCAAGCCTGACTTGCATGTTTTTGGAGTGTGGAAGGAAGCCGGAGAACCTGGAGAAAACCTAACAGAGACAGGGAGAACCTGGAGAGAACCCAGCAGATACATGGAACACCTGGAGAGAACCCAGCAGACACATGGAGAACCTGGAGAGAACCCAGGAGACACATGGAGAACCTGAAGAGAACACAGCAGACACATGGAGAACATGGAGAGAACCCAGCAGACGCAGGGAGAACAAGGAGAACATGGAGAGAACCCAGCAGACACAGGGAGAACAAGGAGAGAACCCAGCAGATACAGGGAGAACATGGAGAGAACCCAGCAGATACATGGGGAACCTGGAGGGAACCCAGCAGACACATGGAGAAAATGGAGAGAACCCAGCAGACACATGGGGAACCTGGAGAGAACCCAGCAGACACAGGGAGAACATGGAGAGAACCCAGCAGATACAGGGAGAACATGGAGAGAACCCAGCAGACACATGGGGAACCCGGAGAGAACCCAGCAGACACAGGGAGAACATGGAGAGAACCCAGGAGACACATGGGGAACCTGGAGGGAACCCAGCAGACACATGGAGAAAATGGAGAGAACCCAGCAGACACATGGGGAACCTGGAGAGAACCCAGCAGACACAGGGAGAACATGGAGAGAACCCAGCAGACACATGGGGAACCTGGAGAGAACCCAGCAGACACAGGGAGAACATGGAGAGAACCCAGCAGATACAGGGAGAACATGGAGAGAACCCAGCAGACACATGGGGAACCCGGAGAGAACCCAGCAGACACAGGGAGAACATGGAGAGAACCCAGGAGACACATGGAGAACCTGGAGAGAACCCAGCAGACACATGGAGAACCTGGAGAGAACCCAGAAGACGCAGGGAGAACATGTAAAATCCACACAGAAAGGAATTGAACCCACAACCTTCTTGCTGTGAGGCAGCAACGCTCACCACTGCGCCACCGTGTGGCCCTTTAATAGAACCATGAAATGGTGATATCTTAGTCTTGAACAATTTATTGAAACAAAAAGTAAAGACAGAAACTTTCTATGCTTCAACATATTGTCATGTGTCCTCTTTGTGAGGTACAGTCTTGGTCTTGTGACATCAAAATGTGAACACTAAGACTGGGCGGACCATTTAAATACAAGTTGTCATTGAACCAGAACATTTAGCGGTTTGATCATGGATCAGGCACTTGTGTTTGTCACTTTTGGTGTTAATCACATTGTTAAATAAATAAATACATAAAAGCAAGTTAGACAGTAAAAACCAAAACACTGAACAGTCTGAAATGTATATATTTTTGTGTGGAGTTTGCATGTTCTCCCCTAGTTCCAAGTGGGTTTCTTTCAGACGCTCCAGTTTAGTCCCACCATCAGGAGCACATTGTGCATAAAATTCAGGTTGGTATTGTCCTCAGTCGCAGCGTCTTAGTCCCTCCATTCTGATATTGTAATTATGCAATAAAGCTTTTTCATTATTACTCTGCTGTCCAATTCACATGTAACGATTACAATGAATGAATGATGAAATGAATTCTAGGTGCATTCTGGAGTTTTTGTGAGTAGTGTATCACAATAAGCAAACATGTTAATGAAGGACTCACGCAGCAAAAGCACATGCTGCAAGCAGCGAACATGGAGTAAAATTAGAGTTGCCAGAAAGCTGAAAATGAATCACCAGCAGTGATACCAATACTAAAATACTACATACTAAAATGGTTATAGGTCAGAAAGATTTTGCATATTGGGTTAATACGGTCTCAACTTGTGTTGATCATCTTGTGTGATCATCTCAACAACAAACATGCAATACCTTTGTCCATCACTGATTTCCAAGGAGAAAAAACTTCATGTACATTTGAACAAACTTTTCACACCTCTGACTGGCACAAAGTAAATATTTCTTTAGACCAACAAAAATAACCACGCAGACTAAAGGTGTTTAGTCTACCAGCTATAGTTACTGGTCACTTGCTGCTTTTTATTGAGTACATTAACTAAACATTGTACCATTATTTACAAGCCTATGTAGCTACACATTAGAAAAAACCTTTCAAACAAATTAGATTTGTAAACTTGTGTCTTTATAATCCCCTTTCACGTGAAGCTCTGTTTAGTTACAAGTCAGTAAGAACTGGCAAATCTTGAGGTTCTTCACTTAAATAAAACTTGCTTTTGGGCACAACAGCAGGGGTTACATGTACTTATGGAAGCAATAAAGTGAATTGTGGACGTTCACCGTCACCAAACCGTTGAATTGCAGAACAAGAAGGTTGTTCGATCACTCCTCAATTTCAACTCTGGCCTTTTCGCGTGGACTTCATACTCCAGCGTCTGCGTAGCTTTTCTCCGGTGTCCTCCGGCAGTCGTTGAAACATGCATGTTCAGTGAATTTGAAACTCTATAACTGCAAGCGCGGACGTCGTCTGCTTCTCCGTGTTCTTCCAAAGGCAGGGTCAGGGTTTACTGGGGGAGCGGTTGGCAAAAACCCCCGAAGCCTCCAGCATGGTCTTTCTGCGTGCCGTCTCCTTGGCCACATTGTGGTTGAGTCTCCTCAGACGCTCCTGGATACACAGTATGCTGGTTCATTTGTTGTGAGTGGATCTGCGTTTTAGCTTCAATGATTTTATGGTATGCTAGAAATTAGTGTGACAAAACAAACTACCCAGTCAATGCAGACAAACAATTTGCATTTGATATTATCAGCATATATATGTTGGAGGTTTATCACATAAACCAGCTTGCAGTAGCTTATTCCGACTTTCATTTTTTCTAATACTTTGCATCAACACAGGTAATATTTCGATCTTAAGGGTACAGAACCACTCGAAGTCTGGTTGAATGAAAACTTTGTTTGGCTGCTTTCTTTTATTCATTTTGGTACTTTTTGTACTTTACTCCTTTTAGTAAAATGCATAACTTTCTCAGTCCACAAACAACACATATGCAGAGTCATGACAGTGGTTCACAAGGAGATCACCCTATTGTGAGACTGTATTAGGCATGAGTTTGAATAAATCTACAGCGTCTATGAAGGTGACTTGATGAAAAAGTTCTCAATAGCTTGAAGCTTTGACATGCCAATAAATATGGCAAATAATAGTGACAAGGAATGATATACAAGACAGAGGCCTTAGTTTTTTGAGTTTGCTTGGATGCACTTGGCTGCACCTTTACAAAAGTACTTCCTCCCTGAATACTGTGTCAGGTGTTAGACTGAAGCCATAGACCTTTGTTAGCTTGTTGGAACTGTCTCCTACCGTCAAAAAAACAACAACATTCAGTCATGGAAATACATTATCCAAATAGTTTTACAAGAGGACTCCCATACGTATGCGCACGCACCTGTGCATTCTGAAGAATGTTGTTAACCAGCACAACTCTCCTCCTGGCATTGAGCAGCTTCTTCACATAAGGATCCAGGTCTAGAGCAACCTTCTGATGTTCATTTATCCTGCACAGCTCTGCAAAAATATTTGACAAAATGAGTGTATCTTTTCAAAAATAAAAACAAATCATTCTCGGTTATTTGCTTTAGAGTTATTTACCTGTGGCAAGATTGTCAATATGTTCCCTCAGCTCTACTTGACTTTCCCTGCAATGAGTGATGTCATTAGTACAAATGCTTTTTTTCTCAACACCAGCCATTTGCATTCGTTGAATGAACTAAAATAAAATTGTGTTTTTTATAAAGGGTGTTGTGGATGTTAAAATAGCTCAATTTGACTGTTTATTAGAATGTTGTTAGCTTGATTTATAAACACTGAAACCGCCGCATATGATTAGCTCAAGTCACGGGACAGTCAGGCGATGTTGTTCCCTAAACAAGCGAACAAGGTTTGTCCTCGCTTCAAACTGCACAGAACAGAGAAAACATGACGAGCAGAATTTACCTGACTGAGTGTACGTGCAGGTCGAGCTGTTGAATCGCAGGCTTCAGGAGGTCTAACAAACCCTCGGCGATGGCATCTTGGCCAGGTGAATTCTCAACAACAGCCACTGCAGCCATTTTACTTACTACTAGCAGCGAACCCGGCTGTCACCCAGGCTAACCGGAAATACCTCACCGTGACGTCAACGTCATAAGAAACTCACCATTTTCTCTCGGAGGGCTACTAGTTAGCAGCACCATTTTGAGGAGATCGGCTTGCGCTCGCCTCACTTTCTACTTTTGTTATATTAGTATTAAAGCTTTTATTAGAGTCTTTTCGTCGCCAAGTCAGCATTCTAACCGACTACAGGTTGTGCAGGACGAAAGAACAAAGCCAGCAGACTTTAAACAAAAGGCCTCAGCGCACCGGGACCTGCTAACGCTCATTAGCTCACGGCAAGGCTTCTGGCCGAAGCAATATTCATCGTAAGTTAACTTATTTTCTAACCATATATTTTCCTGTATTTACTATGTTTAGTAAACCGTCACGGCAAATGTCTTTAATCGTATCATTTTGACAAAATGGGTCACCACTTTGGGGCCTTTTTTTATAGGCAGCACCGCCCCACCGACAGCTGTAGATTACTCGGCTTTTCCTTTTAAAATGGCACATCAAACACGCCATTGATGTTTTTCTATTTTAATTATCGATTGGTTTTATTTTCTGGGTATATGTGAACGTCCCGAATTACACCATTGGAATTTCAATTTTGGTTAGTGACCAACCAGCTGCTAAGTTTCGTTTCACACGAACTACATGTTGCAAGTGAACGCACCATCCTCACTTCATACGGATTAATCTGCTTTTATTGCCTCAAATATTGTCCGTGGATTTGACCTAAATCGAAATTGATTGATCAAACGGCCAAGCTCGGTCAACTGATATTTGTTTTTCTGAATAGGTTAAATTGCCAGAAATAAACAAACGTGAACCTACTATTTCAACTTGGCCAATACAACACTCGCTCATATGGCGTTTTGCTATTTGCTCCTCAGTAGTTCTGTTTCATCAGCACTATTGTACTGTTTAATCATAACGAATGCGATCTAGTCTGCTAAGCAGAGATGGTGTTTCATGGAAATATTTACAAGACAGGTGGTGAGGGCCATCTATAGCCAGTTGTCTGCCGACTATGAGCAGGGAGAAAGACTTTGACCTGGCTGCCCACCATCTGTAAAACACACTGACTCATCCACAAAGTAGTGCAATAAACCCTTTTGTGGCAGTTAAGACCTTTTTTTTATGCCAACAATTTACCATTTTGCACTGCTAATAAACTAGTGAGCGCTCAATCCCTCCGACTGTTGGTCCGTAGGAAACATTGAACCTCTCAACCTCCTTCCAAAACAATGCAGTAATAGCAGAGTGGAGCAAAGTGAGATGATTAATTGTATGTTTTATTTATCTATTTATTTATTTATTTATTTTTTATTTATTTATTTATTTTTAACATGTAAACCACAAAAAACAGAAAATGAAAAACAAAGTCAAGCCAACAGCGAAACAGACAACAGATCAGTACAAGATGAATAGTAATAATATGTAATAACACAATGTGTGTGTGTGTATTTTTTCCTGGTTTTAGTTAAAAAAAAATGTTTAGCTCATTCTCAGTTTTGTTTTCTGCCCCATTTATTTGCAGGTTTGAGCAGCAAACTCAGTCTGCCACAATGAGCGCAGCCTCCTCCCAAAAAGTCATCCTGAAAAGCACCACCAAAGTGTCGCTGAATGAGCGGTGAGGAGCCACGCACCTTGTCAGTTAGACACCCGGGGGGGCCGGCCCTGCTCAGTGGAATGCTTCTCTTGGGAAACCGGACCCGTCGTGGATGTTGTTCTGAGTGTACCACCACCGCCACCGTGTGTGTGCACTAATCATTCTGCTCCGACGCTCCTGCCTACATGTGTAGTGACATGGAGCTGAGTGAGCTCGGCCTGTGTGGGCCGTGCACACGAGTAGACAAAGGGGAAGAGTAGTAGTCATCACACGGTCTGCCTTGCTCAGCCCGAGGCGACCAGGCTAATGCCCTGCAAGAGGCACTAAAACCCCCCCTCTGCCCACCCACTCTCTTAAAGTACATGGCACAGTATACTCCACGTATACGAGACCTCTAAAGAGGGGAGGCGGTCGAGGAGATGGAGGCTCAATCTCTCCTGCTGCCTTCTAAACGTTTCTCTCTCAAAGCCAATGGAATTGAAGCACATGGTCTTTCTGTGTTCCTGTCTCTCTGTGGCTGCGTTTCCATGACCGTTTTTCGCAAAACAAAAGTTGTTTTTTTTTCCCAAAAAATTTTGACGAAGTACAATTGCGATTTGCAGGCGTTTCCATTGAATGGTGTGAAGCTCACAAGCCGTAATTCTCGTGACCCCGCTTGGAGGAGGATGGAGGTACAAAATTCCTTGTGTAAATCTGCATCTCCATGATGTTTGCTGTCCAGAATGGTTGTTATATTTTTCTCTTTGATGACTTGTAAAAAATATTCCATCTTCTCCTCCGTCCAGACATTCTGAGCCATTTTTAACTGGAAGTGAACTGGTCACGTGACCCCGTACGTCACGTCCGCTGACGTGTAGATGCAAAAAAACTTTTGCGATATTCCTCTGTATGGATACGTGTGGAAAAACCACCTCATGAGAGCGTCAAAACCTTGTAGCCAAATTTGAGAGGTTCTTCCAAGTTTAGTGTAGGCGATATTTAGGTTTTGCGCAATTCTAGAGGTCATGGAAACGCAGCTCCTCTCTCTCTCTCTCTCTCTCTCTCTCTCGCTCTCTCTCTCAAAGTCTGTCACAGACCAGCTGCTCAGCCCTAGCTTGGACGTGACAAAGAGCCCCCCCACCTCCGCCCCTCCCCCTCACTCTGGAGGCTCTTGCTGGTTTGAACCAGCAGTCACGGTCCATGCTGTAAGTGGCTGGGCGGCCCAAGCACTCCTCGTGTCCGGGGCCTCTGCTGCTGCAGCTGCACCACAACACCCACAGCCAGCCAGCCAGCCAGTCAGCCTGAGGCCTGTAAGTGGCTCATTGTGCTCCTCTTCTAGCACCTCTGTCTTCTTCTCTTCTCGCTCTCTTTTCACTCTTTTAATTTGATTTTTAAATAAAAAAATGTGGTCACCATACGATTGAGAGAGAAGTGCCAGCAATGATGTACGTGACGAGTGAGCCCCAGCCAGTCTGCGGCCGTGACAGATTGACTTGATGTGGAACCCTGCTTCCTCCTCTGTATATCCCCTTGTCCCCTTCTTTACTTCCTCCCTCTTTTCCCCTTACCTCTTAAGCTTCACTAACATGCTGAAGAACAAGCAGCCCACAGCGGTAAGCATACGGGCCACCATGCAACAGCAGCATTTGGCCAGTGCCCGCAATCGGCGGCTGGCCCAGCAGATGGAGAACAGGCCCTCGGTGCAAGCGGCACTCAGTCACAAACAGGTGAGGGCGACGGCTCCGCAAGACCTCTGACTGCTCATCCGCCACACCGTGTCACAGTAGAAGGCTGGAGATTAACGTATACATCCAATCACTCGCACTTCTGTCTACAGTTAAACCTTGTCGGCATTAAAATAAGTAGGGATGCACCAGTACCACTTTTTTTAGTAAACAAGCAGAGAATGAGTACTTGCATTTCATAACTCACCAGTGCCAAGTACTTAATAAGGCTATTACACATTATAGTGTTACTTTGATTGATTTTCCCACAGATGTCCTGTTTGAACAATTATCAGCTCAGCATGTGTTTCTAGAACAGGGCAACTGCCACAGCTTTGACTGCAGTACAAACACTAATTTAGCAACATTGTCATACATATACAACTGGTATCGGTGTCGTGGTATTGGCATGTATTTTACATGTTAAGTACTTGACACCGATACCCGGTCCTGGTGTTGGTATTGTGCATTCCTAAAAATAATACGAATGTAATTAAGCTATTGTCGGGCAAAAAAAAAAAAAGTTGAACTATAACTATTCAGGTCAACAGGGTCACGCTTTAAGTGGGTGTGTGCACTTTGGCTCGTCTCCCTGAAGATTGACTCGTTAAATTGTCCCCGCTCTGTGCTTTGACTCCTAACCCCTCGCCCTCCCATCATCATTGGCCATCCAATGACTGTTGCTCAGAGCCTAAAGCAGCGACTGGGAAAAGGCAACATCCAGGCCCGGCTGGGTCGACCCGTCGGCGCCATGATGCGCGGAGGAGCGATCGGAGGCAGAGGAGCCATGCGGGGGATGATCCGAGGAGGCCTGAGAGGGCGAGGGCGAGGAGGCGTCCTGAGGGGAGCGCTGGCCCTCAGAGGTGCGTTTCACTGACCCAGCACCAGTGTGTGTCAGTCAGTCTACTCGGTGTTGTCTGAGCGGAGTTTCTGACCAGCTGGTTGGTTGGTTCAACAGTTTACTGAAATGTTGTATTTTTTGTTGTGTCATCTGTGAAAAGATTTTAAGGAAGCCCTCTGTCAGGCTGTGCAAAATGGCATCTAACTGGGACCAAGACACTTGATCTATGTATATACAAGTCTCTCTCACACACACACACATATATATATACACATAGAGCGAGGATCTTGTTCTAAGGGTAGGAAAACCAAATTACTTTTATTGTATTGTGAGTATACACTTTTATTCATGTATTTATGGGTAGTATGTTAAGATTTTACCAATATAAGATTCATAAAGCAAGCCAAATTTTACACTGCAGCAGCGCAAGAAGCAGCGATTCATTCCAATAAAAACTCAGTGATCACTGATAAAGTGATGTCTTTGGGGTGCACAGGGAAGCGGATCGCCATGGGGGTTCCCATGCGAGGCCGCGGAGCTGTTGGTCGGCTGGTGATGCGTCGAGGCGGCCGCAACCGCGGTGCCGTGGCTGGTGGCAGGGGAGGAGCCGTTTTCCGCGGGGGGCCACGAGGAGGAATTGCAAGAGGTAAGATAGATGAAAATCAGTTTTGTTTTTTTCCTGATTCGGTGGCTTTCTTATTTTTGAATTCATGATTTCATTCTCATCTTCACCACCACAGGCCGCGGCGGACTGCGCGGTCGTGGCGGTTTCGCCGGCCGAGGTGGACGTGGTGGCCGAGGCGGTCGGGGTCGCGGCGTGGGTCGACCAGCAGTCACTCGCGAACAGCTGGACAACCAGCTGGACGCCTACATGTCCAAGACCAAAGGCCACCTGGACGCTGAGCTGGACGCCTACATGGCCCAGGCCGACCCTGACGGCATGGAGTGATTCTCTTCTCCTTTCTTCTTCCGTTATGGACTTTGGAGGAGAATCACATCTAGAGACACTGCAAAAATTTACACCTGAACTCAGAATTACAGTTTAGTGCATCTAATACCAGAATAATCTGCTGAGAATAGTTTTGAGTGGGAGATGCAAGGCTTTTCTTTTTTTCGACCAGCAAGAATCCAAGGCATCGCCTGAATGTGCACAAGATCTCATCACTACTCAAACGACGACAAAAACCCTTTTTAATTCAGGAATAACCACGTGAAGGGATGTTTGTTTTTTTTGTCAAGTATTTACAGATGTTCTGATTTTGAATTCCTTTTTTTGTACTTTTCATTTTAAAAGACCTTTTAGTGTTGCCCTGTTCCTACCGTTGGAGAGTTAATTATTGTCTTGTGAACATTTGCAATGCAAAACCTCCTGAAATATTTCTTTCAAAGAATGTAAGGAGTTTTTACGCCTGTCAAAAGTTTTGTTTGTATTGAAAATTCAACGATGATATGTTCCTTACATTCACTGAATTGTCAAGAAAAAAAATAAAACGGTGGTAGCATTCTTAGTTTGTATTGCCAGAATTTGTATTACATTATGTAAATCTAGTAAATTATAATCTGGTTACAATGCCAACAGCAATTTCTTAGTGTGTCCTTTTGCATTTTTAAATGCCCTCAAGTAAAATGCTGACATCAGATTTTTGTTAATCAAATTGATTTGGGTCTCAAAACTTTTTAAGGTTCCTGAAGCAAATGTCCTCAAAACCTGGGCTGTTATTGTCCAAGCCTCTGCTGATGACCATTAATTAATGACTGCCAGCCTCTGTTTGAGGCAAGTTGCTTATACAGTGCTGTATCTTGTTCTACCAACTCATCAGCATCTCATCAGCATCTCATTTTCCATTATTGCAGGGGGGTTACTGCTAGTGTTCAGTACATTTGCATTTGAAAAAAAATTACATTCAAATTTGAATGTAAATTAATGAGGCAAATCAAGTTAAAGAAACAATTATGAGTGACCATGCAGACGAACCTAATGGCTTGTGACACTTTATGGATGGTGTGTCAACTGAATGCGTCAAGGTCCTGCAGATAAGAGCAGCTGGTAGAAAGAAGTCCCTCAATCTGAGGTGTTGATTTGGAAACGCCAACAATTGCCTTTCAGGGGGGATCCTGCCTCGGTCTGCACTCCAATTCTGCTTGTCCTGATTATAAAAAAACATTGAAATGCTAGTTCTTATATGCCCAACAGCACAACACAGACTGTATAAAGTCACATTCCGAGTTCAATAAGACGTCCCTAAACGGAGATTTTCACAGACAATTGATCTTTCAGGGGGAGGCAGTGTTTGTGTACCCACTCATCTCCATCTCAAATATAACCTGCAGCAGCAGATCAGATTATACATTCATCATAAGTTTCTGTGACCATGTGTTCCAGTAAGAACTGGATCAGCACCATGGTACTGAAACCCCATCATGAACTCTGACTTATACTGTGTTTCGGTGCATGGTGGTCAAATGAATGAGTGGTTTTCTGGCAATTCAAGTTTATTAAAAAGTGACTGAGTGAGTGACTTTATTTTTAACTACAGGGACATGGTACAATAAACTATAATCCTATTGAATACGTGTGTGTGTGTGTGTGTGTGTGTGTGTGTGTGTGTGTGTAATTGATGTGCCCCATCGTTGGCTTCCTGGGCACATCAATTACACACACACATACACAAGCATCAATACTCAAACAACAAAAATTGTTGTGCAAATACGTTTGTTCTTTTAAACTCTACTTTTTTCCCTAAGATTCTTAACACAAGATCTTTGATTTGATTTTACAAGAAAGTTGAGTAGGGACCGTCAAACTTAACCAATTATTATTATTATTATTATTAATAAATAATAATAATAATAATAATAATAATAATAATAATAATAATAATAATAATAATAATAATAATAATAATAATAATAATAATAATAAGGTATATGTACAGGTCAGTTTCATTTTAGCTATTATGTCTGGTAGATATTCCTTGTAGGGGGAATGGAATGTTTAACCCCTCAAAAAGTAATTTTCACACAACGTTGCGTCCGAAAACTGTTTAATGAAAGAGAAAATGAGAAACTTCCGGTATGGTGGCCGGAAAACGTTTGCAACTGTCGTAACATCTCGTATAAAGGAGTTTGCGGCACTGATTTCTATCTTTTTTACCTTCGCTGTGTGCTGGGATTGCAGCCACAGACAAGTCGTTGAAAGGTAAGGGCAATTTCGCAATTCCGCAGCGTTAAAAGAAAATTATGCAATTGAGAGCTTTGTACATGACGGCCTGAGTCAACTACGTGTAACTCGTTTCGATGTTTTTTAAACCGGATGTTTCATGGAGAAGTTCGGGCACCACGTTGTCTCTCACCGAACATGTTGCTTAGCTTCTGGAGCTAGCTAGCTGGTTGGCGGCTGCCTCCGCTACTACCTGATTAAAATGTCAATGCTGCTCCAAATTTAAATGATAACAAAATCCTGTCGTAATTTCAACCCTTGTTCTGTGTGTTTTGTCCAGTATGTGAAGTATTATCTCCGCTTTGCTCGAAGTAATGTAATTTTGTGAATTGCGGGCAGGCAATCATAATTCGCCTCCATGGCCTCATAAAATTTGTACAAAAGACCACACAATTTGAATGCTACTCCCGTTTTGTTTTTTCATTACAAACAAAACTTTTAACAGGCGTAAAAACTCCCTATATTCTTTAACGAATATTTAGGTAGGTTTTGCATTGCAAATCTTTATTAAAACAATTGTTAACTCTCCAACGATGGCACCAGATTAACACTAAAAGGTATTTTAAAATGAAAAGTACAAAAAAAAGAAGAATTCAAAAGCAGAACATGCGTAAATACTTAACAAAAAGTGTATATATATAAAGTCCAAGCCTGGACTTTATATGCTTCTGTGCTAAAGGTAGTGAGTGATTGATTGCTTGACCTCAAATAATTAACTAAATCTAAAGATTTGTGCCACAAAGCTTACTAGACGATGGGTTTGTCCTGTGCAGTGAACTGACCCACTGGTAGCAGTGGCAGAGAGGACACATCAGGTTTTGCTTTCACCCCAGCACTACTGATGGCTGAATGGTGACAATGAGGCCTGAAACACAAGACAGTTGGAGCATAAAGGTTGCTTTGAAAAAGCAAAAGTAAGCTTCTGAAATGTGAGCAAATCCATCTTTTGCAGATCATATTCTTGTTACTGAATGTGATGGAGAGATACTGTTCTTCTGGTTGTGACTGGGGAGAACTCTGCTACTGCTCGACCTGCTCATTTTGGACATGAGGTAGGTGGAGTTTTTATGGCTGAGAATTTCTGTCCAATTATGTTGGGTCACTGTAAACAAGTAAATATGAATGACAAAACAGTGTTGTAATTTAAAGGTCCAGTGTCTAATATTTGGCTTAATTTTTTATATAGTTTTTTACATTGGCGAAAGGTGTATAATTGCAGTAAAATGAAAGTTATTAGGTTTGCTTGCACCACCATATTTCTAAAGAAACCTGGTGTGGTCAATCCTGCTGACTGACGGCGCATATTGTATTTAGACTGCTCACGTCTTCAAATAAACCAACGAAGAAGAAGGTGGACCCAGGTATCTTGTTTGTTCTTCAAAATCTCCAAATATTACACACTGGACCTTTTAAAGCAAAATGGCGCTGGAGTGTTTAAATGGAAACTGGACCCAAGTGGCACAGCATGAGCCCTGGTTCTGTGCAGTGAGCTGCTGGGCGCCTGCAGTGCACAGAGCACTTAATTCTCTTGCAACCCACTGCTGTGTAAACCGCAGCAGTGTTACTATTGAGAAATGACAGCTGCTATCATTGACGTCTTTCAACGGCGACACATTTAACATGCGTGTGTGTGTCTGTGTGTTGCAGGTGCTGACCTGAACGTCCTCATCCTGAGAGGTGAGTTGCATTGCGGAATTCTTCTCTAGACTGATGCTGCTGCTGGTGGTGGTGATGATTGGCTTAATATGTTCAACTGCTCTGAAGTGTGATTGATAATTGCCTCTCTGAACCATGTGTTGCACTGATGACTCTGGCATGTATTGAGAGTGTGTCCTCACGCTGCGTCTCCCACCTGCAGGTGAGCTTCCTGACGAGCACCTGAGGATGGCAGCACCAACATGAAGTAAGACCCTTGGGGTTTCCCACCCTAAGTTCAGTACTTATTTAGATATAAGAATATCCACAGATCAATAAGGGACCCAGTGTTCCCAGTTGGCTGCCATCTTGCACCACCGTATTTCTAAGGAAGCCTGGTGTGGACAATCCAGCTGCCTGATGGCTTGTTTCTTAATGGGGGTGAATGCTCGCGTCTTCAAATAAACCAACGCAGAAGAAGATGGACCAGGTATCCAGGTTTGGGTGTGCAGGCCACCGTAGTTCATTAGCGAACTCAGGAGAGGGGGAGGGAGAGTAAAAGATGTTGCAGTCTGAATTGTAACCACTTGATGTCGCTGTTTCTTCCTCAAAATCTCCAAATATGACCCACTGAACCTTTAAATCGACTACAGTGAAATGTCTGAGGGACGAGTACAGGAAAGGAGTGATGCGTGGGTGATGGGTGATGATGGGTGCGTGGTGACGGCACTGTTGGTATCTGCAGCCAGTTGATTGGTCAGCTGGGTTGCTCACAAGCCAGTGCAAGACAAAGTCAACATCTGGCATCGTTGGTTCCACTGCTGCTGTGCTCTGGTTCCTGGTATATTTGTTGAAACACAGGATCGCATCCTAATTCAAAATAAAAACCGAAGCCTTTGTGCATTGGTGGTTGGATGTAGATGGCATGTGTGCGTATCGTCACCAAGAGAAGAACTTTTTTTGCGAATCTTTATTTATTAGGACAAAAAGTACTCAGACTTCTCATCCCTTCCTGAAATTTTCCAGATTTTTCTACTTGACTGAAAACAGAGGATGGATTCCTTCTCATGGGCTCTAGTGGGTGCTCCTGCCCAAGGTCAGAATCAACGACTGCACCGTTTTATTTATCTCCCAATGGAAGGTTGAGGTTTATCCCGACAGACCTTTCACAGTAGGGCCGTGTCGTTGGAAATGCCTCATAGAGCAAATCTGTAGTTTCGCTTTACCCACACATTCTATACCATGAATCCTGTGGGATATACTACAAAACAAACTATCTATATCCATCCATCTAACTAACTGTATCTCTGTTTCTGACTATGTATATCTCTACCTTTCTATATCTCCATCAAGCTATACCTGTCTCTATTTCTATCTATGTCAGTCTATTTCTATAGAGCTATATCTCTCCCTCTATAAATAAATAAGTTTTCAGAAGTAAGAAAAGACTTGTTCAGGCTTAAACCCTGTTATTGTGACTGTATAATGAATTGACCTAAACCTTCTGTCGTCAGGTGATTGCAGCAGAGTGTCTGACGGTCGGTTGCCCTGACGCCCTGTGCTGAGGTGGAATCCAGCCTCGTGTCTCCCACGCAGGAAACACCCAGCAGACGGTGAGAACGGGTGACGGTTGGTTCCCTGGCAGCAGCAGCACTGTTGGTATCTGCGCCCAGTCGTCCCGTCGGCCGGTTCGCTCAAAATCCAGTGCGAGAGAAAGTCAACAGCTGGCATCGTTGGTCTCGCGGCTATCTGTGCTCCGAGTCCTGGTATTTTTGTTGACACATGCTCTTATTGGTAGCGTCACAATGTTGGAATGTGTGTTGGCTTTTGAACAGTGACGTGCAGGGAGGTTCATGGGTAGTGAGGCAGCGTTACAAATGTTTGAACCTTATAGTAATACTACCAATAATGGCATATTTGCCCATAAACTAGCAGCCTGACATTTAAAAACTGAACCAAAAAATAAAATGAAGACATTTTTCATCATTCTTTTCAAACCCATATTTGGCCATAAGGAACAATGCATTTCTAGCAGTTTAGAGAGACAGTATTGGCCATTGCAATTTCCGACTGAATCAATAGGCTACTCGGTAAAAAGTGGATTTTAATTCAGGCCTTCACCAAAATATTCTTTTGAAAATAACTTTTTAGTTTTATTTTTGTGATCTGATGTTTGAAGCAGATCTTGAAGCTCCACCTTTTAATTAATGAGATCCTGTATTAAATTAAATACATTAGCCTGTCTATGGAAAATTAGAGTGCATATTACTGTGCATAATGAACAGGAAATACAAAAATTTTACAATTTTGACTATGTAATCTTGGACAAAATTAGATTTAAAAAAGTCAATATTAAACATGGACCAGCAAACTAAAATTGAAAATGAAATGCAATACATTGTTATTTCTTTCTGCCTGACTGCACGGTGCCCCTGGTGTTGAAGAGCAGTGAAATCTTCCCATGGGGAAGCGATTGGTTTGAAATAATGGAATTCTCACCTTTGAACTTGTAGGTCCGTCCTGCCTTGAAGGGGTGCTGCTACTGGTCCCACCAGGGTTCCACCATCAAGGTGAAGGTTCGCTATTATTACTGAGATACCCTGATTGTCTCCACCATGGTTCTGTCGGGTCATATACCAAGGCTTTCAAGATTCTCTGTTCTTGACTTGCTGTGGAGTTGACCATAAAATAAATCCTCCCAGTGGGCTTCTGAAGCTGTCAGCTGAGAAGACCTGCTGGGAACACCATCTGCTGGCCTTTAATGCGTGTCAGCATTGAGTGTTGTGAAATGAATGTGATTGATATTGTACATTTGGTTCAAACCACCTCATTACCAACTGTTAACTTGTATATAACACTATGTTTGTGTTGTAGGGTCTGGAGATGATGGAAACGACTGAATGAGAAGCACTGGAAAGAAATGGACACTCGATGAAATGTATCGCGTTGGCAAATATGAAATAAAATGGAGTTTTTACAAGTCTGACCTTGCCTTGACTGTGTTTGTTGGTAAAAGTGTGAAGTGAATCCTTTAGTCAAACCATAACTGAAAGTTGTTTTCACAGTCCAGTGCACAGACTGATTCGTAGCACAGCACAGTGCAGTACATCACGAATGCATGAGGTGTCCAAAAACTTTTTCCATCGTGTTGTGAGTGAATGTGGAAAAACAGTTATATTATTAGTTAACATCAGTTATAAGCAGCACAGGTAAGTGTATCAAAGGAAGTAATACTTGGTATTGCATGCAAATGCATTAATAAAATATGAGAATTATATTTAGATTTTTGTAAAAGTTGGGACTTGGACTTTTTGGAATTGCTAAATATTTTTCAAGAAAAAAATCGCATCCAAAATGGAATTTCGCGGTGGCGAGGTTCTACGCACTCGCCACCAGGGGGCAGCATGTGGACATGATGGCTGGCCTAAATGAGCAAGTGTGTTTCTTCCTAAAAAAAAGAGCAACTCCACCCACCGCCACACACACACACATGCACCCTACAGCTTTAACTCCTCCCTTAACCTGTATGACTGTTTAGCCCAAGACTGAAGAAAGTGTCAGGATCAACGGCACACAACTACTTTGATGAATTGGAGTAAAGTACATGTATGTACTGTATATGTAGCATATGCAGTATATTAACTGCATGGCCGCTATTACTGCCCATGCTGAGAGGTGGTTCTTGAAATCTCCTGGAGGCCCAGACCAGTTCAAGATCACAGCGGTGTCAAGGCCGAGGTCATGACTCTGGTCTCCAGTACCACACTAACACTAACTTTACCATATGATGCTTCAAATCCTACTCAGCAGAGAGATCCCACACTTTATTCATTCATGAAGAATTTATTATACAACAAAGGTGGTCATGTTACGTACAAGGTACAGTGCTTGGAATACACAATTTTTTTAAATGTCAACATAATTAACTTTTGTTGCCATGTGCATCAAAACCTCAATGTAATTGTCATGTCAGACCAAAAATGAATTAATTAATGTTGAAAATATGAAAAAACCTTGCTTTGATTTTTTGTTAAATCATGCTAAAGGTAAAATCGTGTGATGGTCAGATTTTATACTGCAGCACTCACTCACTTGCTGCCTGTGAAGAAGATCCTTGCTGTGTCACACATGAACAGATCTAAAGGAAGGAAAACCAAACTACTTTTATTTCACAGCAATTATACAGTTACACAAATATCAATGGCTAGTATATTAAGCCTTTGCCAATAAATCTTGACTGATTTTACACACTTTACCTTTAAGTCTTTGTGTCTACTACTACTTCAGAGTAACCGACCTAGTTGGTTGTTTTAAGATTGAGATCAGTGGTGAATGAATGAGGAACCTCTGTGCTGGTACTGACCTCTGTCTCAACCTGCTCATCATGTTTATTGTGATTTAGTGTTACATGTTTACATCTTGGTTTATATTTAGAGTCAGGACAACTGAACTGCTGTCTTGTGGTTATATAACCCGTTTCCATTTCAGCACTTGTGGATGTTGCACGTATCAAGTGACCATATTCTGCACCCCTTTTTTTATTGCTGCTATAAAATAGTAATTGACTCGCACCAGGGAGAGCAATATCATATCTATGAGCACTATGGGAATGATTCACCCGCAGCGCCAAGAGATCTGGGCACAGCATTCCTTTTTGGGTTTTATGGTCTGCCACATGCTTCGACACATCTAAGAAGAAGTGGGCTAAAGTTCAGAAGGGAACAATGCCATCTTAACACATCCCAATAACTAATCAAGTCCACGCTTGCATCAGTAGCTGTTGATACTGGAGCACACATACAAATAGGCCTCATGGTTTAAACAGTGAACAAGTGTAGGTACAAGGCGTAACAACACAACAGTTTGGTCAAGTACAAGGCTGTGAAGCCGCATGGAGTCGATGACCAACAGCCATGTGCGCTGTTTATATGTGTCGACTTACAGTAGACCCCTGACTGTGTCCCTGAACCTGTGACACTATTTTGGAAACCACGTAACCACCTTACATTATGATACAATGCATGCAAATCAATCAAATTTTATTTTAAATATGCCATTAATTTCATGTATTCAAAAAAAGACATTCATAGACACAATGCCCATGACCGTAATAGCAGTGAACATACTGTATGTACATTCCCCAACACATCCATTTTTAGCCATAGCTTCTACACCGGGATAAAGATGCTAAAAGTGTAGCTCGAGTGAACAGTGCATGAAATGTACATTAAACAGCTGTTTTTACTTCGCCTTGCCTCACTTTGTGTCATGTGTCTCAATAATCTGCTGCAGTCAGGTTTTCAGAAAAGAAAAACAGGAACAGAAACGGGAACAAGACCAAGAATGCAGAGCAATTTTTCATGACTATGAAGGATGAAAAAGATACGCACTTTGTACAAAAGTCTCAAAACACGGAGGAAAAGCAAAAAGAATAACACAAAATAAATGTGAGAAACCTGGTTTCAGCCACTTCAATGTACTTGTTCTAATCGCTGTGGGTCAAACTTTTCAAGGTCGCTTTTGGTATGGAAGATGAAGTCATGCTGCTGGGTTCTTGTCAAAGAGTTAATTGAGTCAGTTTTCAGAAGTCTGTGCTGTTCAAGCATATTTCTTCTTATAAACACAGCGTCTGTGTTATTTCTCTTCCTGGCAAAGATTTCTCCCTCATGAAGATCAAGGTAGATAACATCATTAAAAAAAAGACCAACACACTCCTAGAAGTAGTTTGTTCCCCTCACAAATAATCAACTATACACAGTTTCGTAACATAATACCTCACTCTTTTAAATCAGACACGGTTGCAACAAACCAAGACATGGACTTCTTTATCTTGTGTTGATGTTTGGAGAACTGAGATGAAACAGCTGATATTTATTGGAAGAAAAAAAAAATCTTCCTCCAGGTAGACCAGTGAACCTTTTTATATGGTACCAAACAAGTTTTGCTTCAACACCAATTATGGAACAAACAAAGCTTAATACTATACAATAAATAACTTAACAATGGATGAAGTACAGCTGTTTTATGACTTTATGACTTATTAAAATCATTTCTTCAAGTTTCGACGGGCCGAATTAAAAAGCGGGCCGTAGTTTGCCTGATTTGCCTGAGCTAGCAGCTAATGAAACTAGCTGGCAACTAATGGTGGCCACATGCTATGAGTCATTACTAAGGCGGTGGTGTCAGGAACTGTCTGTTTTTCTCAGGTGTTTACAACAATTCAGCGCATCTCTCTCTCTCTCTCTCTCTCTCTCTCTCCCTCCCTCCCTCACTCACTTCCTGCCTCCCACGTCCGCTGCTGCTGAGCACGAGCCGCGGCGGCATGGCCACGCGGTGTTCACGCGTCGCCCTCGGCCGCCCATTGGCCAGCCGCGACACAAACAATGGTTCTCGACCAATGGGAGCGCTGTTCACGCTCCGGGCCATGCGATTCACTCAGGCTGGTCATGCGCTGTCCTGGCTGCCATATAAAACCCCCCCACACTCATCTTTTGTTTACAGCGAAGAGACGAGCGAAAACCGAAGGAAGTGGCGGACCTTATCACTCCATCATCGTCGCAACTCTTTATTTAAAACCGAGATAGGCAAAATAAAAGATTGCCAACATTCTCGACTACTCCTACTACTTTGAAAGCTTTTATTCACCGTCATGGTAGCCATGGCCAAGAAGGTGAAGACCTTCCAGATCGTCTTCACGGAGCCGTGCAAGAGCTTCTACTGCGGCGGGGACGCCGTGTCGGGCCGCGTGCAGGTGGAGGTGAGCGAGGTGACGCGTGTGTCCGCGATGAAGCTGCTGGCGCTGGGCTGCGCCAAGGTGGAGTACGCCAAGGGGAAGCAGCGGTGCCGCCAGGAGGCTGAGTACCTGCGGCACCAGGAGACGCTGCTGCTGGACGGACAGCCCACAGGTACCGCTCACTTTCTGTCCGTTTCTTACTGGAATATGGTTTGTGTTATTGCCGCTACTCTGAGTGCTATTACTACTACTGCGACTTCTGTGACTCCCGACCCACCGAGTCTCGCGACCATGAACTTGACTCGCGTGTTGTCAACAACGTGTTCCACTGTCTCAGTGATGTAACGCAGCGCTTCCGTGGCTGTAAATGTTGGTACTTGAGCTCGAGCACTTTAGTGTTAATAGAATCGGCTGTTGTGTGGTCAGGTACAGGGATACGTAATGTTGTTTTTCTTTACCTTCACAACTTTTTACACTGCACAAGACGTCAAATACATGAGCAAGATATGTCAGAAAAACACGCTAAATAAAAAACATGTTTTTTTTATGAAAGGCGGCTATTTTGAAGAATTTTGTTGTTGTTTGACACTTATTGTTTCCTACAAGCCAACGTGTGTTCATACGTAGTTTTATTGCCTTCCGTGAGAAACTGCAATGTCAATATTCATGAGAACTATGTGTTCTACTATGAACTTGTTTTTTTTCCACCATTCTTAATGTTTTTTTGCATGTTGATAGTGACAATAAAGTACTTGAACTGGAACACAAACGTTCCATTCCCGGTTCTAGTAGTTTCTACTACGCTCCAACTTGCACCAAGCTGCCCCATGACGGCAGCCAACGTGTTTTCCCCCTCACATTTCTCACTGATTGAACAAGTCTTCCTTCTGATTTCCAGATTCTGATGGCTCGGTTATCCTGAGACCCGGCAACAAGTATGAGTACACCTTCGAGTTTGTGCTTCCTCAGCAAGGGTGAGTCTCCTGTGTCCTCCTCTTCCTCCTCCTCGCTGACATCACGAGATGACTTTCTCATCTGACTCTCACTCCCTCTTTGTGCTCCGCAGGCAGCTGGTTTCCTCCTACAAAGGGAAATTTGGCTATGTGCATTACTATGTCAAGGCTCAGCTGGAGAGGCCTCGGCAGGCCCCTCTGGAGTGCAAGAAGTCCTTCGAGGTGGAGGAGCCTCTGGACGTCAACACCCCAGACCTGCTGGTGAGCTCAACCTTCACTTTGGCTTTGTTTTATTGGACCTTTCTGTATTTCAGGGAAAGTTGTCTTAAAAATAAGTTTAAGCAAGATGCGGATGTTAAAACAAGTATTTGACTGCGTTGGCACATCCATCTACCACTCAAAGTCACCCTGATCCTGACCTCTGTCTTCTCCTGCAGTCTCCCACCGGCGGCATGAAGGAGAAGAAGGTCACCTGCATGTTCATCCCCGACGGCCAGGTGTCGCTCAACGCCAAGATCGACCGCCGCGGCTTCTGCGAGGGCGAGGACATCTACATCAACGCCAAGTTCGAGAACACGTGCTCGCGCATCGTGGTGCCCAAGGCGGCCATCATCGCCAAGCACACCTACCAGGCCAACGGCCGCACCAAGGTCTTCCGCCAGAAGCTGTCGTCCGTCCGCGGCAACCACATCATCTCGGGCATGTGCGACGCCTGGCAGGGCAAAACCATCCGCGTGCCCAAGATCAAGCCTTCCATGCTGGCCTGCAACATCATCCGCGTGGAGTACGCTCTCATGGTGAGGCACCGACTCCGAGAATCCAGTCGCAACTTTGATTTGTTCTGGTGAAAAGAAAATGCAACGCTAAAGTGCTAGCACTAGAAACGTGTTCTAGTAAAAGCCCTCAGAAACAGTTGGTGTGAGATTATGCCAGGTCACCGAGGAACCACAAGAGGAAACCAACACCTACTGGGGAAGGTGGACCTCCACCGCCCCATGAGGAAACACTAGAGATAAAAACTAAGCTATATACAACAGAATTGAATAGAAGACTTTACTTATCCCACATTGGGGACATTTGAATCATTACAGCAACAATGTAGTGGAAAAGAAGGATCACTTTTATTAGTTAAAAAGAACTAATGGAATGAAATGACATATTTATAGAGTAAGAAAAAGGCAAGACAATTACATAAAAAACAATAGAACCAAAAAAACCCCACCTCACAGCTGAGGGAGAGAAGGATACAATAAGATAACTCCTAAGATAAAAGAGAGCTAATTAAACAAGTCAATAAGATTTAAAAGTTAAAAGACAACATTTATTGTGACAGGTTAAAGTCAATAAAACATTGTGTGTTATATTGATTTAAGTGTAAGAAAGGAAATAAACAACATAAGACAATAGAAAAAAATCCCTTTACAGCTGAGGGACAATGGAATAGAAATACTCATGAGCAGAAACACAACAGGATACAATGAAAGAAGCCTTAAGATGAAAGAGGGCAAAGAAAATAAGACCATTGGATTTAAAAGTTCAAATACAACATTTACAGTGGCGGGTTAAGAGAAGTCAGTTAAAGCCCAAACTAGAGAGCCGAGTCCTGAGCCTCCCTGTGAAAACATGGCAAGGAAACATTATGGGATGTCTTTGAGGAACTCGCACCTCATCTCTGCGTCACTGTGCTCCCTCAGATCTACATCCACATCCCCGGCAGTGAGAAGCTGGTGCTGGAGCTGCCTCTGGTGATCGGCACGGCGGGGCTGGGCAGCCGCAGCAGCAGCGTGAGCAGCCAGGAGGGCTCGGTGGGCTCTCTGAGCGAGGCGTCCCTCAGCTGGCTGTCGCTGCGCCTGCCCTCGCAGCCCCCCAGCTACTGCAGCTCAGTGGGCGGCCAGCGGGACTGCTGCCTGGAGCAGCCGCTCACGCCGCTGCTCAACGACTTCGACGACGACGACAGCCCCATCTTCATGAACGCGCCCGTCTTCCAGTACCCCCCGCCCCCCGCGTACACCGAGGTAGGCCTCCGTCTGTCCCGCCGTCTGTCCAGCAGCTGCAGTAGATGGTCTGCTGCACTGCTTCTCAACTGGTAGAGGCTCAGCACCAAGTCCCAAATTTATTCCACAGCACTCAGATTTATTCAAAATTTACACCTCCAGTAAATTAATAAGAGATAATAAGTAAGTTTAATATAAATATTGAAACTACTGAATTGAATTGTTTTCTCTCTTCATATATAGATTTAATATGCAATGTTAAAATCCACGACCGAATCCATACAGCTCTGCGACTCACTTTTAGGTCACGACCCACCAGTTGAGAAGCACTGATCTAATTAGATTCCATTAGTTTAGATACAACTTTATTGTCGTAGCACATGTCACAAGTACAGAACAACCAACCAGAGTGCTTCGCTGAAAATGCATTCATATTGCCAGCGGTATCTGCACAATATAACAAGTTAGCAATGTAGAGAAGAGATCAGTATGAATAGTTGTAATTCTAATGAAAGTGTTTCTATTTCTCCTCCATGCAGACGGAGGAGGAGCTGAACGGAAACTCTCGCATGCTGCCAGTCTGCTGAAGCTCCGGCGCTGCTGGGACCATTCACTTAGTCATTCATTCAGTCATTCATTCGTCGAAAGCACTTAAAAAAAAGAAGAGGAGCGGAAGGTCCAAACTTCAAAGAAGACGGACTGGGTGGAAGACAGAGAAAGAAAGAGAAAAAAAAAGCCAGCCAGCTAAACGCTTCCCTATGCGACTGACGGTGCTACGTCAAGAGTCTTCCTCCTCCTCCTCCTCCTCCTCCTCAGGGTCCCTAGGAGACACTCTTCCTCCCTCCCTCTCTTCCTCCGGGGGTCTCTGACCATTTTCTCGTCACTTTAAATGCTGATTTGACTTGTTGGGGTGCTATTCACTCGCTGTGTCATTCTCTCTCTGTCCACCAGGGGCGCTATAGTTCCCTCCTTCCCTCATTCCTAGCAGAGCCCCGTCAAACAAGTCGCTTCACTTTATCCAGCGTTTTGCTGTTGTGTTACTCCACTTTGTCACATGTATTGTTGTTATTTTGTTAGAAATTGCAGCATGTTGAGAAGAGCAGAAGAGAATCTTTCCTGTCGTGCAACATCGAGTCGCGTAACATCCATATTCTAGCTGCGCGTCAAGTGTTTTTGTAAAGCGTTCCTTTAATGTGGTTGCACTTATTGATGGATGCCTTTGTATTTTGTGTGACTACTGCCCCCTGCAGGCCTCCACACTCCTGTTCTGAACAACGGAGGACTCACGCACACACACACACACACACACACACACACACACACACACACCACCCACACAGAGTTTGGGTTTGATCATTGCCAGTTTGGAGACTTGCTTTGCCTTTTCATTTCACTCAAAGTGCCAAACACATAGTAGTCAATGTGCTTCAGTGTGTGTATGGACACACACTGCTTAGTGGCTCCTCTCGCCGTTGGTTCCTTTCCTCCCAGACACGACTTCCTGTTGTGTTGTGTTCAGGGCACAAAGACAATCACTGCTAAAGAATGTTGTGTATGAATGTTGTCGTTCACAGTGCATCTGTGATGCTTGACAAGTATCTTTGTATGAAACCCCATGGGTTTTTCCTTTTTTAAATAAAGACCTTTTTATAATATTCACTTCATCTGCACTCGTTTTTCTATCATTCTGGCATCGATTGCTGTGATTGGCTTCTCCTTCACTTCCACTGCACTGGAGGAATCCTCCAATGGGGCTTTAAAGCAGCTCTAGGTAACTTTTGGACCGTAAACTTATGATTCCAAACTCAGTAAAGCGGTAGATAACCGATTAATAGGATCAATGGTGCCGCCTCGGCAGCGAGAGGGGGGTGGTGCCGGCTGTAACTGCACTGTGTAACTTTGAAGCACGACCCGACACGCCAGACGAACCACTTTACGGCAACGTCACACGTTTATTTAGAGGCGGCCTTACATACTACTATTACAAATACATAAGATTGTAAAATGACGGAATGGAACCCAATAAGTAACCTCGATGAAAGACGAAGTAATGAAAGTGTTTGTAGCGAACTCATAGCAAGCTCAAGTTACCTAGAGCTGCTTTAAGACTGTGATAGGAGGTGACTAATACAGTTTTTTTAATTATTTTATTTCATTCATTCATTCATTCATTCATTCATCTTCTATACCCGCTTATTCCTATTCAGGGTCACGGGGGTCTGCTGGAGCCTATCCCAGCTGTCTTAGGGCGAAGGCAGGGTACACCCTGGACAAGTCGCCAGTTCATAGCAGGGCTTATTTTATTTCAAATATACAAATTTGACAAGGCTATTAAATAATTCCTTAATATATGAAATCACAAAGAAAGACAATTTAATGAAGCAGAATTATGAAAACACAGAAAAGCAAACAATGGACCTATTGGAAACGGAGTGAGAGGAGGCATAGCTCGTTAGCTCTAACCCCTTCATCCAAATAGAAATGTATATATAGTGGGTAGATTGATGGTGTGTAGCCAGTGAGGCTGAGGAGATCATATTATTTTTTGCTGTCAGATGTATTGGCAAAATGCAAAATACATTTGACTCACTAAAATTCATAAGATTCTACACACCAGAAAGTATCAAGGGTGGGTTATTCTCTGCCGGAACATCAGTTTCTCTCGGTGCTGCTCAGCTGTCCCGACATTTTCATTTTTCCATTTGCTTTAGTTTCCGATGAAACTCAGAAACTTGGAATACTGATTTCTCAATGTGGGTCGGCCTCCAAGAAACTTGGGAAAAGGAACTAAACTGTTTTGCAACCGGCATTGAATTTGCAAATCAACCATTGAATGAGTAGCACAGTCCAGTGTTGCTGCTTCAGAGGCAAAGCAGCCGCAGGACTGAACTGCTGCTGTTGGCACTTTCTCAGTATTTTCTGGGCTCTTGTTACTGCTGCTGCTGCTGCTGCTGCTGCTGCTGCTGACGTCACATCATTTCTGAGAGCCAAAGATAAAGAAGCTGTTTATCTTTTATCTCTGAGAGGCTCCTCCTCTCTTCAGTAGCAGCAGCATCACTCAGGTCTTTGGGCAAAGTATAAGCATATATAAATATGTATGTATGTATATATATATATACATACTGTCGATAGATAAATAAATAAATAGATATTCATTGCCAAATCATATGATCCAATCCAATTCAATACAGTCCAGAGCAATAAGATGGAAAATCATATTAATTTAAAGAAATAAGGCAATAAAAAATAACATAAAATATTTGTGTAGTATAAAACGAAAAAACAACATATTTACATCTTATGGACAATTCCATTTACAGCTAAAAAGATGAAATTTAGAAAAGTGCTCATTTGTACAAGTACATGACAAGGTTAAAGAATATGTACAAAACGCATACGCATAAACAAATAAAACTACATACACGTGAACGGGAGGGTAATTCACAAACATTGAAGAAAATTAGAGTCAACGTGATATTTCAAGATTTTGTTGCCGTGAAGTAGAGTTGGAAGTAGTTCCGTGTTGTTCTCTGTGTATGTGTTGGCACTGCAATCAGAGAGTTATTACATGGTTGAAACACTGACACCCAGCTGATGAGTCAAATGACAGTGCTGGTGTTTGTATTGTCATGACTCGCTGCTTCCTTCACGAGGACGTTTGTTCTTGGCTTCATACCGATGGTCCAAATTGATACTATCAACCGGTACCCACAGTATCAAATAAAGTCCATCATGCAATTTGATTTATTATTTTTATGGCCTTTTATCAACAGCATCAAAAATCTAGACCATAGGGGTCAAACTCTGGCCCGCAGGCCAGATTTGGCCCACAGTGTGATAATATTTGGCCTGTTAGGCCAATATAACGTCACTGCTAGAGCTGCTGGCCTGCTGCTATTATACAGCACATGTGCCACTAATAGGAAAACTCCCAGGATGCCCTGCTCAACCAGGACAGAACGTTCATCGAAGGATTTTATTATTATGACTTCATTGACTTATTGTTGTTATTTTATTTTTCAATGTATTATCAGGTTGCTGTTGAAATTTTAATCAGAAGGCTGCAAATATAAAAGAGCCATATGATTTTCATTGACATTTTATTTGTTTTGATGAGTTTTTTTTTAATTTGAAATTCAATTTTGCATGCGTGAAATAGGAAGCTATTTATTGTATAGTATTAAGCTTTGCTTTGTTCCATATTCAGGTTGTTTGGCGCCATATAAAAAGGTTCACTGTCCTATCTGCAGGAAGATATTTTTCAATAAATATCAATATTGGCCGGCAATGACCATGACTGCAATGACCATGACCCCAGCAACCCCCCCCTCCCCTCTCCGTAGAACCCACTATGTCCCACCAGTCAAACAGTTCTCCACCTCTGTATTGGTCCTTGATGTTCGTCATGGGACCTTTAAAAATAGTTCTGCTTGTGCATATGGACCTCGGTGTCAACAACTTCATTCATACATTGTTGCTGTGTGTGCGTCACAATCAAATTGTGTGAGGTGGTGTGCGTTGATATGTGGGGCGAAGGGCACACAGACACACACACACACACACACACACACACACACAGAGTGGAAGCAGCCACCTGTTTGATTGACAGCTCGTGTGCTCACTGCTTTCCAAGAAACCAACTGGGCGAGCAACTGAGCCTTTTCCACTACCCATGATGCACTGCTCTGCTCGGCTGGAAAACAATGTTACGTAAGCAGACAATGTAAAAATGTTTGTCCTTCTTGGTCTTGTCGTCCTACCTTGGAGCTGCTCTCCACTGGTGCGTCTCTCTGCTGCTGCAGAGATGTTGGTGGATGTTCGCGTTCACTGGCTGAGAGTGAAAACACAGCAAACACCCAATATGATGCTGCTGCCAGCGGCACTCGCCGTCTATTTAAAGACCAGGAAAGAACTGCGGCGAATGTGCCAAATTCAGGCGACAGTGAAAACTTTGATAGCAACTTACTCATCATGACAATCCGGTGCTTTGATGTTTTTGGTTTTGGCAAAGTTTTTGCAGTTAATTTAGAGTTAAAGTGCTTTTAATTGACTCTGTGGGAACATCTGACAAAATAAGATCTTCAAAGTCCTCTGGATTGTACTGTGTTACTATGTTTAAAACAGATGACAGCATTGGAGCCTGATATGGCGTGTACATGAAACCACCTTCTGCAGTGCCTCTGCGTGTGTCAAATATTATGTAAGAATTGGAACCTTTTTTGTCGTTCTGGAGCCGCAGTGGTGACCATGGAGTGACCGTGACAGCTGAGGCACACACACACACACACAGAGGAAAGTTGCTTCGTCCTGAAAACTTCCTCCAAATGTTCTTCCCTCAGCAGGATCTTCTCTCTTTGACCACATGGAGTTACAGTATTCATGTGCTCACACAGCCACAGTGTCAGTGTCTCCTCTACTAGCAGCTGTTGAATACACACAATTTAACATACTGACAAGAAGACAAAGAAACTGTCGACTTATGACAAGTCGTTAACCTACTTTTGGAGCACATTTCAAACAGTCGTGTCACTTTTATTTTTGTACGAAATTCAACTACATAACATCATAAAATGCTTTTATCCTTTATTTAGAGAGTTCAAACTCTGCAATAATGTGTAATATAATCCAACAGCTGTTGTCACACCCAAACAGCCCTTGTTTAGTGTTTTATTTATTTGTATTGACTGATTTTAACCTGGACATCAGTTTGCGATAACCAAACCAGTGAAGCTGTCCAAGGCAAAAGAAACTGGTGCTTTTACACTATAATCTCATACAATTGAAACATTTTGTCTTCTCCTCTATATTTCTTTTCTTCTCAACCAAATTCAACATGAGATTTGGCCTTCATTCAACAAAACACAACCAGTGGAATAGCAGTGCAGTTTTCATCAGGTGTCTCTTAAAGCTTCCTTTAGAGATCCTGCAGAACCACTGAACCACAGCGCCACCTACAACACCACCGTCACCACTACCAGTCAAAAGTTTGGACACACCTTCATGCAATTTTTTTTTTTTTTTTTTACAACTTTCTCCACTGCAGATACTGAAGACAACAAATGTAAGAGCGAGATAAATGTCATTATGCAGCAAAGGAAAACACGTTCAATATCTCTAAATATGAAAGGTGGCCATTTCGAAGAATTTCAATATAAAACGTGTTTGAGTTATTTGACACTTTTATTGTTTCCTACACAATTCCATGTGTGTTCATACGTAGTTTTGATGCCTTCAGAGAGAAACTGCAACATCAACAGATATGAAAATGAAAGAAAAGACATCACATTCATAGTGTGAGTCCAAGCTGTTGACTGTCAGTGTAGATTCACATCGCAGCACATTTTCACTTTCTGTTTGCGTGCTGTGTGCTGACAGCCAGCTTGATGAGGTTTTCAGGACTTCCCCACTTGACCTGTAAGAGGCTCACTGAAACAAAGTGGCCTCTCAGGGAAAACCCCAGCAGCCAGCACTCACTGGCAGAGAGCTGCTGCTGTTCTTCTCTGATTGGCTCACAGTCTTGGTCTTACATCAGGGCCGTTGGAAAATTGTCTGAGAATCGTCTATTTTTAATCTTTTAGTGCCTTTGGTCCCATTTGGAGTTTTCTTTCGGGTAAGACTTGACTCCATGGGGAAACATTTTGTCTTTCTGAACCTCAGCTGACCAAAGTAGCTCGCTGTTCCATAAAGGTAATATTTTTCATGAAAATCAAGATTTTTGGAAGCAGATGCTATAACATTTGGATATGACTATTGATCTGTTACAGCTAAGTTCATGATTAAGTTTCTCTTTCTTTTCTCTTTATAACCATGAATCAAACAGCAACAAGTTTGCTGGTTGTTTATGTAACCTGCTGTGTGAAGCCTCAGGAGGTCAGAGTTGAGAAAAATAACAATTCCGATAAAACCAGACCCTGCCAATGGATCAATCCCCGAGAAATGGTCGTACAATTGTACAATAAAATGTCAATCTACATTAACAGAATTATTTCATAAAATATACAGTGTGTCCCAAAAAAACATTTTGAAAGCAATGATCTTGAAAACTACTCAGTGCAGCTCAATGAAACCGAACAGTTCAAGTGTTGAACACCATAAGTTTATTATGTGCCGCATTTCATAAGTGTTTTTTAAATTGTGCATCGCTTGTGACACAGCACACTGGGTCACTGGGTGAGTGTGTGCGAGCAGATTCCAAGACGCAACATAAGTCCTTTTTGGGAGTGAACGGCTCAACCTGGAAACACAACCAAAATAAAAGATTCAATATAAAATCTTGAAAATTTGAGGTCATTTCAACAAGAATTGCCAAAGATTATTGGCCTGCGAAATGATGTCAATTTTTTGGGGACATTTTTATACATTTGAAAGCAAAAAAAACAAAATCAAAGTGCGCAGTGTTTTTTCCTGGGTGGAAACATTTTGACCCAGATTCTTCTTAAGAACAAACCTTGGAGAAGATTTAACATGGCAAAAAAATTAAACTTTAATTGATTAACTCCAAATAGTGCTGCCGTCTTATGGCTTCTGATTGGTCTGTTCAGGGGAAAAACACTCTTAAGTGTGTATTTTTTTTGTTTCTGTTTTGCTTTGCAGCAATATCTCTCTATCAGAGTTCCTGCCCTGCGCTGTGGAAACAGTCGCTCGCTAACCACACACACACACACACACACACACACACACACACACACACACACACGCCTTCAGTCGGATGGGTTTGTGTTGGTTGACGGTGTGACTGGTGGTGTGTTTGTGTGCCGTGGGCCATTTCTGCCTGCAGTCAAGCATAACGACTGTCTGCACCGTCTGCGCTGATCAACAGCGTCTGCGCAGACTCAGACTGAACAACAAAACAAGAAAGGCAGACAGAGACTCGTCCTCGCACTTTCACTCCTCCCACGCACACCTTGTTTTTGGAGTGAAGGGAATTCCGGCTCTTTTGAGAGAACCATTTCTTTTGGTTCGGCTCACTAAAAAGAGTCGGTGGCTCTTTTGGCTCTCAAGCGGCTCATTTGACTTTTTTTGTTGCTTATATTATTTTACGACCAAATGATGATGTGACTCCTGTTCATGATATCAACAAACAAATAAAAAAAAAAAAATCAAACATCACAACTAGATAGAAACACAAATTTGCAAAACAAACAAAAAGCAGCATTTAGCTAAGATGTTCACTTCATATGTGTGTGTGTGTGTGTGTGTGTGTGTGTGTGTGTGTGTGTGTGTGTGATATATATTAATATATTTATTATTTGGTTTGTCAAGTTTCTAATATTCAATGTTTTTTAATTTCTCTATTGCAAAAATTTCCACTAAAACAAGTTCTTCATCGCCACCAACAGTAACAAAGAAAACGCCTCGCAGCCAATCAGGAGCCGGCTCTCTTGATTCACTTCAAAGAGCCGCTGAGTCTTAGAACTGGTTCGTTGATGAATCACTACCAGTGAGTGTGAGTGAAAGTGGAGGGAGACGGTGGGAAACAGTGTGGTGAGGGAATGTGGACGGTCAGGCTGCGGAGAAACTAGTTTCACAGAGACGGAAGAGAAGTTCCGTCACTAGAACTCACTCAGTTCTCTGCGCTTCTGTCAGGGTCAAAAATCCTTTCCAAAAAAAAATACATTAATCAACCACTTTAAAGTAATATGACTGAAGCAGCGCAGCAGATCATGACCAGGTGTCTGCAGGTGAATGCTCATGAGGCCAGACATCGTGTGCTTTAGTAAAATTACAGGTACTTGGGTAAATGAAATACTTTGGTAAAAGCAAAAGCACTGATGCAACTCCTTCACTGAAGTCAAAGTAAGGAAGTACAGGTTCTGTCTCTCTCTAAAATATCATCTGCTTTTGTGTTAAACTCCACAACAGCAGAGCTCAAATAGCTCCACTTCAAGCAACAACACTATCATGCACTAAGTGAGCTACTTTGAACACATTTCGTATCTTTCAAAGACCTTCAAACACAAACGTAAGAAGCAGGTTTTTCCAATGCAAGGAGTAGAAAGTACACATATTAGTGTATAAATGTAGGGAGTAGTACTCAAGTAAAGTACAGACACCCAAAGAATCTACTGAAGTACAGCACTGAAGTATTTTTACTTTGTTACTTCCCACCTCTGGTTTAATGTGAATGAAATTATAGCCTATTTGCACCTGTAACCTTGTCAACTAAGGCCTGGAGGGACAAATAAAGTAGCTTTGATTTGAAATGAATTGAATGCATTGAAATGAATTCATTGAATTGAATTGAACTGAACAGAATTGAATTGGATTGAATTGAATTGAATTGAATTGAATTGAATTGAATTGAACTGAATAGAGTTGTTCTGTCACTGCAGTGAAGCGTCTCCACCCTCACTATCCTGCAGGCAAAATGTCAAATACATTTCACTGATTCAACTCTTACATTTTCCATTTTCCGCTCTCTCTCTCTCTCTCTCTCTCTCTCTCTCTCCCTCTCTCACTCTCCCTCTCTCACTCTCCCTCCCTCTCTGCGGCTGTCCCTAGGTAAACAATCACAGGATGTTCCGCACGTCCCCCCAGGATCCGCCCACCGTCACTGATTGGAGAAGGAAACTAAAAAACACTGTGTGTGTGTGTGTGTGTGTGTGTGTGTGTGTGTGTGTGTGTGTGTGTGTGTGTGTGTGTGCGCGCGCGCGCCAACGCCTAAGAGTCACATGAATGTCTGTGTTCCTGTGCCACTGTTGACTCACTGCCTATCAGAGCAGGTGCAGCTGCTGTTCCTGGATCTCAGTGGCGGCCCCTGCAGTTCACACCTAGACCATCAGTCACGTCGTATTTAGTCCACCCCGAAATTAATACACCTCATAATAGCCTCAATATGACAGTACGGCTGGAGAATCCAGAGATTCACACTGACACATCACATCATCCTCATACAGGGACCTAGTTGAGTAAAATGGAGTTTCTGGAGCATTGAAATCATAACTCAGACTCAGGAACTGAGGCCACTGATGCTGTCAACACTGACAATAAAAGGTGATTTTCAGAGATTCCTCAACAAAGTTTCAATCAGTCCACCAACACTAAACTCTGCGAGCTTCAACTCTGGTCCAAACTGCTCCAATACACTGAACACTGAACATTGAGACCAACGAGACGATGACGAAACAAACCAATCAACTATTAAGTCATGAAACAATTGAACATGTTGCGACAGCTGCTGCTCCAATGAGCCACAGCTTTTACATTTTAAATTGCAGATGATTCAGCAACTAAATCTTCATCTTCTCCTTCAGCCGTCGTGGGTTCGTCGTGGTGGGTGGCAACCGGATCTCCAGGTTGAGTTCAGTCTTAGAGGTTCTCAGGGCTTCTTATCCAATCACAGGACAGCGTTGGTGTGCAGTTCAGAGTAAAGCAGCCAGCTGGTCTCGGCATCACAGACTCCAGATCTGATTGAATCAGATGGCAACTAACAGTGGTGCATTCACTGACAGTCAACAGCAGCCTGCTGTGTGGGTTCTGAAGGCCTCATGCAGATTTTATAGAACCTGGCAACACAAGCAAGCTGAAATATGATTGGGTAAGAACTCTACTGTGATTATACGACAATGGAAGCGACGCAACCAAGTGGATGTTACACGACGTGAAAAGAACAGACTATGGAGAATAACTTTATAATCGTATTAATGGGAAAAAGTACTTTTCTCAGTAAGTCAGTGCCAGTAAAGAGGAACCTCGCTGGACCTGACGGCCCAACGCTGCTGTTTCCTCCTCCTGAAGTTGGAGTCATCGAGGAAAAAAAACACTGAACAGGTTCAGACAGTCTCCAGAATTCCAAGAAACGGAGCAGCAAGCAGGTAAACAGAGACAGCACACACACTGTGGAGCAGGAAGTTGAACAGGTTTAATTGTAACAACAGTAAGAGCAAACAAATTACACAATGGCAGTGGGTTGTACAGTGTGCCAGAGGGGGGTAGCGGAGCAGCAGCAGATGGGTGGAGTGTTTTGGTGAGCCACCTCACAGGAGGAAACAGTCTATCATGGGATATGGAGAAAACATGAAAATGAAGCAAAGTTGGAACCAAATCAGTGTCTTTGATGTCCTACGGTGTTTAGCTCTTTATTGAAATGACTGTGAAAATACTGGAAACAAGGAGGAAATACAGCTGTTTGATGACTGACTGACTATCAATATCATTTCTTCAAGCATCGGCAGGCCGGATTAACGAGCTTAACGGGCCGCATACGGCCACCAGGCCATGGTTTGCCCATACCTGACCTTGAAGCAGCTCCTGCAGTGTTTGACAGGAAGTGGGTCAGCTGGAAAACAACAACCTCGGATTGAACATCAGAGAAATGAAAGAGCTGCTTGTTGATCTCCGCAGAATTGATCCATTGAAGGAGAAGTGGTTGCCAGTTCACTTCCTCTCCATGAATCCCATTCATGAATCCCTCTGGTGGCATCTCGAGACCCGTCTCATCATCACTACTTTGATTGGATTTATTCATTTGTATCAGACTTTAAAATGCCCCCTTTGTAAAAAAAAAAAAAAAAAAAATGCCACAAGCAACTCTGCTTCCTGCCACAACTAAAAAGAAAAAGAAGAAGGTTTTCAGTGTGAGTCAAGCAGTCGTGACTCACTGCTGCTCACACAGATGTAGCTCATCATCCTCATGGTTTTGTCACACAGCCACATGGGACGAGACTGGGCTCAGACCATCGGGCCGCAATCGTCTGGCCTCGCTGACGACGCTGTAAATCCACAGGATGAATCAGAGAGGTTTCAGAGAACAATCACAGGTGAGACATAACAGAACAACAGCTCAAATGTCCTAGTTAGTAGTTATTGAACTTCATCAGGTGTTTATGACCTATGAAAACAGTCAGAAAGGGACGAAAAACAAGTTTATGTTATAGGAACTCTGAAATGATATGAACATGGACATAGAAATAAAGAAACTGAACTTTTAACTATTCTTCAAATGCACAAAAAATTGGGTAGTCACAGACTTGAAGCAACTGCACGTCTACTGTCCTATTGCTGTGACAGTCAACTGACTTCGGTTTGGCTTATTTTTTCAAAGGATTGGATTAAAACAGAAGAACTGTTCACCTCAAAGCAGGCGCTTTGAAAATGTGAAACGTCACAAATTTCCATTTTTCTTTTAAAATGTCAGCAAGGTTCGAGGTAAGACAAACAGTATATAATACAAAGCAGTTGCAAAGAATGATTTTCTTTGAAAACAAGAACTTGTCGTCAGACAGCAATATTCAGCGAGAGAGCAGAGTGAAGAGACAGAAACACCAGAGGAAACTCCGAACACAGAGCAATTCCTGCCAAACTCCACAATAACTGCACGATGCCGCCATCTGGTGGTCGCAACTGCTTGAGACTCTCGGTTTCCCCGCTGTTCAACCCGATAGATCGATAACTAGACAGACACATAGACACATAGACAGATAGAGTTTTCGATAGATAGATTCACTTTATCACTGTCTGGTCTCACCACGGTGACACTCTCAGTTGAAATGAAGTCACACCTGGAAGCAAATTGTTTCAACCTTTATTAAACATAGCTTGCAAGAGATAAATATTACAAAGTTATTTCCTCCAAAATTAGCTTATTTTTTTCAATCAATGCATAATTGTCAATCAACTGGCAGTATTCAAACAGCAATATTTTCTTTTCTTTTGAAGACCGTTAAATATCAAGTATGTGCAAAAGGTCAGGATTGTTGTAACCAAAAACAAAATGGACTTCAGTTCGTCAATTCATCAATTGTTTCTGCCTCCCCAGATGTTTCTGTCTACATTGTCAAAAAAATATGCAAAAAATATGCTTTACAGGTAAATTGAAAAAGAAAAAACAAAACAAAAGAAAAAAAACAACCAAAAACAAACTAATTTTGCAAGTAAAATGTTTCCCTGTATAAGCAACAACAACTAATATGAAGATAAAGCTGGAAGGCGGTTGGACAATTTGCTATTAGCAGGAAAAGTGATTCACTGGTTCACTGATCACACACTGAAGCTCTGATGCAAATATGGGGAAGATTTGATGCTAAACCTCGACATGAATCAGTTTGTAGCCATAAGACTTAATTTGAGTAAAAAATAATGATCAAATCCCCGATTAATCGAATGAATCGATTAATCGGAGAATTAATTGAGTCATTCTTTGATTAAAACCCCAAAAAGCAAAATCTCAATATTGTTGTTTTGCAAAAAGCGACACTGATGTTTTGTGTAAACAGATGGAACCTTATTAGTTAGCACGTCTGTTTTCAAACATTTGCATATGAGCAAAAGTGCCAAGTAGGTTCTGGGCTGTGCAGAACCAGACTGGACCGGACAGGACCGACACATTTTGCAAGGGAGGGGGTGAGTGTGCCCCGTCTATTCTGACAGAGAGACAGTTAGTGAACACGCACAGCAAAAAACATTCAAAGTGCTTTTATCTACATTTTTTTTTGTTGTGTCTTTAAGACACAAAATTCTGATTCGAGTGTGAAAGCAGGAGAGAGACTGAACCAGCGAGAACTTTTCACTGCAACTAGTCCACCACCAAAACCAAAGCATCCAGGGAGAACCAGCTTTACAAAGCAGGAGGAGGAGGGGAAGGAGGAGGAGTAGGAGAAAAAAGAGGAGGGGGAGGAAGAGGAAGAGAAGGAGCAGAAAAAGGAGGAGGTAGAGGAGCAGGAGGAGAGGGAGGAGGAGGTGGAGGAAGGGAGGGATCCCAAACATTTTGCACATGTTACACAATAATACACAGTGATCACAAAACAAAATGACAAGCTTCACAATATTCATGGCTTTTGTTTGCTTTTTCTACACAATATACAACCATTTAATTTCTTTTTTTTCTCAGTACAAGGGAGGAAAAAAACTGCTTATGTACAATAATTATTACTTCAAACCTAGCAAATATTGTCTCATTTATTTCATCATAGTCAATACATTAGTTTCTTTTTTTTCTTTTTTTGAAACTGCGATAGAAAGAAAACAGAACACAATTGAGACGTTGGGAAAAAAAAAGCATGACTAGTAAAAAAATAAAATAAAAACTAAAAGAGTGCACCTCAGACGGTGTGTAGATGGCGCTGTAGGAGAGACGGGGGGGGGGACGTTCTTCGTTTCCACATTTGACCTTTTCGTTCCGTTGCGAAAAAGGGAAACGCACAACGGAAACCTCGCCAAAAAGCAAAAAAAACAAGTTGTGAGCAAAAGCAAAAAAAAACAAAAAAAAAAAAAAAAAACATGTACACAAATATATATATATTTATAGCTCATAGCTCTACATCCAATTTCAGTGAGAAGCTTGGCCCATGTTTTTTTTTTTTTTTGTGTTTGTTGTGTTTTTGGTGATACATAAAGAAACTTTGATGGAAATCTAAACCCAGTGGGGGCAAACTGTGACTGGGGGGGCGGGGGGGCACAAATGGGTTTGAAAATTTGACATGGGGGCCCGGAGTAGCACCAGATGGATGGACTGTTTTGGTGAGCCACATCATAGGAGGAAACAATATATCATGGGATATGTTGCTTTAATGTCAATGTAAAATGAAGAAAAGCAAAGTTGCAACCAAATCAACGTCTTTGAAGTCCCACGGTGTTTAGCTCTTTATTGAAATGACTCTGAAAACACTGAAATACAGCTATTTTATGAATAACTGACTATTAATATAATTTTTTTAAGTTTCGGCGGGCTGGATTGAAAAGTTTAAGGAGCCCCATATGGCCCCCAGGCCATAGTTTGCCCACCCCCCAGGTAGTTTGATCTTTGAGTTTGACTGGGCTGTAAACCATCATTGTAAAGTTGGCGGTGGGCAGGTCTGGATCAACAACTCTTCTCATCATCATCATCATCATCATCATCATCATCATTATCATCATCGCTTGATGGACCATAAACGCACCGTCTGTTTGGAACCTGGAAAAATAAAAAACGAAACCCTACATCGTGTGATGACATAATGAGCCAGAATTTTTAGAATTCAATGGAACCGTGTCGTCACTCCACTAATGATGCGTTCAGGGAACGTCAACTAAATGCTTATTGCAAAGTGGGCTGTGTTACTCTGAGGTCTTCCACCTTCATCAGGCGTTTTCCCTGCTAAACATTTCACCCAATGGATTTAAAACAACTACACTTGGTCACAATGGTAGTTTGCCGCCATTCGTAGACGACAATAGTGAAAACGTGTGACGTTGTTTCAGCCCAGCTGCTGGCTTCATGCCATATACTGTATATACTTTTTTATTTTACTATACAAACAATATTGTTTCAATTCAATCACCAGAATGAAGTGCTTTTCTTATTTCTTCTTTTTTACTTGCTCCTTTCAATACTTTTAAGTTTCAAAGGAACTCTTATATTTACAGTTTGGCAGTTATACTGACGTTACTTGGACAAAAGAATTCAAGTCAGCAGCCACCACAAGAACATGGTGTTCACGTTGGTTCAATTCCACTACCGGGATACCAGCAGTGACATGACGACGTCTCAGAGCTGGAGGAATACTTCTAGGTGGTCGCGACGCAGAGCGTACCGCACGTACTGCACTGGACACGTGTGTCCAGGTGGAAATTACACTTTTATAAGGTTAGAAGTAAACATTAAATATATCTAATACTGTTTTTTTCCTTCTGATGTGTCCTGCTAAAAAAAACAAAAAAAAAAAACAAAAAAAAAAGGCAAAACCAAAAACCTGAAGCTGACAGAGTTCGCAGAGTTCGCTGATGAACCAGAGTGAGGTAGCGTACGGAGATTACTGCTCGGCAAAAAGATGGATTTTATTATATTTCTTTATGTATGTTTTACCCGACTGGTCGCTGGTGTCGAGTTCCTACCAGGTTGCTTGGCGTAACTCTCACAACATTTAACATTGTACTCGAGACTTCAGAAAAACTGGCTCATCTTCCACTTTCTGAATGTATTGAATTTATTTTGCACCAGGTCGCAGCCCCCAAAAATGAAGTCATTTGTTGACTTTGATACAATAAACAGTGAACTTGTCATGCAAAACTTAAAGAAAGAGCAGTTGCAACATGGAAAACTATATTTCATTTGGTTAAACTGCAACAGGCTGCAGGTGTAATGATAATTTAAATGACCAGACTGTTAGCGTGTCACTGTAGGTCTTCATGCCATAAAGACCTGACCAGCTGCAGCCAATGACAATGCCACTAGTATTGTTCACAGATTCAGATTTTTAATTTGAGATGATTCTGTTTAAAGAAGCAGAAACGCCTCCAACACGGAACACGTCGAGCACAGCCCTGGTGGTCCTGGTGGGGGCGCCACAACCTTAGCAAAAAGCACTATGACAGAAGAGCTGAACCCCCAACAACTACAGGGATCCACTGGTGCCTTTGGACCACTGTGTCCTACAACGGTCCCATGTCAGATTCTGTCATGAGGAATCTACACACACCGCATCATTCTGGAGATGTCACATGATGTGGTCATAAGCCAATTAAAACGCAGTTTCTTCTAAACTTTCTCAAGGTGCTGCTGTAATTTGTGACCCAACCAATGGGCTGAATGGCTGGTGAAGGTGCTGAGCTGCTGCTGACCAGGTGCACTACTCGTCCTCAGGAAACTCAATTTACCTGCAACTTCACCTCAAGTTCTGAGGAACTTTTAGCCAGATGAGTTCAAGCCAAACAGGAAGTGGCAGACGGCTCCCTGGCCGTGTATGATGAGATCCGTTAGAAGGATGTAGCTCATCAATGCACAGCTTTTCAGACGTCCAAGCCGTTTTTCATATATGGTAGGTTTTTATTTCGTTAATTAGGACACACAGCGTAAATACATTCAACACTGCGTATACGAGTGGCTGAAACAGGACGGACAGAAGCAAACGCTTTTAACACGCCCGTCCTCGTCCCTATTGGACGATCGGAAAATTAATCGATCGATCGATTAATCTGTTGACAAGTTATTTAACACATCGGAGGAGGATAAATGTTAACAGGGAAGTGCTGTCAGCATCGTAACAAAGTGCAACAACATGTCGGTACTTCGATGCAACTAATTAATCTAATTAATCTTGACTAACTGTTAACAGTGGCTGTTTATCCAGTTTGTCGGTTTTCCAGCGTGCCGGTGTAAAGTGTGCACTATGACCAAATGACACCACTTTGGCTGTTGGCTGTTGGCTGGTTGTGCGTTTGCACTGCCGCACTAGACGAGGAGCTAACTAGCCAATCATCACCATCACTCCAAATCAGTCTCTCTGAATGAGACAACGTTCAAACGTGAAAAGAAATGTGGAATTTGAGTGGGTTAGTGGCGGACGTCATCAAAGACTCACAGATTGGAAATATGCTTTCAGCTTTCCACTGAGAACTGTGTGCAATAAACAGAAGAGCAGCAGGCAGAAGAGTTCGCTGATGAATTCCGACAACGTCACATTGCTTTTTTTGGGTAATAAACATGAGATCCGTGTTAAAAAACTAGAGTGAGAATGGCTTAGCAGGAAACTCTGAGCATCTTTCAACATTTGGATTTTCAGTCATATTAGATATTGAAATGGAAAAACGAAATCGGTCTCGGACGTGTCAAAACTGCAGTGCCGGTGTGTAAACAGAAGGGGGCCGTAGGTGATTTCTGACGTGGAGCTCGCTGCCGAGAGACTCAGATTAAAAGGAGCTCTGGTCTCGGGGACTGTGGCGCTGATGGTCCACCAACCCTGAAGATTTCAACACTGACGCGGGTCAATCGCACTGAGACGAACTGTCACCGATTGAAACTCGTGTCGAACGCAGTCGGCGATACTCAGACCCTCTCTCTCCCCTCTCCAATCCAGACCTGACCCAGTCACTATTGTAACATTCTTTTTTCTCCCATTTTTCTCAAAGCAACAAGGAAGTAAAACAAAACAAACAAACAAAACCTGAAAAAACAAACAAAAAACGACAAAAACAAAAACTATTTTCCAATTGGAAATATGCAAAGTGCTCCTCTGGAGTGAGGCAACATGTGTGCATGAGCATGCACACAATGATTGATCCATGTCTCTCCCATAAAAGATAAAAGCCACATGGTTTGTTTTTACTCTGAATTAAGGTATTTATACATCATCCATAATCCATACAGGTATTTCAATAGTTTCTGTCTTCCGCTATGTTGATTATTATCGTCTCCGGGGGGCTGACACCTCTCAGGTACGCCACCCATTCAGCAAGGAGACGCCGAAAAAGAAGAAGAAGAAGAAGACGAAGAAATAGAAGAAGAAGAAGAAGGAGAAGAAGGAGGAGGAGGGGTTGCGGGGCAGAGCAACAATCAGAAAACCATCGAAAAACCCAAAAAGTATCAAGAAAAACAGATTTCTGGGTTTCGGGGGTGGAGGGGCGGAGGAGCAGAATCAGCGGCCTGGGAGTTCCTCCCTCTTTCTGAAAGAACGAGTGATGCCGAGAGGAAGTGCTGCTGCTGGGCGAAAGACAAGAGCTTCAGTCTGTGCATACTGGTTCACCAGGTACTCGGGGGTGGGGGTGGAGGTGGGGTGGGGTGGGCAGTGACAGGGAGTGAGGTGGAAGTGTGACTGAGAAAGAGGAAAGCACCCCCCCTCCTCCCCCCTCCCCCATCCCTCCATCAGTTCCTTCCACTGGAGCTGCTGGAGGTGCAGCGCTGGCTGGGTGGATGGGTGCGGGGGCGGCGGCGGGCGGGGGAGGGGCACCGCTGTATCCGTCAGTCCTGATTAGTGCAGCTACAGTGTGACCCCCCGACCCCTCTTCTCTTTCACCTGTGACGGGAGAGGAGGATGACGGTGCCTACAAAGACGAAGAGAAGAAGAAAGACTGATGGTGGTAAAGAGTGGTTGGGTGGGTGGTACTGGTACTGGTGGTACTGGTGGTGGTACTGGTACTGGTGGTGTTGGTGGTACTGGTGGTGTTGGGGGGGGTCGTCAATGAAAGAATTCCAAAAAGGTTTTTCCCAAAACTTGAATCACATTGGGTTCCCTCCTGTGCACGCACACACGCACACGCACACGCGCACACACGCACGCACGCACGCACACACACACACACACACACACACACGCATCTCTTCTCCTCCTCTTCTCAGTCTTTTCTTTTTCCCAGTCAGTCGGCACTGCTGGAGGCAGGGGGGTTGGGGGGTGGTGGTTTTGTGGGGGTTGGCAGGAGGGGGTCCGCAAAATTCTTCCGGGCTGCTTCCCTGAACTCGTCCCTCCTTCCCCATGAGGACGACACGGATGCAGGTTGCGTTTTTTTCCATTTTCCAAAAAAAGAAAAAGAAAAAGAAAAAGAAAAAGAAAAAGGGTCTTTTTTTCCGTCTTATCCTCTTTGCAAGAGTGAGCCGAGCAGACGCTGATTTCTCCTCCCGCTTTGTCAGCATTTCAACTTTGTTTTGTTTTGTTGTTTTTTTAACTTCTTAAAAACAAAGCTTCAAATTTTTTCGTTTTTTTCCTCGTACTTTGGCGTTGCATAGCAACCAGAGTTCACCCTGTTCTTCTTGCTGTTGCACTTAGCAGTAGCCGAGGGGGGCGGGGCAAATTTCGAGACGGGAGTGGAGGAGAAAAAAGGAAGAAAGAAATATAAAGTTCAATGTAACTGTTGCCTACAGTGGCCCTAAAAAAAATCCACTGTCACCCGGAAAGTGTCAGAGTGACGGCGGAGAAAAATGAAAACATGATCCTAACGCTTCAGAAAAAGGGAAATAAGTAATAATAACTGAAGCAAAGAAAAAAAAATGGCAGATGCAGGTATAATAATGATGATACCAACAGCAATAATAATAATAATAATAATAATAATAATAATAATGATGGGAATTTCTTTTTCAAACCACGCTGCAGGTAAGGTTTCCTCATTAGAACTTGAGATGCACTGAGAGTTTGAGTCTTTTGTCCAACTCGGTGGGATTTTCAATGAACTGGCTGATAGGTAGGCACACGGACAGGCACTGCATGCGATGGGGGGGAGGGGTCTGCTTGATCTGGGGGGAGGAGTGCTTTAGTATGGGTCAGGAGTAGCAGTATGAGGGGGGGAGGTAGGGGAGGTGGGGGCGGGGCGGTGGGAGGGCCTCATTTCTGTCCGGTGATGGACTGCGATATGGAGCGAGGTGGAATCATGTCCAACAGGTACTCTCGCTGCCGGTCCGCTAAGCTGGAGCTCTTGTGGGCTCCCACTGCCGCTGGGTTCAGATAGGCGATGTTTAACCCTGCAGGGGGCGGTAGAGAGACACATTCAAGTTCAACTGCTGTAACAATCCATCCATCCATCCATCCATCCATCCATCCATCCATCCATCCATCCATCCATCTTCAATACCCACTTCTTCCTGAGCTCAGGCATGATACAAAAGGCCTTTACTGTCTTTACTACAGTAAAAGTTCAAAGTACTTTGTACTGGTAAAGGTTCTGCAGAGTACAACAAATGTGTCGGACTGCAATTGTATGACCCAGAAGGTGGTAAATGTGTATTTTAATGCAACTCTTCCAGTACTAAATGCAGTATAATTGCATTAAAGGTTTCCAAGTGTGTCGCATTTGGAGATTTTGAAGAAGAAACAGCGACATCAAGTGGTTACACTTTAGATTGCTTTCGCTCTCCCTCCCCCTCGTGAGCTCGCCTGTGAACTACGGTGGCCTGCACACACAAACAACTCGTCCCACCTTCTTCTTCGTTGCATTTTTGCGGACACGAGCGTTCAGCCTAAACACCTAAACAAACTAACGATGGACGCTGGCTGCACTCTGCTCATGTGACTCCCCCATCCAACCACTAGCGGCAAACTACAGCCAAGTACCTGGGATGTTGTAAATCTGCCGACGGCTTTCATGCTGCAGTCTGTTGCTGCTACTGCTGCCGCCTCCACTGCCTCCACTGCTGCCACAGTGCTTGGCGCTGCTCATTCCCATCAGGCTGCTGGCCACCGACAGCTGCGAGGCCTGGGCAAAGTTGGACAGGACGCCCCGCGCAGAGTTGGACAGACCTCGCTGCAGGGAGGCTTGGGGCTGCGGAGCCTGAACGCAACACAACACAACACAACACAAGGCACCGGGTGAACTTTGTCATTCATAACCAACAGAACACTCACCCACAGCATTGCTGACTAGCCGCGTTTCCACGACAGTTTTTCAAAAAATAAAAGCGATTTTTCTTAAATTTCCACAAAGTACAATTGCGATTTTCAGGTGTTTCCACTGAATGGTGTGAAGCACATAAGCCGTAATTCTCGAGATTTGACGACATCAGGAAAAGAAAATAATTGCATAAATATTTAATTTGTAGAAGTACTTCTATATATACAAATAACCTTTTCGAAGTTCGATCAAATTACGCTAACACTGTGTTCTGTTGTACGATGTTTTCCCCAGCAGATGGTGCTACCCTCATGAATGTAACCAAAAGCCAAAAGTAACTTGTATTCATCTTTTGATGTCTGAATAAATATGGTATTGAACTATTAGTGTTTCTTTTCCTGAAGTGTGAATACATACACATTATTTTCTGTCTGTTAGATTCAAAAGTTTCCAGATCCATCACTTTAACTCTACATCTAGGTGGGCATCACCACACACGAGGCCTGGAGAGCAAGGGCTGGTGGGAACTGTAGTCTCCACTGGCTTGACTTTTACACTGGGAACCAATCGTCTGAGACGACTGATAACCCAATATTGGGTAAAAACACATGCAAAGAATGGAACAATCCGTGGCGGACCAATGTGGTGACCAACTGTGGGCCCGTGTACCTGGCGAAGGGCGTGATGCCGGATCATGGTGTCAGTCTTGGAGGCATTGGGGCCTGTAGGGCCTGAGCTGGGAGAGAGAGCGGCCTGCTGCTGCAGCCTCTGCTCAATCTCCTGAGAGAGAGAGAGAGAGAGAGAGAGAGAGAGAGAGAGAGAGAGAGAGAGAGAGAGAGAGAGACACACACACACACACACACAGGAGGGTGAGGACGTGCATGTTGAGGAATGATGGTACTACAACATCCACAGACTCATCGAAACTTGACGATTGTCAACTGGCCAAGGTGTGTGTGTTGTCTCATTGTGCCTTAGACCGAGCTGGTTTTCATTTTCAATGCTTTTTCAATTCTTTTTAACGCTCTTATTCACTGTAAAGCACTTTAGGATATCTTAATTAGGAATAATAATGTGCTTTTCTGTATTTTTAAAGTTAATTTGAATTCATTATAATATATATTATAATAAGAATTATTTTTTAAAAATTTAAATATTTTAGCATCAAAATCTTATTTCAGTTGAAGAGCATCTACAGACTGGTTTATTAACCATTAAAGAATGATTCTGGCAACTTCCAGTGCTGTTAATTCAGGGCAGCTGTGGTGCAAACTTCACACTGCTTTATCGCAGTGTGGAGGTTCAGGCAGTGGCCTTCAGCGCAGTGAAACACCTTAACGTGTTGCTTTGTGAGGAACTGTGCGATGCAGTGGAAGGCTGAGGAGGAGTTTACCTGCTCCTGCTGCAGAGCCTTGACAAAGGCGTTCTTCAGCCTGTTGGTGTGCTCGGCCTTCAGGGCCTTCTTCTGATTGGATGTCATGCACTGCTCACACAGGATTCGCCCGCTCTTCTCCTGCTTCCAGTGGGGGGTGAAGTCGGTCCTGCACTGGGCACAGAAGAAGGGCTCCAGGCGGGCCAGCGAGCCTCTGTGCTTCCCTGCAAACACAAGACAAGAGGGGAGTGATGAGAGCTGCCTTCACACCCAGCTGACCTTCTCACTTTATGGATCCCAGAACTGACCCTACTCAAAGTTTACAGATCGTCAGATAGATAGATAGATGGATAGATGGATAGATGGATATATAGATAGTCAGATAGATAAATAGCCAGACAAACAGATGGGTAGATAGTCTGATGGATAGATACCTTTTTTTCTCACTGCACAAAAACATACAACCCAATTATGGCACTAAGGTCCTGTTTCACCATAAATAAAAACACAATAGGCTCGAAAAGATAGAAGACAGAGAGAAAACAATAGTTAAAACAAATAAAAACAGAGAGCCGCCTGCCGCTGTGTCTGTGCGCGCCGCCATCTTGCCAGGATGATGGATTTTTTGTGAGTCTTTTGTGAGAAAATATAAAAATAACGACAATACTACAAAAAAAGTCCTACCACCCACAAACTTAAACGCAGACTTTGTATAATATTGAATAACTTCTATGGCTGGGTCAAAGCTGAGGAAGCAGACCTTGATTCCTATCTGATTTCCACTAGCACTCATTACATTGGGGTCACCTGCTCATTTCAGCATGAAACTCCATTATAACCGGTTTTATGAAATAATGATCTTGAACGCTGTGCGGGCGAAAATCAGTCCGGATGTGCTGAATGAGTCTGGGAACATTTTAGTGTTGAATGAAAACCATTTCCGATGTCTCATTAAAAGTGATTGAGAGAATTCCAAGTGTGCAAAGGTCTGTGTGAACTCCCCAACAGTGGGCTGTTTTAAAGATCCTAAAATACATTTAATTCTAATACAATTCATTCTCTAAAATCACTCCATAGGCCGCCGCCTATTTTGCAATTAAATCACGTAACGACATGCCAGTGGTTCCTCCCCAACACTGAACCTGAGGGCCGACACGACCAGCGAGGTTCCCCTTCGACCGCTTCACACGTTTGGCCGTCGTCAAAGCCGACTCACAACACGAGGAGAAGCACGTGGAAGCGAAAGGATGCAAGTGAGGTGGTTTACCCTGGCTGTCCAGGACGCTCTGCACCACCTCCTCCAGGCCCACCATGTAGATGAACTCGCTGTTGGCGGCCGAGGGCAGGAAGTGGAGGAGCGGTGCGGGGGGCTTGGGTGGAGGGATCTCCAGCAGGGTCTTCTCCAGCTGCTTCCTGAGGGCCAGCTTGGCCGCCGCCTGGCTGCTGGCCTGCTCGGCCATGGAGCTGCCCACCACGCCGCCGCCGCCTCCTCCTCCGGTGGCCGAGCTGGACATGGTGGAGGGGCTGATGGCCGAGGCTCCGCCCAGGCGCCCGCCACTCCGCCGCCACCGCCGCCCCTCCTGCTGCTGCCGCCGCCGCCGCCGCCTGCATGTGGGCCAGGTTCATGTACATGGCGCTGGAGCCCGAGCGCTGGGAGGACGCCACCTGCTGACTGGCCTGCAGGGGGCGGGAGAGAATAACGCACAATTAAGAATAATTTCACATGTTGATGGATTACAATTTTAATTTTAATTTTTTTAAATTTTCAACTTTATTTCTTCTTAGTGTCATTGTGTCTTGTATGAAAGTGTTTGTGGGCCACCTCAAAGAAGAATTCCTGTCGCCTTTTGGGACAGACAATTAAGCATTTCGTATCTTATCTTATCTTAACTTGATTTTTAATTTTTTTTCATTCATTCAAACAGGTTTGAAGAAGAACATGAAATAAATAAAACATGAAAAGACAACTCTATCACAAGATGAGTAGCCGCTCCGTGTTCGAAAGGGTGCAGGATAAATGAAGTTCATGAAAACTTTTTTATAAGCTTTTGATGGTTTACATTTTAGATTGCAGCGCTATTTCACTTATGTCCCTTCAGGTCAGGGGTGACAAACACACAATGGGGCCAAAATGTTAAACTTGGACAAAGTCTCGGTCCAACGTTGATTTTTATTGAAAAAATCTTCTTCCAGATAGAACAGTGAAGCTTTTTTTTTTTTTTTTTTTTTGGAGCCAAACATGTTTTACACTGAATATAGAGCAAGCAAAGATTAATGCTATACAATAAATAACTTCATCTTGCACGCATGCAAGGTCGAATTTCAAAAATAAAAATTCAAAATAAATAAAAATGTCAATAAAAATCATACGCCTCTTTTTTATTTGCGGCCTTCTGATTGAAATTTCAACAGTGATATTTTTCCACTGGTTGATAATATATTTAAAAATAAAATAACAACAATAAACCAAGTTAGGACATAATATCCTTCAATAAACGTTTTGAGCTGAGCGTTCTGGGATCTGTGACTGTCTATTGCACATCTGCTTTGATTGTTTCTTGTACATAGATTGATTTGAATGTTTTTTTAACCACTGTAGTTATGGTATAGTTTACTGTTTTTTTTTTTTTAGTGCTGCAACAATGTAGTTTCCCAATTTGGGATCAATACAGTACATCTATCTATCTATTAATGTCACTTGCTTGCACAAGACTTGCGCCTCTGGTCTAAGTTAGTAGTGGTTAACCAGCCTGAGCAGGAACCCTGAGTGTGAAGCTTGGTACCTGATGGTAGCTGACGGGGCTGCTCATGCTGGAGCTGGAGCGGCTCATCCCCGGCTTGGAGGACAACCTCTGGCCCTGCAGCTGGGCCGGGTTGGGGGCGATGACTCGATGGGACATCAGCATGGGGGGCAGGTTGGCATTGGCAGCTGACCTGATGACTGTGTGACCCTGCAGACAAGTGGAGGTCACAGCTTTGATAAGTTTCAGCTCACAGTCAACGGTAGAAGAAAGTCCTCCGTGATTCTGTGATAATGTGGTATGCATTACTGGGCTGCTTTAGATTACAAATATAATTCTTAATACATACATGCATGTGCAGGTGAGGTCGGAACCCCGGCAGGGTTCTACAATGAGCTCACCTGATCCAACAGTAATTTAAACAAAGTAATTAAATAATATTAGCATCCCTTCAGCGAGGGAGAGAAAAAAACATCATAAAAGGGAAACAAAATAAATAAAAAACTAATAATGGTAGTAATAGTAGTATTTTTAGTAAAGAATAAATAGAATAACAGTAGTATTATTCTTTAGTCGATACTAAAGAGTGTTGCTTATTAGTTAATACAATGACTTGAATAAAATGCACTATTTTTACAGTAGTTACCTGAATAGCACTTGCATGAAATACCAATGAAAAACTGCCGTGACCTGGCTGATATGTTCACACCTGTAAATCATTTCACTAGGGCTCTTTCACAATAATGATAACGATGATAATAATAATAATAATAATAATACTAATGATCTTCCTTGATTCTTGAAAAAAAATATAAAAGCAAATGACCCATTTTCAGAACATGATGCTGACAGCAGGGGGCAGCAGCAGCTCGGCACTGCAAACATTAGTATCCAAATCCTCCCTCCCCCCATCTCACACACACACACACACACACACACACACACACACACACACACACACACACACACACACACACACACACACACACACACACACACACACACACACACACACACACACACACACACACACACACACACACACACAGAATAGTTTGCACTGGCTCTACATGTAATGGAGGAGCAGAGCTACGAAACTACGCTGGAATGTCGCGCAGGAACAAAGGCTTCCAGCAGGAGGGGCCGTCTCTCTCGGACCTTCTGCCAACCACTTGATTCCAGTCTCACTTTTTCAGAAGCACGACCCCCGAACTCAAGCAGCACAGGTGTAACCCCCTCCCCCTCCTTTTTTTATTTTTTTAAGTTTCCATTTCGAGATTAGAAACGAACTTTCATGAATAAAATCGAAAATTTGCAGCCAATGTCAACGTGAAGTAAGTCCAAATGTAGAGTATAGAGAATAAAGTGGAAAGGCTCTGCGCACAAGTCTAGTGGAGTACTTCTGTTTCTGACGGTTTCCTGATGACTGTGGTTGAACCTTGTGGTATTCACCTGTTTACACCAGTTTACTGTTCACTGTGGCTAACTGGGTTCATCCACCATCCATCAAGTCTACTCGCCAATTTACACTTTATTTGCGTTGACTTTATTCACAAAATTTTGTCTTTTTTTTACATCAACTTTATTCACAAAGTTTCATCTTTTTATGTCAACTTTTTCATTTCAACTTAAAACTTGAAATGAAAACTTAAATAAAAATCTCCTTCCTGTAATATTTTTTTTCTCTTCTTGTGGCCCAAATCCTCTTTGGTATAAGTGTGTCCCATGTCCCGGCGCTTACCTGAGCAGTGCGAAGGTTCTGGGGCTCTGGGTTGTGCAGGCCTGGCCTGACAGGCAGCTTCCCCAGGCCAGGATTGCTGTGGATGGGAGGCGCTTGCGCAGAAGAGGCAGTGTTCTGCACCACTGGCACCTGCTCACGTCAGAAAACAGCACAACATCAGGACCAAGTTAGTGGCACACAAAAGTATGATCACAACAGCAGTACACTTTGGCTTCCCATCCCAGTGTAACAGTATGCAGGCTGAAAACACGCGGCTCTGGCATTGCTGCTGTAGTTCACAGCAGTAGCACGAAGTGATCCTTTGAAGTTAAACTTGATTTTCTTTTTCTGTGGTCAGTGTTTTTCAAGCACTGCGCCGCGGCACACTAGTGGACCGTGAGATAATGTCAGGTGTGCCGTGAAAAATGATCCAATCTCACTTAATTGGTCTAAGAAAACTAGTGATTAAATAGCGTGGCACATCGGCTGTGCCAATATGGTCAACTGATTTTTAATATAACAGTTAAATAGTTGGTTTCGTTATTTTCTTGTTGGTCTCATACGAATCAGAGTTTGGACCAGAGTTGAAGCTCACAGAGCGAAGTTTTGGTGGACTTATTAAATAAATTAAAACTTTGTTGAGGAATCTCTTAAAATCAATTTTTATTTGTAAGTTTTACAGTATGGGTGGCCTTGGTTACTGAGTCTTAATTATGATGTCAATGCTCGGTTTTGCTCAACTAGGTCCCTTATATGAAGGTGAAGTAACATGTGAGCGTCACTGGATTTTTGAACCTTATTGTCATAGAGGGTACTATGAGGTGCATTCATTTAGGGTGGACTGATTACAACATCACTGATGGCCTCGGTGTTAAATGCACGACCCGCCACTGCTTATTAGGCCACAGTTGCTGTGCCAGTAGGACCTGTCTTAACAAGCATGGAGAGACAATCCTTTCATTTTCATCCAAGGTATTGCAAAATCTATTTGATTACCCACCAACAAAATTAAACATATTTGGACTTCTGGGTCTTACCAGAACAAAGAGATCAAATCTATAGAATAGACTGTAAAGTTCTACTACTGGTCTAGGAGCCACTGAATGGTTGAGGTCCAGAATATATGAATGAAATGCTGATGGAATATAAAGCCAGGAGGAGGACTGTGAGAGCTGCAGACTTCAGGCCAGATTAGTGGAGCCCAGAGTTGAAAGTCAACATGGTGAAGCAGCATTGAGCTGCAATGTTGCTCACTAATGGAAGAAGCTGCCAACAGAAGTGAAGTCAGTGGGAATGTGTTGAAATCCAGTTTAAAGACTCTTCTTTTCTCTTATGCTTATAATTGAGTGCTTTAATTCATCTTTTTATATTTTATTATCATATTTTTATTTATATTTCTGCTTCATGACTGCTCATTATACTGCACTGTATGTTTTAATTAACCTCTAATGATCCATTTTAGAATACTCTGTTCTTTGACTTTTTAAAATATTAAACTTTTCATCATGTAAAGCTCATTGAGTTGCCTTGCGCATGAAATGCACTACAGAAATATAGCTGCCTCGCCGTGCCTTATGAAAAGGCACCGTGTTGCAGGTGTGAGTGGACGAGCAGCGCGGTACCCACCTTCTGCACCACGTTCTCCTTCTGCATCTGGCTCTGCCGGAGCTTCTTGAGCAGGACGAGGCGAGCCTCCTCCAGACGCAGCTCCTCTCGCAGGGCTTTGATCATCTGCTGCCTCTCCTCGCCAGTCTTCCCCTGCAGACGCACACAGACCGTTCTCCATCATGCACCACCAGGACCACCCTCGGGACCAACACACTGGACAGTGGAGCATCTTCTCCAGGAGACTGGCACAGCTTGGCTGTCTGAAGGAAGCTTCAGGAGTCCCTTCCTGCCTAGAGCATCATCACCCTCTGTGACTCTTCCCCCCCGCTGTGTGACAGACAGCATTCTGGACATTTTTAATGGTTTAGAGAACCTTGCTCATCTCGGCACAGTGTGACTGTTTTTGCACTGGTTGTTTATTGTAGATAGATTGATTTGAATGTTCCTGTAACCACTGTAAAGTTTATTTATTTATTTATTTAATTTTTTTTTTTTAATAAACCAATATTTTGTGATGGTCATGAAATAAATGAACTTGTCTTTGTCCATCTGAGCCTCTGACTTCACCTTGAACATGTCCAGGTTGGCCTGGTGGAGGCGCTCCTCGGGACGGGGAGTCGTCCTGGGACTCGACGCCTCGTTGTCGGACAGGATGATGACGTCGGGGGAGGGGGTTCTCCTGTCGTGGTCGGTCTCACTGTGGGGCAGAACCAGAAGAGCCCAGGTGTCACCAGCAGAACGCATTTTAAAGAGGGATGCACCGACACCACTGTTTTCTAATAGAACGACCAGAGCACGAGTACCTGCACTTCAGTACTCACAGATATCGAGTACTTCATAAGGCCTTCACACATTATAGGATTACACTGATTTTTATTTTGACACAGACAAAATTTTTGTACTGCATTTTTCACTGCAGTACAAACAAATTTAACTGAATGTACATGCATATACAACTGCTATGGCTGTCGTGGTATCGGCACCTAGAGCAGTGGTTCTCGACCGGTGGAGTCTCGGGACCCACGTATTTTTCCTTATCGTGAAGTGGCGAACCAAAATTTATACCTCAAAAATAAAAAGCGCCAGCCCACTTTCTATCATGTCTAATGAAGCAAATAATTGAAATAATTGAATTGGAAATCCCTTAAAAAAAAAAAAAAGGGAAAAGGATAAAGTGCCCACAAAGCCACAATCAAATCAAAGAGAGAGAGAGAAATCACCATGTCAAGGAGACCCGCCATGCCCCCCCCCCCAACCCTCGAACCCCCAACACGCATCTGAATTTAGTCGCGTGCGACTCTTTCTATTTGTGACACACTGTTGTGTTCACGGCTTTGAGTCTTAGGTGAACGGCGCAAACAGCTGCCACCCAACACTCCTCACCCACTGTGCACCTCAGAACAGCTGCTCAAGCAAACTCTACCTGCTGCAGGTTCCTGCTCCTATGGAGAGCAACCACCACTGGAAGCTCAATTCAGTCTAACCAGCAGATTGCCGCAGATGTGGCGAGTGGCACCTTCACGCAGAAGCTGCTGCAGTTTCGGGGCTTCACCTCCACGACCGTCTGTTTCCCACCGCCAACTGCACTGTGTTTGCACAAACGTTTCTGTATTTCTCCCCCTATTTCTTTTAAAGATTCATACTGGAATCCAATCCAAGAGGTCCAACTGCTGCCACACTTGGAGAGGTGCATCACAAGGTGCACGGACTATTAGCGGCCATTTTGCAACTCAACCATAAGTCCCGTTTCAAGCAAACAGGTAAAGTTCGCTACACTCGCTGGCCACTTCGATCGACTGATTGATTGATTTATCAATCAATCAGTCGATCAACTTTTAATTGTGAAGCGCTAAATCACATCAGAAGGCATCTGAAAGCACTTTGCACAATCAAAGAGGAAACCGACTGATCCCTCCAGAGCGAACATGAAGCGACAGTGGCCAGCAGAGGGAATGCTGGGTAAAATCTGCAAGTGCTTGTTTTCACTAGCTGCGTTTCCATGACCCCTAGAATTGCGCAAAACCTAAAAATGGCAATAAAAACTGGTGATGGCTAAAAGGTTTTGATGCTCTCATGAGGTGGTTTTTCACACGTATCCATATAGAGGTATATTGCAAAAGTATCATGGAAACACTTTTTTCGCATTGACACGTCAGCGGACGTGACGTACGGGGTCACGTGACCAGTTCACTGACCAGTGAAAATGACGCGTTATGATTGGACGGAGGAGGAGGCAGAATATTTTTACAAGTCATCAAAGAAAAAAATATAACAACCGTTCTTGACAACAAACCAACGCAAACAAACAAAAGCAAACAGAATTGTGGTCAAATCTCGCAGGACGAAATTTGACCAGAATTACGGCTGATGACCTTCACACCATTCAATGGAAACACCTACAAACCGCAATTGTACTTTGTCGAAATTTTAGAAATATCGCTTTTATTTTGAGAAAAACTGTCATGGAAACGCAGCTACTAATAGCAAATCAAACACTTCAATGGCAGCAATGTAATGTGGGCATGGCATGGTGAGTACTACACAATCTGCACATCCAGGCTTTCTTGTGCAACAATCTTCAGGGTTGAACTATTTCAATATTTTCCACTATGCTAGGCTGTGCGGTTGTTAAAAACACGGCTCCTGGAAGGTGTTTTGTGAGACTTTTCGGTGCTGCTGTTGTGTAAAAGGGGTTTATAACTTTGTGAATGACGTTTTAATAGGGGCTGAGTTTCTCTGTGGCCGTTCAGACTGCAGCCGACTGGCAAGTTAAAAAAGGAGTGCTCTCAAAATCCTCTGTTTTTTTGCAATTAAGGAGATAATTAGAGATGTTGGAAAGGTTTTCTAAAAGCTGTCTTTCTGTTTATCCTGTTTAAATATCATCTCTCATATGAGATGACTAACAATGCTCAACACAGGCAGGTCTAAGGTGAAAGTGATCAATGCACCACAAATTAACATGCAAACAACCAGAGTGAGTCCTTCTCATTTGAACCCAGACCCACAGGTGGCATTATTTTGTAAATATTGACAATAACAGTTACACAAAACAAAAAAAACAACAATGAAAAAATAAATTGTTTTCAAAAATTGCAAATAATGTGGAGAGAATTATTGAATGAAAGACTGATGAATGACAACACAGCGCTTCACTTCTTCCACAATCTTATTCCAAAATGTATTCCATGATTTAGTTTCCCTCAAGATTCTACACACAACAGCCCACAACGACAATGTGAAAAAAGTTTTGCAAATGTATTGAAAGACAAAAAAAACCTCACAACTACTGTAAGAAATGACATGTACCCAAGTATTCAGAACCTTTGCCATGAAGCTCATCATGGAACTCAGATGCTTCATGTTTCCACTGATCATCCCTGAGATGTTCCTGCAGCTTCACTGGGGTCCACCTGTGGTGAATTCAGTTGATTTGGACAATATTTAGAAAGGCTCAAATCTGTCAATTTGACAGAGGTCAAAGGAAGTGCCTGTAGACCCCAGAGACAGGAACGCATGCTGCTTGGAAGGAGCCAATGATCACAGTGACCTCCATCATCCACCTGTGGCGGACGTTCAGAACCACCAGGACTCTTCCCAGGGCTAAACTGAGCGACTGGGGGGAAAAGGTCCTTGGTCAGGGAGGAGACCAAGGACCCAATGGTCACTATGTCAGAGCTCCAGAGTTCCACTGTGGAAAGAGGAGAACCTTCTAGAAGGACAGACACCTCTGCAGCAATCCACCAATTGTGCCTGTTGGCCCCTGATGAACTCACAGACCATGAGAAACAAAATTCTACCAAGCCATGCAACCTGATGGAGTTTGAGGGGTGCTGCCGAGAAAAATAGGCGCCCAAAGATGAGTGAGTGTGCCAGAAGACTTGAGGCTTTAATTGCTGCAAATCTCATTCGGCGAGACCCCACTTTGAGGAGGATGGAGGTACAAAACATTTGGCGTTCTGGAGCAGCTATTTGAAGTGAACTGGTCACGTGACCCCCTACGTTACGTCCGCTGATGCGTCATTGAGAAAAAAGTGTTTCCACGACACTCTTGCGCTATACCTCTACATGGATACGTCTGAAAAACCACCTCATGAGAGCATCAAAACCTCTTAGCCATATTTGAGAAGTTTTTCCAAGTTGAGCTGTTTCCATCACCTTTTATTGCCATTCTTAAGTTTTGCACAATTCTAGCAGTCATGGAAACGCAACTAGTGACAGTAAAAAATTGGCGGAGAGTCAGTGGGTCAAAAATGTCTCGATGCATGTAGACAATATTTGTCATGAGTCAACAGCAATATAAAAACCTTGGGCCGTTGTCGGTTCCTTTCATCCTCAAAATCCAAAGTGGCACCAAAAAAAAAGGGGCACAATCTCTTTGTGAGTGATAACAGAGTGGAGGGTGAACTCAGTAGCCTCACACCAGCCGACTGGTTCAAGCCACTCACTCGACGCTACACATCTCTTTCGGGACGGTGGCGATGTATCAACTTTGTACAAATGTAGACGCGATCAAAAGAGGATTGTGATCAGAGGCTGCGTATTAAGTCATTTTGCCACGGAGATAACGTTAGGTCAGGCAAGTACAGTGAGCAGCTTTTAAAGACCATTACATAAAGAGAGCCAGGGCTTAAGGATTTGTGGCTTTGAAAGACTGTAAAGACTGTGGCAGCCCTGACAACATTCTAGCTTATTTCTAACAGTCACTATATTCAATGGGCCTCTATTATGGCCATTGCCATAGATTAGATTTAATGCATTCATTTTGGTGGTCTGCTTCCAACAATAAACAAGGTTGGTTTGCTCAAAAAACACCTAGTTTGGGGCAAAACCTGTAGACAAAGGTTGATTCATTGTTGCTTCTACTCTCATATGAAAGAATTCATTATCTGGCCTATTTCAAAATTTTATTTCGTAGTATTCCTTCACATGTATTCCAAAAGACTGGCTTTTGTCGATCTCACACAACAGATTGACTCCTTCCATGTACTAAGTGTGATAGCAACGAGCAGTGAATCTCGTGAATCCCCAAGCACACCACCAGTTTACGGTCTCGGTGCTTACCATCTTCTGCCCGCGCTCATGTCCACCGGCTCGTCCAGGATGTTCTCCTTGCCATTTTTACTGGTTCCAACGTGGCCACCGTGGCCTCCCAGTCTCAGACTCCCGTTCAGCTTCTCCTCGTAAGCGGCGCCCATGAGGCTCTGATGGTGGTAGCTGCTGGCCCCGGGTCCCTTCCCGTCGCCCAGAGGCCCCGCAACCTCCAGGGCTGCCAGGTCTGCCAGGTCCTTGCGTTTCAGTAATGCCAGCATCTTTAGGCGCTCCATGGCCTCGTGGCCTTCCATTTTGAGACGTTTGGCCAGCGCCTCCTCTCGCTCGCTGGGTGACTCCAGGCCCCGCTTGAGCAGGTTGAGCCTAAGTGCTTCTTCAGACATTCTCTCCATCCTGGAAGAGACAGAAAGGAAGGGTTAGTGAAAACTCATGGTTTTTGACCTGAACACACACAATAAAGTCCTTCATTCAGCGCTAGGCACTGCTTTTTTCTGATGAGCACCTCACAATCATCTCAATGAAGTCCATATCATTGGCAGGGTTTAAAAGGTGCCAACCTTTATGCAATGTGTGGCCTCAGAGTTTTCTCTTTGGAGTGGAAAAGACACAAAGCAGACCGGAAGCACAGTTTCACAAGGCCATGACCTGTATAAAAGTACTTCATCGTGGATCTTAACTCTGAGATCACATTTCATGGATCATTTGGTAAATGTTGATGATCTTATTCTACTCAAAATAACTCAACGCTTGGTCAAACAACTGGACAGCTCATAGGATACTTCCATGGCATCAACATCTGAGACAAAGGCAAATTAGCTTCATATAAACTGCCCTTATAGACGCCGTGATCACACAAACATAAAATCCATCCCTTTGGTCGACACACGGATTCAAAAGCTCAGTCTCAACTAAAATGTCCTGAACGTGGGACACGTCTACCGGCAGTGGTCGAATATTTGAAACAGTTCCAAGACAAAAAGATTGAAAGAAGGATTGAACCATCAGTTGTGAAGTCAGAGGTATGGCATCGGCAGAGCGAGGGTTTCCTGCGCCTGAGAGAACGCCATGACCTGACAATCAGTGCGGGAAATGTGAGAATGTGACAAGGATAAATAAATAATCGGACAACATGAGCAGCTGATGGTAAGCTCATTCAGATGGAAGTAGGTTAAATACAGCGGGCTAAGAATAGAACGAGTCTTGGTACCGATAGTGACAAGTAACATTTGAAAACGGCCTTTATCCCCGCATGTGCGCCCATACGTGTGTTTGTTGCAATGCGATTCATAAAAACACTGCTGATTTAGTTTTTTTTTTTCCTGAGGACAACAACAACCCATCTCTTGTGACCACATTAGCTTAGTCATGTGACTGGCTGAGGTAAAGGGGTTGACAGAGCAGTCAACCAGTGGAGGTGCTGCAGCTGAGCACTAGCGCTGCTTGGAAATGACAAAGCAGAAACAGCAGCACCTGATTCGTCGTCCTGAGACGTCTAAACTGCATGGAGGACAGACTGCAGCGTATAGCAGAACTAAAAACCCAAGGAAGAGCTTAGCCCAATTGATCCTTCCAAAAAAACAAAAAAAACCAAACAGATTTAGGTTTTGTTCAGCTTGGAGGTTCATGTGCAACCTTAATCTCACAAAACCGTTTAACAGAATGATTGCAATAAGGATGTCACCAAAAGATCATGTGATCTTCTGGAGGGAAACAAAACTAAACGTTAGTAAATGATCACGTTTCACAACAAGCCATTTCTCTACAAATGTTGTTATGAAGATGAAGGTCCGTAATGAAGAAACTGCACCTTAAAAATCAGCTAAAAATGTTGCACTTGGTGGCCAAAGCTTTTATTAACAACGTTATGGTCACATGGGATCTTATTGAGGCTGGTGTGGAGATCAGCAGGAGACCCAGTGTAAATCCTGGACTGGCTTGACAGCTGCAGCTGACGACATGTTAATTTGAATCATCTCATCACGACTGCAGTAATGATAACAGCAAACACTTTTCACCAGTCTGTCTACTAGTTTAAAAAGTGCTTTACTATCCATTTATTTCCATAATTCAATCAACTTTTCAACACACCAGTGTTTCCTACAAACACTGAAATTACGGAAAAATGTGAAGAGTTCCTGCTACCTTGATGTTATATAGGTCAATGTCTCAATCACTTCCAATGTGACCTTTTTGAAAGGTGGTCACATGATGTCAAAATGTGAACAGGATGATCCACCATAAAGCAACACTTTATGTGACCAGAGCCAGACATGGAGGACTTCATCACTGCTGCACATCACTGATTGTGGTCGTCTGTGCATTTGACAGAGCAGGTTTCACTGGGACTGCGTCTTCTAATAAAATAAAATAAAATGACAATAAAAATGCAATCATATTTGGAGAGTTCCCATGACCCCAGAGTTCAGGAGGAGGAAGCAGTTATCGAAAATGGATGGATGGATGGATGGATGGATTTGGAGAGTTGAATGTGTCTGCTGTAGTTGGAGTGTGCTGAAGGTTGTGCTTAGTTAGAATGGCAGCTGGTTGTTGGAGTCACGTTTAATTTTAATTACATAGTTTAAAATCCAAAAATAAAACACACAAAGAGGCATGCGTGAAAATGCCTCAAATACTGTCAAACGAGTCGGGTGGTACAAACCAGTTTCTGTGTGACTGCAACCCCAACAACCTCTGAACCCATGAGGAGACGTCAAGACCCAACTGTTGAGAAATGGCCACTGAACATGAAAATTGCACCACACCAGTGTTTCCTACAATAACATCTGTCTGCACGTTGGGGGGCAAACCTACTGACTGGTGGGGCAACCATGGGTTGTAAAATGAGCCAGAGGGGGGTGACGGAGCAGCAGCAGATGGATGGAGTGTTTTGGTGAGCCACCTCATAGGAGGAAACAATCTATCACGGGATACGTAGGAAACATGTTGCTTTGATGTCAATGGAAAATGAAGCAAAGCAAAGTTGCAGCCAAATCAGTGTCTTTGAAGCCTCACAGTGTTTAGCTCTTTATTGAAATGACTCTTAGAACACTGAAAAATTGGATGAAATACAGCTATTTTATGACCATTAATATAATTTCTTCAAGTTCGGCGGGCCGGATTAAAAAGCTTCATGGGCCGCATATGGCCCCCCCCCGGCCGTAGTTTGCCAACGCCTAGCAGGTCACTGAGCTTCTTCACCCATTCAGGACAGTGCAGTGGCCTGCTGACCGTCAACACTGGCCAGGTGTCTATTTGAGCTGTGAGGTGCAACAATGCAGCAGGAAGCTGCGTTGCTAAACCAGACGTCTAAATCGTCGGACTTCTGGCTACCGGAACCATTTTTATTAGTCTATTTATTTTGCCAAGGTTGTTTCACCGAATGCAGGACGAGATAACGATTGCTGGGACGACAAAAAAAAAAACAAAACGCAACTTGGCGCCAGATTAATTGTCCCCCCCCACTTCCCACCCCCCTCCTCTTATAACTCAATCAGCTTCCTGTTAGCAGATGATTCCTGCTGGTGTCGTTCCATCGTCTGCCCTCGTCTGATGCACCGCTACTGCCGCCGCCGCCGCTCTGACACGTTCATTCACCCCCCCATCCTACGGCAGCAAATGTCTTTGTTATCCTCCTCCAGCATCTCCTGCAGCCTCTTAATACGGGAGGAGTCTTAATGATCGCACAATGGCCCCCCCATCCCCTCTTCGTCTTCTCCTCCTTCCTCTTCTCCTCCTCCTCCTCTAATTAATTTGTGACGCAGCTGCGGAGTTGCGGCTCTCGCTTCCATTTGCACAAAGAGGGAGGCGGGGGAGGAGGGGGGTGAGAGAAGGAGGAGAAAAACACACACACACACACACACACACACACACACACACCAGCATCTCCTCCTGCAACCTCGCGGGCCGAGCCTCCACCTTTAATGAGCCAGGGGGCGCCGTTTTGCGTGACGGGCCAATCAGGTGGCGGTGCCGCGGCCGCACGTCATCGAGCCGACTGCCCCCTCCCCCCCCTTCTCCTCCCCAGCCACTGCCGGCGCCGGCTGCCTTTACATAATATAATGACTGTTTTAGCCAGCTGCTACACAAGCCGCATGTTCTCCTCTGCCCCCCCACCACCACCTTTCTCCGCACCCCCCTCCCATAATCCCTCCCACCTACTCCACCCCACCCTCCTCCTCCTCCTCCTTCCTGCTGCGAGCCGTTCAGCCAGGGCAGAGAAGCCCAGGCAGCAGGAGGGAGGGAGAAGAAAAAAAAGGAAGGAAGGAAGAAAGAAAGAGAACGCAGACGACGCGGGTCGCAGCAGCAGGAAGTGACAAAATGACACTCGGAGGAGAGGAAGAAAAAAAAGAAAGAAAGGTTGGTTTAAAGTTTACAGGTGGCCTTTTTTTTTAAACAAAAAAAAAACAACAAAAAAAACCAAACCCTGCTGCTGCTGCTGCTGCTGCTGCTGCAGGGACGGAGAGACGGCGTCCACACGCTGCTGGAGGCTCCACCGCCGCTCGTACAGTAACCACAAAGAAAACGGCTCCTTGCTCCCCCTCCCCCAATTCCTCAAGCACCCCGCCTCACCCCCTCCCTCCCTCACTGTAAAAATAAACACATGCTTACTTTCGCCCCCCCCACTCCTCCCTCGCTACCCCCCCTCCCCCCCCAACCCTAAAACGTAGCCAGAACTGAGGGCTTCGTTTGTTCATATTGCGCCAGCCAATCAGGAGTGGCTGTGCAGTCTGTGTAGGCATGTGCGTGTGCACGGCTGTGCATGCGCCTGTGTGTGTGTGTGTGTGTGTGTACATTGGGGGGTAATAAAAGGAGTAACGCAGCCAAGACGCACTCCGAGTGGAGAGATTTTTTCTCTCTCCCTCATTTTGTGCGATCCGTGTTCTTTGTGTGTGTAGGCTGAAGTGTGTGTGTGTGTGTGCGTGCGCATGCTCATGCAGGGCTAGGAAGGAGGCAGAGATGGCAGCTCTCTCCTGAAATAATGCCAACTCTTAATTCCCTCCTCCCATCCCCACACACACACACACACACACACACACACACACACTCAGGCGGCTCTTTATGCGCCGAGCCGTCGATCAGATGGGCGCTGCTAAAATGTCGTCCTTCCACCACAGAGGCTCAGTCGGCCGGGTGGCGCTCGACCCCGCTCGACCTGGCCCAGCTGGGTGGGTTATCAACAACAGGTTAACACAGCCACTGACCAGGTGGGTGGGTAGGGACTCCCCTGCCCCCTTCCCCTTTTTTTGGGTGGTCAGCTGACTGGGGTGTAATTGTAATAAGGCCATTTGCGAGCACACCGAGGAATCTGCTGCTCATTTCACGCATGATCTGCATCATGACAATTCATTTGGCTGATGCAACTCCACTCCTCCCAGTCTGCCTTCACTCTCTCTCTCTCTCCCTCCCTCGTTTGCCCGCTCCCACCTCCACGTTCCTCGACTCATTTTTTTTTTTTTTGTTGTTGTTGCACATGACCAGGAGAGCGTTGGGTTTCATTTTTCAGCCGTTCGATTGCTTGGTGGCGGTGGGAGATCGTGGCTTATCGCTGAGGAGCAGCAGCCAGATGTGTCACACCCCCCCACCCCCCCCACCCCCCGAACACCACCTTTAACCAAAGGCGAAATTAATCCCGCCATCAAAATGGTGGTGGAGGTGGTGGTGGTGGCGAGGGTTGGTGCAAAATGGCGGCCATGGCACACACACAAAAAAATTGGCAGGACCCTGAAGAATAAATCACAATTGTGCGGCGCTCGATGTAAAGGCTCTTTCATTCTCCTCCTTCGCTGCTTCCAAACACCACTTGGAGGTGCAGTTGATTTAAACACTGGCCGCTTTTTGGGTTGTACTTGTTGTCGTCAAAGTCGAAATACGAAACCATGTGCAAAATTAAAGGTTGGGTGTGTAATATTTGGAGTCTTCGAGAAGAAACAGGAACATTGAGTGGTTAAATTTGAGATTGCAGCAGTATTTCCACCACCCTGCCTCTCTTGAGGTTGCCAGTGAACTACGGTGGCCTGTGCACCCGAACCTGGAGACCTCGTCCACCTTCTTCTTTGTTGGTTTATTTGAGGACAAAAGTGTTCACGCTAATTATGAAGCACCTTGTCAGGCAGCTGGATTGTCCACACCAATTGGGAATATTCATGCAGATGTATAAGAACTATTCTATGGGTAGGAAAACCAAATGATTTATTGTACTGCAAGAATACATTTTCATTCATGTATGATTTTCTTAATTTAGTTGGCCAATTCTAAGAGTTATTGCAGCAGCAGCAGCAGCAGCAGCAGCAGCAGCAGCAGCAGCAGCAGCAGCAGCAGCATCTTCCACAGTTGGTTTAGTTGTCACCTTGATAATTGGCACAAACTGGTGTGTCACACACTCGATGCCATGGACAACATTTTTGACTGGCGAGTAATCATGATATATTATTACAGATTATATTTAATCATAACAATTAAATTGATTATATTATATCTGATAATAATTAAAATATAGTTTCATTTGATTATTTATTCATTAATTGATTTTTTTTCTCATCTTCTCGCCACTGTGGCCCCCTAGAGGTTCCCCATGGGGTTGCGGCCTCCACTTTGAAGACCACTGCACTGTATTACCAGGTGGCGGGTGGTCGTGTCTGCCAGCCATGGAGATCCAGTGAACATTCTCGTATGTCCAAACTAGTGCATACAGACACTTAAAAACACCAAGTACAGTTGAGGGGAGCAGTACTTCAAAAGTAAAAGTTCTACAGTTTGTACCGCAGAGAAATTGTCACTAGAGGAAAAGAGACAAAGGAATACTGAGAGGAATAATGAATCGTTTGTGGGAAATAAATCTCAAACATGCCGTGGAATGATGAAGAGAGGGGCGGATGTTTGATGGGGATTTGTGCTTCGTGGGTAAAAAAAAAAAAGAAAAAAGAAAAAAAAGAATGATGGCATTACTAAAATCATATCTACATAATTCAACGGTGCTGGAGTGGATCACTAAAACTAACCAATGACCGTAGTGTTTCCATCAGAAACACTGCAACGCCACCAGGGGGTTTGTGCAGCGTATTGAACACACTTGAATACTAAAAAAAGGCAATAAAATACAATGTTGTACATGTTGATGGGAAGGAATTAAAGGCTGCAGAAACGTGTTGTGACACGTACAAGGTGAGAATAATGGAAACTATAAGGTAAAGCGAAAATGTATTTCAACTCATGAAAAGCACTTGAAACCTTCCATTGCCACAACGTTCCCTCCGCCACCCAAGCAGGACCTCAAACATTTAAAGAGTGTTTAAGAAGGGTCAAGGTACAATGTTAATCAAGTCAAGAGCAGTTGCGTGGAAAACATTTTTTCCAAAGTGAAACACTAACCCATACAAAATTTGACGTCCTTGGCCATTGAAACTTGGTCTCAAACGATAACAACCATCTGAACCAAGTGTCACAGAAACAAATAGCTTCAATAAAATAAATACCTCTAGCTAACCTTATATATCGACACAGGTGTGCGTGTGTACACTCACATAAAGTGCTTCACCTTACAAAAGCGGCTGACTGCTGGGATTTGGAGTGTAACAACTGAACATCCTTGTAGGGGAAAGAGTCAGTAGCTTTTGGCAAGAACAGGAAGCTTCCACACACACACAGCACAAGGTACATCGTTGTAACTGCAGTAGTTTGATCATGTGGGGCGATGTTCCTTCAAGAGAAAGTGTGACAAAGCTGAACATTTGCCTAATTCAAATCAGCAAGTGACCAGAGACAAGCATGGCCACTGTGACAGCAGCAGTTGGGGTGTAATTATACACCCGTATCTGTCTAAATATCTAAAAATGTAAACACAGAAATTTATATTTTGCCCGAAAAAGAATAATGTGGAAAGAGTGAGAGAACAGAAGGTTGACCCGGGCAAAGAAACCCAGCTGCTTCAGCAGCATCCAAGAGCAAGACGGAGGCTGGATTTAGTACCAACACCGTCCACCTCAGCAGAAACAAAAAAAGTGGCGACAGATTATTAATCTGCGACTCAGAACCGTACGGCAGTGGATCCGTTGGGGGATTTAAACTGAAACCACCTTAACGTGATGTGGCTTTTAGAAACTATTCTGAACATCAACAACCCAACTGGGCAAACATTTTGACTCATTGTGACTCTAGTCACCTTGTAACAGGCATGGGCAAGCTATGGTCCGGGGGCCATATGCGGCCCGTTGGGCTTTTTAATCCAGCTGGACTAAAACTTGAGGAAATTATATTAGTAGTCAGTAAGTCATCAAACAGCTGTATTTCCTCCATGTTTCCAGTATTTTCACAGTCATGTCAATAAAGAGTTAAACACCGTGGGGCTTCAAAGACACTGATTTGGTTGCAACTTTGCTTTGCTTCATTTTACGTTGACCTTAAAGCAACATGTTTTCTACATATCCCATGATAGATTGTTTCCTCCTATGAGGTGGCTCGACAAGACACTCCATCCATCTGCTGCTGCTCTGGCCGCCTCAGTTAAATTTTAGAACCCATTGTAGCCCCTCCAGTATAAAACCGTAAACCTTGCCCCCATACCTGCCTTAGAACCATCCTGGTGAATGTCCCACCTGTCTGTAGCGCTAGTCCACATGACTTACAGAAGCTAGTGTGTTTCCTCATTTCTAATCACATCACTAGCAGTTGGATGCTCCGCAGAGAGACTTTTTTGGGGCCTTTTGCAGCATGAGGGATATCAGCGGACAGCAAAGCCTTCTGGTTGTGGTCTCAATACTCTCTAGTCTAGATAATTAGTCTCAGTTGGTGTGTGTGTGTGTCTGTGTGGCTGGGTGGGGGCGGGGGCGGGCAGTGGCTCCGCCTGGTGGTCTGGCTGACGCACCACATCTAATGTGCGTGCTGTTGAAGATGTTGATGCCGAGGCTGTTGGTTGTGGGGCGGGGGGTGGGGGGGTGGGGGGGATCTGCATATGGGCCATAATGAGGCCAATCAGAACGGAGCCCATAGCAACAGAGTCGCAATTGGCCGCTGCCAGCAGACCGTTTGTCAGATGCGAAAAAACCTGAAGCCAATGGGAAGGTGGTGAGGGGGGTGGAGAGGGTGGGGAATGGTCAAGTCAAGTCTGAGGGTGGTGGAGGTGGAGGAGGAGGTGGTGGTGGCGAGACGCCGTCTACCTACCTGCCGAGCGGCCGTACGCGCTCAGACGCACACAAACGCGCCTCTTTATTAAAGCAGACAACAGCTCATTGTGGGCGTCGCCATGACAACCGGCCCGTCTATTTTTAAAGCCGTGCCACTAATCAATTCCTGCTCTGCTGTCGCCCGAGGGGTGGGGTGGGGTGGCGGGGACGGAGGGTACTGATGGGAGGGGTGGAAGGGGGAAGGGGGGCAGCGGTAGGGGGCAAAGGGTAGGGGGAGGAAGAGGGGAGGCGGGGCCAACGTGCAGTCGGGAGACAAAGAGCGTTGCAAAGTGAGAGAAAGGAAACTGTGTCGCTGATTTGCCTTCATACCAGCACACGCCGCTGCGCTGCTCGGCTCGCTTGAAATGTTTCCACGAGCTAATGCTAACGCATACGTGTCAAGCTCCGACCCGCGGGCCGAATTTGGGCCACAGTGTCATTACGTTTGGCCCGCGAGGCCAATACAAACTCACTGCTAGAGCTGAGTAGAGTATAATACAGTACATGTAGCGCTAATACTACAAATCCCAGAATGCTCTGCCGGTATTTTTGGCGCGTCAATCAGGACAGATCAGACTTTCATTGAAGGATATCATTATTATGACTTCATTGGTTTATTGTTGTTATTTTTATTTTTAAGTGCATTATCAGCCTTTGGAAAAAGGTTGTTGTTGAAATTTAAATCAGAAGGCTGCAAATAAAAGAGGTGTAAGATTTCTATTGACATTATATCTATTTTGATGAGTTTTTTTAAATTTGAAATTCAATTTTGCATGCGTGCCATATGAAGTTATTTATTGTATAGTATTAAGCTTTGCTTTGTTCCATATTCAGTGTTGAAGCAAAACTTGTTGGGGTCCATATGAAAAGGTTCACCCTTCTATCTGGAAGAAGATTTTCTCAATAAAAATCAACGACGGACCGAGACTTTGTCCAAGTTTGAAATTTTGGCCCCACTAGTCTTGCCGTACAATTAGCCACAGAGGGCGAAGAGGGCTAGCAGATGGCCAATGGCTGAGGATTATTTGCAGTTTGGAAGAAAGAAATTGATGCTTCAGAGAATCAGGAAAGCAGGAAGTGTTGTGTTTTGTATTTTTTTTTAATCATTTATTTTATGACTGTAGTGGATAAGCAGACACAGAAGCAGCCTTGCACCTATGGGCCGCCACCAGAGCCCAGTTCAACCAACAAAGGAAAATCGTCTCATCTGCACCCAATAACTGACCAAAGCATTCAGCCTGGTTGTCTCTGTTATCTCGTGTTCATCTTAATGGGAAAATTAATTGACTAACTAGCAGGTATTTTCCCCTAGTTTAGGGTGAGGGGCTTTTTGTATTATTTCATACTGACTCAAAATAACAAATAAAAAATAGCACATTGGAAAACGTGATGAAATGTTAAATGACTGTATCTTTGAGATTTTGTCAAGACACATTTTCCCACTTGGCTTTGCATTAAGAATTTAGGCTGCGCCTTTTTATTTCTTTCAATTTCAATTATTGTACCAGGAATAGCTGGACTCACCCTATTATTTATTTTAATTAAATAGTCTTTTTTGAAGAAACGTGCCAGTATTATTAAAAAGGTAATCAAAAAAAAAAAAAAAAAACTCCATTCATGTTCATTTGTATTTGCCTGAGGCCATGGCTTTGAAAACATTCAATTTACTCAGTCAACTGTTCAGGATTAGTTAGGATGCTGCCCACACTGGTGCCCATCCAGTCAGTGTCAAGGACACATGTGGACAGGGTTGTGTACCATTACTAACTACTATTATTAAAACATTCACAAATCAAACTTCTTGTTTTTTATTTTTATTTCTCTCAAAATGAAGTGACTTTGCATCTTCCACCACTATTACCTGTATGAAAACGTACCAATCGAACGCGATCACATGCACATCGTTTCTAAGAGAGCCGATCGCTTTAAAATACATTTTATTAGCCAACAGAGAGCAGTGCTGATAGCTGCGTCAGCAGTGGGGAAAATTATATGTTGCATTTTAATGGGAAATGACCGCAGCATCGTTCCCATTATAAATACTAAACATAATAAATGGATGGATGCAAGTATTTTTTTAGCAGTCTGGTGTAACAAATACCTTAACATAATCCATAATTCTTTTGCACTTAACCTCCCACTGCTAGATGTGAGCAGTCATTCATTCCACTTACTCCTTTAACTCTTCTGCTCCAAAGGAGCAAGATCTCACAGCAGTGCAGGTCAACATCTTTTTTAGCGTTAGCTGCTTAGCCACAGTGACCTGAACTTCCACTGCACTCGGAATGGTTCTGGCAATGGCTCTGGCACGCCGCGACTGGTGTCGCTGCTGGTAGGGGAGTTTTAATGACTTCATTTCAAAAATGTTACATAAGGTTTGATACGTTATTAGCACTGAGAAAAAAAGAAAGGTTCCCACCAGAGTCGTGAATTTTTACAACCAATTCAACAATGAAAGACCGGACAGGCATGAGAATAATGGCTCTTTAAAACAACAGCAGACTTAAAAAGGGAGGGAATTGTTATTATTATGACACCCCAAGAAAGACTTTTAATTGCTAAATAAATATTTGTGCACCTGGAGGGCATGGAAGATAACTCTCTACCACCGAAGCCCCAAATGCAGATGGGTTTTCACTCCATATTCAACACATACATTGAATTTGCTGAGGTTTTACAAGGAAACTGATTCATGACAGTCCAGATTGGAACTTTGCTTGCAAAACATCCTTTTCTTAAAAGCAAGTCTTATTTTTATGGCCAGCTGTCAGCCTCCTGACTTCTACACTGCTTTCTAGCACTTGACAAGCCACAACTTTGCGCCTCCAATTCATGAACGGTTGGTAGAGACCATTGACATAAAGTGCAACCTGTACCATAAAGGCACAGTGTGTTAAAATTGTCAAGATTTGTTAGCAAAAGCTCAATATACTACCCATAAAAATGTTTGTGTAAATTTCTGTAAAATAAAATCAGTTTGTTTTTCCTCCCCAGGAGAAGGTTCTTTTATGTGTACATATAGGGAGGTTCTTGCAACACCATGTCTGTAAGGCAGCTGGGATGGACAATCCAGCCTGAAAGCCCGTTTCCTATTTAGGGTTGAAAGCTTGCATCGTCTTCAAATAAACCAAATGCTTAGGATAACATTCTGTGCATAATAGGCATAAATACTGTATTGACTGAAATTATATAACCTGCTTTCACAGCAGCACCCTTCACCAAGTCGCCCACCACGGTTGCACTGCTATCACTTCCGCTTCATTCACACGGCACGTTAACCTGATTGATTAGCTATTTTGTTGGAAGATACACTGAGAGAGATCACATTCACAATACATAGTAATAGTTCAGAAATATCAAAGAGAACTACAGAGAAAGTACTGCAATATGCATTTGAGTAGCAGTGTAACATGGCCGGAGCGAGAAACCACCGTAGCTCACTGGCAAGCCTGGGAGAGGGAGCGAATCAATGCGCCAATCTAACATCTGACCACTAGGTTACAAAGCATTGCACACTGCACCTTCAAGAGTTGCAACCCCATATGTTCACAAACTGATACCGACTTGCTCAAGAATAACAAACTGTGTGTGTGTGTGTGTAGGATTTTGTCCTGTGGGTGGGTGAATGCGTGTATGCAGTGGTGAGACAATTGGTGTGGTTTATTATGTCAGTTATTAATGTTGTATATAGTTCATGTATTGTTTGTAATTTAAATCACATTTAGCTTGCTTGCAACAAAATAAATGCGTGTTATAAATAAAATAACCTCTGCGCAAATAAACTTTGGCTAGATGCATTTGTGTAAATCATGATGTATAGTATATAACCGTCTGCTTACATCTGCATTTACGCCTTCTTAGACTTTGCTTTAAAAGAAACATTGTGCACACAGTTTTAGTATCAACTCTGAGAAGGTCGTGAGTTGGTGCTGGACAACAAAAGCAAGTAGCTCGCCAACCTATTGTAACAGCGCACAGGCAGATTTGAATGGAAGCCCGACAAAGTGCAGTATATCATGTACTGGTCGAGTGGAATGTTTCAGAAAAGTTACACACACACAAAAAAGATTGTGTGCAACTTAGGTTTGTGCAACATACATTTTGTGGGGTCAAAGAAGAGCAGAAGAGAGTGAGACAACTCACATTTAAAAAAAGAACCCAAACCTTATTTAAGCCTGTGTGATTGACACAACTTGGTATGTCAGTGGATATGTGGTGTGACGCATCAGTTGGCAAGTATCACAATCATATCCCCCCGATTCAGATCTGACCACTTATGACCACTAATTACTTTTCCTATACGGACACGTTCAGGTTTAACTGGGTTATTTGCAGTATGTGGAGTAAATTCAGTCTTTGTGGCGCTAACCGAGGGTACACAGTGAATGAGCCAAACATCCTGTCAATGAATAACAGTATTAAGTTGTCATTGGAAGACCCCCTGTCACCGTATTAGTCATTTCTACATTATCTTGCTGTGACTTCAGCACATCTGAAATTATCTTTCTGCTTTGGGCAGAACGTCGAGTTGAGCAGCAGTGGAAGAAGTGTTAATTGGGTTTGACAAATGATGCAAGGAGAGAATCTCTTTGTTTTAGAAGAAAAGCAGTGTCATGGGATTTTTTTCCACCTGCAATTAAGTCAAGAGGAAACAATTTAAGTATTAAGAACAATATTAAACAATATTTCAGGTCTTCTTATTTTAACTCTTGATGGTTTAAGCTTATAACTCATCTGCATTGTTGCTTCTGATGGCTGTAATCTGCCTATTGAGTTTTTAACAGGCAGGTTTGGCAAGCGGGTCCAACATTGGATTATGAATGTAATACAATGGTAAGCAAACCACTTACTAGTACTTTTAGCACTGTGGCCAGGTGCTGCCAGCTGATACCACAGTACCTCAACTTATTAACAACTGGAAACTTCATCCTGGATTCTGTTCATCTCCACACACAGTCCTGGAAATCCCAGCGCACTGTGGCAGCTTCCAAAGCTGCTCCAAGTTCTTGACTCACTTTTCTTGACAATCGTATCAAGGCTGCAGTCAACCCTCTGGCTTACGCACCTTTTCCTACCACACTGTTCCCTTCCCAAACAAACTTTCCATGAACACGGTTTGGAAATGTCAACCCTTTCAGCTAATTCCACAGCTGACCCCTCATGTGAAAGGTGTCAAAAGGTGTTTTTCAGTACAGGTGTCAAGTCAACAGACTTTCCAAGTGTCCATGATAAAACACTAACAACTACAATCCAAGTGAATAAACTTCATCTCAATATGTTGTAATATATTTCTGAATTTTTCTAGATGCAACTGTATCCAGGTATGGTTTTTAGTAATGCTAAGAGGTAAAAGCTGCTTAGTCAAAGCCGAAAGTTGGAGTCAACTAAAATGTTTTTCACTTCAGTATGACCAGTAGTGCTAGTATGAAGCTCTCGCTACTTGTAAAATAATAACTTACTGTATATTCTTCATGACATGTTAAGAATTTAAGACATGACAAAATGTCACTTTCCGTTAGGAAACCGAAACTCTACGTTTTCGCACCGTATAGATATGATGTGCTGCCATGTATGATGATTCTGGGATGGGGGAGGGGTGGAAAGCACACAGCTCTTTATTTTTGTTCCCCCCCCTGCTTTGTTTCTCGCCACATTCATATTTCTAAGGGCACAGACAACAACGGTTACAATTCACCCAAGCCAGTCTGAGCTGGTTTTGTAAACGCCAGGGCTATAGAATTATCCTTTAATATGTGGCTGTTAGTGGTCAATACGTCACACAGCAGGACAGTCAGTAGGAGCAGCGGGGTGGGAGGTGAGAAGGACGGGGGAAGAGGTGGAGCGACGGCGGCCCCAGTGTTTCCAGAGAAAGAGAGAGAGAGAGAGAGAGAGAGAGAGAGAGAGAGAAAGATAGAGAGAGAGGGAGAGAGAAAAAAATGTCTTCCTTTAGGCCCTGGCACTTTGACAAGAAAAGACTGAGTGCAAAACTTCAGACCACAGGGTGGGGCAAACACAAGTTTCACGAGCCAAATGAGAAAAAGAAGAAAGAAAAAAAAAACCGAGTGGAGGGAACATGAGACATTTAGTCAGAGCGAAGGCACACGGAGGTAGAACAGACATCTTAAAATGGGGCTGGATGTGGCAGCGCGCCATCCACAAGGCAGAGACACAGAAAAGTAGCAGAGACGACGGCAAAATCGCCAGGATCGCACACAGGCACAACACCAGGGAACACACAACAGCAACCACACCAGAATTTCACAAAAGGCCCGACAAGCTGTGGATGTACCACCGTGTGGCGCTACACCAGGGGTGGGCAAACTTTTGGCTGGTGGGGCCACAATGGTACAGCGTGCCAGAGGGGGGTAGCGGAGCTGCAGCAGATGGATGGAGTGTTTTGGTGAGCCACCTCATAGGAGGAAACAATCTATCATGGGATATGTAGAAAACATGTTGACCATGTCTGACCAGCAAGGGTCGCTGAAACTGCCTTCAGTTGGCTGACATCACGATCAAGGAAGTAGCCAAGCCAGTGTGGCCATGGGAATTATTGCATCTAATTATCGATTCATCTCTCGATTGCCACGGTCTTCTGTTTGTTTGGTTGTTTGTGTTAATTAGGCTGTGGCTCATCTCTTCTATTTGACAAAACCTTTACGGCTCATCAGCACAAAATGTCTTTTCCCTTCCATATCATGAATGTTTTTTCATTTTTCTTTCACAGTCAAGAAAATTCTAGTTTTCGTCTGTTCTGTCACATCAGTTCAACCAACTAGCTTTGTTTTTTTTTTGTACCCGAGATGGTATGTTTCACCAGGACATATTTCACATGACTATAAACATGACCTGGTTGGTCAAAATTATGGATGAGATGTATCATATAGATCAGTAGCTGCGTTTCCATGCCCCCTGGAATTTTACAAAACTTAAACATGGCAATTAAAAACTGGTGATGGAAACAGCTCCACTTGGAAAAACCTCTCAAATATGGCTAAAAGGTTTTGACGCTCTCATGAGGTGGTTTTTCAGACGTATCCATATAGAGGTAATGGGGAAAAAAAGTGGCATTTACACGTCAGTGGACGTGATGTACATGGTCACGTGACCAGTTAACTTCAAGTGAAACTGATGCGTTATGATTGGACGGAGGAGCGGAGATGGAATATTTTTTACAAGTGAACAAAACAAAAGCAAACATAATTCTTGTAAAATTTCATCCCACGAGATTTGACCAGAATTACGGTTTAAGCGCTTCACATTCATTCATTCATCACAATTGTACTTTGTCGAAATTTTAGAAATATCGCTTTTATTTTGCGAAAAACTATTATGGAAACAGTGAGTGCAACCTCTTTGACAGCAGCGAGTGAACATGAATTAGCTTTTCACTTTTGTCACCACCAAACCATGTATCTAAGACTACCGGCTGCTTTTCCTCATGGGACCAATTGGAGGGGGGGACTGCAGAGCAGCAAAACAACAAGGGGCGGGGTGGAGTGAAATGGCAACTTGGTGTACGACTTCAAAACAAAAGTGATGTAAATGGTTGCATTTTTTGGATTGATCCATTTATGTTGGTATAATTTTCCCATTATTGTAATAAGTAGCAGGAGGAAAAACAAAGCAATAAATTCTGCAACTGCCTAGCAATCGAGACGCAACCAACAGCTGGCCGGAGAAGCCACAACAATATCCAGCAATGGTTGAGGCTTTTGGAGTTTCAAAGTCTGACTTTGTCTCATCATCATCATCAACAAAGGAGCTCAAGCTAAAAAAAAAAAAGGCAAACAGAAATGCTTCACTACTTCTTCTGCTCCACTAATGCAAATGCAGGGGCAGTGCGAGTCTTCCAATATCAAACAATATACCAAATGAATTCCTAAACACCTGAGATTAAAAATGTTCTCAGAATAATATCCAAAGAAAAAACAATCGTAAACCGCAGTAAACCGATAACACTCAGATAAACAATAGACTATGAATTTGTTCAATTAAAAATATCTTCCTTAACTGTCAAAAAACAATTTACCTGCAAACAAAAACATCTTATTTTCTTGACGAAGAACCAAAGACAGCAGTTCTTAATAACCAGTCACAGATCCGGGCCGTGCCTCTCAGCGTGAACTTAGCATTCAGACTGGTTGACTGGGGTGACCTTGTGCAGCACCTGGCTAAACGCACCTCGGCACTACGGCAGTGATGTGCGCACTGCTGATTCCCCTGGCTGGATTAGTCACGGCCACGCTAACACAGACTGCTCAGCTCCTTCCACAAACCCAAAGACAAAATAGAACCACGGCGTCTCCGCTCCCTCTTCAATCTACCACAATAATCAAGCAACGCTCCTCTGCATACGTTCATCAATATAACTCACATCAATAGGTGCGACCATGTCTCTCCTTCCACCACTTCTCTGCATTAGTTCCAATCCAGCAGAACTGTTTGCAACTGCATTTTGCTTGCCATTACTGAGGGGAATTTATGGAGACCCGTATTACGATGCTACTTTCCTGCTGCCGTGCCCCACTTCCACTTAGATTTTTAGGAGAGTTGCTGTTGAAGTGCGTCAAGAGGAAACGAGTAAACAGGCAGGTTGTCAAGAGCAGTGAATGTACAGTACAGGCTACAGTTTGACAGTAAACAAGAGTTGTAACTCTCCGGGTCTCCCCGGGTCAACGTGGGGTTCCTTCATATTGTTTGTCTGCTGCAAGAAGACACAATTACATACAGTACCAAAGGTTTGGGGATGTAATCCTCAGCTTGTGCTTGGCTGCCTTCTGATTGATGGATCTGAACAGAATACTGAGCTACTACACAACTTGCTAGTTCAATTCACCGGAGTTTCAGCTACATCATCAGAAACATTTAGAGAAGAACTGAAGGCCATGGCTGCCCCGTGTATTCACAGAGGTAGAGAAAAAAGCAAACAGCCATTTGGAGTAGTTTTTTTGTATAACTTCATGCGTCACAATAACAGTAAAAGTATTCTGCTCTCACATTCACTTTCAAGTTATGAACTTTACTTCAGTCATCGCTCTCAGAAACAAATTCTGAGCTAAATGCTAAAGCGACATTGCACATTACCAAAACACATTGAAAATCTTTATCCACCCGGAAACATCTCGACTTAAAATCAGATGAACTTTTCTGGCATAGGGTCTCCAAACATCACTACTTCTCTTACATACTCCAAAGTACCAGAATGTATATATTAATACATCCAGTTGGATTTATTTTTGCCTGTATCACTACACCGTCATTCACAATCGCAGGGATGACTGGAATTAAACTGCACTTCTATTAAATTCTGGCTTTTTATTCTCAACTGGTTTCCCATGTTCCTTCTAAAGGAGCTTATGGAGACGTATCATTTATTTTTACGAGATTTCCAAGTTTGTACACGCTTCTAATGCTTCTGTGGGGATATTCTGTTCAACTGCCGTAATAAGGTTCCAAACCATTACTCTCTCATTCTTAAACAGTTGCCACCGACAGAAATCACTTCCCCCATATCACCACTCTTTGTAGTTTGTAATCGATTTCAGCGGTTGGAACATTTAAGGATGGGTTACCGGTGGGGGAGAAACATGTTGGACATTGTGATACCTTCGTCTTCGGGTACATTGTCCCAACAAGTCTGACTCAACAATGAAGTATCTCACTTGGGGATGGCTGACACCCACGAACATCCTCAACTAGCGCAATACCAAGACAACGCCAGAAGACTGTCTGCATCAAAAGCAATACAAATGCATGTTTGAGAAATTCACGAGCAATATTTACAGAAAAACTACATCTTTGTGTCTATGATTTATGACTGTAAATCTAGTCATTTGAGGACGTAGCCAAGTCGAAATTCTCCGAACCGAAGGAATTCCTTTTGTTTAGGGTGCCCTTTTTTTCATCCACCACAACAGCTCACCACAACAGCGAGGGAGACTTTGGCTTCATGGCTCTTGACATTTTATGCTTGAGAAGGTTATGGGTTCTGCTTTTAGACAACATTGCTCCACTAGTTGTTACTTCTAGGGCACCGCCACTGAAACAAAGTGTTTCGGAAGCCTAAACTGAGAGAGGTCACACACTGTAACACTTGACCTTGACATAGTTTGAATTTTTAAGGTAATTAATAAACACTTTCTGGGACAAGGATGACCATTTCACAAGTAAACGCAATCTGTGGTTGCAAAAAAAATCCATCTGAAAATAAGGTTATAAGGATGAGGCTACAGAGTTACAGAGTCGCAGTCTTTGAGAGCATGTAGTGCATATAAGAACCCAACTGGTGTTTGACATACTTTGTCATGGAAAGAATAAAGTACAAAGTATTAATTGTTCTTTACAAATAGAGTTTCATTTATGCTTTTCATCAGAGGAAAATAGCCCTGGTTCTATTTATAATTTCATTATTCTATTTTCTAGTTTTATCTATTGTACTGATTTAGACCTCCTACTGAATGTTTGTTGGGTTGGTCTGCAGCTGTCAGTGACCATGCAGCAATCTGGATTTTGAAAATGTGCACTCAGAATGTGATAAGAAGAGAAGCTGGGGCTTGTTTGCTTCTCAAGACACCACTATCAGTCTTATCCAACAGCAGACCAGTTATGATTTAATTTTGAAATACCCTCCACAGCCATTTAAACAAAATTCAACTGGGCAACTTCTCTTTTTTGTGCAAATCAATACCGGGAATCAATATGTTACTTATCAACATCCCAATCATTCATTTCAAAAACAGCAACTGTTGGTGTACAAAAGTATGGATGCTCTAATGCAGCACTTGAATTTGAGGAGAGCATCTGTGTGCAAGCAGCTTGGAACCATCAAAACCAGTCGTCTTATGCTCCCCCTGTTCTTTTCTCCCCCTGGCCTTCACTCGTGTTCAGACCCGCTTAAATTAACATTTTTGGAAGCAGCATCATCTGTCTAATCTATATTGAACAAATATCAACCTGGTCTATTCCAAATCTACACAATAGAAAAATTTGTCAACAAAATTAGCCACAACACAATTTACATAAGCAACAATGTTCTATATGCGGTGGTGTGCTGTTTAAACAAAAATATCAAAACAGCTTGATACTCTTGAAAATGAATGCTACGGGGGCTAAAAGGGGGGCTCTGAACTGGAAGGAGGAGAGGGAAAACTCCCATCATTGAGAATACTACAGTTCATTCACACTCTTCAACAGCAGGGGCCATTCATTCACAACAGACCCACCATCACTATGGGAGTGGAGGGCTCTGCTTGCAGCAAAGGGGGTCCGCCAACTTTTACCTCGGAACCAGGAGGACGTGCGGCTACTTCACTTGGCCCTGCCCACATCCAATCAGCACAGACACACACAAAAAAAAAACAACAACCAACAATCCAACTGAAGAGGAGATGCAGGTTTTTAATGGCATCGTCATCATCATCATCATTATGTGAAGGAGCAATGACAACTCTCTGGTGTCTGGATCAAACTTCTTTAACACCGCCCCCCCAACTTGGCATAGAAGAGCAAAAATGACCATGATCTATTAGTGTAAAATCGTTGTTACTGGTATGAATCACGATGCAGCCCAACACACAACCACTGCAGTGGGCACTAATGGGCATCTCGTTTACAAGTCACATCACAAAAGACACTGATAGCATTCATGCGGATTTGGGTCCATCTGCATGTGACTCATGTTTAAAAAAAAAAAAAAAAAAGTCTTACAAGCAACAACACCGACTCAACAGACAAACGGAGAAAAAAAACGAGCGCCGAATGCTGCGGAATAATAGGCAGCGCACATGAAATATTGATTGTCGTTTCGGTCTCCATCGTCATCTTTAGACCGTCTCTTCACCGCCGTTAATCCGCCGCTCTGGAAACAATCAAGCCGCTCGGGCCTGAATATCTCGGCGCCTCGCTGTACAGTAAGATGTTGCTTCTGCTGTCAGGCGCCAGGCAGCCATTTAGGTGCATATGGAGCCAGTTGAGTCTCTACGTAAATGGCTGATGCATTTCGAATTCTCTCTCTCTCCCTCTCCTAATTGCTGCGAGCCATCAGCACCCCCCACCCCCACCCCACCTCGGCCTTTTCCCAAAGCGTTAAATACGACACTTCAACGTGTTCTCCCCCTCCTACAAAAAAATACCGATTCCAACGTGAGGATCAAGAGTGAGGCTTTTTTCTGTTTAGGAAAATGAAGCATAAACAAGTATTTTTGAAGGACTCCCGGCCGGGCTGTGTCTCCAGTCTGAGTTATCCCCCAGAGTCTCCCGGATCAAACAATGAAACGGAGCGGAGACATTCCGCAAAACGTCCCCCCCACCACCATCATCACAACAACACACACACAAAAAAAAAAAAAAAAAAAAAGAAAAAAAAAGAAATCCGGACATCTCGTGTCAACAATCGGCTTATTGTCGACGCAGGAATCGACGAGATTATAGAGCAACATTTGCGATTTTGTGTGTGTGTGCGAGCAAGCCCGGACCCCCTTGTGTTTAAAAATGTGAAATAACTGTTCCGTGGCGACGGCTGCCGCTCGCCAACATGTCAGCCCCGCATCATTAAATAGCAACGCAAAACGAAGCCGCCGCCGCTGCTCTATTGTCTATGAGCGTAATTAGCGGCTAGGTAGACGACGCTAACAGCGGACGTCTCTCGTCGCGACGCCGAATCCCGCCGCCGACATTTTCAAAACATCTCCCCCTACCAACCACCAGCGGCGGCAGCAGCACTGCTCCGGGCCTTGCCTCGCATCCTCGGACTCACCTGTGTCTCCCGTTCGCCTCGGTGTGTACCGTCTCCGGGTTCACGGTCCGGTCCTTACGCGGCTGCAGCGGATCCTCACCACCAGTCCCCGGCACCGGCAGGCAGCACTGATCCGCTCATTGGGCCTCGGCAGACGCTTCACCCCCTCGGTGCGAATCAAACTGGCTTCCCATTGGTCGAACGCTCCCTCCGCGTAGTCGCAGACAAGCTGCCCATTGGCTGCCGCCTTCCCCTTTCAGCGGAGCCAGACATAGCGCTGATTGGCTCGCCCGGGGCCTCCTTTTTCTTGCAAAACGCATCGAAGCAGCGGATTGGCTGCCCATTTCCGCGGCGTAGACAGACAGCGGTTTTGATTGGTCGGTAGTAGTGTTGTTGTCTGGGTCTGGATAAAGAGCCATGTTAACCCCGGTGGGGTAAAGTCGCAATTTGCTCGCTTGTACTCATTAAAATAACCGGGTCGTGACACAATATTAGAACGGCGATTTCTTCCACGGTACCGAGATTGGACCGGATATTGAATAACGATTCATTTTTTGTGTATGTTTGCTCGGGACGCTAGCTTGTTGTAACGCCGGGTACCGATATTGGTTCGCATGCAATACATGTGCGACACGACAAAGCGTTGAGACGGGGTGCAAATAGCCGTGACAGGAGCGCGGATGGGGAGGAAACGTCACGACTTGTATCCGAAGAAGTAGTCCGAAGCAATGCAGCCCCCTCCAGGCTGTGCGAACGCCATTAGTCAAATGTGCAGACAAAGAAAACTTCCACCTACATCGCCTTGTTATTTATCATTTTGAAAGAATTCTGCAGATTTTCGTAAATCGACCGGAAAGGAATAATGTTACACTTGGATTTCGGTCGAAGAGGGTCGTACATGAATCGTTCGCATTGTCTTTGGTCACGTCGTCTTTGATCCAGACGACCGGTACCGTATCGGGAATCACACCGTTCGAACCGTTTCCAATAGCAATTGAGATCATAACAATAATTTCCACTAACGATGTGCGCAAATCACAATGTGTTAAACCAGTCATTTCATAACCGCATTTGTGGGCGTTCTGGTATTTATTCTTAAAATTTAAGATGAATGTACTGCTGTGAGGCTCGTGTTGGTCTGATTGTCTGTTTCATATGCAACACGCAGTGCCAGAACATTGCAGCGCAACTGCGAGGCGCTGCGTTTCAAGGAGGATCGATGGAGGCATTGAGGGCATTGTCAACAGGGTGAACAATGGTCCTCACCTCAGGTTGTTGTGCTGCACAATCAATTGTTAGAACTGTCTGGGTAGGCAGGCTGCGGCACGCGTTATAATACGCAGACAATAAATGAAGTTCAGTGTCGCCCGTTCACAATAACTGTCAAGAAGGCTGAGCCCCCTGGTGGCTTCACGAGGGTTTACTCAACTGCTCCTGACGAGATTCTTCGCCCAATATGAACGGTCTCATGAGTGGAGTGCATTCAGACAGTATTGTTTGTTTTTTTTGTTTGTTTTTAAAATTATTATCATTTTGCTCTTTCTCGCCTTGGTCATACAAGTGAAACATTAACATCAAATGAGATTGTCTGAGAAGAAACCAAATAAGCCTCTCACATTAGAATTAACTCACATTTATAGAAAGAACACTCAACTGTGACAGAAGACATCTACGGTGTCTTTCCCTACTCGTGTTGCTGTAGCGTCTTCTCGTGTTGAGTCTCTGCGTAAATCCAGTGTTTCGCCTGCTAAAACTGCAAAAAGGCAGTAAAGGACTCATTTCAGTGCATCATCAAATTCCACAGTCTCTTGCACAGAAAATATATGGCTATGGACAGTTTTGCAAATTAGAAATTAGATATGCAAAAGTGTCAAAATGCATAAGTGCTTACATCGTTAATAGGATTTGCTAAGGTCTGTTGCATTTAAGCTCTGCAGGTTGATGGCTAACTGCTTGTCCCTTCCTGAACCTTTGTCAGTCATTTTACCCAGTCAGGCCAGTTTAAATCAGTGTAATGTCACAGTAGTGCCTGTCATCAAACTGGGTTCCAATGGCCCCCATAAGATGGGTTCATTTCTGGTCATGCCATGTTTATGACTGACCTCAGCACCATCATCACTCTTGCAGAGCCCCAACTGGAGTGCTATACTGCTGACTGGTGGTGTGACTGCTGTATTGACACAAAGGTGCAGAGAAGTGCCACGTGCATTAAAAAAAATCTGACAATGTCACATGGACAGTCCAATGAGAGGCTGATCTGCTGGGGCTGGTGATTCAGCTGTAAAAGCATCTGTATTGAAATATCTGAGTAAATCTATTTAAAAATGCCTGTGTCTGTGTTTATATATGATGCAGTATTTTATGATTCTCGAAAAATTGCCATTGCACTTGCACATATGAATAATTGGAAAAACCTTACATGTTTTTAATTCTAATTACACAGATATACAAGCCACATATTCATTGATACATCTTAGTGTCTGATGCCCATAAGGTATGTAGATGTTCATGTTGTTTTTTTCTTTGCCTTGATACATTCAGATGCATTGTCTGTCATGTATTTATTTATATATTTATTGATTGTTTTATTGATTAAGGGCAGAGCCCGAAAGACAAAGCCATCTCCAAACAGAGACAGCCTTGTCTGGAGGGCAAGAATTCTCTTTTGTATTCTACTTCTATTCTTCTGTATCCTCTGATTACTTTTTTATTTTTAGCTTGAAACACACAGATGAGATTAATAATGTTTTATTGTGTTTAAAAAGTTATTTCATTTGAAATTTAAAAACATGCATCCATCATATGTTGGGGTTTATATGACAAGCTTAATTATGGACAGAATAGAAAAATTCTGCTTTTTATTAATTTTAGAGAGACAGAGCAAATCAAATCATACAAATGCAACATGAAGTGCTTCATAAAAACCATTCAAAGAATAAAGCCCTGATCCAGTCACACAAATCCAAATTGCACTGTCATCCATCATACACAAAAGGCTGTTAAAGTAAGGCTATGTACTTCCTGACCTGGCGATTGACTAAGGTTACCTGGCTATTTGTGAGGGAAACAGATGTATGTCTCTAATTAACTGCTGTCCTGCATCACCAGTCAAATGTTTCATAGAATGCAGAAATAATACCTAAGAAGAACAATGATGTGAACAACCCTGTAGTGGCATGCCATCAAAAATACGATGAAACTAACCTCATCTGATTTTAGGGATAAGAATTCAGGAAAAAAAGGACTTCACCCTTCAGGGAAACAGCAAAAACCATGTTGTATAACAATAACATGACACTTTTAATAACTTTTACTTTGTGGACAACAATTGTTTCTCCTCAACTACAATAATTTTTTATCTAAAACAATGTGACCTGTACCAAACACATTTAGTTGTTTGGGATTTTTTTTTCTTCTGTAAATTGATCGCCAAGAAATAAACTGTCTAACATTAAGTCATTTCATGACGACTTTAGGCTGATTCTGCCTCAGGTGTAGGTTGGCACGTGACATCATCATCATCATCATTATCAGCTAACATGGGGTGAAAGTGTGGATCAAGACACTATTTGCATGGCCATGCAAGGAGACAAACTACAATCCACACCTGAGGACAATTTAGATGATACTGTGACCATTTCTTCCAGTGTGCATGTCTTTGGCTGGATGACGTGAGAGAACCTGCACAGTGGCAGGGACAACATGTTAACTCCACACAGAAAGAGTCCATTTCAATGAGGTTCAACAGATCTGATATCAATGATATCTTGGCAGAGGAAGCAGTAAGTTCTAAAATGACCACTAAAAATATTATTCCAATGATGGTTGGATAGAAAAGATTATCCAATTTAAAAAAAACAAAAACGTGGTCATGTATCAAAAATGAAAGCTGCTCTATTAAAAAACAACGATTAGATTATGTGAGACGTGTGATAACAATGATGAACTTGAAGCAGACGTCCATTAATGTCGCCAAAAGACAACAGTCGGTGGGTATCTTCATTATAGGCGTCTCAGTCCGCATCACGCACAAAATTCGGGGGAGGATGTGTGCGTCACAAAGGTAACCATCACCCCACCCCCAACCCCCGCTATGCTGCACGTCAGCTGCCCTAATCAACCAATCAGCATCGATCCCTGCGCCTCCCTGTGCGCGGTGAATGCGGTGTGAATGCGGGGTTGATGGGGGGTGAGTAGATGGACGCGATAGCACCGAGGGTCGCGGGGATGAGCAGGTGGAACGGCCAGAGGACGGGGTGCGACAGGAGTGATACTTCAGGACACCGCACGGCTCCTCCTGCGGGGGCTTCCATCTTCTTCTGGACACCAGCATCACGCTGATGATAAGAGCCTCCTTCAGGTAACAGCCTGAGTGGGTGCATGCCGCTGTGTGTGAGTGGTGCAGCCATACGGATGAATCTGAAGAGAGCGATGGACTGATAGAAAACACAGTGTTGGTCTGAAATAGCAGAGAACGTCTGTGGAAGGTGGACCACCCACATCTAGTCTTCATCATCCGTACAGAAAAATAAAAGAGAGAGAGTGCCATTCATTGCAGGGGCCGCCTTTCTTCGAGGAACTGCAGTAGTCGGACACCAGAGGGCGCTCCTGCACTGCCCTCTACACTCTAGAACCCAGTCACAATGGGTTTTAAAATTAGACAGAGGGGCCGATAAATATGTATGAGGGATATGTAGAAAACATTACGTAGCTTTAATGTCAATTGTACGGAGCCCAAATCAGTGTCCGTTAAGCCCCACGGTATTTAGCTCTCTATTGAAATGACTCTGAAAACACTGGAAACATGGAGGAAAGACAGCAGTTTTATGATTGACTGACTGACAATATCAGTTTTCAAGTTCAAAGGGTCGGCTTAAATAGCGTCACGTGTCGCATATGGCCCCCAGGCCGTAGTTTGCCCAGGCCTGATCTAGCCTGATGCCTGGACCGTCACCAAATGAGTTTCTAAGAATATTTATTTCCCCTCTCAAATGTCTTTACATGTCGTTTCAAATCTTGATCGTTTTCTCAGAATCTCGTTTTGTCCAATTCACTGTCTTGAATTGGACTGTGGAAAGGTAGCCCGGAAGAAAGGCGTCTTCATTGTATGAAGTGCTGCTCTGTTTGGAGGGTGTACTGTGAACATTTGATTTTAATTTTCTGAAATGATATACGCTTTACCCAGTGTGGATGCCACAAAATTTGGCAAAATGGCATTATTTATTACGTATTATTTACTGCTGAATGAAGGCAGGGCAGCCCATTGTTAACGTGAGCTGAAATGTCAATGGTAGTTCTAGATTATAAAGTATCAGTCAAGATCCTATTCGTGAAATGTCTTAATTTCCAAAAAAAATAAATTATTTTGTCTGCGATATCTTTGGATGTGTGCTGCCTGTAGTCCAACCACCTTCACTGGAGACCAGTTATGTCTGTGCTTGAGGGTTTAGTTGTTATTACTAAAGTCTTGGTTGGCTTTAGTAACACAGTTTACCATAACCAAACAACCAACAAAAATCACGAAATCTAATAATAGACATGTATGACAAGAGGTACATTTGCAGTGATGGGTAGATGTTGCAACTGTGACAATGCTTCAAAAGGTGACAACTGTCAAGACAAAACAATCAAACACTGAACAAATGTGACAAGCGGAGGTGGGTGGAAACAAAGTACAAATACTTGCTTACTTGAGCAGATTGTTCAGGTATCTGTCCTTCACTTGAGTATTTCTTGTTCTGGTCATCGATGTCTGTGCTTTGTGCTCCTTACATTGGAAAAAGCTTTGTGTTTAAAGGTGTTTAAAATATACAAATGTTGCTTGAACAGCTATTATAGTATGCCGTTGTGTAATTAAATATAAAACCGGATCATATTTTAGAGGGACATTATTCAGCTTATCAGTGAAGCCCAGGTATTTAAGGAAGTTTGCCTGACAAGTTCTGTGATTTGATGTTGGTAACACACTTGGCCGAACTTGAAAAGGCCTTCGGAATGCACTTCGGAAGGACTCAGAATAAAGTTTTACAACTTTTATTTTGATGATTTTTTTTTTAGCTTTTTAGCAGCAGGCTTGAGCATGTTGAGAAAAACAAAAGAAGGTTATGAAACAAACAAAGATTGCATTCAGTTATCAAGTTCCATAAATCAACAGAAAATACTTAATTTTACTGTTAACATAAACACATATCATATTGGAAAGTAGTAAATCAACCCAAGATCTGAATAATCAGAAAACATAATCACACTCAATGAAAGCAGATTACCTGCAGCATCTCTGAAGTCCTGTGTATTCTAATGACTAGACTGAAGTTCTGAAGCTCCTTTTATGCTGGTGGTTGAGGTTGATTGTCATCTGGAACAGGTGTGGTGTTGGTGTCCTCTGCAAAAGTGTAGTACTGTGTGCAAAAGTTCAGGTTTGGGCACTTTGCCACCATCTGGTGGACAGGTGTGGAACCGCAACTGGCTAATGGACACAATTTTTAAAGGTTTATAACCCCCAAAAAATGTCTGCTCACATCTTTTTTTGACATGATTATGATTATTTTGACATGATTAAGTACAAGTTTGACTGTGCCTCTCTAATGGGGCATTGAAATGTGTTTGCTGTGATGAGGTTCAGTCTCACATCTTTTCGCTCTGCCACAGGATGACGGGAAACCTGACTGCCGAGTTTTTCCACAACGGCTCCGTCTTCCCTCCGCCGTTCCTGGCAGCCTCGGCCTCCCCGCCGCCCTGGGAGGCGCCCTCCTTCACGGTGGCGGCCCGCTGCCGTGTCGCTGCCACGCTGGCGCTCTTCGTCTTCGCCGCCGTCAGCAACCTATCGGTGCTGATCAGCGTGTGCTGGGGGCGGGGCTACCGCCTGGCCGCCCACCTCCGGCCGCTCATCAGCGGCCTGGCGTGCGCCGACCTCGTCATGACGTTCGTGGTGATGCCGCTGGACGCTGTCTGGAACGTCACGGTCCAGTGGTACGCCGGCGACGTCATGTGCAAGCTGCTGTGCTTCCTCAAGCTGTTCGCCATGCACTCGGCCGCCTTCATCCTGGTGGTGGTGAGCCTTGACCGCCACCGGGCCATCCTGCACCCGCTGGATTCTCTGGACGCCGGGCTCAGGAACAGAAGGATGCTGTCGATGGCCTGGACCCTGAGTCTGCTACTGGCCTCGCCACAGGTACGCCAGACTGAAGGCTATGAATTTCGTTGTTACCAGCTGGAGGACCCAGACTTAGCACCAGTTTTGGTATCCAGTGAAGAACTACCAATTCAAGGCCCAGTGTGTAATATTTGGCTTGATTGATGATTTTTATGATGGTAAAAACTTAACACACTGCTCATAAATACATTAATAAAGGTGCATAATTGCAGTATAATTAAAGTCATTTGGTTTTCCTACCCTTAGAATGGTTACATATATAAATACAGTATATGAAAGAATGTACACAGAACAAGAATCTTGCTCCCAGGACAATGAGGGTAATTACTGTAAAGACTCACGTTTTCAAATAAACCAACGAAGAAAAGGTAGACAAGGTATCCAGACATGTCTGTGTAGGTTCTCACTCATCTGGGTCATCTTCAGGTTGAAGGGTTAAGTTAGGGCAACTGGACTTGTTCTTGTGATCGTGAAGACGTTTCACCTCTCTTCCAAAAGGCTTCTTCAGTTCTGATGGAGAGTCTCAGGTATTTAACCACCAGGAGGTGTGGGTGGGGCTAAGGCTGATGGTACCTACTATTAGCCTTAGCCCCAGGTATGGTATTCGGGTTTGGGTCCGCAGGCCACTGTAGTTCACTGGCAAGCACAGGAGGGGCGAGGGGAGAGCGAAAGACACTGCAATCTGAAATGTAACCACCTGATGTCGCTGTTTCTTCTTCAAAATCTCCCACACCGACCCTTTAAATGAAAGGCATTCCGAAAAGAATCAAAACTCTTTCCAAAAACCTTTGGGTGGAGGGGCCAGCAGAGGGAGGGGCTTCCTCAGTAAAAACACTTTTTGGCATTCATTTCTTTAGACAGTTAATCTCACCATAAAGTGGTCACAAAGTGTTACGTATTTAAAAAAATCAATCCTTCAACTACCCGTATCCACTGGGAAACACTGCAGTTCAATCCACTGGCTCAAGAATCACAGCCACTGGTTCACATTCATTGCTATCTATGGCCATTTCTTTTCAGGCGGCAGAACAGACACATACAAGGGGCCTGACAGAAGCTGATCTGCCACAGATAAAAGTGGCAGCACTAGAAAAGGAGCCGACAGGTTGCTTTTACTTTGGAAATCTGAGCCAGTGTGTTTGAAAGGGCACTCACTGATAACACAAGAGTATAGTGGAGGGGTATTGAGGCGGAGGAGGGTGTGTGTATATAGGTGTGGGAGGGCAGTGATGCCCAGGACTGATGCTTTTCTGGGGTGAGTTTGCATGTTCTCCTTGTGTGGGCAAACGTTTTGACTTGTGGGGCCACAGTGGGTTCTATAGTGTGCCAGAGGGGGGTAGCAGAGCGGCAGCAGATGGATGGAGTGTTTTGGTGAGCCACCTCATAGGAGGAAACAATCTATCATGGGATATGTAGAAAACATGTTGCTTTAATGTCAATTGAAAATGGACCAAAACGAAATTGCAACCAAATCAGTGTCTTTGAAGCCCCACGGTGTTCAGCTCTTTACTATTAATATCATTTCTTCAAGTTCAGTGGGCCAGATTAAAAAGCTTAACGGGCGGCATACGGCCCCTGGACTGTAGTTTGCCCATGCCTGCTCAATGCCGTTCCGTCTCGGTACTCAGGCTTCCTCCCACAGTCCAAACGTGCAAATTGACAACTCTGTCTGTAGTTGTGACTGTTAGTGTTGATGATTAATTGTCTGTATAAGCTGCCCTGCGATAAACTTGCGACTTGTTCAGGATTTTACCCCACCTTCACTCCAAGACAGCTGGGATAGACACTGTATCGATTTCAGCTTGTTTCTATCTATCGATCTATCGATCTATCGATCGATCAATCGATCTATCTATAAAATGAATGTGCACATGTGTATTTACAAAGAGTTTTAGACCGCAGCACAAAGGGTTTAAAATACTCAAATCAGCTTCATCAGCTTTTAAGTCTGATTCCAGAGGAGTCAACAGCAACCATGGTGATATGCTGCTGTTTTGACACCACTAGAACCTTCTGAGCTGCATTAAAATGTTATTTAATGCACTACGTGGAGTCAAACGACTTACGCCAGAAAGCGCGTATGCTTTTCTGGGACTGTTTCTCTCTCATACCTCATTGTCTCTATACTTTTCCCATCCAGTTGTTCATCTTTCGGACCATTAAAGCTGATGGAGTGGACTTCACTCAGTGTGTGACCCACGGAAGTTTCCGGTATCTCTGGCAGGAGACGGCATACAATATGTTTCACTTTGTTACGCTGTATGTCTTCCCCCTGCTTGTCATGATTTTCTGCTACACCCGCATTCTCACCAAGATTAATGGGCAGATCCGCAAGAGCAAAGGTGTGTGACTCACTGTCGAGGGGAATGTTTTCACCCTTCAAACACATTGCATGTGACCCCATCTGGTCTAAAAGGAAGATTCAAGTCCCACTGCAGCTTCCTGTGTCCATGACCATTTTCATTTCAGTCATTATTTGTTTTGGGGTAGTGTTCAGTCTTCCGCTTTTTCTGTGGAAGGTTGACGTAGATGTGTTAGCTTGCGGTGGCTTTTTTCACAGCTGTCGATAGTCTGTCAAAACATTACTTACACTGGAGTGAGTAAGATATTCTCTATCTTTCTCCAGTGCTCACTTCAGAGAGTCAAGTATGCTGTCAACAAAACTCTTGCACAATGTAATTCAACAGAAAAACAAAAAATCATTTTGATAAATATTATTAGTCATTATTATTGGTATTAAAAGTGATAATTGCATTATTGATTCATAAAAAATCATAGCATTTCCACATAAAGTTTACAAACTGTTAAATCTGTAGGTAAGTCACGTCATGCTGTCAGGACCTTACTAAGAACCTTACTGCTTTTCTGTTGGGTTAACTGCAAAACAGATTATAATTCATAAATGGATATCATGTTTCAAAAAACTCTATATCTGGGAGTCAGCCAAGATAAAAAAAATGTTGGGATTTATTGGAGCAAGTGAAAATTAAGCATTTTATGCTCATTTACAGTGCAGTATAGGCGACATTCGAGACATCACTGTCTCTAGCATCAGTAAAGCACTTCGAGCACTCTCCTACCTGACCAATTTTTTAAATCTGATTTTGCTGTGCTGCTAGATTATATCTATTAGTCCAGTGTAGAAAGAAGTAAAAAAAACAACAACCTAGAAGATGAACCTACAACATGGTACAACCTGGATTTATTCTTTAAAATCGTACCTCGTGTTTTTCAATGAAGTTTCCTTCTACTCAAAGGTGTTTTGTCATCATGCACAACTAGATCATCCTCATCGTAAAGTTACACTGCTCGAATGTCACACTGGGTTTTCTCACTGTGACACTCAAACAGTCTAACGGTCAGTCCTTCCACACTTACACATCATTTCCAGATCTGCTTTAATGAAGAGTTCTTATTTTGTCGTTGCCTATGTGGTGTGCCTCCAGACAGCCAACAATGCCTCCGACGCAGTGGAGCAGACATGATCCCCAAGGCGCGGATGAAGACCCTGAAGATGACCGTGGTCATCGTCAGCTCCTTCATCATCTGTTGGACGCCGTACTACCTGCTGGGGATCTGGTATTGGTTCCAGCCCAACATGATCAAGCACACGCCCGAGTATGTCCACCACATACTGTTTGTCTTTGGCAACCTTAACACGTGCTGCGACCCCGTCATCTACGGCTTCTTCACGCCGTCTTTCCGGGCGGACTTGGCCGACGTGGTGGCGTGCTGCACCGGCCGTCGGAGGGTGAACGCCTCCCCTCGCTCCGTGGATCGTCTCTCGCCCCGGATTGCCGGAGCTGCTGTGGAGATGGAGTCGGACCTGAGCTCCAACCAGCACAGCGGGAACCCTGGTTAGACACTGATGACCCAGTGTATTGTTACAATGCAGCCAGTGTTGAGTACTTTCGGTAAACGATAAGTACATTCATTCTTTCTATGGTAAAGACTAGAGGCTTTTGGAGAGCCTTTAAAATGGGGCAGAGGCTTTAAAGGTCCAATGTGTAATATTTGGGCTGATTTACGGTATTTGTATTGGCAAAAGCTCAATGTACTGCCCTTAAATATCAGTAATCACAGAATCAAAAATCAAAGTACAATAAAAGTTATTTGGTTTTCCCACCTTTAGAACGGTTCCCATATATCCATAAGAATATCCAGCTCAATAAGGGTCTTGCTCCCAGTTAGCTGACATCTTGCTCTTGCACCAACATATTTCTAAGGAAGCTAGGTGTGGACAATCCATCTGACTGACAGCACGTTTCATAATTAGGGTGAACGCTTGCATTATCAAATAAACCAACGAAGAAGAAGGCGGACGAGGTATCCAGGTTTGGGTTTGCAGGCCACCGTAGTTCACTGGCAAACTCAGGAGAGGGAGGGTATGGAGTCCGTAAGGGGCCTAAGTGTAACCACTTGATGTTGCTGTTTCTTCTTCAAAATCTCCAAATATTACACACTTAGCACTTGACTTAGCATTTGTGGGAGCCGCCGCGACAATTCTACAACTTCGTCGCCACGCAGCTGACCTAGGAGATATGCATGTCATGTATATCAGTACTACTCCTAATTGTCCTTTACTGCATAACGACTCTCTCTTCAAGCGTAGCCCAAGGGATGACAACATACTGGCTCCATCTAGGTTACAAAAGAGATTCAATACAGCATGGTCTGCTTCTTTCCCTCTTAAAAAGCAAGTATTGAATAGTGACACAAGTATTTCCTAAAATGTGGTATTTTATCTATATATAGTCCATGTTATCAGTATACCTCTCAAAAAAAGACATAAGCTGTGTCCCAGACCGCAAACTTCTGAGCTATTTTTCAGTTTTCAAGCAGAGTTTTGATCAGGCATCTGTCTGCCTTCTATCACTGCTGATCCTGCACTCAGGGTCGTTGGGGGAGCTGGAAGCCTCTCCAGCTGTCTGGGAGTGACAGCTTTGTGTAGGGCCGCAGAGAGACAGCGATTCACGCATACAGACAATTAAGTGTTGACAGTTTGCTTAATGCCTGTGAAATGTGGGAGGAGTTCGGAGTAGCCGCAGTAAACCCATGCAAACACAGGGAAAGACAGACAGAGTCGTGACATCTGCCAAAGTCCCTACTGGTAAATGCAAAATGGGAGTTTACGATATGGGACACAGCTAAGAGCGTCTGCAAAATAGCTCTGCATGATTGTTGAGAAATATCAGTAAAAGTTGTTTTTATGACATCAAAAGTGACTTGATTTAAAAATCAGGCGGTTTTCTCTGCAATCTGACAGCTTTCAGCCACTTTGAGTCTTTAGTTTGACCCATTTCCTTCGAAGCATGGATAGAATCAACTCAATTAATGCAGTTTCTAGCCACTAGGGGGCATTCAAGATGTTTTGGCATCCTCGGGAACTTAAACGTCGTCCATCTTTGTATGGTGGTAGTATTGAACTTAATTTTGATGTTCAACAGCTAATAGCCCATGTACGGCAGAGCACCGATTGTTAACGTGGAAACATTTATATTCTCTTAATTCAAGCACGTGTCAGAAGTTTGAGCCTCATGTACGCTCAATAAATGTCAACATGATTGTAACTGTTTGGCTTCGTGTTCTGTGTGTTTTTAACAAATCCACACTTAAGTTTGGAACACATATGCCATCTTGATATATTTATGTCCTCACTAGTTAAGTCTAAGCTTTGGCTTTAAGATGTTCTGTTTAAAAGTCTTATTACAACAGCCTGACTTATCATAGGAGTCATGGTGTGTTTTCATTTAGACAAACTCGATTGCTGGACAAAAAACCCTCAATAGTTAAGACAATGTTTTAATTTGGCTTTAGTCATGTTTTAATGGAAGAATGAAAAAACAAGAAAAAGAAAGAATGGTCAGTTGAGACTTTTACACAGAAGATTTGGCAGTCAGAGACTTTGCTGCAGATCTGGAATATGGCTTCTCCTGAATATTACATTGTGCATATGATAAAACATATATAAATAATGTATGAAACTTTAACACCTGTCCTTATACATTACTTTCAATGGCCCATATTCCCATCAAAACAAAACTTGCATGGTATAATAATATCAAAGCAGCATGAGAATACATAAAAATAATGTAGCTTCATGAAACACTGTGTTTTAAATCTGATCTATTGAAGATATGCAGTCCAAATGTTGTAAAGTAGCCTGGCACAGCCTGACCTACCTTTACACTCACAGTGTATTCACTTTGCATATGGCTCTGGGTGAATAAATCCATTTACAATGTCATATGTTACGTCTGGTGTAGGGAGTTTCCCTTGAAATGAAATGCTTAAGGCACCAGGCCAATTACCTGGTATCAATGACCAGGTTTGAATTGTGAATTAGTCAAACTGTTCATGGCTAAATGTAAAATATAGATGAAACAAAGGAGACACACAGTAAATAAATAAATTGCAGTGGCATACTTAGGAACAGAAATGCATCAACACGTGCAATGAACATATTGCTTAGTTTTGTGAATCATAAAATAAAATAAAAATTCACAATGTTTACTTATTGTAATGTTAACAGGTGAAACTGAGCTGAATATATTCATGACATTGTGCATAATTTGAAACTACAATATTAATTTTATGTAAAAATGAAGTAAAATAATGTAGTGTTCTGGTCTCTGCTTCCTTCTGGAGCTCATCTGTAATCAGTCTTCACTGCTAAATCTTTCATTCTAAACAGTGCCTGCAGACAGGCCTAGGCAAGTTAAAGCTTTCATTTTTAAAAACAAAACAAAACTTTGCTCATCGAAAATCATTAAAGCATTATTTCATTGGTACTAGCAGCCATCACCTACTTTTCTACATTTTTAAAACCCTTGTTGTACTTTTTCTTTTCTAGTTATGGCTTTCCAGAGCAGTTGTTCTCTCTGGGAAACAGCGTTTGCTCAAAGGCCAACACAATGAATACTAACAATCATTTCCTCTCCATTCAAACACATGAGAAATAACCAACAAAATAATAATTAATAACAACAATAATGACAACAGTTACGCCCCCAAACAAAACAAAACAAACAGTTGTTTTGGTATCCAGTGCACAGCAGGAAGAACAAATACTTCAATGAAATGCATTCCAAAAAGAATCCAAACTCTTTCCATTTCAAAACTAACTTCTAAACACCTCACTTTACAAAAACTTAATGGGTGGGGGGGCTGTGGGGTGGGGTTTGGGGAGGTCTTCCTCATCAAATACACTTTTTGGCATTCATTTGGTTAGACAGCTATCAGTTGTGTGGATGTGTAGAGAATAAGTCACCTGTCATTTCTCTCTGCTCAGACAGACAGAAAAACCCTGTCAGAATCACGCCATGGAGTAAACCTATGAACAGTAAACCTTTGGGACCATGAAGACTGGAGGAATCATCATCTGGAAGCTTCACTGCTCAGCCATAGTTTTGGTTCTGAAGAAAATCAATGCTTTCCTATTTGTTGAGAGCATAAGCGACTTTTTGATGTACTGCCAGTTTCTTAACTGAAGCTTAAACATGAATGTGTCTCCAGACTGACAGTTTGGTGAACATAAGTCACTGAAATAGAACTGTGGTTCTGAAGTGGTCCAAGCAAAAGCAGTGTTCGATTAACAGTTATGATAATTATGATTCACTTCAGTTACAGACTGAAGTGAATCTGAGTATGTAAGTCTAAGTTTCTGTGAGCAACTGATTTTATTTCAGTGTAATGGAAATGTACAGAGTGATTCCTTCCCAGATCTCATGTTGCCAAGGTTCACCTAATGATGGTGTTGATGTTAGTCACACAGGTGCAGTACATTACGTATCTACATGTTGGTAAGACGTCTCCAATTACTAGCACTTCACTTTCGCTGAAGTCAAAACAGTCAACCAAAACGTATTTTTATTATTATTTTTCCAGTTTTTGTGACATTTTAGTTTGTTAAAGACAAAAAAAAAGATGTTTAGGACAAACAGCAGGTGATTGAATGTTTTGACTTCGCGCTTCTTTCTTATATTGTCTATCTTTAATTGTGTTTAATTTCAAGTTAATGAGAACATTCAAAATCAGGTCAGTATTGGAATGAATTATGTGCGCTTTGGTCATGAGGAAGCATCAAGGCTGAGAGCATAAAATTTGAAAAATGTTGTGTTATTTGGTTAAATATCTCTTCGCTGTCACTAAATATTTGGCAACGCTTCAACTACTTAAAAAAGAGCAATTTTCCTTGTACTATTCACATAAAAAGTCTTAGAAAATATCTGACATCTTCATTTGGTCACTTTTAAAATTGGCAATGTTAGAAACAACTAAATACACGAGCGTGTTGCAAGGGGTTCAACCTTTTGAGACTTTCAAAATAAAAGACAAGAAAGACTTTCTTGAAAATGGTGAGGAACTCATGAGAATAAAGATTTTTGGCTTGGGTTTGGTTAAAGCACTTTACACACAGGTCACCCTTCACAACAGGCACAATCTAAAACTGGGAGTAACGTCCCTAAAGTCATTTTGAAAGGAAAAAAATCATGAAAACCAACAAATGTTTAAATCTTTGGGAATCATTTAGCTTGGTTTTCAAAGTATACGTTTTTTTTTTTTTGGATAAGCTGACTTGGTGAAACTCAAGCCTTATCCGTGCGTTCAGGCAGTTTCACCCTTAAAACTTCTTTTCTTTTTGCCACCAACTCAGTGTCGCCGAGGTCCTGGGACAACCCATTTGGCTTGTGGAGAGCCAACCAGGCAGGTGGTCCCAGTCAGTTTTTGGCTTTTCCTTGCTATGATATCAAGTCTGTGCAGCACATCCAAGTGTCCTGTCATTCTGAAGTTGGTTTGCCAGAGATCAGCAAAAGGAAAAAATAAATAAATTCTTGACTTTCTGGGTTTCTGTGGCACTCTCCAGATTAACCAGAGTCTGTTAGGAAATGAAAATCCAGAATTTTGTCTTAGGAGGTGGACGTTGAGGCTCGTCCCTTTTTTGTTAATATCATAAAAGTGTAAAAACTAGACCAACAAAAAAGAAATCCTTCGATGTCGATGTGGCTGGAAGAAGAAGTAGTTAAGGCTCGGGACGACCCCGGGGAAAGTAAGGCTATGGCTTGTGGTAGCAGGACTTTGGGCCAGTGGTGGTTGGTCTCTCCATGGTAGTCATCCGGCAGGACACTCTTTGAACTTATCTGGTTGGCAGCTGGCACGGTACACTGGCATTGGCACTGGTAGAGGCTAGAGGGCATCTCTCAAGGGGACCAAGGATCATAAAGCCATTGTTCTTTTCTTTTTGGTTGAGGTAGGCAAACACAGGGCTAACATTGGCCCAACTATGGCTCAGACATTCTTTTCAGCCCAGAGTAGCTGTTTCATCCTTGGAGTTGTGCAGCATTCTATGTGAGGAAGAGATAAAAGCCTGTTTGAACCATACGTCATCTCGACGCAGACTCTTATCTCTGTAAGGCGTTCACAAAGGCTGCTGCATCTCTTCCCTTTCTTATTGCAGGGGAGTTGAAGGCAAAGTGTTACAGCTAAGAATGAGTTCAAGCTTCATTCTTTTAACACCACAATGCACATTTCCTCACGTCAGCTCATCGCTGGAGGTCTGAGAAATTAAATATTTTGGTTATAGATCAGACTCCAGTTCAAGCATGAGGGTCACGTGAGGCCACTTGTTTCATCTCCACATGCAACGTGTGCATGTGAGCAGGCAATAAAGGCGGTACGCTTTGGTTTGGTCAGGGGTCTATGGGGGGTGGGATGGCTTGTTTCAGGACCAGGAGGCCACTTGGTCCATGTGACTATGGCTGACTGTCTCCAATCACGGAGCACAGAAGGTGCTCCGTGATTGGAGAAAGAGTTTCCAGGAGAGGGCTGATGGGGGTTAAACTGATGGTTTTTATACTAGAGACCAGTGTTAGCCAGCGCCCGTACCAGGCAAATCAGACAAGTGCTGCTCGATGACAACCTGGCACTGTCGCTGTTGGCCCTCCGGCTGTGAGTGACAGTCACACCAGGAGACCAGGCGGAAGAAAAGAGAAGAAAGAGAGAAATCAGAGTCAGGGGTGCAGACATTACACATGTGCACATTAAAAACGTCACTACTGTCAAAGGAAAAGAATTTGTTCGCTCACACCTCTTGGGATGGATTAAAATAATGTTTTAATGCGAGCGAATATGAGGGCAGTTTTTTTTATTCAAGATTCTAGTTTTACTGATGTTGCGGAGATCAATACACTTACTTATATATATATATATATATATATATATATATATATATATATATATATATATATATATATATCTATTTTATTTTTTTTGTGGAAACATTTTCTACATTCAAAGAGCCTTAATGACTTCAAAGGACTGGTGTGGAGAGAGATGGAAAAAAACTGTCTTTTTCTGAAATCTAAAATTACATTTGCAGAAACACCAAATACAAAAAAACCCACCAAAATTGGAAAATGTAACAACCAATCAAAAAACCACGCACATCCAATTCACTAAACAAGATCACTTTTTTTTTTAACCAAAGAAAATAAATTGTTGAGTTTGATGAAAAAATAAATTAATAAAAAAATAAATACTGTCTCTTTTCGTCAAAATAAGTATAATGCTGATTTTAAGGTGCTAAACTTGTTGTTCACAGCACTTGTAGACTTACAGCCAAGATAGTTATTGCAATAAAAATGTAGGTATTTTTCTTATTTGCAAAGCCCGCTCACCAAGAGGCACATTAGAAAATGAAATGTGCCATGTGATGCAGTTCTGGCAGTGTAATAGTGTGATTGAGGAGCATTTTGCAGGTCAGTACCTGAGATCCTGGTTCTGCTCTGTGATGGTTTGCTGCATCTTTGTGGATGCCGTTATGTCCTGTGTTTTCTCTGGGCACAGACCAACTATCCTGAGTCCCTCTGCCGCAAAACAGACTGCAAACACAATTTCACCCGTGAAAACAGAGAAAACTGAAAAAAGCATGAAAAACTTAATAAATAAATCATTAGATCATGATGGTTGGTCCAGCTACTGGTTGAATTAGTGACAAAGTCCATCTAACCTCACAGGATAACTCTTGATGTCTTATAAAATGTATATCTATGCAATTACTGGACCCCAGGTGGGACAGTGGTTGGGTGGCTCACCTGCGGCGGTATCCAAACAGCAGGAAAAGAACACAGAAGATGATGCAGGCGGTGCCAATGTGAATGCCAATGATGATGCTGCCGAGGGAGGCCTCTCCATCCCTGCACTGGCACAGGCTCTTCCCCTCTGAAGACACACACACAGCGCAGCTTCCATCAAATCAAACTGGCACACGGTGAACAGGGATTTTCCACCATCATGCTGATTTCATCATCTTGAATCAAGGCTGCGCGCTCTTATCACAAGGCACTCTGACGAGCTTTTAGTGCTGTTAAACTGCACCTGTGAGTTTCATCTTTAAAACCTAATTCCCCTGTAGGATGTGCCAGTTTGTTACAGTATGAATGTGAACGTTCCACATTTACCTCTGATCTTATTCGATGGAGTTTGTATATAAATTCTATATAAATATATAAATTCTAAATATAATTCTATAATTATAATGATAATTCTATAATCTATAATAATAATTCCATAATTCTATATAACTTCTAAAAATTATACTTTTAAAATCAAACAGTATGATGAGTGACCTCGACATTGGGCAAAAAATATGTCAGTCCTTTTAGTGACATATGTTTCATTGTTAACTCTACTGCATCACACTTCCTGTACTCACCAGTAGTTGGGTCGCTCGCCCTCTCCTCAACCAATGACACGAGCCTCGTGGAGCCGTCGCTACCCCATTCCCATTGTAGGCCACCAGTTTGACTTCATACACTGCGCCGGGTTCTGAAATAGAAGGCAGGATACTGAGTCAGTACTGAAGACTGTGAATAAGGCTTTTCATGGAGATGAAAGGGAGCGTTAATCGTTTCATACAACCTCAAGTTCCCTCTCCAACACGAGCCAGAATGTTACATTTGCAAATTTCCCCGTGTGGGACAATGAAGGTTTGTCTTATTTTGAAGGAACTGAAGTCAAACACCTCCTATTATTACCACCAGCTGTCCCATCTACTGTTACACATATTCTCAGGCAAAATTGGGCAAAAGCCACAAATACAACCATCAGCCTTCTCAATGGAAGAACACATCCACTCAATAAGAACATGGCCCACGGCCCTCGAGGCCACTAAGAGAAAACCAGTGTGGCTGGATGTGATGGTTTGCCTCATGGGTCCAATGTTGGCGACAAGTCTCACCAGCCTGCCATTCTGACTCTACATCTATTTCTATTTCCCTCTCCCCTCCTTTTATTGTATTTCCTTTTCACCACAACTGGTCAAAGCAAATGGTCGCCCTCCAGAGGGATCAGTTGCTTTTCTCTTTGATTGTGCAAAGTGCTTGGAGAAGCCTTTGGATGTGATTTAGCGCTTTGCAAATCAAAGTTGATAGACTGATTGATTACTGCGACAAGGAGTTTCTCTTCAGTGGAGTCGAAGTCGAGAAATTGCCTATTGATGGGTGGGTTAGGGTGTAAAGTTCATGCCTTCCATGATCTATTCCAACAGAATGAGTGACATCACTTTCACTTTTGTAGGTTTCAGCACCTGGGAAGTGTTGGTCATTATAAGACTGAAATTTATAAGACTCTAAAAGGTTATTGTTATATGAAGTTGATAGAAAAATAAATAGTTTTTAAACATCCCTTCATACGTATGTCCTAAGAGGTTATACATGGATTGAGAGTTGGGTGTTTTTATAGCCAGGTGGCCATTGACACACAACTTAAAAAACAAGGGGACAGAACTGTACAATATTTGCAGCGTATGCGTACCCAGATCAGCGAGGGTGTGAGCATTGACGAGACAAGGCAGCTGGATGGGCCCCTGGAAGAGGGCGTGGGGGACCCTGCGGTAGAACAGTCTGAAGCCCTCAGCCTTGCCGGCTTTACTGGGCAGCTCCCACAGCACCTGCACACTGCTGGAGTTCACCACCTTGGTGAAGAAGGTTGGAGGGGTTGGAGCTGTGTGGACAAAAGAGATGAAAAGGAGTTTTGAGAGGGAGCCCAGGAAAAACGGAACTAAAAGCAGTTCCTGCAAAACAAGAAGAAGATTTTGACAGCGAAGGATTTGTGCCAGTACCGCCTCCAAGTGTCGTCGCCACCACAGTGTGGGACTGCTGACTTGCTCCCAATGGTGAGTAGGCCTTCAGGTAGAGTGAGTAGGTGGTGGCTGGCTCCAAGTTGGACACATCATGTAGGAATTTTCCTTTGCTGATGGCTTCCTGCAGCTCCAGTGTGTCAGACTCTGAAAAACACACCAACGTGAGTTCACAATACATTTTTTTTTTTTTTTTAGCAGTCATGTATATATTTCAGTAGGTGGGCCGTCAGGACCAGCAAGACCATCAAGACCTTCTCTGCTGGCCGAAACATACTCAGAAAAGTGGCCTTTTTCCCATGAATATGATAATAGGGTGATTCTGCATAGTCTGTTTTCTTCATGTCATAATATTCACTAGGTGGCGCTGCTTCCATTGTTGTATATTAGGGTGAAGTTTTTATTCAATGGTGTTTCAGCTAGCCTGTGTTCCCATGTTCTATAAAATCTGCCTGAGGCCTTCAGAACCAACAGTGCAGGCTTCTGTTGGCTGTCAGTGACACACCACAGTCAGTTGCAATCCAAGCCAATCAGATCTCGAGTCTACACGCTTGCCTTACACTGAACTTCACACGGAAGTGTCCAGTGCTTGACTAAGCACTTATCAGAACCTGAAAGACTTAATGAACCCCCGAGATCTGTTAGCTACCACAACGAGAAGGTAAATTGCTGAATCATCTGGAATTTATAGTGTAAATAACATGGTGCATTATTGTTCAACTGTTTTGCTGTTGCATTTTCTCAAAAACAAATGTAAATCATCTGTTCACCTTTATTTCCTATGAATACTTGGTTTTGTTGTTGTTTCGTTAGTGTCCTATATGAAATGGCAACAGTGCACAGTTTAATATGCAATGTTTGAGCTAACATGACGTACATTAGCTAGACTTTTTAAAACTTAATCCACTAACGTTTTGAAATTTCCATTTATTGTTCACTTTTGACAGTATTGATGCCATGATGAGGTACATTAATTTTAGCTCTGTGAAATGCAAGGGCGAAAGTTAAAGTCCCAGTGATGGTCACATCCCAAAAGATGCGATCCGCATTTTACCCATCATCTCCTGAGGGAACGGTGGGCAGCAGCGGTGGGCAGCAATCAGTGGCTGATCTAACCCCCCAATTCCAACCCTAAATACTGGGTGTCAAGCAGGGAGGCAATGGGACAATTTTTACAGTCTTTGGTATGACCCGGCCGGAGATTGAACCCACAACCTACCAGTCTCAGGGCGGACGCTCTACAGCGAGACCACTGAGCTGGTTATGACGTATGCTGCCATGTTCGTGCGCTCCAACACCCACCTCCGATCTTGCGGATGTGGAGGACGTATCCGATGATGTTCTCAGTGACTTGGGCGGGCGGCTCTCTCCAGGCGATGTGGATGGTGTTAGTGGACAAGGCGCTGGCCGTCAGGCCCTCCGGAGCAGCGGGGAGATCCTTGGCCTGAGCCACAGCCAGCCGGGCGCTGGCCTGGTTGGCGCCGGCGCTGTTCTCCGCGATGCACTGATAGATGGCCTCGTCCTCTGAGGTGATCCGAGTCAGAGCCAGAGTGCTGCGGAGGACAAACACAGGAATAGCCTCCGTCTTCAGAGTTCCTCAGAGACAAGAACACCTTCAAACCTTCAACCCCAAACACAGGCAAGGAAGGAGGCCCTACCATGCTATATTATTATTACAAATGAAATCAATACTGACACTGCTTTACAGTTAAAATAATAATAACACTAAAATGAGAAATGATTACAAAGTTTAGTCTCAATTTGTTAAAAAAAACAACAAAAAAAACTGAACACACAGAAACTAAACTCAAACTCAAATGCAATTTAAAAGGCGGCCACTTGTTTGGGACGAGAATGAAATACTGATACTTTGAGGGAGTTGAAGATACATGGATTCAAATATACCAAGTGCATGATATTGTCAGAGTCAATTGGCTATTGGAAGCATCTGGGATCATTAAAGTACACCTATCTATTTATCTATCTATCTATCTATCTATCTATCTATCTATCTATCTATCTATCTATCTATCTTTCTATCTCTCTAAAAAGTACAATTTAGTTCCACTATCAAAAACTTTGAGTTTAAAATAAATGGTGAAAAAATCTTGTCCATGAAAAGTGAGATCAAATGCGAAAGATTAGTGCGACCCACCTGTTGTTGTTGGTCAGCTTGACGTTGTGTCCAGGCATGAGGACCTTGCCGTTCTTCAACCAGATGAGGTGGGGCTCCGGAACCCCCTGGGCCACGCAAGTGAAGACCGCACTGCCCCCTGCTGGTTTTGACACGGACTGAGGCAATTGCAGAAACTCTGGAGGAGCTGAGGACAGAAAGCAGGATGAGACTCTGCTGCCGTTTTGACAGGTAGACAGACAGATTGACATTTGCATTAAAGTGCAAAAATGTGCATAAAGGTTTGTGAAGGCCCTCAAGCCATCTCTGATCTTCACTCAACCATCAAGATCAACTTGACCAGCACCTTCTTATCAGCATAATATGATTTTTTTTAAACTTACTGAAATTCACGAATGCTGTTGATCATTTTGAGTCATTTTTACTTTTAAAATGTTCATCAAAACGTTAATCGAAGAACAAGAAGGCTTGCATAACAATGACCAAAGGTGTATGATGTGATATGATGCAAAACACTCCGGAGTAATGCAGACAGACAATAACAAGACAGTATGAGTGTGAAGCGTGTTTCTGCAGCTGAAGATCCACCAACTAATGGACAACGATGAACATATCCGTCGCTTGGGGCTACGGTGTGCAATCTCAAATATTTTTTCTCTTTGTAAATGTGTGTGCGTGTTATGGATGTTCCTTGAACAGCAGACTGAACACCCACAAAAAGCAACACAGCATTATTATCATTATACCTCATGGCTGCACTTGAACTCACACATGACAAGTGTCAGTCCAGATCCAAGACGCACACACACACACACACGCACGCACACACACACACACACACACACACACACACACACACACACACACACACACACACACACACACATGCATATATATCTATATGCTGGGATAAAGGCGTGGCCACTCCCACTCGGCCCAGGCTCAGCATCTCGTTGATCTATTGGCCTCAACACCCTGTGTGTGTGTGTGTGTGTGTGTGACCCTCCAACACCCACATGCCCCTCCCCCACCAACCTCACCCCAACACCCCCCCCCATCCAACCCAACCAACAATGCCCAAAGGGGGGATGTGTTGGAGTAAATGACTATTTCCATAAGGGCGCATCCATCACTTTGTGCGACCACTTTGATTAACAATGGCCCTGTGAGCCTGGAGTAAGACCAAGTCCACGTTTTCAGCCAGAAGATAAAAGACGAGCAGACGGAATCACAGAGACGATGCGCTGAGTCGTGAGCTTCGGGTTTCACTTAAATGTGATCAAACTCTGATGTAATAACATCACGCCAGCAGGTCTCCAGGCAATGAGTCACAATATCCTCCAGTTGGAATAACAGTCGTGCCTGCTTTGGCCATTTGAAAAGCATAATTTATCTGTCTATCTATCTATATCTATCTATCTATCTATCTATGAAGCACATATGTAACACATTTAACATGCTTTAATGATGATGTGAGCAGAAAAGAAGCAAAGTCAGAGTGCCACTCTCTATGGAGGAATGGATTTCATCCATCTGTCTTCTCGGCTGTATCTGCTATTCATAATTCCTTTGATAAATAAATATTTTTCCTCCCTGTGTTTCAGTATTGTGGGGGTTCGGGGTAGGTGGGGGTGGGGACCCCTCCCCTACATCTGCTGATCCATCCTCTCAATCATTCAGGGGGGAGGGATATGGAGGGGGGTGTCAGGGACCCCCAGCTCACCATTGGTCAGTGGATCTATACTCTCCGTCGATAGGTGACTCCGTTGACCTTGACCTCACTTGTGCCCTTGCTTATTGCGTTGAGCCCCCTTTTGTTTGGAGGGTTTACATCTGTTTATTGGCTCACCCTGACTGGATTTACATGCCAGGAATGGAATTGGATACGACTGGACCGTTTGCACACATGCTCATGCCATCCATTCTGAACTGTGCTGTGGGACATTCTGTAGCTAGCCATGCAAACCTCTGCTGAAAGGTCCAGTTTGTCAAATTTTAAGGAAGTCTGCTTAATTGGGGGTTTCTTATTTAGTTCACTGTCAGTCGGGCTTCCTTGAAAACGGTGGCGCAAGTTGGTAGTTAACTAGAGATGAAATGAAATGCTAATGGAATATAAACCCAGTAGGACTGTGAGATCTGCAGACTTCAGGCCAGATTAGTGGAGCCCAGAGTTGAAAGTCAACATGGTGAAGCAGCATTGAGCTGCGATGCTGCTCACTAATGGAAGAAGCTGCCAACAGAAGTGAAGTCAGTGTGAATGTGTTTGAATCCAGGTTAAAGACTCTTCTTTTCTCTGATGATTGAGTGATTCTATTCATCTTATTATATTTTATATCATCATCTTTTTGTTTCTATTCTCCTTCATTACTGCTCATTATACTGCACAGCATGTTTTAATGAACCTCTACTGATTTGAGTCTTTTTTTCTCTGCACTTTTGTCTTTGACGACTCTGTGTTCTTTGTTTTTTGTTCTTTGCTTAAAATGTCGGAACTTTTCATTATGTAAAGCTCATTGAGTTGCCTTGTGTATGAAATGCAGTCTGAAATGCAGAAATTCGTCTAGGTCCCCATCCTTCACAATAGCCGCTCAGCCTTTGTGTGTGTTTCCGCTTGTGTTGCGACACCCTTCCAGCACCAACTCTCCTTCCCTCCCTCCCTCCCTCCTGTCATTAACCCAGAGTCCACACCTCCGCCCCCTCATCCACCCATCTTCCTCATCCACCCTTCCTCATTCTGATCCCCCCTCGCCCCTCTCCTTGTCGTAACCGTTTCTTACAGATGTATATCCTGGGTCCTTCTGTTGAGGTCAGAGGTCAGGGGGTGTGAGGTTGCAGGTCACTTTACACCCCCACCTCCCCCACCCACCACCTGCCCCTCCCACTTGGCAATGACCGTCCAGCCTTTGTTGTCCCTGTTTCCTCGTCGTCCTCTTTTGTCTCCCCATCCAGACGACGAGTGCAAACCGACTGTGTGAAAGTTTGGACCTCTGCTGACCTTCACTGACCTTGGCCTCACCAAGACACACACACACATACACAGCAGCCAGCCTTGTTGAACTTGACTGAAGCCACCAGCATCAAACCCTAAACAATGCGACTCATCGTGGGCTCAGCAAGATTGTGCTCTCATGAAAATACTCCACTTTTGGAAAACTGAAATTAGGTTGTGAATTAGTTTTAACCATTTCCAAAATCAAAATCTGATATGTATGTATGTATGTATGTATGTATGTATCTATGTATGTGATAATTATAACACCAAAACAACCTTTTTTATGCCTGTTTTCTGTAACTTTACTTCCTGGCTTTATCTAGACTGTCATTGTTGAGGTGAATATCAAAATCCTCCAACAATGTTTAATAATATTAACAGAGTATTTGAATTTATTTAGACATCCAACAAATGATGGAGATTTTGATGTATAACACTGGATATATAGAAACATCAGAGAATATAAATGAACCTCCTTGTGTTGTCACCAACTGTTTATCTCATTTTACTCAACTACGCCACTACAATACCACTGCAATACAATGAGAATCGCATTTTCGATTCACATTTGAACTTCATCACCAGCGTGCTCTGAAATCCATGTTGTTGGTGGCCAGATCACCAGATGTCCAAAAACAACTGGAGCTCTTTGTTCTGGCTTAACAGCCCAAAAAGAGCAACTTGATCAATATATTAATGAATATATTAGAGATCAGCCTGGACACCAGGGGGCACTGCCAATCACTGGGAGATAGACAGGAGAGAGTATTGATTGATCCAGTCAAGGGAGGAACAGGAGGGATGGATTGACGAAGGCACAACTGAATTATATGAATACACATTAATGTCACTCACATTGACTTGGCTGCTTTAAGCTTTAAAAACTGTGATGGTGCGTCATGTTATAATATTTTTGTCTCTCAATAAGTTACTTAAACAAAAACCAACTCCCTTGGCTAAAAATGTTGTTTTTTAAATGTACATGGATATGATGACATCACCATCTAAGATGAGTTTTAGTATAGTATAAAGCAGGCATGGGCAAACTATGGCCCATTAAGCTTTTTAATCCGGTCCGCCAAACGTGAAGAAATTATATTAATAGTCAGTCAGTCATAAAATATCTGTATTTAATCCATTTTTTCAGTGTTTTTTAGAGTCATTTCAACAAAGAGCTAAATACCATGGGGCTTCAAAGACACTGATTTGGTTGCAACTTTGCTTTGCTTCATTTTACATTGACACCAAAACACTCCATCCTTCTGCTGCTGCTCCGTCACCCTCACATTTTCGAACACACTGTGGCCCCACCAGTCAAAATAGTTTCCAAATCATCATCAAAATCTTTGCTCATCAAAAAAAGTGACCACATACTTTGTTGAGCTTTTTGTTTTTAAGTGAATATATGCAACAACCTACATGGGACTGAATTAATTTGACAACTTGCTTTCAATGCTCATCCTCATTTCTGAAGCAGTTAGCTACCCCAAGGTCATTAGGAATATTACACTCTCAGACTATGTGCTACTGTGCGCTCCCTCCCACCATCCCTCCATCCTCCCTCCATCAATGAGCTGTTGACACTGTGGAGGCTGAGCTGTTAATTGGCTGAAACTGTGGGGAGGCCAATTATGAAAGGTAGCTGAGAAACAGGAGTTAGCCCCACTGTATTGACATCTACTGCTTGATGGATGACTCCAGAGCAGGACAGAGGCCTCCACACACACACACACAGCTGAACAGTGTCAGCGCTTAATTGTTGGGAAGGTGGAGAGGGTCTCGAGATGAGGAGGGGGGTGGAGGTTCACACCAACAGTGTCACCATACGCTGCTGCTGCTGCTGCTGCAGCCGCCTGCACTCAGCACTACCAACCCCCAGCCAGCCAGCAGCCAGAAGTCAGAGGTCAGAGGTGAGGAGGAGAGGTGCGGCTCTGCTATTGAACCTTCCCTTTGCCTTCCACTCACCCTGAGGGCTAGTTAATGACCAGACACACACACACACACACACACACACACACATGCACTTGCCGTTTGCTTTGGTTAAAAGGCATTAACCTGGATGTGATACATATGTTACTGGCAAAAGTGGAATATATGACTTTATATGACCTAAATATACATATATATACACACACATATATATATACATATATATGTATATATACACATATATATATACATATATACAGTATAACACAAATACATATAAACAAACATATATATACACATAAAAACAAATATATATATATATATAAATATATATATATATATATATATATATATATATATATATATATATATATATATATATATACAAATATTTATGTGTGTGTGTATGTGTGTAGATGCATGTGCAAAGCACTTTGGGTGTGATTTAGCACTTTACAAATAAAAGTTGATTGCTTGATTGATTTTGCTGAATCTATATATTGATCTTGTACATATGTATGTATATATACATATACACAGTATATGTATGTACATATACATATACACAGTATATGTATATATACTATTTATTATATATATAATATATGACATATATATACATGTATACACATATACACATACTTATATTTATGTCTTCAACATATCTAAACCCTTGTTTGAAGAGGGAAAATGTTCTCATTATTTTAACTGTGACTATTACTTTGTTCAAGAAGACTTTGCACAACTTTACCTTGAACCACGAGTCGTCCCAGTGCAGTTCGCCTCATCCTGGTCCCTGGCCTGTTGGCGGCGCACACGTACACGCCTGAGTGCTGCAGGGAAACATCTGAGATCATGAGGTTCCCAGTCCCCAGAACCTGTATCCCCTCTACACCAATGGAGCGTCCATCTGAAGGAGAACATCAGAATATCAATCAGAACATGCTACATCAAGTCATCCTCCACCAAACTTCACCATCTCCCCAGGACAGGTGCGGTGGTGGTGGTGGTTCCTACCCAGCCTGCTCCAGGACACTATGGGCCTTGGGTTTCCAGTGGCGATGCACTCCAGAATGGCTGTCTGGTGAACATTGATGGTGAGGTTCTGAGGTCCTGACAGGATGACTGGCTCTTTGTAGATCCTGGAGGCTGTGCCTGCAGTCATGACCACAACAGGGATGAACTTTGGTGCCTTCTCAACTGAGCATAAGAAAGATAAACATCCTGCCACTCCGCTCTGCAGTTTTGTGTTAACAGTTACTGTTTTTATGAAGGGTCATCAAATTACAGCGGTGGGTCATCAGGGCCAGCAAGTCCTTCTCTACTGGCACAAACATACTTACAAACCGACATTTTCCCAGAAATATGATAACAAAGGTATTCTCCATAGCCTGTTCTTGTCATATCATAGAACTGAGGGTGGTCTCATCACTGTCATCTCTGAAGGCCTCGGCAAGAAGAGTGCAGCCCGCCACTGTCTAAACTGGTAAATGTTACCAGGATTCCACAATAGTATTATTTCACAGCAAAATACTGTCTGGAGAATTTATTGTGAAATCACTATTTTACTGTATTATTACATGCATGTATTATTATGTATTATTGTTACATATTTACTGTGTGACCCTGAGCTCAGGAAGAAGCGGGTATGGAAAATGGATGGATGTGTGGATGGAAATTGTATTAAGATTTCTTTTGAGAATGCTATGTAGACCCACTTCTATATTAACACAATAAATTAGTGTAAAAAGTGCAAGTAAACAGGCAATTACTGTAATTTTACAGTTAAGTACTGCAAATACCAACTGCTACAATACTGCTACATCACAAGTGAAAGCTGTTAAATTGCAGTACATAGTTTTATTACAATTATACTGTGAAATATTTACAGTAAAATGACTGTGGAAGTAATTCAACTAGTAACCAGTGATTCGCTGTAAATGTACAGCACAAAATTTTACAGTGCAGTAATTTAACAAAAACAAGCTTCCCCCTTTCATCTGTAAAATGAACTGGTAACCTAAAACAAATGCATGAGTCCAGCAATGGCCCTCAAAAAAACAATCAATCAAACAGCTAAATCAAAGACATCAACTGTAAAGGCGAAACAATACCAAGGACAGAAACATTAATTCAAAAATGAATTGATTATTTTCTCGCTCCCCTTCTTTTTTAGGAATCTTTGTGGAATGTGTGTCCACGTACCTGTGATGTTGAGAGTGGCCTCATTGCTGTAGCGTGTGTTTGCAATGTTGCTGGCGACGCAACGGAAGACTCCTCTGTCCACCTGCTTCACACCTGTCACCTGCAGAATGCCCTTTGGCAGCAGAGTGTATCTACACAACAGAGGGAGCAAATATTCCAGTCAAACTGTAATTTCTCAGTCAAGGCCAGCCTGGTTCCACTGCGCAGCTGGTCTATCACCTGTTGTCCGTGGTGCTGAGCAACATGCGGTTCTTCTCCCAGGTGATGTTGGCCTCAGGAACTCCGTTGATCTCACACTGGAAGCGAGCGACGCCACCCTCCTCCACTGACATGGACGCTGGGTGGGTGTGGAACTTTGGAAGAGCTGGGAAACAAATCAACCACTTACATTCACGGCCAGATATAAAGAACAATATTGCGTATATACACTGTTAAATTACTGCACGAAATACACAGGTTTGGACACACCTGTTTCTTCTTTGACTACTTTCTACACTGAAGATACACACTGAAGACATCATATATATGACCAAGATATGTTGATTAATGTGGCAAAAGAAAATTAATGTTAAATACCTAAATATGTTATGTTATATATATTTTATATGAAGGGTGATAGATCATCTGAAATATGAAACTTCTTTGAGTTATTTCACACTTTTTTGTTGAATCCATATTCCATATGTGTTCATTCATAGTTTTGATGCCTTGAGTGACAATCTACAATGTCAATAGTCGTGAAAATGAAAGAAAAACCATTCAATCAGAAGTATGTGTCCAAACTAAAGACTGATAGTGTATATAACATATATTATATTATTGATATAGAGATATCAGCTGATTCTCAAATTAAAACACTTGAGCACACAGTGATTATTTCAAGAAGTTTGAGGTGTCCTAAAGGAAGCAACATTTTCCATTTCCCAAGAATCACTTTTCATTTCATTCTAAACCTGTCATTGCTGTTTGGTATTTCTCTTCACATATTTTCCCATCAGATTTTCTCTCTCCGCCATGAGTTGGTTTACAGTGACTCACAAATGAAAAAAAAACCAAACAAATCAAAAAGTGCATCAGTGTGAGGGAAGGTGGCAGGACATCTCTGTTCTGAATGTTGTGTCGACCTGGGTAGAGACACACGTGCTGGAGTTTTGGACTGAATGTAAGTATTTCACGCTGTGCAATGTTCTCTCTCTCTCTCTCTCTCTCTCTCTCTCTCCCCTGCAAAGGAAGGCGGATCACCGTGGAAACTGGTTGGACTGTAGTAAGACCTCCTCAACTCCATAACTCTCCAGGATTACCCATAAACCTCAGTTTTAATGGGCTGGGGGTACGAGTGAGAGAGGTTACATTCATGTACAGTAACTAACTAGCAGTGTAATTTATAGATGTTACATAAAATGGTTGTGTCTGAGACTGGCTGGGAAGCGAAAAAGGATGAAAAAGTTGGGGGCCTGGTCCTGCCAAGTATGATTCCCACGGTGAAATATCAGGTGGAACAAAGTGACTGGAATGTTTTTCCACAGAACCTTGTGGAGCTGTTGCTGGGAATCCCTCTACTGCCGGTGCATATTTACTGCAGCTGGATAAAATATTGGGTGTGGATATTGAAATGTCTGGAGAGGATGTCACATATATTCCAACTGATTTAGCACAGTGTGTTAAATTGTCAATTCCTTTGTCGTCTTCCACCTGAGAGACTTTTTAAATGGTGCTGTTGTTGTCCAGGTTCTTATTGGGTTTTGAATTGGACTGGAATTCAAAACAGAGCCTTTTATTTGTTTCGTCTTTTTTCTTAATCAAAGGAATCAATTGTCAGTAAATCATCATGCAATCATTTTAGTTCATAGAGAGTCAAACTCTGGCCCGCGGGCCAAATTTGGCCCGCAGTGTCACTGCTACAAATCCCAGAATTCTCTGCTGGTATTTTGGCACATCAATCAAGACAGGATGATCATTGAAGGATATTATTATTATTACTATGAATTCATTGGTTTATTGTTGATGTTTTATTTTTAAATGTATTATCAGCCGGGGGAAAAATGTTACTGTAGAAATTTAAATCAGAAGGCTGCAAATAAAAAACAGGCACATGATTTTTATTTACATTTGATTTATTTTGATGAGTTTTTAAAAAATTGAAATTCCATTTTGCATGTGTGCAATATGAAGTTATTTATTGTATAGTATTAAGCTTTGCTTCTTCCATTATCAAGATGAAGCAAAACTTGTTTGGCTCCATATAAAAAGATTTATTGTTCAGGAAGATTTTTTCAATAAATATCAGTATTGGCCTGAGACTTTGTCCAAGTTGTAATTTTGGCCCCAGTGAGTGTTTAAGTTTGACTCTTTGAAAACAAACATCTTTGGCTGACATTGAGTCGCCTTCTCCAATACTCACACGCCAGCAGGACTTTGGCCTTGCGGCTGACCAGCAAGCCGTAGCGGTTCTGGGCGGCGCAGTCGTACTCGCCCATGTCGCCTTCGCTCCCCTCTTTGCGTTTCTGGAAGCTGAGGATGAGCAGCGTGCCGTTGGAGAGCACCTGGACCCGGGAGCTGGTGGGCACGGGCACGCCGTTCTTACGCCAGGTGATCATGATGGGCTCGTCGCCTTGGACCCTGCAGTCCAGCATCAGGGGACGCTCACGAACTGCAATCACATCGCTGGGCTCCAGGAGGAAGGAGAGCTCCGACGCCAGGCAGCTACCTGGAGAAGAGAAGAACAGGAAGAGCAGGTTAGAGGTCAGAGATGTGACACTCTCGGCCAATCACATGGCTCTTTCTCGGGGTCAACATGGTTGCTATCTCTATCACTCTGTTGGGATACAAAACAAAGCTTAAGAAGTTTCAAGTTCTTGGTACTCAAATGAAATAAGTCATTCACAAATGAGTTGTTAAATGTTTTCAGTAGACTTAACTCTCAGTCATCATAAAATTCTGTCTTTACTACACGTTCACAATTATGTATTTACTGCACAAGTTCAGCTGAACCTGTTTCAGTGTTTGCCGAGCGAATATCAAATTGCATTAATTTACTCTAATCTATCATTGTGTGGCTGAAAAAACACAAATAGTTATCAAAATTTGTGCAAATATCCAGTAAAAGAAGGAGAAAAAACAAGTTCACCAAAATTCAAACACAGCAAGCTAATAAGGTAGAAGAGTCACGTTGAGGCAACTGGACTGGTTCTTGCCATCTTGAAGATGTTTCACCTTTTATCCAAAAAAAGAGGCTTCTTTATTTCAACAAGCCAAGTTTCTGCAAACCTAACTGAAGTTATTACAGTCACATTTAGTTGCCTAGAAAACTTATTAGCAGCATAAACGAATCTGAAACTTTGACTCAACTTTAGTTCAACCCACGGAAATGGTTCAAGTGACAATGGCAATGGCACAGGATCTTTGTAAAGATAACACACAACCCATCAAACACAGCAAAAAATATTCCATTTGATTGACGGTGCATTGGGGTTTTTTTACAGCCCGTAACACTTCGACTGAATCGGAGTCACAATGAGGGTGTGAATGGCAGCGAGCTACCCAGCCAGAGAGGGCGACCAACAAAGGGCCGAGGTGGTTGACACTGGAAAACACTGGAGGGGTTGCAGGGGTCAACTGAGGAGTGTCTCAATTCAATCAGTCCAAACTGTGACAATGGTGTTGTGACTCTGCTGATTTGCATGCAGCCAAAGGCAAACTCACTAAGAGAAAAACCCCGTCAGACTGGGCGCAGCGAAGAGGGCACCATCTGCCCCTTCTTATGCATTCTTTCCATCCCTCCTCCTCCTCCATCCATTCAGAGCCTCGGCCGAGGTGACTTTCCCATGCCACCGGAGCTCCGGGCCTCGTCCCGGTCCTGGTTGCCCCCCCCAGCTCTGCCGTGACCTTGGTGACACTCAGTGTCTCGCCTGCTCCTTGTTTGCTTGCTAATGTCCTCGTTTCCAAATGAGCCTTGAACTCTGGGACCAGAGCAGCAGCTCTTTCAGGCCCAGCTGTGAGGCACGACACAATGCGCAGATGCACTTGAACGTGCGCAACAATGCCTTATCAATGCCATGGCGGCGACCAGAGCCCTGCATCTGTTCTTAATGCGCCGCTGCCTTCCCACTGGTGGCCCAGCTGTCGCCAGCAGCCGGCACATCGTCCAGTCCCAGTGTCCCACACACTGGCGCTCGGGTCTGAACTTGACTTTGGCAGTGGTCAGGTGTCTCCGTACCAAGTGTTTTGGTGAGCCACCTCATAGGAGGAAACAATCTATCATGGGATATGTAGAAAACATGTTGCTTTAATGTCAATGGAAAATGAAGCAAAGCAAAGTTGTGACAAACCAGTGTCTTTGAAGCCCCACTGTGTTTAGCTCTTTATTGAAATGACGAAGTGAATTGAATGAAGTTCGGAGAGCCGGATGAAAAATCTCAACGGGCCGCATATGGCCCCTGGGCCGTAGTTTGCCCATGCCTGGTCTATACTCAGAGCGATGGCAACAATCAATGGTTATATCAGTGGATATGGGAGTTTTGAGACAAAAAGTCTTGATCCTTGCACGTTTATTTGTTATCTGAAATCAAATCAACTAAATCAATGCAATCGTTAATGGTCTAGGGAAGGCATGGGCAAACTACGGCCCGTTGAGCTTTTTAATCTGTCCCTCCGAACTTGAAGAGATTATAATAATAGTCAGTCAGTCATCAAACAGCTGTATTTCCTCCATGATTCCAGTGTTTTCAGAGTCATTTCAATAAAGAGCTAAACACCGTGGGGCTTCAAAGACACTGATTTGGTTGCAACTTTGCTTTGCTTCATTTTACATTGACATTAAAGCAACATGTTTTCTCAATATCCCATGACAGATTGTTTCCTCCAAGCCAAATTTTACACAAGGTAACTTTACAATATTGTTGCGTTAAGTTGCCTATTAGAACGCTGATTGTTCTCTGCTCATTGGGATGGATGGATGGATTTGGCTGGTGCCTATCAGGCCTTGTTGAAAATGGACAGTCCTTGATGATTTTATAGTCAGCGAGTAAAGTGTCAAAGCAGTAGCGTAATTAGATATGAATAGATAAGACGCTTCATAGCAACATCCAGAAAATACAACAAAAGTGATGCATTTCCTCAGTCAGTCTGACTGGTGTGTCAGATGAAGTAAAATGAACACCTGGCCTGCAGTGAATGCAGGCAGCAGAGGGCTGATGGTGCAGCAGTCAGTGGTGTCTGGATGGGCTGATAGGCTCTGATAGAGGCCTGCAACCCCCCCCATCCTGCACACCCCTCAGGGCTGCTAATGAAATTCAGGGCTCCCGGGGGGGAAGCAGCATTTCTTGCTGTGGCCACGGTGATTGAACCAATGATGTGGCAACCACTGAGGCTTATTACACTCAAGAGTTGATATCTGCTGAAACATAGCAAATAAATGTGTTTGGTGGGACAGTAAAGAAGTAATGTTGAGTCAGGACATGAACAAAAGCCACGTCATGCACCAGAGCTTCTCATCCTTTCGCAGTTTGAGATTTAATATCTCAATGGAAAGCACAAAAATCAGCAAAGTTGACACGTTAACACGTTCTACTAAAAGTGAAACCTTTTCCTCATTTGAATTCAAGGTGCTTGGTACAGTGAAAGATAGAATGCAGTTTTTACACCCACTTTTCTAATGATACTACATAGAGGACTGAAACTACATGCATGTTGCCCAAACGTTGAAAGTCACAAGAGAACAAATGAGTGTGTTGTTGGACTGCAATGATTGGGTGGAATACTTGGGAACCTTGATAACAATCTTGGAACAGAGCACAATAAAATGTTTTTTTTTTTAACTTTTAACTATATAATGACGTCTCCCTTTGTGATTAGAGAGCTGCTTTTGCATCAAGTGAAATCAAAAATAACCACACGCTGCGATGAAACTCTCAGAAACAGCTCCTGAGAAGAAGAGCTCACATAGAAAAGCCCCTAAACTGCAGCCGCAGCAGGCGTGATGAAGTGCATAGTATTAACGCTCGAAACATTTCCAATATATGGACGGCCATAATGAGATTTTCTCAGGCAGGGGTGGGGGGAGGTGCTCAACCCCCCCCCACACCCGGCGCTGGTGACCTCAAGCCCCTCCAGGGTCATGAGAGAGTCAGAGGTAAGGAGGATAGATGTGCAGATGAGGTTGGGGGGGGCTGGGTGGAGTGTGTGTGTGTGGGTTGGGAGTGTGAGGGGTGCCATTGTTTAGCAAAGATGCTGCCCATGAACTTCACCAAGTAAAATAAAAAGGGAGAGAAGAAGAAGAAACGAAGGGCAACTGCATGTCCTTTAGCAATGATTGACCAGTGCAGTGATAATGGGGTCTGAAGGGTTTTTTTTTTTATCATGGAAAGTAATAATGAAGAGCTTTCACTGCAACGTCATTACAGCTGTTTCTTATCTGATTTGACTATCAGCGAATCCAAAACACCTTCAGAGATGCTGGACGCTACATAGTTTGTGTTTTTCCCCCTGAGAAGCTCCCTCAGGACTGAACACTTCAAACAACTAGTGAGCAGTTGAAGAAAGAGAGCCATCGCCCCCTGGGTTTCCTGCTTCATCCTCCTAATGGGAGTCAAACCCGCAGCCTCTCGGCGACAGCTTGCTGCTGCTGCTGCCTTCAGCCACACACAAATTTGGTTGGCGTCACCAATTGTTCTCCACTGTCTTTAGTTCAATCGAGGTCATTGTTAGGTGCCATGGCCAAGATCATTGGCGTCTTTGAGAGAGTCTGATCTGGTCATAACTAGGAGATATTTTAGAACTATTACAACTAAAGGCTTTAGAAGAAAGTAGTTGTGGTGCAATACATGGACTTGGGACTGAGAGAATTTAATTACATGGTGCTAAAATCAGAATGCACATTTTGTCCCTCTATGTATAATAATAACTGTAAACTTTAACATTATTAGATGAATGAAGAAAATGATACTTATATCAGTTTAAACCTGTAATAACTGATAATATAAGGACACTGCGAACTCATCTGACACAGATTGATTTTCTTAATTCCCTGCACCTCTACTGCTTCTGTCATGTGATGCAGCAGACTGAGTAAGGCTCTTTAATTTGGTAGGGGGCGCCCTAGCATGACCTATTGATAACTGATCCATACACAAACTGATATTGGCCCCAAGGGTCCAGAAGTCCCATCTGCATTTAGGGGCCAGTGTTCCAGAGTCTGGTGCTGATTTAAAGGCCTGACCCAATTCAACGTCCACACCAGCCAGGTAGATCAATAATCAATAAGCTCTGATGAGATGGAGAAGGGGCCTCATTGTTTGGGAGTTTTAATCAGCTGGGGCTCTCAACTCTCAAATGTGTTCACCACCTTCACCACCTCTTTTTCTGGGGCAAATGGCAGAAACGCAAAATACCAATGAGCATAAAGCCATGAGGAGAGGTGGTTGATGACCAATATTGCAGACAGAAACAAAATCTGTAAAACCATCAAGGACATTAAATGCGCTGATGATGTTGCAAAACTGACCACCAGCTGGTTGAGGAAAGAAACAAGCGAGCAATTGGCAGCAACTGACACTGACTTGATGATAGGAGTGAGTTTATTCTAATAGAAGTCTAGCTTGGATCAGGCAGTGGTTCCACCTGAGGGAGGTCTGGTAGCCAATGTGGACAAGTCCAAAGATACAGCAGCTCCAACACCACAGGTAGATATACACATCTCATGAATAGATGGTCATCGATGGTCATTGTTTTGAGAGAACGTACACAACTGTGTCAGAATAAATAGGCTTAATGATCACATGGGAAATGTTTGTATGATAAGGAATATGCTACAGTATATTATGTGTTGTATGGAGCTGAATCCCTGTCTTCAGATGAATCTTTCTGCTTTCTGTTCAACCAAAGTCGCTCAAAAACCGCCATAAAACTAAAATGCCCCTAGTGGCCAATAGGAAGGTCGTAGAGACATACGACAAAAACCCACAAGTTCCTGCCATCAAGACCAACATTTTATACGATTCAAATTTTCTGGATTCGACAAAGAGGAAGTGAGATATTTCCACTTGATTGAAACTGGCCGCCTCTAACTCCAGAACTCCTCAACTATAGATGTTGGTGGCTTGATAATTTAGTAGAAGAGAGACAAGACCTTGACGGTCAACATAAAACATCCTGACAGTTTTTCTTTTAAGGTCCTTTAAATTTGAGTAAACAAATGGGTGACATGTCAACCAACATAAAGTGCACTATTTTCCCTGAGGAGGGGGAGCCTCTACTACAAACTGCTTCATTTAAATTGACTTCATGCTTTTCCTACAACGTGTGTCACCAGATGTTTCAGACACTTCAGCAGTCAGGGTTGGATGAAGATGTCCAGCAGCATCATCGCTGCCATAAATAAATGTACCTTCACAATCCTGTTAGCATTAACGCTAGTTCTCCACACATTGAGATGTTCTCCTCCTTGGGGGATGGCAGACCACCACAGGCTCTTTGTTGCCCCCCACTGTGGCTTAAAGTGAGGGGTGTGAGAAGGTTGGGTGTGGGGCGGGTGTCAGGGACACGGTCATGGGCAGCTGCAGGGGAGGGGGGGTTTGGGGGGGATTACCTCCTAACACATCTCCTTAATAAGGTCTCAATCTGAGCGCAGAGGCAGCACTGTGTTATGGAGATGAGGGTGTGAGGGTCACGTCACCCAATTGTGCGCTGCACTTGGAGCTGCAGGCCATTGTGTTTTCTAACCCCCCCCCCCCACACACACACACACAGGCTGCTGGGCTGACCGACCAGGGGACCTAGTGACCGAGAACCCCCCCCCCACCCCTCCTCCTAAGGTCAGAGGTTACTGACTCTAACCCCTGCACTCTGTGGTCTGAGCTTCCCTCCCACACCGTCTGCACCGCTTCCATTCTCATGCTAATTCTCTCCCTCATTCACATATATATATATTTCTTTTTAGAAAAAGAATTTTGTTTGTGTGTTGTTTTGAAGATGTCAATATTGTGCATGAAACACAAACAAACCAGCAAACAAATACTCTGATTGGACCAATTAAGATGACCACTAAAATAAGTTTAGACATAAGAATGCAAAGACAATAGAATGTGTTTGAATTACCAATTTTAAAAAACATAAACACAACCTATTTTAAATCCACAGAGAAGCTTTTGTAGGCTTTAAAAATGTACCTGTCTGTGTTAATGAACGAAAAAAAAGTTGAGCTGAGGACCTTCGATTTGCCTGTTTAACATATGCCGTAATTGACTGAGTGAATTTATTTCAAATCTGTTTATTCATTGATTGAATAAACAGTGACGTTCACACCAGGTGCTACCACCCTATTGGCAATTCTACATTTAATTCATGCCTTGTTTTACGGTTTTAGTGTGGAGGAGTATGGAAGAGTATGGGATCTCAAGAGGAAAGCTCATCAGTTTGCACTGTGCACTCTGAGGTTCTTCACTGTTTTCAAGAGAACAGCTGCACTCCCCACTTGTACTCCCCATTCTGCAACGTTTACGATAGATTTTGATCGCATTTCTGAGAAGAAACAGTGAAAATCAAGTCACATATGTTTTGACAAAAGCTTTCAGTGCTCTCAGCTCAACACAACCTGGCATTCAGTTCTTCACGTGCAACATTAAAAACAAGGACTGGGAAAGATCCCGTTTCCTCTCGTCACCATCATCTTTTTCAAGGTACAAAAACACTGATCAACATTAGCGGCACATGAGCTTACTCATGGGAACCCGTCAGTGTCATTCACGTTCATTCATGAAAATGTCTGTGATAACAACTGAGTATGTCAGAGCTCACAGAAATAGTTAATTCTCCACGTACTTCACACGCTTTACTCATAAAAAGTCAATGTAAAAAGCAACATAGCCTTGCCAAGGGTTACCTCAGGTCGTATCCTGCATTTGTCAAGTTGCCTCACTAAAGTGCCAGTAAAAGTCTACTCACTTAAACAGAAGAAAGCAGCCAGGCAGCTCAGCAGCACTCTCGCTTTCATTTTGGTTTCTTCACGTCGGCTTCTTCCAAGTCAAAGCTTCTGACCATTAAAGCACTCCAAGACAAATAGAAAATAATAAAAGGTAATCCAAAAAAATCAAAAGGTATATCTTCTGAATCCTCCCAGAATGAATCTTCTTTGGTGATAAAGCTAAAAGCGTTATTTTATTTCTTCCTCTTAATTAAAGCATGTCTGTGGTTGGTTCTCCCTGGTCCAGCGACTGGTCCAGCGACTGGTCCACCTTTCTGCTGGTCAGCTTCTGGTCGCGTCCAAAGCTACTCTGAGACCAGTGCGAGGATGACACCTTGGCTCGGACGCCACTCATTAGCTATTCAGCCTCATTGTTGTCAGTGAATGGACGTTGATGAAGTGGCTCCCGCTGGCCAGCGCAGGTTGCTGTCACGCCGACCAATGGGAGCGGCCGCTCGGCCCCCACACGCCTGATTGATATTCATTTAAACAGAAGGCTGCCGGCCACTCGGCCCGGCCCACCTTCCTGATGGGCCAGCTGTGTCCTGAGCCGGACACACACCTCCTTCACCAGCATCACCACAGCGCAGCAATAAGTAGCTGCGTTTCCATGACAGTTTTTTTGCAAAATAAAAGGGATATTTCTAAATTTTTGACATTGTACAATTGCGATTTGCAGGTGTTTCCGTTGAATGGATTCACTTTGAGGAGGATGGAGATACAAAACATTTTGCCTTAAATCTGCATTTCAATGTTGTTTGCTGTCAAGAATGGTTGTTAAATTTTTCTCTTTGATTATTTGGGAAAAAAAATCCTGTCTCCTCTGGTCAGTGAAGTGGTCACGTGACCCTGTACGTCACGTCCGCTGATGTGTAAATGCGAGAAAAGAGTTTCCATGACACTTGTGATATACCTCTATGTGGATACGTGTGAAAAACCACCTCATTCGAGCGTCAAAACCTTTTAGTCATATTTGAGAGGATTTTCCAAGTTGAGCTGTTTCAATGACCAGTTTTTTTATTGTCATATTTAAGTTTTAACTTCATGTTTTACCTGTGATCTTTTTCCCCCTGGATGGGATGCATCCCATTTTGTTTTTCATTACCACTTGTACTTTGAATTGTACTCTGCATGTTGAAGTTGAATTAAAGTGGAAGTGAAAATCTTCAAATTTATTTTGTGTGGGGTGTTATGAAACAGCTCTTATCCAGTTTATTGGATTCTTACTCTCTCAATTTTTGTTTTTGGTGCTGTTTTCAGTCTTTTCGGTAGTTTGAATCTTTGTTTATTTGATATTTGTCGTATTTTCATGTTTGTGTGTGATGACCTGAAAACTCTGGTGAAGTTGAGTCAAAATTTAGTTTAAGCCCGTGCTGAGTCTGCTGAATTAATGTCGTAACTTCAACAGACTCAACTCAGAACAAGTATGTTAGGCCAGTAACATACCAAAAATATAAATGAATGACATTACTGGTCCTGCCAATTATATTTTTATAACCCTACATTTGCAAACTGGTAAATCACCATTCAAGGTGCCTTTGAAGAAGCACAGATTCACTAATGTGTTTGTGTGGTAGGTATGTAGGGCACTTTGAGGATTTGTAACACTTTGGATTCAGTCTGGATTACATTCCCTTTTCCACTTCCTGGTTACATCACTGCCATATATTCCAGGGAGTTCAAATGTCCAGATGTGACCGAGAGTTTGATTCTTCTCAGCAGTGAATCCATCATCTCAGTGAACAGTGAACATCTCTGTGATGATGAGTTCAGGGACTGAGCTGTGAGTCGTGACTCTTGCTGTCTTGCTCCAGATGTTGAGGAGGATCAGTTGGTCCTGATGATGCAGTAGCAGCAGCAGTAGCAGCAGCAGCAGCAGCTCTGACTGGGCCACGGATCTGAGAAACAGTGAGGAGGAGAGCGCCATCGAGTGGTGGCTGACAGAACAACAACAGGTGGAGACGAGCGTGAGGGCTTCAGTGCTGTCAGATCAGCTCCACAAAATAAACACAACTGTCTTTAAAAGATCTTTTCTCGTAATTACGAGATCCTGGTGCCTTTTTTTTTAATTCAGTGAATGCAATGTGCTTCCTTAGCTTAGAGATAGGGATAAAATAAAATAAAATAAACAATAACAAAAACATTTAATTTCAACTTAATGGGCAACCCTGTAGTAGTTTGAACATAATGATCAGTGTATACAAATGCAATATCTAGATACAAATTGAAAATATCGATCTAATTACACTAATATTGATCAATACCAAAGACCAACATTGGTATCAATATTATCGATATTTGGACTGATAGGTCCACCGCTACCCCATGAGACAAGGAGCCACATATTCGAACAGCAAGAAAAGTGTAAAACTTGTAGGTTTGCTTAACAATGGGCATTTACTGTAGTTATAAACTGTATGTAAAAAAAAAAAAAAAACAAAAACAAAAACAAAACTGTAACTGTAACTGTAACTCTGACAGTAGTAGTTGCTTGGCACGGCAGAGTCAACTGCCTCAGACACCAGCAACCGGAAGCAGGAAGTGCCACTAATTAGCTGCCACGAACTGAGCCACGGGGAACAATGCACTCTGTTGGGTTCAGATATTTGGTAAATCTGATCGTGATGGAACGAGTCGGTGTGCCACTAGCCAGCCAACGAACCTCACTGCATGTGACGTCACAGACTGACCCCACCCTTGGTCGGCCCTTCCTTTCGCGACCCTAAACGCCCCCACCCTCTTTATTTTATCTCGACAGTCCCTGCTCCTCCTTCCTACTTGGTCGTGTTGAGGGCGGATCCGGGAATTATTGACTGTAAGTAAGTTTGGTTCAGTGAGTCACAACTTCAAAGCAGCGAGTCTCGCAGGAGGGAAAAGAAGAAGCGAAGGAGACTGTAACATTGTTAAGCCAACATGCCTGAGGTAAAAAAAAATTAAAATAAATCAACCGACTACGTTTTTCCGAGTAAACTTAAATTTGTTTTCAGGAACGCCGCGTTACTGTACTTGTACTTCGCGTTTGCTTTTCACAAGATGTCAGGTAAAACGTAGCATTGCGTTTCGATTCACTTCATTCCTTTGCGACCGCAATCGTCAATGCGTTGCGATCAATATTTTATGGGTTCGTTCGAAATAAGATTGTGCAAGTTTTCAAACCGGATTCGTGTCGAGATCCAATGGCAACAGTGTGAATCCTGCCAGCCGCCGCTCCCTGAAAACTTTGCAGGCTGCCGTGTGAATCAGGCCGTAAAGCAGCAGTCTGCGCAAAAAGTCATTTATGTCGTGTTTTCGGCTCTTCCTTACGTTTATATATGTCCCGAGTGTTGTGTTCCATCATGAAAGCGGCTGTGATTGTTTTTTGTTTTTTTTTTTAAAATTTGAATCCGTGTCTGAAGTAACTTATTTTGTCTTTGTTAATGTCGCTAAAGATTGTCCAATATGGCATCACTCAGGCCACACTGGGCCTTTTATTGCAAGTTTCTCCCTGTTTTGTTATTGTAACACAAAAAAAATATTGTGGTGTTTCTTTCCTCTTTGGTAACTATAGACATAAATTTCCAATCACCCAAATTCAAGAACAGGAAAGCACAGAAATAATATATACGATAAAAAGCAACTGAGGCAGTCGACAATCGTGACGTTTCTATTGTGTGAATATTTTTTGTGTGTTGGGAAAAAGGGCCTGTAAGAGCTTGTAGTTGCTGACTGACAGGGTGTGGTTGGTTGTGACAGAGCTGTTGGGCTGCATGCATGAAATAACCAGCCAGAGTGGCGCATGTTACACAGATGATCACACAGATGAAAGTTTCGACGCACAATCATTGAGTTCCAAGGTGATCTGCTCAATGCTTGAACCTGCTCAACGAACACGCTTCAAGACTTTAGCCTTTTTATTTCATGAATACTTTAAAACTTAATACTGAAGCGTTCACCCGACACATTGAAATCTTGAGAGTGCTGTGTGTGTTACTTTTCTGTGTTAGGTTGTTTAATATTCACCCTTTGTGTGCAAAGTATTCAGCCCTGGAGAACGCCATCAGCACACTGGTGACTAACTTCCACTCAGCCTCAGCTGATCAGGGTCCAGTGCTGAAGACTGACGAGTTCAAAGGCCTCTTGTCCAAGCAGATGCCCAACCTGGTGAAGGTAACGTTGAATCCCATCTGTCTGATTGCAGATTGAAACTCTCTCTCTCTCTCTCTTTCTCTCTCTCAGTGGTCCTAAGCATCAGTTCAACTTTGAAGTGAAAAATGCACCACAACAAACTTGACAAACTGAGACAGTTGTATTCATTCATCAATATTAGATCATAAAGCTTCCATCCATCCACACAGTGAGAACATGCAAACTCCGCACGCGAAAGGCCACAGACTGCCGATCGAACCCGCAACCTTCTTGCTGTATAACTATATATTCTGTATACCATTTAATAATATTGTCATTATGATAATATAGTAATACAGTCACTATTTTGAGTTCATATCAGTTAAAGATGACAATAATACGGTTTGTTGTATCCACTCAAAACAAAGTACAATAACAAAGTGCACTCTAGATTCAAAAGCTCAGCACCTAATTCAGAATATCATTCACACACAGTCACGCTAACTGAGCATTAAGTGAGTGTATTGAAAGAATGGCAGGAAGTTAGCAGGCAATGCTAATTGTGAGAAGCAGTGTTTACTGCTGGTCGTCAGAAACAAGTGTGCAGTAAATTCACTGCATGGTTTTACATTAGTGACACTGCTACGTACTGGCATGACATATTTATGCAGGCACACATAAAGTAGCATGGTAAGTTTCATCATTACAGTGATGTAAATGGATTCCTTATATTTTTCATATCGACGTGTTCAGAATGTTGCCTTCAGGTGACGTTTCTGTTAAAAATATGAAACAGACGGATGGAAACAATCTTCCATCCAAATGAATTATTTTATTAATAACGACACCAAGACTGAGTGAAAATTGTGGCATTTCATCCATGCAACTTTTCTCCTTCTTAGGTCTTTAAATCCAGATTGGACCCTTGAAATGTGCTTGAAAAAACATTGCTGCTGAATTGTAAAATGAAGAAGGAATATGCTAACATGCAACAATTTCTTCTCTAGCACAACCCAGAAAAAGTAAAACAGGCACTATATGGCCTGTAGGAATGTCAGAGATATCAAAGAATCAATGTCCATCGCATCTAGACCCACAAATCACACAGTAATTCCCCCCGGTCCCAAAACCAATAAGATTGACACATTTTTCATTTCAAAATAAAAGATTTCGGCCCTCCTTCAAGCAATTTCTTCACTCAGCACGTTCGTAACAACCTCAAATTGAACCGTTTGATCAAGGTGATGTTTGTTTTGGTGAAATGTTATGTGAACTTTCTAACAGCGCCTCGGTTTAATTTCACAACATTCAAAGAGTTTGATTCTCAATTCCCTTCACACAATGCAAAGGCAGTGGATGAGACCAATGAAATCATCACACATCACATGCAGAAGATGATGGATGAATGCGACTGTGCAGAGCCTTATTCTCACTCAGTGACTGCGCACCATTTACTCAACTAAAGGCTTCCAAGGATAATAATAATGTAATAATTTAATTTTATATGAGTTAGTGCCTCACCCAAACAAAATGTACATCTCAGACACTAAAGAAAAAAATATTCTGAAGAAGAGAACTTTTCTAATAAAGCAGTTTTCTGAAGAATGTTTTTTGCAGATTTTATTTATGTTTTTCCATGCTCAAAAAAAAAAAAAAAATTACCCGGTGCCTTCATCAGTAATATGCACTGGGTTATAAGCGTATGAGCGTAACAGCACAACTGCAGTATTTTCTGTATTTTCTTTTCTTGGCAGGTGGGAGGAGACGACATCCTGCGGAAGATGGGTGTCGCTGACGGCCAAAGCGTCTCCTTCTCGGACTTCTGGACCTTGATTCAGTCAGTAGCCACCTCACAGCATTCCCTCCTGAGCGGACAGGGCGGCCCCTCCTGCAGCTGCATCCTGCTGTGACCAGTACGCCACTCAATCTTCATTATTACTAACTTTGTGCTCCGTGAAATTCCACTCAGTCAGTGTGTAACATGTCCATGTCCTCTCTCCAGCAGGTGTTCCACAGACTCCACAGGTCAATGTTGCTCTGAGCAGAAGTTGCTCCAGGAATATAGAATTGCTACAATCAAAATGAGATCACAATCCTCCAGGTTTCCAAATTATTTCATCTCAGTTGTTTTTTTGGTGTTATTTCAGTACTGACATGATCCGGTGACACCACTGGTTTTTGAGAAAAAGTCAAATGCAATGAAAATTTTGTACATTTTGGTCAAGCTAATTTTAAAATACCTATTTATCTCCATGTTGTGAAATGTAACACAACCATTTTTGTCGCCAGTTACGGTTTAAATTTCACCGTTTTAGCAGAAGGGTCGAGCTTGTGCTTGTGCATGTATGTTGGTTTTGTTTCTAATCCTGAACATGTTATTATCTGGACTAAAGGCACAACATGTTATGAATCATTGTCCCATCATAGATGTCTGCTATTAATCACAATACATCATGCTTTACCTCCTGTGATCCTGCATGTTCTATGTCTTTCGGTTTTGTAATCCTGCCGAGTCATGTCTCTGACAACTTCATTGCAACAAGTAGAAAAGTACAATAAAGTTGTAGAAGCACTTTGTGAATTGTGTCTTTGGTCCCAAGTTCTTCTGCTCACCATAGAAGAGATGTAGAAATCTTAAAGTCCATGCTGTTCACAATCAAGAAGACACTAAAAAGGTTTAGCAGAGAAAACCAGCAGAGAACTCATTGCCGCTGATTGGCCGGTACAGTCATGTAGAAAACACATAGACCCGGTTTGGCCTGCTGCCACCTAGTGGAGTCATGGTGTTAGCACGGTGGCCACCGTGGTGAGGGCCTCCATGCAGCTACAGCACATTCACTTCTACAGGAGGAGGAGGAGGAGGTGTGAAATGTTCAATCACATTTTTTTGGTTGACTACAGCAGATATTTGTCTCCTCCAGTCTTTGCACACATGGGACAGCATTTAAAAAGTAAAAAAAAAAAAAAAAAATTTGCACCTCAATTATTTTTTTTTTAAACTCTTAACTTTGCTGACACAACATTTCTAAATGGCAGAACAAGAAGGAAAAAGTCTCGACTGGCAGATGAATTGTAAAGTTGAGAGACTGTCAGGTCCCTTTTACACTTAGCAATAAATAACTTGTAAATCTGCTGCTGTTCAAATGTCAAACACACACCACAGGGTCCAAAAAAAAACACAATTTATTAATTAATAATGTATTATTGAAATACAACAACTGTTTGTGAATTGAATTGCATAATGCAGCAAAACCAGAGAAGAAATGCTGGAATGGAAATTGGAATCTACACCAACATGAACCAGTTTGCAAATGAGAAGCGACGATTGGCTGAAGGCTGAGCACCGAGTCAAGCTGCTGTCAAAGCTTCTCTGGGAATCCCTCCCAACACACACACACACACACACACACACACACACACACACACACACACACACACACACACACACACACACACACACACACACACACACACACACACACACACACACACACACACACACACACACACACACACACACACACACACACACACACACACACACACACACACTTCCTGTCATTGATCTCAGTTCTTCTTGGCCTTTGGCGAGTCGTACTTCCTCTTGCTGGAGTACCACAGCAGCAGCGGGATGCCGATGGACGGCAGGGTCATCACTCCGAAGGCGCTCCAGTCCAGCTGCAGGCAGGAAGACAAGCAGGAGCAAAGAAGATGGAGAGATTCACGTCAGCACAGAGTCCTTACAGACAGCAATAGTACACAAATATGTTTAACATGAACAAAGATTATAATTTTTTTTTTTTTTTAAATATTTAAAAAAAAAAAATTGAAATACTTGATGTGCTTTGATTGGTCACAGATTGTTGCTCATGTTTCACTTGTTCCAAACAAACTGTAATCAATGCTTGCAAAGGCATGAAGACAAAGACAAATAATAATATGGATCATTAATGTGCTATGATTGTTCCATACCAGGAGTCACCAACACCAGGTCGCCCCCTAGAGACCACATGAGTCGCACCTGCTCTAAAAATAGCTCAACTCTGTCTCATGTGTAATTTTATCCTGCAGCTCTATCATAATTCCCTTGAAGTAGATGAAGTACAGGTTTCCTTGAAGTCGATGTTCCCAACCTCAATGGGACCTTCACAGTTAAATAAAGGCTCAATAAAATAATAGTAATAATAATAATGATGATAATAATGCACTACTCACATAGTGTGGTGAGAAGCGTCGGTCAAATTCCCTCTGAGCCAGGATGCCTCCCTGGCCGGGGGCGCTGGTGTAGCCCACCTTCACACACAAAACACCCAGTGAGTCCTCATCCATACACATTTCCCATCAGTGAGTCCTACAACAACCACAGTGAAAGTGCACACCATGACTTGTCCTCCCTCCTGGGCCAAGTAGCTGACAGAGGCCGAGGTGAAGTTGAAGTAACCGGCTTTTAGGGGGCGCAGCACCACCGTGTGCGAGACGTTGCTGGCCCTGGTGGTTCCAGGTTAAGGGGGATAACGACGTCGAAAAGATCAGTGTGTTTCATTCAGCACAGCAGCAGCAGAGCCACAGCTGGAGGGAAGAGGCTCCTCTCCCGCTGAACAAGACTTCATCTTGCAGCATCGACTTCCAACCGGGACCAGAGGCTTCATGCAGGTAAAGACGAGGTCAGTCGTTCTGAAAATAACGTCGGCTTAACGACGGGAAGGAGCATCTTCCTAAATCAGGTGGAGTGCTTTCTTAAAAATGATTCACAGAACTTGCACAGCCTATTGTAAATAAAAGAACAAAATGACAGAATGAAACAAGGTTGACTTTTACGTCACTGCAACTTTAAACGCAGTACGTTCAGCTTCTACTGCAGAATCTCAACAAATTTCACACACGGTGCCTTTAGAAGACAACACTAATCCAACAACTGGCTGTCGAAGACGACGTTTCTGTTCAAGGATACGGAGCGATGCGATCCCACTTCACATTCAACATCCCCGAGACGATTCCGAAGTCCTCCGGTGGGAAAGAATCATCGGAAAGCTCCACTTCCAAAGCTGCGCTGTAGACGACAAGAAGGTGACACGCATGTGTAAATATCACTTTTAAAGGAGTACAGTCAAAATTAGCCACATTAAAAATACATTCCAGTATTTCAAGAACCAGCGACTACACAAATGCTTAAATACTCACAGGGAAGTTGCTTCCTCTGCGTCTATACAGACTTTGGATTTTTAAGGATGCATAAAATGAATCACTGTGTGTCGAGGAAGCAACTATATTCTGTTTACAGCTATGTTTAAGCTGATCAGAAACCAGAAATCAAACTAATTCTTCTTCTTCTTCTTCAATCAAGCTGGCAACTTATGAGCAAGCAGCGTTCCTCACAGCAATAAGCTACAATATTTATAGTGCAACACAAATATAAAAGTTGAGATAAAATATTTGTACCTCTTCTCAAGAAGTGATCTTGAGAATTCAAAATGGTAAACAATAAAAAATAATGAATGGGGGACAATGAAGACTGCTGCTCTAAGGTGAGAAGATGCTGTGCGGTTCTTTCCATTGACCTGAAAGCTTTGCTCTCATAACATGAAAATTAATTCAGCTTGCTCATATTAATGTGGAAATGAAGTGAAATTCTGCATGGCAATACTGCATCACTGTACTAGCATTTATTTTTCTTTACTTATTCTATTGTTTTATTTGTAATTCAGGGAAAACACAGGAGGGAGGCCAGGTTGAAAACTGAAAAGCTAATTGTCATCACAATGGTGACACTGGTTGACACTGGTTTGACACTGGTCAACCACTGATCTGTAAGGACAGCAGCTAAAGCAGCCCACTACTGTACATTTAGGTCTATTTAAACATATAATAACACAACGGTCCAAGGTCAGATGACCTCTGACCCTCTGGAGTCTGGACCTGCTCCAGGTTTCTTCCCACAGGGGGGGGGGTTTCCTGCCCACCGTCGCCACCTGCTGCTCTGGAGGGCCTCTGATTGTACAAAGCTGCTTTGAGACACCTTTTGTTGTTATTTAGCGCTGTCCAAAAAAAAGAAGCTGATTGATTGATTGATTGATTGATTGGGGTCCTGACCTGGATCCCACATTGTAGATGTTGTACTGCAGGGTGAGGTCACGGCCCTCCACAGCGTAGCGGTTCAGCAGAGACTTGGAGGCCAGCAGTCGGGCTCCGTCTTCTGCCGAGCCCAGAGCCAGTAGAGCCACGAGCAAACACACATGCAGCACGGTCCTCATCTGGAACAACATCAAACATATATTCATTAGATGGTCATGTAGATATGGGGTACGACAGCACCTGGTCCGAGAGACCCCAAATACTTGATAATGTACAGAATCTGGAGTTTCCACAATAGACCAGTTTGAGGGATTTGAAATCAAAGTGCCAAGATGCTTAAAGTTTGCTGAAGGTTTAACATTCATTAGAAAACCTATTTTAAAAACACACACATACACAGTGGGTTATTAACTCAGGTTAAAGATCCGTTTGCAGTCAACTCGTCAATTCCATATCATTGTATTTAAAGTCAACTGTCCTGCCGTGCAGAAACCCGAAAATCAGCAGTTTATCGAGAGAAAAGAAACCACAGACTGCAGATAAGTACGTGAACGCAACACGATATCTTCCATTTAAGAAGGGGGAAAACATTGTGTTTTGCGACGCTTACGTGTCCCAATTGGAAGCATGTCGAGATTTGGGCGATCACACACTAAACGCCAACGACGCCAAGCTTTCGACTAAAGTTACAGTAAAGCGGGTCAAAGGCAGTTAATCGATCATATTTTAAAACTATTTTGAGGTCTGTTAAAGCAAAGAAACAAAGCAAACAAACAGACACGGTTACCTTCTTGTTTCCAGTGGGCCAGTAGACGTCGAAAAGACAGCGGCACTCGCTCACAGGCTACAAGCTGCCGTTTCAATGACGTGGACATGTCGTGTGTTCCACCAGTGCGGCCGCTAGTCGAGCGCCCCCCAGTGGCTGGGAGGGTGTCAGCCATTAGCAAAGGCGACGCTCTCAGGCACGGGAGGGCAAACTTTTTGTAGTGGGTCACAATGTGCCAGAGGGGGGTAGCGGAGCAGCAGCAGATGGATTGAGTGTTTTTGGCAGGCCACCTCATAAGGAGGAAACAATCTATTGTGGGATATGTAGAAAACATGTTGCTTTAATGTCAATTGAAAATGAACCAAAGTGTTACAACAAAATCAATGAAGCCCCACCGTATTTAGCTCTTTATTGAAATGACTCTGAAAACGCTGAAAAAAATGGGTGAAATACAGCTATTTTATTACTCATTATCTGCGTTTCCATGAACCCTAGAATTGCACAAAACTTAAATATCGCAATAAAAAAAACTGGTAAATGGAAACACCTAAACTTCGAAAAACCTCTCAAATATCACTAAAAGACTCAATGAATAACGTAAAGGTTGATTGTAAAATACAAACAACAAACAATTAGTGTGACGCATAAATCCAGTAATAATATATTTTGGTGTGACAGTGATTGTATGTCTTGTTTTGTTGTAAATATATTTTTCAAAGTCTCTCCAGAATATACAGTATGTGTAATTGTCTCCGACTCATTTCCACAGAAGGTGCATTTGTCATCCAATTCGCTGATATCATAGATTGCACAACTACAGTGATGTATGTTGTGCAGTATTTTTACTTGCAGTTCTCTTATTGTTTTATTTGAAATACAAAACTGAAAGAGGGACAACCAATTAAGTATTCTGCCAATTTATATTGCCTAAGACTGAAAACCAGAAGAAATCCTTTAGGTGAGATCCTAGTATAGCTTTGAAGTGTTCTCTGAATGTGTTTATTAGTACATTTTCTATCATGTAAATCAGTTCCTTTAATCTTGAGCGAAGGTAATTGAACCTATATTGGGACATAAAATATAGACAATGTTTTTCTGTTTTAATATTGAGGCGTATTTCACCCACGACCAGCCAATCATCTCTGTTGTCACAGCCGAAACGGGATATAATCGACCAAATCGTGTTGTTTTTGGGGTTGGACCGGTCATATTGTGTCGGTTTAGGACTTAATAAAGACAATAGGTGTTAGTGTTGCTAGAACCGCCGCAAGAGGGCGTCAGTGTGGTCAGTATTTGTTAGTGTTATCAGTGACAGTCGTGGATGTTGTCAGTATAATAATTACGTCCATAGTCAGCACACACTCCCAGGTTTGAGGTTTGAGGCTAACTCCGCCTACTTTCTGGTTACGTCATTTCTAGAATCTACGGATTCCAAATTTAGACAAATGTCACGTACACGGAAATACTCACGTTGACGAGAAATCGCACCAATTAAGTTAATTTTAAACTTAACGGTACACAATTACGTAGACAAAGTACACACTCCAAGGTTTAAGGGTATCTCCACTTTAACGTTGATGTTTATTTTACACGTGTAGTTCAGATGGCAGTTAAGATTAAGGTAAAATGTTCATAAAAACAAAACAAATCTGGACATTGGAAAACTATCTAACATTACTTTTATGTTATTTATTATTATATTTTTAAATTAATTATTTTAATTAAATAATAAGATCTAGAAAACGTGAGTCTTAAGAAGTTGAACAAGTAAACAGTGCATCAAGAACGTGTATTTCTTGAATATTTCTTTATTTCAAATTCATTTTCTGAGTATAGCAATAATATCAAGGTACAAATCAGAAAGAAAACAAGAACAAAAAGTGAAGAGAAAACATTTCCAGTGCTTGATATTCAGAGTGTAATAAGTGATGGTTTCTTTCTTTCTTTTATTCATTCTGTTTTGCACTTGTGATTAAATTAAATTCATAAAGCACAGCCTCCTTTTCTGGCTCAGAGCTCAGACTTCAAGAGCTTCTTGGCCTTCTTCATGTTGTTCAACACTAAGATAAAACAAGAGAACATTTTAATTTTCCAGTCTGTGGTCCATTCAGACAAAGTGCACATTTTTGCAAAGTTGTGTTACTGTGTCACTTACAGAGTTTGTAGTCATTGGGTTCGTAAGTGTACATCCGGTTAGAGTAGCGGCCGTTGATGTCGGCCCTCACTGTCATGGTGGGGTCTGTATGACAATGAACAATGTTAGTGTGTATGACCAAAATCCAGTGTGGATGCAACCACCCAATGTGAATTTTGACTGCTTGATGTGACAAATGCTGTATTTTCTCCATTGTTTTAGCTGCACTGACAAAAAAACTAAAATAAAAGGCTAACTTTAATCGTCTATCAAGGTTACTACATTTTTCTCTGCTGGCACTTAGGCTCAGCCTTTCTTGGCCTTTCCCTCGCACATTAAATTCCGTGCAAACAGCAAAGCAAAACCCTATGTAGTTTGAATCTCCCTCACACTAAGACAGGGGTGGGACCACAGTGGGTTCTACAGTGTGCCGAAGGAGAGTAGTGGAGCAGCAGCAGATGGATGGAGTGGTTTGGTGAGCCACCTTATAGGAGGAAACAAGCTATCATGGGATATGTAGAAAACATGTTACTTTAATGTCAATTGAAAATGAAGCAAAGCAAAGTTGCAACCAAATCAGTGTCTTTAAAGCCCCACAGTTTTTATCTCTTTATTGAAATGACTCTGAAAACACTGGAAACATGGAGGAAACACTGCTGTTTGATGACTGACTGACTATCAATATAATTTCTTCAAGTTCGGCGGGCCAGCTTATGGCCCCCGGGCTGTAGTTTGCCCATGCCTGATCTAAGACAACTAGAGGAGTTTCCAGCGCTCCCATGAATGAGTGAACCCTGACGGAATGAATGGATGTATCATCCATCCATCCATCCATCCATCCATCCATCCATCAGTCCTTTTTTAACCGTAATATCCTTCTGACAACACCACAAGCACAACATCATTATGCTCTCTCTTATATTCAAGTTGTGCCTTCATAACCTTTTGATTCATCTCTAACTCAAGACTTATTAACTATAAATCCCTCATTTCTGACACACTTCAACTGACATACTTTAACAGCATAAGATTTAAATCACTAATTTAGTCCGATGCAAATGGTAAATGGACTGCAATTATACAGCGCTTCTCCAGCACCTTCACGCTACCCCAACGCGCTTTACAAAGGCCTCTCATTCACCCATTCACACACACATTCATACACCAATGGGTGGCTGCTGCCATGCAAGGCGCTGCCTAGCTCCATTGGGAGCAATTTAGGGTTAAGTGTCTTGCCCAAGGACACAACGACGGACTAGGATGGAGCAGGATTTGAACCTCCAATCTTTGATTGAAAAAAAAATCAAGTACAATTTTACCACTTGGCAGTGCGCTAGTCAAATATAGTGGTGAATGTTTGACCCAGCAGCCAGTTGCTGCTGCTGAGATGTGCTCCTTCAAAAGGCTTGTCATCACCTCTTCACATCATGTTGCATTGACAGAGTGAGTGCAACATCAACAGGTAACAAGTTAGACGAAAGGCTCTTACCAACAAAGATGATTCTGGGAACATACTGTCCATCAGGTGAGAGATGTTTGTCGGTAGTTTCATACTGAAAATGAGAAAATATTTGTCAATTCTTTGGCTCGAAAACAAGATTAGCAACTGTGAATAAATATAATTGGTTTTTAGTTTATATGATTGCAAAAAGTTGGACCAAAGAGTTTTTTTTTATTTGAAATTCGATTTAGCATGTGTGCAATATGCAGTTATTTATTGTATTTATTAAAGCAAAACTTGTTTGGCTCCATATTAAAAGATTCTCTGTTCTATCTGGAGGAAGATTTTTTCAATAACTATCAACAAAGTTGTAAATTTTGTCTCCACTGTGTGTTTGAGTTTGACCCCCCTGATTTTGGAAGATGAAAATGGTTTTCAACATAGTGTTTCATTGTGTGTGTTGCGTGTCGATTCTGGTGTGAAAAAGCAATTCACAGCAACTTACCATCAGATTCAAAACGACAAAATCCTCATCAAGAGTTCTCTGGATCTCGTTTTCCTCAGCAAAAACCTTCTTCAGGCCTACAGATGAAAGAGCCACTTAATTCCACAGCTCAGTCATTAGTGAAAATACCGATCAAATCAGTCAGTCAAGCTGCAAAGTTCTGAAATGAACTGTATTTTCTGCTGAGAACAGCTCTTATTCTTGAGACATTTACCCTGGCTGTGTGGACATTCATCGAGGTGGAAGATGACCATCAGAGGCTTGTTTCTGAAATGCAATAACAACCACACTTGAGCGCTTCACACTCATCAGCCATGACAATGACGACGTTTCAATGCACGGCTTCATCGAGCTATGCTCAAAATTTGTTTTTCTCGTCTAATCCGACTTCTCTCCTTGTCCCAGTTTACATGCAGCTGAGAAAATCCAATTATTGACGGGAATGTGTCCTCCTCCACAACACCAGGGGGCGATATGAGTCTTTTCAGGGTGTTAATTTCATGACAGAATAACAAAACGACTGGATTGCGATACAACACCGGTGTAATGTCCGTACTGGTCTTCAATTGAACGGGTTTCCTCACCGAACAGCTGCACCGTCAGCGGATTGGTCACAAATTAAAAATAAACCTATTACTGGTGATTTTAAAGTTGCAGGCCACATCTACCGCAGAGAATACACTTTTGTAAGTGTTAAAAGAGTGCTACGTTCTAGTGGCATTAAAAAAGGAGGAAATATGATGGACGCAAATTTGCGTTGAGCTGGACTTCATTTCACCCCAATAAAAAACTCAGTAAAAGCAAAAGCGAAAAGTTAACGATGTCAACCAGCAAAGCAGCGGCAGGTGAGTGACGTCTCACCTGGACCTGGACCAGTAGAGGGCCTCCTCATACGTCTGTGCCCAGATCAGCTGATCCCCCCAACCTGCACTCACAAATGGCATCATTCAAACCAGGATGAGTAATCTGGGTTTCTTTTTGAAAGACTTTCCCTGCAAAGCTTTTGTCTGGCTTCTTTCAGCCGGCAACAATGATGAGATGATGTGGACGCACCTCTGGAGAGAGTCTGAGGGATCCTCTTCCCTCCCTTCGGCACGTACTTGCCAAAAGCAGACGAAACCGACACAAAAATCAGAAGAAGTGACAAGGCTGCCTTGTTCATCCTTTCCTTGGCGGAGATTGTGGCGCAAAAGGAAAAAAGAAGAAAAATTATTTACAGGAAGAAATAAAACATTAATTAAATTAAATTAAATTAAATTAAATTAAATTAAATTAAATTAAATTAAATTAAATTAATAACATTTTTTAAATGAGCCATAATGTCAATATTGGATCAATATTGATCCAATCAATAATAGCCAATATTTTTCCGCTCTGAACACTGGTAGCTTGTCCAGTGTGTAACTTCTGTAACTTCTTTCCCTTTGCCTCCAGTCAGATCTATTTCATCTTCTACCTGTAATCATGACAATTTACGTAAATGTTATTTAAAATGGTTATTTCTCAGCTGGATTACTAGGCAGGCTGACTACACACGAGACTACACATAGGATGTCACACAGGATGTCACGCAGGGTTGCGGTGAGCACACACACACACACACACACACACACACACACACACACACACACACACACACACACACACACACACACAGTGACGCATGAGTGAAGCTAGAGTCAACAAGCTGCTCACCTGTCGGTCTACCTGTGGTGCTGAGCGGAGAAGTTAACAGGACGCAGGCTTCCAGGATCTGCTCCACCTCAACACACACTCTGCTCCTTTTAAACAGTCGTAGCCCTGCAAGCAGCCAGCAAGCTAGTCAGCCAACCAGCGCCTCCCTGCCACCCCCACCCTCCCGATTCCCCCCTGCACTGTGACGGAACACACTTATTTGGGAAAGGAGAGGCGCGTCCATTTGATTTTCCAACGGCAATGAGACAATTTATGTGACACAATAGAAAGAAAACGTGTTGTAATTGCAAATAGAAAATGTTGTGCAGAACCTCAATTACGTCATTTGAAGTATTAGATTTCTTTGTCCATGTGTAGTTTGGTCAAATGTCCATGAATCACAGTTTCCAGCCTCATTGCTGAAGTAGTTTTCACCTTATATTGCTTGGAAGGGGGTAGGGGTGGGGGTGGGGGATGGGGGGGTTGCATCACTAATAATTAATCTGACTGATATTTTCTGAGGGCGACACGGTGGTGTCAGAGCTGCCGCCTCACAGCCAGAAGGTTGTGGGTTTGATTCCTGGGGTCTCCTGGTACCTTTCTGTATAGAGTTTGCATGTTCTCCAGGTTCTCCATGTGTCTGCTGGGTTCTCTCCATGTTCTCCAGCTTCCTTCCACAGTCCAAAAACATGCATGTGAGGTGAATTGGAAACTCTGAATTGTCCGTAGGTGTGTGTGTGTGTGTGAGTGCGAGTGGTTGTTCGTCTCTGTGTGCCCCTGATAAAGTGGCCACTGGTCACCCCAGTGAAAGCTGGGAGTCCTTCAGGATACACAACTGAACCAAGCACCTGCTTCAGAATATCTATCCATCTATCTATCTATCTATCTATCTATCTATCTATCTATCTATCTATCTATATATAAATGTATTTATTTATGTATATGTATATATATATATATATATATACATATACATAAATAAATACACACACATATGTGTGTGTATATATATACATATATATACATATTAGGGATGACTCAATACCAATACGACAATTGAGTATCAGTACAAATACATGGATTAAATAGTCTACTCGTTCTCGTGAAGTACGTGCAGATACCACGATACCGATACCAGTTGTATGTATATGTAAATTTAGTTACATTTGTGTTTGTTACTGCAGTGAAACTTGTTCCAGAAAAAAATACTGAGGAAAGTTGCCCAAATAACTGAACATCTGTGGAAAACTCCAAAAAAGTTGAGCACATGTGATCAACCTAACAGCAGATCGGGCTCAGTGAACAGTTGCTAGAAGTGCTGCTGTCTTCCAAGCAGGATGTCGGAATGCTGAGGTGTCCTTCAGTCACTGCTACTCTACAACAGCCTTCCGCTCTGTAAATGCCACACTCTTGAGTTTGTATTGTCACAGCACAATGGTCAATATTTGCATTTGGAGGGAGTGTGAAATAACTATTAACGTTTCACATTCACCACCTGCACTCAGCCCTGCCCTGGTACAACAATCCTTGAGGAGCAGCAGCCAAGTCATTCATTCAAATAGGATACAGCTTCCTGAAGGAGGTTCCTCCACCACAGGCCAAATGCAGCTGCTCATGAGCACTTAAACCCACCTTAAATAAAGCTTGGAGTATTTCTACAATGCACTGAATAAATATTGACTAAAATAAACATATAAATATGACCAGTGGAGGGCCGTGCATTTCACGTCGAGGTCGTCAGTGAAGTCGTATTTAGTCCACCATAAATTAATACACCTCATATTACCCTCAATATGACAGTACGGCTGGAGAATCCATAGAGAATCCCTCTGACACATCACATCACCGTCATTGAGGGACCTGGTGGAGGAAAACTCAAAGTAAAGTGAAAGTAACTCAGTAACTAAGGCCACTGATACTGTCAACACTTACAAAAAACTTTTAAGCGATTCCTAGACAAAGTTTTAATGAGTCCACCAACACTAAACTTGAGATCAACGTGACGATAAGTAAACAAACTATTGAACTATTTAATTATTAAACAATTGAACATGTCGCTGCAGCCGCTGCTGCAATGCACCCTGGTATTTACATCATAAATTGCAAATGATTCAGCAACTAAATCTTCATCTTCTCCTTCAGCCATCATAGATTCGTCGTGGTGGCAACTGGATCTCCAGGTTGAGTTCAGTTGTAGAGGTTCCAGTTCAGATCTTAGAAAGTAGCAGAACCAACAGAATGTTGCTGTTAACTTTGATCTTTCCTTTCTTTGACTCATTGAGGAAACGAAGTTCCAACATCTGCCTTATTTAATTTGCACAATATTCCATTCTTTTCCCGTTCTGTTTGCCTTCATCGACTGCTGGGAAAATCCAGAGCAAAGCTTTCCTCCACCTCAATCTGAGGTGAGCAAACTATGGCCCGGGGGGCCATATGCGGCCTGTGAAGCATTTTTAATCTGGCCCGCCTTACTTGAAGAAATTATATTAATAGTCATAAAATAACTGTATTTCATCCAGTTTTTCAGTGTTTTAGAGTCATTTCAATCAAGAGCTAAACACCGTTGCAGCTTCAAAGACATAGATCTGGTTGCAACTTTTGTTTTCTACATATCCCATGATAGATTGTTTCATCCTATGAGGTGGCTCACCAAAACACTCCATCCATCTGCTGCTGCTCCGCTACCCACCTCTGGCACATTTTACAACCCATTGTGGCCCCACCAGTCAAAAAGCTTTCAAACCCCTGGTTTAAATACTCTGGAGAGCTGCCTGGTAGCAGTGCAAATTTTATTCAACGCTAATATTTATATATATTATATATTTATAATATATATTTATTTCATGGTAAAACTAGACTATATCATTAAAATCCATTTTGCAAACTGAAAAGTCATATTTTTTGACTGTTGATCTCAGTAGAGTCGCATCCAAAATGATCAAAGACCATCATCCATATCTGTACATTTATTGAATTTTGTGTACAAAATAAATCAACAGAAGAGATGAAACATATTGTGCATTTTTTACAAACAGCGCGAGCGCACGCACGCACACTTCATGCCATAAAAAAAAAAAACACAAGCCCCTCTTAGAGTGGGTCAACAGTTCCAGGTTTGTATCAAAAATTAAAAATACACAAAATATAAGGTGTAGGGTGGAAAAAAGCAACACAACTTTACATTTTAACAGTCCCACAAGAGACACGGAGGGCCTTGTTTTCACAGAAAACGCTCAGAGCTGATGTGCTGAGGGGGTTTCACTCGTCTACAGCCACACGGACCGCAGGTGGAGCTCAGATGCACCAGGGAGCCACTGGGATGGAGGACGAGATGATGACAAGTATGACACTGTGGAGCCACATGACTGTGAAGGGAACACATACGCGCACGCACGCGCACGCGCACGCACACACACACACACACACACACACACACACACACACACACACACACACACACACACGGGGGGGGGGGGGGGGGTATGGTTGCTGTTTCTCAAACTGCATTCTCTCCTAGTAATACCAGTTGATGTGAGTAAAAATTAATCTCTCGTCTCAGTTTCTCAGTTCACGTCATCTACCTTTTGATGAAAAAGCGGTTTGAGTTTCAACATCATGCAGATCCCCAGCAGGGCCGCTGATAGTTCACCACTTGTGTTGGCCTTCATCTCCATAAAGTGCTTCCTCAAGGTTTTCTTTCTTGTTAAGAATCACATTAGAAGGGACCTTTTCTGTCGCATCCCCGCTCATAAAGGAGATTTAAAAAAAAAAAAAAAAAAAAAAAATATGAAAGAAAAAAAAGGAACCTGAACGCAACAGTTGGTGGGTGACTTGATGCAACTGCTGCCAACACAGGAGTTTGTTCTGACTGAAATACTTTGTGCGGGGGATCAACACTGATGGTGAGACGACGTACAGCTTGTGTGTGGCGTCCATGCTCTTCATTCAACTGATAAAACTGATGCAAATTAAAAAGCAGCACCGCTGTTATCTGCTGGCAACACCACCTGCGTTCCTTCTTCTCTGCACTGCAGCCGTGGTTCCATCGTCTTCAACCAGCCAACCACTAAAGTGATTTTGGTCCTTTTGGAGCAGCTGAAAAAAAAAACCTAGTGTCCGTGCTGCGGGTGCTGCGGATGCTGCGGGTGCTGGTTGCGCTGGGCCGGGTGGTTGGGGGGCAGCGGGGGTCCGTTGATGCCGGGGTGGTAGAAGGCACAGCTGCTCTCGTACCTGCAGCTCCCCTTCATCATGAAGTGACGACACACCGGTCTGCTGGACATGTCTGGATGGAGAGAGAGAGAGAGAGAGAGAGAGAGAGAGAGAGAGAGAGAGAGAGAGAGAGACAACATGAGCATTCCAACTCTAGTTATTAAAATTAATTAGAGACAAAAGCTGTTCCATTTCTGATGACACCATATGACATAAGTGACATGATGAAGCTGTAGAAGGGAAGCTGTTACAGTGCTGCTGACCTCCAACCAGGACGACTCTGTTCAGGCTGGAGATTTTTATTTAGGTTTTCATTTCGAGTTTTATGTTGAAATTTTGTGAATAAAGCCAAAATTTCGAAAAAAGGCCAACATAAAACAGACGAAATTTCATGATTATAGTCAACGCAAATAAATTGGAACTTAGTGAGTAGACTGGATGGATGGTCATCAGGAAAAGAACCTTTCTTGATTCTTGACCTTGATTCTCCACATTTTGACTAACTTCACAGTGACATTGATTGCAAGATTTTAATTTTATTTACAAAATTTCATCTTTTTTATGTTGTCAGATGTGTTGTGAAAAATTATCCAATTTCGCTTAAATGGTCTAAAAAAATAAATGACATTCCATTGTCAAGAGCTATAAAAGGAATGTGAGCCTGGTTTCAACTGAGGTATCAGCTTTGTGTGCATCTATCTATCTATCTATCCATCCATATATATATATATATATATATATAAATATATATACACACACACACACAGTGGCACATATGAGCAGTTTCTGCAGCAGCTCTGGTGGACGACCATCATCATCACCATCCTCCTCCTCATCGTTGTCGTACCGTTCATGTTGTTGTGTCCTCCTCGGGGTCCTCCTCGTCCTCGGCCCCTGAAGCCCGACTCTCCCCCCCGGCCCCTCCCTCCCCGGTGGAAGTGGCCCCCCCGGTGGGGTGCGCCCCTCATGTTGTCCTCCCCCCAGTAGTTGTTGTCCCCTCCGCCGCGGCCCTGGCCGGGGGGCGGCGGCCCCCCCATCATGCGAGGACCCCCGCCGCCGCTGTTGAAGGGGGGGCCGTGGTTGTGGGGGGGTGGTGGGGGTCCGAAGCGAGGCCCCCCGCCACCGGGGGGGTTGTTGGGGGGGTAGCCGCCGTTCATGGGCTGCATCTGTTGCATGTGCATGTTGCCCATGTTGTTGATGGCAGGACTGTGGCCCAGCAGACCCTGGTTGACTGCAGAGAAACACAACTACTGGTCACACACACAAATCCAACTGTCAGAAGATGGAATATAACAAAATAAAAAATTGCCTAGAAAGATTTTTAAGCCATGATTTTTGTTTTTAGTTCATTTTGTCTAATGTTCCCATGAACTTAAAAATGCTATAATGCTTTTTGTGCACGGTTAATGTGCTATTGTATTTATTTATTTTTTGCAGTAAATATTAAAAGCAGTTGGAAAAAGGGGGAAGGACAAGAAAAGGTTTGCATCGCTTCTTCCCGTTTCCCTTTTGAACAAGAGCTTTATTGACAAAGAGATTCGAGGAAGAACTATTTTAAATGATTATTATTGCTATTTATATGTATTTGTTCTTTTTGCTGCTCATGTTATGTTTGATCTGCCTCAATTTTTTTTTACTGTTTTAAACATGTTCAATAATAATTACTAACTCTAACTCTGACTAATTCTTTCATCAATATAATTTTCCATCTTTTTGCAATCAACAGTTGCTGTAATGATGCCAATGTCCCCACTGTGGGATTAATAGAGGCCTTCTATTCTATTCTATAGAAACGAGACAGCTGCTCGACAAGCAAACGGACTTGACTGGTCACCTGGTGGGGGTCCGCTCTGGTTCTGGTTCTGGTTCTGGGTTTGCTGCAGCGAACCCAGCAGTTGTTTGATCTTGTCTGAGAAATCAGGCTGCTTGATCAGGTCTTCGGTGGACTGAGCACCAGAGGCCCCCTGGTGGAACAAAGGTGTTACAACGTTAGAAAAAGTTGCACTTTCAAATGGGAGTTTGACACTTTTGTGTTTATCTGACTAGAGAACCAAAAAAATGATAAATACAAGTGTGAGGAAAAAGAATAAAAAACGAAAAACATGTATGGAAACACAAATTAGCATTTTCACTTTTATTCATAAACATCTTCAAGATGGACGCTTGAGTGTTGCCGGCCGTTTTTCTTTTCTTTTTTTTTTTCTTCATTTTTGGTCTTATTACTGACCATGATAGAGGAGAGCAGCTCCTGGACGTTGACGGCGGGCGCTGCAGGGTTGCTGGAGACGTTTGCAGCTTGTGGGCTGGGGGAGGGGTTCATGCCGACCATGAGGTTGGCCAGGACGGGGGGCAGCTTGGAGCCTTCGCCCTGCGGCCCCCCAGCAGGCAGCTGGCCCGGGGCCGCCGTGTCCATGGGCTCGCCGTAACCTTCATCACTGATGGACGAGTCCTGAAGGGGAGACGCACCACAACTTAGTGGTCAAAAAATCACACACAAAAACCGCAGCATTGAACAGGCGTGGGCAAACTATGGCCCGGGGACCATATAAGGACCGGTTAAGCTTTGTAATCCAGGCCTAAAGCCCAACTTGAAGAAATGATATTAACAGTCAGTCAGTCATCAAACAGCTGTATCTCCTCCATGTCTCCAGTGTTTTCACAGCACAGTCCCCCCCCCCGGCATAGAAAACTATCTGTATAAAAGCGATGGAGAGCAGGGAGAGAGACGACACGGCAGAGTCTTCTTACCTCGTCCAGTGGGATGAGACGGGGCGGCATCGGCTCGTACGGCTCCGGGTCGGGTTCATGTGGACTGTCGGGAACGCTGGTGGAAGAAAAAGAAGCCAATCAGTCTGTAGTTCTATGTAAAGAAGCAGGGATGCACCGATACCAATACCGGGGCTGAGTACTCGACTCGTAAAAAAAAAAAATACTTGCTGACACTGATACCAGTTCTATATGTATGCATGTATGTATGTATATGACGATTTTGTTAAATTTGTGTCTGTACTGGGAGGAAATGAAGTTGGTTCTGAAGTCACACCTCTCTTTGCTGAGGAAGATCTCCTGTAAGATTCCCATCTCGCGGTCGCGCTGGGTGAGCTTCTCTGTGCTGTTGGCTCCGGTGGTGACCAGGCTGCCGACCAGCGTCAGGGGCCTGGGCGCCGACCACGGGACCCGCTCCTCCATGGTGTCGTGGGACAGCCGGCGCGCCATCTCAAACGTCTGCCGGTCCATCATCAGCTCTCGCTTGGCCGCTTCTCCAAAGTCTTTGATCTTGTTCACGTTGACTGGTGATTGTGGGAGAAAGTGGAGAAGCTCATGAAGAAAAGAGGCAGGACTGCTTCGCTTACAAAGAGGGCGACCAGTTTTTTCCCCCAGACGAGGGCTGCAAAACCGTGCACAAAAAATATTGAATTCAAAAAGAGGTGGCAAAATGGGCTAAGACGTTTCCCAATTTGGGATCAATAAAGTGCATCTATCTATCTATCTATGCATTATACGCAAGATATGGTGAAAAATTTTGTCTCTTTTATGGCACTTTTTGTTAAAAAAAGAAAAGAAAAGAAAAGAAAACCACATTTTTAACGATATCGTCAGATTTTTGTTATCAAACAACACAATTGTTTGCCCATATGGTCCACACTTCCACTGGGATCAACTACTGGGATAAACAATTTGACCACTACTTAATGCTGCTTCACATTGGGATAAAAAGCAAAGATGATGTGGGTTGTGAGAACCTAAATGACAGAGACTGCAGCGTGTCACTGAGTGAGCTGTGTCCTACCTCTCTCTGTTTCATCCAAGTCAAAGTAGAAGTAGTGTTTGAGCTGCTCCTCTTCGGCCCAATGAACCGTCTTCTTCTTTTTGCCCTTCTTGGTCAGACTTTCCTCTTCTCCACGAGGTTCTGCCAGAGCGTTGGGCTTGTCGCCTGGTAACAGGTCAAAACATTTAATTGGACACTGTGTAATAATATCCGTGAAACTCTATTATTATTATCATCATCCAGGCTTGGTGAGTGGATTTCAGGAGGACGCACCATTATCAGACACCTCGGGGTCCTCGGAGGGGACGGGGGTCCCGGGCTGCTCCACTTCCTGGTTTTCATCAGCAGCACTCGAGAAAGCAGCAGCAGCTTCTGGAGACGACGGCTTCACAGAAGAATACGAGGGGGGTTTACTTTCAAAAGGCATTCCCTGTGGGGAAACGAGGACACGCTTCTTATCAATGTGCATCTCTCTAAAGGCACAACTGAGACAGAAATGGAATTATCCAATTTCTGATCTGTATGTTTTATGTATTTATCATTATTATTATTATTATTATGCTTATTATTAATAAATATTTTTACGTATTATCTTTTCGTGTAATTGTTAATATTATGTCTTTGAGTCATTTGTGTAATGACAAGATGTCACAGGACCACGACACTAGAGCAGACTAGACCAGATGACTCTGGTCATCTTGATAGGCGTAGAATTGACATTTCATAAATATTTACCGGTACTTTTTTTTTTTTTTTACATCTTCAGAAATCCAGTTTCTGGCTAATCTTCCATGTTTTCTATGATCACTGACAGCAGGCTAGGTGTGTCTGATGAGCGCCATACCTTGTTCGTGGTTGGTGAAACTGCCTTGGCGTTGGGAGCGGAAGCAGCACCAGATTTCTTCTTCTTGATCTTGATGCCAGGTACTGGGGCAGAGTTGAGAGCATCCAGGAAGCCTGTGCACTCCATGGCTGCAGCAAGGAGACAGCAGACTGGTGTCAGGTCGCAGCAGCTACACTACAGTGATGACAAGCCGCAAGCAGTACTCACGTTGAGGAGGGATGATTTTGACTTTGATTTCTTTGACAGAGTTGGATGGGGTGTTGAGAGGCTTGTACTTCTTCTCCAGATGTGGAGTCTCCAAGGGACCAGAACTGGTGGATGACAATAAACATTGACTATTAAGGCAAACACTAATTGTGATCACCTAACACGTTACACACTTGCATCAATTAGCCCCAAACTGGCTTTGTGCTGAAGGTACAAATAAAAGGATTGCAATGTGAAAGATTACTATTGTGTACATCAACTCTTTTAAACTATACATGTCGTCATAGCCGGTTCTGATATTCATTCAGAATTAGCTGATTGCAGTAATGAGGAATCAAAGTGTCTAATTTTTGACCAGCAATACACAAAGGTGTTTAAAGAGACCCGTCAGGTCTGACAGGACGTCCTTTCACTTTGCACACAAGCAGATCTGTTTCTTCTGAAGATTGATTGATTGATTGATTGATTACTTTCATTGTCAGAATTCCTCCTGAAATTTGTTTTGCATCAAATACAACATATCAAACAAAACCATAACTATACCATCAGTCATGTAATGTGCTATACAAAGCAAAACATCAAAGCGGCTGTGGTGCCTCCAAGTCCCTATACTAACACTTATTTAGCATTTTAATAGGCTGAAGTATAAAAGAGTTCCTCAGTCTTTGGCTACTCTATATCTCCTGTTGGATGGCAGTAATTGCTACTCCTCAAATTGAATATGTGTCGGGTCTGATAAAATCTCGCCTGCCAGGGACGACATTCTTTCAGTATAGGCAGCTTTAAAGATTGGCTCAATCTTTTGGTAATATACTATTACCTAAACACCTTGGGAACCTTTGAGCAGATACTGGTCAGGAGAGGTGTTAGTTTCTGCTACTTGGCCAATGTGCCATCACAATAGCAGTCCTCTGAAAGGGACTGGGAGCTGACACTGTGATTGGATTATTGCATGTTACACCGAAACCACACCGGTGATTAATGAGGAGACTAAAGACAAAGCCCTTTGAGCCCAAGCACCAGCCACCACTTTCCCACCGTTAGAATAACAAAAGTGGATTAGGACACACCCTGAATGCAATTGCGTCAAGCGCTTTACATTGTTCAAATAAAACCCGACATCTTCTCTGACACAGCAGGCTACAAACCTTGGCCTCTTGAGAACGGGCGGCCTGATGTTGTATTTATCACCGAGCTGCGGGGCGGCGGGGGTTTTCTTCACAGGGACTGGGTTCACAGTGTCCATTTCCAATCCTAGACAAAACGCAGTAGGCATTATGTGGCGTTCAAAAATGGAACAAAACCAAGCCACCGTGTGCGCAGCATTACCGATGGAGCGAAACTTTGTGTGGCTGGGTGCGTGAGCCTTTGGTTTCTCCTTCTTCTTCTCTTCCTCTCCACTCCGTTCCTTCACATTCCGTACTGGCACCTTGCTGTCCTCTTTCCTCTTTTTCTTATCTGAAAAAGTCAAAAACAATGTTTCAGTAAGCCAGTGAGAAAGAACACATATAAAAACATATAAAAATTGAATTAACACATGTATAATGTGGCAGTACCAGCAGGAGAGTTGCCGCTGCCTGCGACACTCTGGGAGCGGATTGTCGCCATCCAACAGTCGACAAGCACAGACGCCAACTTCCTCAGATCTAATATTGAAAGACAAAACTGAATTCAGAAATGTGCTGGATGAAAAAGTCTTGCCAAAATAGTTCAGAACCGCTATGACTGAACAGACCTTCAGTGTCTGCAGTCTTGCTCAGCTGCTTCACCAACTTTGCTGTATTGTTCTGGTTGGATAGAAAAAATATGAGCAGGAGTGAAAATCAATTCTGATGTGTGACGCATTGTTTTCTGCGGTTGGCTGAACCGACCTGTTTGAGGTGGTCCACTTTGAGGGGCAGTTTCTGTAGTGTGAGCAAGATGAGCTGGAGCAGAGGAGAGTTGTTGGTGGTTTTGGAGTAAGTCAGCCAGGAGTTGAGCAGCCTGTAGCCACCGACGCGGATAAACCTGGACAAAGAGACACAAACAAACAAAAAAACAAAAAAAAACAAACAGATTTTCTGTTAATGAAAAGAGTAAATGTTCTACATTGAAGTACTCTAAAAGACATTCAGGTAAACAATCGTTTTGTCTTAATTTAGCAGCAGATCAAAAACATTTTTGTCAGACTGACATTCATTGACCTCACTACTTATTATCATAAGATCGGTTGAGTATTCTACACAATTTCCATGTCGGAATCTCAAAAATTCCACATTCAGGTGCCCAAACTGAAAGGAGATGGAATTTAAGTAATAACAAATTCTACAGTAAATTCTACAATAAAGACAAAAACACAGACCACTCATGTTTCGTTGTTTAATGACAAGGAAAGCAAGTCAGTAAAAAAGCAAAATGGATATATGTATGTTCATAGTAAACCTTACCTGTTCAGCACATCATGAGACTTTGTATGCAGCAGGATGTTTAGGTACATACACCTACTGACCATCTTGGTAGAAGCCTTCATCAGGCTGCGTTGCAAATGAAAGAAAAAAGAATTTAGTCAGTCTGCAAGCAGCATATTGACGTTCAAAAATTCTATGAACCATTGATTCTTTTTTATACCATTACCTAAACACCTTTGGGACACCCTCCAAGCTTCGCAGCTCTCCATCTTTTCCCAACAGGGCTTCCACCCCCTTTAAAATCTCTCTGGGGTCTACTTGTCCAGCTGCCATTCCTGAAACAAAAACATTGAACACTTAGTCTGCATGTTCCAAGTTTCTCTTGAATTAACAGTTGTATGACAACTCTTATTATTAAGGAACTTTACTACTATTTACGTGGCTCTTTTGGATTTGAACATGTTGGCAAACTCAATGATTAGGAATTCCATCCAGAATGCCAGAATGCGCATTTACCTCTAACATCAATTTGTCAAATTGATGCCAAAAATTAAAAATGCAGAGAAGAGACGTACCCACAAAAACATTGCATCGTGCTGACCAACGGATGTTACAGTGCAAATTAATGCCACAATTCAGCCCAGCCGACAAAAACAAAACTTTAATGCCGAGACCCGATTTAAAATGTCAAAATCAAAAGCTCAAAGCGAAACCCCTTCAAACCAGAAGACACCCTACAAAAGTAATTAAGATACGACTGCTGTAACACACAGCCCCTTTAAGATGAAACAGTCTGAACGAAAAGAGTGAAAAATTCAAGTGATTAAATCACACACAAATACAAGTTCCTCATACTGCACTTTGGAACAGCAATTCTTTCAGCAATATAGCTGGTCACAACTTTAGATACCAAAACATCCATCATGCATGCCTGTGCTACACTACCCCGCATCACAAAGTACAGAACTTCATAATCAGGAAATGTTTCATTATCTCTGCATTATTTAAAGAACCGATGATTTAAAAAATAAAATCCTGACCTACGGTTCCATATCCAAAGAGAAGAAATTTGCAGAGAAAAAAAAAACCCTGGCTCATTAAATATTCATATTAAGATGAAATCCTTAATATTTGGGGTCGGGACAAGTTATACATAAATGTCCATAGAAATGTTAACGAGACTATTAAATAGGAAACAGCAAAACTGTACTACATCACAGGTTGCAACTACAAAAAGAATTAACTATAAAAAGGAAGCAATGACAAACTACATTCAGGGTTTAACTATGCCCCTTAAAATGACCAAAGACATTGTTCTAGCAAAACTTGGTTGTCTTGATTAAAAGATAGCAGCCTTTGATCTTAAAAAAATAGTAATCTAAAAGAAGTGTGATATAAAACTTTAAAAGAAATATTGTGTCAATATCAAACTATTATATTTCTTAAAAAAAACAAAGGTTTTTTTTTCCTCCAAGTTTGCAAATAACATTCAAATTACAGTTGTTGATTTCTCAGCATTCAGTCTATACAAATGTTTAAAATATTAAGTTGGTTGATGCTAGAAATGATGGGAGAGATCATTTGGATTAATCAATACTTGTCTCTAAATGACTACCATATAACTAAAATCGGTATTTAAATAGACATGCTTAATTTCACAGCTGCAACTGCTTCCACTATGTTCAATCCTTACATGCATCTTAAGCATTGCTTAAAACATAAAAACAATTGATGATTATAACCTTCAATCCTCAATACAGTTACGTCAGGATAAAATTGTTTTTCTTACCTAGAAATAAACCTACAAATAGTTCGGAAACTAACATAAGCTTTGATACACGTTAATTTTGGAGGAGTCCTCTTTAAAACGGATTTAAAGGAACAACCTACAAAACGATCAAAAAAAATAAAATAAAAAATAAACCATGAGGTTCGTACAATGTGAGAAATCCACTAGATCTTACCAGAGCTACTGTTGGACTAAGATGTTATATCTCAGTCAAAAACACTACTGGTTAGTTAACAAAGGATTCATATCACACAAGTGTCGATGTCTAGTTTAAACAGAATTCACGTCTTAGCTGCTACTGTTGTTATGGTATACTTGGTGAAAAATACTATCACTCCTGTGAGTTGTGTAACAGCGGCGTTGCCTGTAAACGTAACAATGAAATCATATTAGGAATAACAATTCAATGAACTCCGTAAAATGTTTGTTATACACTGCTAAACGTACTGACTACTGACATTTCATTTGTCTTCGCTAAGGACGTAACTATTCCGAGATGGCCAGGGTGTTTAAAATAATAAAAAAAAACAAAAACAAAAAAACAAAAACAAAAAAAAGAGTAAAAGAGTTAAGCGATTTGAAAGCGTAACGCTTCGTCGAGTCCTCCTTGGACTCGTATGATGGAAAACACGACGTCCCTTTGCAAACAAAATGGCTGTCGAAGCACGGAAGAGACGGGTGCAGCAAGATGTTGAAAACAATGTGCATATGCAACGCGGACAAGTCGATGTGCAATCAGTCTTTACTTGTAAAGGTATTATTTTTGGGGTTATGTATACGCTCCAAAAGCGGAGCTCCGAGGTGAACGACGTCTAGCCGAGGATAAAAGCAAGAAAAGCACCATTAAGAATCCATTTATGACAATCCCAAAGGTTTTGTGCTTCGATATCACTTCGCTTTAAACATCCTGCAATCTTTATCCACAGATTGCCGAGAGCGAATCACTTCGGGAAGTCCCTGCGCTATTCTTGTGATTTTTTTCCTCTTTCTCTCGGTACAAGTGCTTCATAAAATATCCAAAATCCCCATTCTATCGCAATCTTTATACATAGATTGCGGTCTGGAGGTCGTTTCCGTGGAGTAGCCCCAAAACTGACCTGGCAGGCAAAAGTCCGACTTCAACGGCTTTTCTACTATCCATCGTGTTGGCAATCTTTATGCATAGATTGCTTATAAATCACAGAAATAACTACGTTATTTTATTATTGAAACGATTACTCACATCCGTCTCACACACGAAGAAACGGAGCATTGTGCGTCCGTCTACTTCCCTGTGTGAGCTCATGCTAGAATTCTCTACACTGCAAACGGCTGTCTGGCAAGGCGGCGAAGCTAATTGCCTGCTAGCCAGCCAGCTAACTCTAGCTAGCCTATTGTCTCATTTCATCTCGAGTCAAACTCTTAAAACAACTTACTTTCACCTATATAAGTCCCCAGCTTCGCAGGTACGCCACAATGTGCCTTCGATGAGTATTTTGTGGCACTTATTTTCTGAATTTAATAAAGATTCATGATTTGAAATCAACTGAAAGACATAATAGGGGTGGGGCTGTGAAAGCTAAAAGGCTAGCCTGCCCGTCGGGAACAAATGGAAGCCAAAAGTAGTAATCAAATGTCCATTACTTGAAGAAAAAAATATGAATTTGAGTAGCGTTCAAAGTCCTCGATGGCTCGGGTCTTCAGTAAAGCAACGTCATACCTGTAAAAACACACAGGAGAAGTAGAGTGAGTAATATGAACACAATGTCACAACTCGTCCATTTCGTCCAGTTTGTTGCTATTTCCGCAGCGTCGCTCACAATTTTTTGGCATTTCAAACGGCTCGGAATTTCGACATTGGAAATTGAGGTCGTCTGTCGATACTCACCTCTGATCAAATCCAGGAATGGCGTCGGGGCGAGGGTAGCGTCGTTATATACTGCGTGACGTTTTTTACGTCACAGGGTCTTTTTTTACCCATTGGCCAAGAAACAAAATGGCGGTTCTCTAACCTTCCCTCCGCAAACAAGGACATAATGGCGGTCGCCCTGCGACTGTGACCCACAGGAGACCACCAACAGAACTATTCACCTGTAGTTTTATCTCATCTTAATCTTATTCTTAATGATCTAATCGATGATTTGATCAGATTTGCTCAGAATGTAATTATTTTATGTACGATATAGCTACCCCCCCCAAAAAAAATGGTGTTCTAGATATTTCACAAAGGGCAGATACCATATTTGTCTTTGACTCGACAACTGCGTCATTATAGTTTCTCAATTATTATATTAGTCCTCCGCAGAACACCATGAGTTGGTGACTGGTTTTTGTACTACTGTATTCTAAATTACCTCTTCAATAACGGAGGAATAAAATGTTGAATTTCATATTATATATATTGATGAAATCGCCTATATCACAATCAGAGTTCAACGTATAAATTATTTTGGTTTTGGAAATAAATGCGTAGGTGCCAAAATGTTCGCCCTATTGGCCTAATCTTTACAATGACATACATGTTTGAACCAAAACACATTTTTATTCTCCACAATAGTAAGAGGAGAAGATTTTTGTCTGTTAATGGATGCCATAATTATCAACTCTATCAATTCTAATATGCACGACTGATTTTAATCCTGGACAAAAAAAATTAACAATCCCCTTAAAATAAGCTGTTTTACAATATTTATGCGGACACACACACACACACACACACACACACACACACACACACACACACACACACACACGCATTCATGTTAGAATTTAGAATATATCTTCCCTGGTCGACACAACCAAACTACCATCCTGCACAAATTGACAATATGACAAAAACAAGAATCTAAGGCCACGGCACTCTTCTAAGTTATTATAATTTAATTATGCATCCATATAGATTGATTGCATGAAATTTATTGCAAGATCCCACTGATGGTGGTGTGTGTCCCAACGCGCAGGGATTATGGTACACGAACACACTACCTCAGAGTTGCTGTATGTCCTAGCGGAGTTGCCGTAGTTAGTTCACAATAATCCCCGGCCATGGGCGAGCGTCATTCACTGTGTTTCAGTGTCAAAGCGTAACAGAGAAATGGCTGCCTCCATTCTAGGGAACGTGAGGACAGCAGCTCATCTGTCACACAGGATTTTACATCCATTCCGACAAAATCTGGTACTTTATGTCTTTGTTTAGACAAACACATTTTTCTCTTATCATGTTAAAACCTGACTTGCACGTTAGCTGGTAAGAGACGTCAACCCAACCAGTCCTGAATCGTCGTGTTTTAGCTGGCTGGTTGCTGAAAATGCGTTTTGGCATTTGCAAAAGTGAAGATAAATGTGAACAGTTTTAAAAGCGTTTTGAGTATATAGTCTGGAACACTTAGGCATGTTATGTTATTGTCTGTCTGTCTGTCTGTCTAATAGTGACCATATGTTGTGTTTTGATTTTAGTCTTGTTTGCAGAAATCACATGCTATTCAATCAACTGGGATCCGCCATGACGTTGTACTACCAAGCTACTTTTGTCGTCAAGTAACGTCAGTCCACGATGGAGATGCTGTTAGTTCTCTCTCCAAATACCAGGACAGACCCTCTGAATACCTGGAGAGTGAAGGTATGGTACAAGCAGCCAAGTATGTCTATATGGCGTAAGATCACTGTCAAAAATGAACATATTTGTAGTTGTAAACATTTGTATGTACATTAACTTGCACACAAAATTATGCTTTCACAGACGTCAGTTGGGAAAATTGCGCGCATGTTTTCATTGTTTTGTTCGTGAGGAATAAATTGAACCAAAACCCAATTCTTTACCTGGACAACTCACTCTGTCGGGTTCCTGCGTACATTAATTTCCTCTTTGCCTTTGCGGCCGTTTGATTTGATTTTTGAAAAATAGTTTTTTGTTTGTTTAGTTACGTTAATGTTGTGATCAATGAAGATGACAAATGGCCACTACAGAGGAGAGCAGAGATACCAATACTCTCATTATGTTCTCCCCATTTAAATATGAATATGGACCTTATTCTGACAGGTGCATAATCAGAGTTATGATTATTTAAAGTGCATGTAAAAGTAGTGAGTGTCTTTGGACAGCCATTTGAACCCTATTGTATCTAGCTGGTAACCGCGTAGCATGACAATGACATTTATGAGGCAAAACATCACCTTCTATCTCATGTTTCATTGACTTTCCCACAGAGTACTTTGAGAGGTACAGAACGGAACCTGTGTGGAACGGCTACAGGAGAAACCATAAAGGAGGCATTCCCCCACAGAAGACACGCAAGACATGCATCGTAAGAGTCCACCGTATTGTAATTGTTTGACTATAGTGTCATGATGACAGAACAAAAATTATAATGTGATTGTGTGTTTTCGAAATTGTGCACTTTTGTGAAAAAATAAGTTGAAATTCTGAATTAAGCCTAAATGAAATGTGGGTCTTTTGCCTCCAATGAATCCACTCTGACATTTAATTAGCAAGAGGTAAATTGTTCATGTAATTTGTATATTTCAGGACATTCAAATCGACACATAAAAGAAAGTTCATGCATGTAGCCAGCTAACACCAGTGCTTTTATAGCCAGCGAGCACCAGTTCTACATGCCTGCTGAGATTTGAATTACCAAACAGTTCGCACACCATCACAATACAGTGTTTCATTAAACTCAGAAGTGCTGAGCTGATCTGGGAGCCTCATAGTTAGGAGATCTCGACATGGCTGTCGTGGACGACGGCCCCTTCGCAATGTAGAAACTCCTTTAATTCCTTCTCACAGTTTTGCAGCCATTTTGACTATACTTGGAATTTTCATGGAAAAACAGTCCTAGAATTCTTGTTAATGCTCCACACATCGTCCGGCGCTAAATAAAGTTGCTGTGTTTCTTCAGAGAGGAGATAAGATCAGTGGAAACCCATGTCCAGTTTGCAGGGACTCAAATATCATCGTCCACTATCAGGTCAGTTCATGAAGCCACTGTGTTATTGCCTTCTAGTTGATTTATTATCTATTAGCAACATGTCTCCATTTGTTTTTCACTAACTAAAGAACTTTAAATAGCAGCAATAGCTGCTGCACTTTTCTCACTTTTATAATTACTTTTATAATTAATTTAACAACAAACTATAAAACCAAACCATTGTCAAAGTAGATGAAAAAAGAAAACAGGGTTGTGGTTGATTCAGTCCAGAGAAAAACTCATCCTACATGATTGTAAAAGTTTTCTCTCTCTTAATACGTTGAACACACAGCAAGGACTCTTCTTCTTTCTTTCATGAAAACACACAACTTGTTCACAATATCGATGACTCTCTTCAGAATGTCAAGTTGCTCCAGCAGTTCATCAGCCCCCAGACTGGGATGGTGTTTGATCCCACTCGAACTGGTAAGAAGCCTTGTGATGCATGAAGAGGTGGTCAAGTACTGACTGTCTGTCTGGAGTTGTGATTTTTTTCGTATTCTTTTTTTTTTTTTGAACCAGGTGTTTGCATGAAGCAGCAGAAGAAGTTAAATGAGGCAGTGGACACAGCACGGAATCATGGTATGAATCACCAGGTTGAATTGAAACATGTTGTTGATGTCCATTAGTTTGATTTAATCTTGTCTGCATTTTTCCTCACCAGTGCTAAACATAAATATGAAGTGTAATTTAAAGATACTCGACTCTCAGGGTTCTGTTGGGTTGCCTTTGAATCACTTCACAACAAACACAATCAATCAATCAACTAATCAACTTTTATTTACACAGCACTAAATCACAACCAGAAGCGTCTCAAAGCGCTTTAATGATGAGAGCAGCGTCTGAACGGCTCAGTGTGTAATATTTTGGCTTGATCTATGATTTTTATATTGGTAAAAAAAAGCTCAATATACAACCCATAAATACATTAAAGTGTAGAATCGCAGTTCAACAAAAGTATTTTAGGTAACCTCCCCATAGAACGGTTCTCTCACGTATATGTAAGAATCTCCATAGATCAATAAGGGTCCCAGTGCTCCCAGTTAGCTGCCATCTTGCACCAGCATATTTCTAAGGAAGCCTGGTGTGGACAATCCAACTACCTGACTGCGTCATAATTAGGGTTACTGCTCACGTCTTCAAATAAACCAACGAAGAACATGGTGGACGAGGTATCCAGGTTTGGGTGTGCAGGCCACCGTAGTTCACTGGCAAGCTCAGGAGAGGGAGGCAGGGAGGATGAGCTGCAATCCTTAATGTGACCACTGGAGGTCGCGGTTTCTTCTTGATATCTCCAATAACACAGTGAACCTTGGGACGCTCCAACCCTCTAAATTTCCCATCAATTTCACCCAGAGTAGAAGCATTATTTTTTAATAATATAAGTTTTTTTTTTTTAACTTAAAATACTCATCAAACTAAATAGAGGTTGAAGTCAGCACTTAAAAGTAGTTCATCTACTTTCAGACTGTCCACATTTTCTAAATGAAGTGAACGTGAAACAACAAAACGGTCCAACGGCTCCTGAAGAGCAGCCAGTTGAGTGTTAACTCCCGTCCTTCTCTTCCTAGGCTTACTGCCCTCCCACATTCCTCCTGTGGAGTTCTCAGCAGAGGATTACTCCACTTCCCATGATGCTGTGGGGTCGACCCCTTCCCTGCCCTCAACCTTAAGTGACACTTGGTATAAATGGTATGGCACAATTGAGCCAGACGAGAACGAAGTGGCTAAAGTCAAGAAGACCTACGCAGCTTACTTAAAGTGACAGTCATCCTTTTTTATATGGTCATGATACAATACTACGATTCTTTACACATGCTGTACAATAAAAATATAAACCACATAAACAGTTTTATGACTTACTATTAATATGATTTCTTCAAGTTCGGTTTAAGGGCTGGATTAAAAAGCTTAATGGGCTGCATATGCCCCCCGAGACGTAGCTTTCCAACGCCTGGACCATATTGTCATTATTAGGCTAAAAAGTGTCGTTTTATCATATTTTTGCTGTGGGATTTTTTTTCTAAAGTCAAAAAAGCTGTGTAGCTACTTAAAGTGAAGTCGATGACGAAGGATTCATCTTTGGTTTTAAGGTCACGATACAAAACCATGATTCCTTAACACACGTGTTGTACAATAAAACATGAACTGCAGACGTCACAAAAATAAAGCCAAACTTCCGACGACTCTTGATAATAGTTTGATTTTATTAGACAACCATGATTTGCATAAGGATTCTCCCTGTTGCAGCTCACGGGTTGACCTTGCTGACCATGGTCTCCCCCAGAGCCTCCAGCACCTCGCGCTTGTAGTCATCAAAGTCTCCGTCGATCTGGTTGATGGATCGATCCTCCACCACCCACAGCTGGCACTGCGTCTCGGTGATGAGCCGGGCGTCGTGGCTGACGATGATCACAGCTGGAGGGAGAGAGAGAGAGGGTGAGAGTATGAACACAAATATGCAATTTTGCAGTTGGGAATGAACTCTATAGTTTGACTAAATTTGCGCTGAAGATTTTTTTTTTCTTAACTGACCTTGTCAGGATTTTGAATCATGAAAAAATAAGATAGCACCACCCACTCTCTAAAAAGTTACTGATAAACATTAAAGAGGTGCAAGGCCCAATCGGTTTGAATAAAAAAACAACAGCCAGCAACACCATCTTAAAGACGGTTTTAATGTCACTGACAGTGAGATTAAAAATGAAGAAAAAGAAAAAGGTGACACTGCTTTGAACAGTAGAGGGCAGACTAGAGCTTCCACTCTGACAGAATACTAGACACTTGAAGTATTCTAGGGATTTTAAGGCTAAAAAATGGAATGAATTAAGATTAAAGAGAGAAGATTGTGACTGAGCTTGTCACAATAATCAATGAAGTGTATGATATATAGCAAAGGAACTCTCCCTAAGTTTTGCCAAAATGCAAAAAAAAAAAAAAACTAAGAAAAAACAAACGAACCAAAAAAACAAAATTCTGAAAAAAATGGAAACACTTTGGCTTGAATTCAGTGGCAAATATTACTCAACAACAGACTGTGTTGGGGTTCTGCTTCTTACCTCCTTTGTATTCATTAATGGCTTCTGATAAGGCATCAATGGACTCAATATCCAGATTGTTCGTGGGCTCATCCTGTTAGAAAGAAACGCAGTGGTGAGAAAGTATTCTGGTAGTTGGAAAGTGAATGAAGGTCCAAGTGCAGCTTTACCAGGATGAGAACATCAGGCTGGCGACAGGAGAGTTCAGCAAACACCACTCTGGCTTTCTGGCCACCTGACACACACACAATTCACACACACAATTAATAATGATGAAGACATCTGTGTCTTACAGCAGTGGTTCTCAACTGGTGGAGGCTCAACACCCATACTGGTTTCCTCACCATCAATCAATGGCAGGAAGTAGAATCATTCAAACAGGAAGTAGATATCTATCAATCTAGTATCTATCTATCTAACTATCTATCTAGTATCCTCTGTGATCCAGCGCTGCTTCACTTTAGCTGTGACCTCAACAAACACGACATGTGTGAAGTGAGGATGCCTCCAGTTTGTTCCTGGGCTTCCAGCTGAAGAACCTGGCCAAACGCAGTGAGACTTGGCCTTCGCTGCTGTGTTTACCGGACAGTTTGGAGATCTGGATGGTGTGGGCGTGGCTCTCCAGGCCAAAGCGGCCCAGGCACTTCCTGCTGTCCTCGTAGGGGAGATTGAAGTTCCTCATCAGGTACTCAGTGGCCGTCTCCTCCATGTTCAGCTGCTCAGCGTACTGCTGGTTGAAGAAGCCCACTTTCTGCAAGCAGGTCATGTACATCGTCACACACACATGCAGTTATATATATATCATATTCATCTGTAAAGACACAAATTATGGTTCACTGTCATGTTAAAAAGTCGTCCTCAGCTTTCACAAGCAGCAGATTCTGGATCATAGTAGAAGGAAGCAAAGGACAGGAAACAGTTGCGATGGCAAACAGCACAGAGACGGTGGTGGCCATTAAAGTCAGTGTGGGTTCCCACCACCACCAGAGGGCAGCGTGGGCGCGTTTCAGAAGCATCCCAGAAGTGTGAAACCAAGGACTAAAGCTGCTTTGGAAAAATACTGCAGCTGTTCTATTTCTCACACTTCAGTCTGGCGACCACATCAGTAGCAGGCAATACAATTATTCAGACAGGAAGTAGCTACAGTATCTATCTATCTATCTATCTATCTATCTATAGTATTTAGTATCTATCATCTATTTATCTACAGTATCTATCCATCCATATATCCATCTGTCTGTCTATCTATCTATCCATCATCCATCCATCTAGTATCTATTATCTACCTATTAAGTATCTATTATCGATCTATTTAGTATAAATCTATCTATCCACTCTCAGGTGTATCAGCAGGTAGATTCGTTCAGGCAGGAAGTCAATGATGTGAACACTTGGTAGATCTGGTTAATTTTCATCATAATATACCATGTGGCTGGATTTAGTTTTTATTAGTGTTGCTTGCTTTTACTGTGAAACATTAAGGTGACGTCATCTGCTCCTCAGTTCAGCCATCAAATATTAAAGCAGATTACACTCTAAGCCTGAAACTATAATGAACAAAATGCATGTCTACTTTAAATACCTGCATTTTGTAGACACTTAAAAAAGAACGTGGGGATCAAATAACTTCACTATTGAAAAAGTGGAGGCCAATTTTAGATTTACAAACTAAAAATACTGCAGAAACGGTGATGGGGGAAGTATTTTGACTTAAAAAAACAAAAAAAAACAAGGACAATAACACAACTCTCTCAAAGGCGGATGAACAATAACAGTGTTTACCCTGCGCAGTAAAGAAAACACCTGCACAAATGATTTGACCCAATTTTTAAAAGAAATCAAGTTAAAACTCACCAAGCGATGATTCTTCCTCATCTCTCCTTTAGTCTGAAAAGACAAATAAGTATTACACATAAATACACTGGAGCCTCAGCACCCACATTTTCTTCTTTATCATGAAGGATAAATCTGTGAATACACATTTGCATCCATGTACAGTTGCAGTAGTTGCATATTTGAACTTACAGGATTGATTTTCCCCGTCAGCAGCAGGAGGAGGGTACTTTTGCCAACTCCGTTTGGTCCGACCATACAGACTGAATAGGACGACAGCAAGTGAGTTCACTTCTGTTCTGTTCAGTAGACAAACTGAACAACACCAAAAACCAGTTGACAGAAAAAAAACAGAAGCCTGCAGCAATCTTTGCAAATAATACACCAAAGAATTAAAGTCCTGAATCATTGAAATGCTGACGAAACTTTTCTACTGGTGATATTTGTAACAGTTGAAATGCAACTTGATCGACTGATGGCAGAGAATCAGTGAACAGTAGCAGCTCGTCTGACCAAGTTACTACCATTCTTCTTTAAAACAGGATTTGCTGCTACAAGCAAATACATGCAGTTTCTTTTCCCAGGGTAAAAACCACCAGGTGGCGTCGCAACGTGTAACAGACATCATTTGACACACACACACACACACACACACACACACACACACACACACACACACACACACACACACACACACACACACACACACACACACACACACACACACACACACACACAGGTGATGGTGAAGGCTTTGACTTTGACTTTTTCCTGTGGAAAGCTCTAGAAAACACACTGAGTCAAATAGGAGTGTTTGTGTAGCCAGTGTGTGAATGTGGGGGTCAAATGTGTGTTGAACGCCTTGTTGTTTGAGCCGTGTGGATGTGTTGGTGTCCCAGTCAGTAGCAGCAACACTGGTACTTGTACACACTGGTACTCCCAGTATAAACGACAGGCTCAACTGTGAAAAAAATATGAAATCTCCACCAAGGCTTCAAATGAAAAGCAAACACATGTACACAAGTGTTGTTGCGTTCAAGTCGGAGCAGCAAACTCACTCCTGGACTCCATGTCGATTCCAAAGTCCACGTTCCTAAAGAGAAGCTTGTGACTGTCGTAGCCAAAGTCCACGCCTGAAGGAGGGAGAGGAGAGAGAAGCAGTGGAATCTCTGCAGGTTCAAGCTTCATATGAGACACAGCAGCTCCTTCAGTGTGCTGTGCTGTGCTGTGCTGCTCTTACAGTGCAGGCCCAGTATGGGTGGAGAGAGGGGTGGAGGGTTTGGGAATGTGAACTTGACGGTGTACTCTCTGGGCCTCTTGAGCAGCTCTGGAGCGTCCTGGCTCTCCTCCTCCTGCAGGCCTTTCTTCTTGCCCTTCTGCTGCTTCCTGGTCAAGGCGTCCTTAGTTTGCTTCTCCTGCACCACAACACGTATGTACACTACCAGTCAAAAGTTTGGACACCCACAGTTGATATGTGGTTATCTCAAATTTCTGCTCTTATTCCTCTCGAGAAACTCACTCATGACCTTAACCATAGGTCAGACAGGTTCAGAAGGATCTGGGAACCTCTACTTTCTTTCTTGCAGAGACTCTGATCTATCGTCTATTTCTGATTGATTGGAATTGTTTGCCCTCGCATCTATTTTATTTCACGTTTGTGCTTTATATATACCTGTCTCTTGTCGTTTTTCTATTCTGTATTTACTAATTTATTTTAGGTATACTTATTGCGCAGCGCTTATTGTTGTTTTGGGGTGGGACTTTTTGTTTTGTGTTGTTTTGTTTGTTGTTGTTTTTTTTGTTCTAATGTGTGTTTGTATGTACCTTTAAAGGGAAAAACCAATAAAAAAAAAAGAAAAAAAAAGTTTGGACACACCTCATGGTATTTTTTTTTTTTTTTATCTTTTCAACAGTACACACTGCAGATAGATAGCGAGGACATAAAATATATGAGCACAAGTGGTGGAACTTTTGATCAAGATGTCAAATGCTGTTGTGTTTCTTGTTATTTGCAGTGTTGCTCTGGACTCAACTGGCTGGACAGTTAGTTGACCTCTGGGACTAGTCAAGTATTTTCAATCTGAATCAATTCTGAAAGTTCTTTGGCGGGAGGAGCCGTTATGAGACGTTTCTCCACATTATCAACAGAAACTAAACTAGTTGCACCAACTTCCTGACATAGGCTGAGTTGTGTCCTTACCGCCTGCTTGGTGGACTTGCCTCCAGCCTTCAGCTCCTTCAGTTTCTTCTGCTGCTTGTCGTACTGCTTCTGCAGTTCCTTCTGCTTCTGCACGTACATCTTCTTGAATGTTACTGAGAGCAAAGCGGAGACACTGGCACTCAGAGACACACCGAGTCATGGTTCACATGAAGTTCCAACAATTTGAATGGAAACCAAAACTGGAAGTGTGTGTATGTGGTGAGGACCAGTCACTTAATAACATGAAACCAGTTCTCAAGTCAAGATGAAGATGCATGGAACTTCAAGCAATGACTTCCAGTCACACCAACACAAAAAAGTAGTACCTCTGCGTTAATATTTTAGCTTTCAACACAGGACAACTGGGAGTCACTGACAATAAACGGCAAATAAATATCAAACGGCACTTACAGTAATTTCCTCTGTAATAGTAGAGTTTCTGGTTGTCTAGATGGATGATGTCAGTACACACGTCATCCAGGAAACTCTGGTCGTGGGAAACTATTAGAAGAGTCTTTTTCCAGCTTTGAAGATAACTGCAAATGGACAAGCACATGTACTTCAGTCATGTAAAAATATACACAACCTACACAAAGAAATAAAAAATGTATATATTTTAAATGAAATTACAAAATTGAAAGAATAAACTTTTTGAATTTAATTGCAGATAAATGCAAAAGCTGCATTCATGTGCACAACAATATCATATTTTCTATGTATATATATTTAATACAATTAAGATTTTTTCACTTCCCTCTGGCAATCTAAGGATGCACATCACACTTCACTGATCTGGTCTTAGATAGATAAGATAGCAGTGTTCTAAGATAGTGGTTATGTGGTTACCCTATTAACCCTTTAGGCGCCATGGTCGCAAAATTGCAACAAGCGTCATTGCTGAATTGAACAGGCCATAGCGGCAAACATGGTGCCAAAAGTAGTTACTACTTTACACCAGGAGATGGCAGACACCTGTGGCTTCAATCTGAGCAGCATTTGTGGGGGTGTTTATGCTCAGATTTCGGAGTATAAATAGAGAGAAAGCCCGCCTCAGTCGAGGAGACGAGGAAGTGGCTGTAGTGGGAGCGGAGAGAGAAAGACAGCGAATTTTACCGAGAATACATTGCCCAGAGGTTTGTTCGTTGACGAAGTACTTCGTCAAGTAATGTCTGACTCAGATTCCAAAGAGGAATATTTGCACTCTGACGATGATGTTCAGTCGTCCAGTGAGAGCGAGTCTGCCGGTGTCTTTACGCAGCGGCAGCGAGTCGATGCGCCACGACAGTCACCAAGCAGCACACGCTTTGCCTCAGCGTGGCCGGGGTGTAGTGGGAGTAATCGGCGAATGAGGATGAGGGGACGTGGTGGGGGAAGCAGGAGTGCTCAAAACACCGCTAATGGTGACAGAGGGCGCGGGGAATTAGTGATCAAGGTGGTAGAAGCAGTGGGAGGAAACACCCAGCCAGTGCCGGTGGAGGCAGCAGGGATGTTCGTGGTTACCATATACATTACTGTGATGATGGCTGGGTCTGTTTGAGATATGTGGAAAATTATCAAAAGTGGATAAAACATTTTGATGAGCCTGTGGGGTATTGTGGAGACAGGGATCTGACATACAGATCCTTGACATCTGACATAAAACAAAAACAAACAAACAAACAAAAATGTACTCCTTTCACAAAGTTTGGGTCATACTGATAATTTTTCTCAATTACAGTATGGCTTTATCTCTAACCAATTTCAAGTCACCGCCATATGAAATCTTGATATCAAAATTGAATATTTTCTTGAAAAAATTCTGGCGCTTAAAGGGTTAAGAGATAGATGATGACTTTTATTGTTTCTGTTGAGTGGTACTGTTACTGAAAAGTACCAATTAAAGTTGATGTTGATGCAAAAACACTCTTTTTCTTTTTTTTCTTTTAAAAGGCACTGACTGACAGACATTTGCATGTTTTATAATAATAACAGCACAAATTTGACAGAGAAAACGTCAGATTGAGAAGATGTTTGGTACTTGTTGAGCCAGATGACGGCGTTCAGGTCCAGGTGGTTGGTGGGTTCATCCAGCATGAGCAGAGTGGGTTCCATGAATAAAGCCCTGAGGGGGAAACACACAAGAGGGAATAAAGAAAAATCCTGCGCCTGGAATATAAGTCATTCTATAAATATCTATATAAAGCTCTAGTAGAGACTTTGACTTATGACAATGCGGGTCAAACTCTGGCCCACGCGGGCCAGAGTTTGACACCTCTGCTCTAATGGCTTCGATTCATCACATCACAGCTGCTCTACTGACAGTCAGTGATGGACCTGTAGTTACCTGGCCAGAGAGACTCTCATTCGCCAGCCTCCTGAGAACTTCTTGGTGGCTCTGTTCTGCATCTCTGGTGTGAAGGAGAGACCAGCCAGGATCCTCCTGGCTTTGGCCTCAGCTGCTGCCGCTCCAATCGCTGACAACTCCTCATACACCTGCCACAGGTGGGTTCCAACACGGAGCACAGACGAAAAATGGACAGGTGATCAGGATTTTTGGTGAAAACGGCCACAAAAAAATGGCACCAGATCCTACATTATCCTACAATAGCTGCTTCTCCTGATTCTCCCCTCCTGTTGTGTAAGCACACGTGTGCGTTGTCATGCCGGCAAAGCTCCACTCTGCCTTTTCAATGCAACAGAAATGCACTTTCGACTATAGATACTGAAAATATGTAAATTAAAGCAATAATCAGTGCTCTGTATGACCTTCAATTAATTTGTTTGTGACTCATTTCATTACATTAAAGGTCCAGTGTGTAATATTTGACTTGATTTATGATTTTTATATTGGTAAAATCTTAACATACTGCCCATAAATACATTAATAAAAGTGTATACTGGCAGTACAATACAAGTAATTTGGTTTTCCTACCCTGAGACCGGTTCTCACATATATATAAGAATCTCCATTGACCAATAAGGGTCCCAGTGCTCCTAGTTAGTTGCCATCTTGCACCAGCATATTTCTAAGGAAGCCTGGTGTGGACAATCCAGCTGCCTGACAGCAGGTTTCGGATTCATGGCCATGTCTTCAAATAAACCAACAAAGAAGAAGAAGGTGGGCCAGGTATCCAGGTTTGGGTACGCCGGCCACTGTAGTTGACTGGCAAGCTCAGGAGGGGGAGGGAGAGTGAAAGACGCTGCAATCTAAACTGTAACCACTTGATGCCGCCGTTTCTTCTTCAAAATCTCCAAATATTACACACTGGACCTTTAAATGCAATGATGGTGACTCTCAGCTGTGGTGGAAGTTGGTTTTGCTGCGACTTGAAAACACCGCAGTGTGAACACGGTCATTAAAAACCGATCCGCTGATGGGAAATGAGGCACATGACACGACACCTTCTCGAGTCTTTCAGCCACGCTGTCGTCTCCCTTCTCCAGACGAGACTGGAGCCGCTTCTCTTCGTCCAGGAGTTTGAGACGGCGGGTGTCGGCCTTCAGCACGGCCTGCACGGCCGGCGTGTCGTCGGCCACCACCTCTGGATGAAGCAGTGGCACGGCAGAGTCAATCGCCAGCAGAGGTGGCACACATGGTTCTCCAACATCAAGACACCTGACTTACCCTGCTCACACAGCAACACGTCAATGTTGGGGGGAATGCTGAGCGCTCTGCTGGCAATGTGCTTCAGTAATGTGGTCTTTCCTTTGCTGGACAGAAGGACAGTGTGGGATTTATCGTCATTGAACACAAAACAGTCACAACATGAACACTGCACCGAGCAACACTGGATGGTGTCTGAGCGCTGGCAAACTGAGCAACACTGCACTCTGATAACACACAACCTGAGGAAAAGGAATAGCCTGCAACATGTGATCTTAAAGGTCCAGTGTGACTTGACTTGATTTATGATTTATTGACTTGATTTATTTCACAGAATGTAAACTGAAAAGTATTGTTTTATTTTCTATAATTTCTAATTGCAATATATGTTAACATTGGGATCAGCTCTGCTTCCTCCTATTCCATTTCAAATTTAAAAAAAAAAGAAGGAAAGACATGTTCATTTACATTGTCACTTTTTGTTTTTAACCATTATTTTTTTATTTTATTTTAATAACTTGTTTGTTTGTATCTGAAATAAAGTTTACAAAAAAAGTTGTCAGTTTGTTAAATACTACATGTCCCTGTATGAAGAAAGATTGAGTTTCATATGAGCGTATACTAAGTGCTCCAGTATGGAGAAACATCAGGTTTGCCATGTAACAAATTAAGCACTTGAACATATAAAGGCGTCAATGCAGTCGCTGCCCAGGCCCAAACAAACCAAAGGGAAAAAAATGAGACTCACCCATTTGGTCCAACTAAACCGTATCGTCTTCCAGCCACGATGACCAGGTCAGCGTTGACAAAGAGCTCCTTGCCGTGAGCCGAGATGCTGAACCTCTCCAACTGTTACACACACAACAGTGTCTCAGTCAACAGTGGGCCAATTATACACAGGACACTCATACTGTCCGTCACTGGCAGCTAATGCAAAGTTTTCCATTGAGTTATACCTACAAAATCTAAACGACACATTTATTCAACTGTGTGTTTAAAAAAAAAAAACTCTAAATCTTTTTACCCAGTTACAATTACAGGAAATTACAGGATTTATGAAATTCTTTAGAATTTCTCAAGTTTCTTATCATCACTTTGACATCTGATAATGAAAAAAAAAAAATCAAATTCATGGCATCAATATTTTGTTCCTAGGTTTTGTTCCTTAACAAGGTGTCAGCTGAGAAGAATGTGCAGCAGTTGTCCAACCTTGATGTCAGAGGCGTTCTCCAGCATGGCCTGCCTGGAGGAGAGCTCAGCCTGGGACACGGAGAAATCTCCCTCCAGGGCACTTTGAGCTCGGACGCTGGCCACCTGCCGCTCGTACTCCATCTGTCACAACATTCATCATCCCAGAGAAAAATGGCACAAATTAACAGATTTTTTCTCTCTTTTTTTGGTTGGTCTTCTGCACAACTCGGTAAACTGCGTTCTAAAATGTTATTTTATCCCGTTGCTATTCTTTCATCATCACACTTGCATTTATACAAATATAAATGCCTTTAAAATATAAAAGACAATATCTTAAATTAAAAAATAAATAAATAGAATAAGGCTATATAAGGAGTTTGGAACAGAACCTGGCAACCCAAGGCTCTGCTGCAAGGCCGTACACATTTCACCTTCCCATGACGATTTGAAATAATCTGATGAAATCAATAGATGAATAATTACCTGTTTCTTTTTCTTCTTCTTTTCCTTTTTACTGAGGTTGGCGTATGGGTCAGCTTCCTCCGCCTTGCACTGTTCTGCAATGACGTCCTCAGCATTCTGGATGATACAGCAGCAGAAAGAGACGTCAGCATCAGTGCTTTCGGTTTAAGAAGTTAGTCTTCAAATTTTTGCATTCTCTTTTGCTTTTGTTCTGGGTGAGCTGTATGCTTAGAAAGTCAGGTGACCTTATTTTGATTTAAATAAAAATAAAAATAAGAAAACACACTCAATGTTTCCTGAAAGGTGAATGATACTGTTACTACACTCCTCTCAATGAGGTGTTTTTCTTATCCATAAAATATCCACCAATAATAAATTCATATTTTTGAGGCTTTATGATGTTTTTAAACACGGTAAAGCAGTGAAGGGGAGTTGTGCGGGAGACAAACCATCATCGTGTCACTTCCATCGCTCTGATCATCCATGTCGTCTTCAACCTCTCTGCGTGACGAAGCTTTTTCTTTCTGGACGGGCAGAGTGAAAGATGCATCAGTACCACAAGCAATCCAACAGTCAATCATCAGCTCTGATCCAATCACAAACCCAGTGACACCACCACCACCTCCTCTGATCTGAATGACATGTTAAAGGTCCAGTGAGTAATATTTGGCTTGATTGAAGATTTTTATACTGGTAAAATCTTAATATACTGCCCATGAATACATTAATACAAGTGTATCATCGTTCCCCTTAGAACGGTTCTCGTATATCTGTAATAATATCCATAGATCAATAAGGGTCCCAGTGCTCCCAGTTATCTGCCATCTTGCACCAGCATATTTCTAAGAAAGCCTGGTGTGGACAATCCAGCTGCCTGACAGCATAGCATTTGGTATTTCGGCTGAACACTAGGGGGCGTCCTCAAATAGACCAACAAAGAAGAAGGTGGATGAGTTATCCAGGTTTGTGCTCGCAGGCCACTGTAGTTCACTGGCAAGCTCAGGAGAGGGAGAGAGTGCAAGATGCTGCAATCTGAAATATAACCACTTGATGTCGCTGTTTCTTCTTCAAAATGTCCAAATTTTACACAAGGAACCTTCATTGGACCAACAGTAGCTGCGCTTCCATGACCCCTAGAATTGAGCAAAACCTAAATATGGCAATAAAAAACTGGTGATGGAAACAACTCAACTTGGAAAAACCTCTCAAATATGGCTAAAGGGTTTTGAAGCTCTCATGAGGTGGTTTTTCACACGTACCCATATAGAGGTATATCGCAAAAGTGTCATGGAAACACTTTTTTGGCATTTACACGTCAGCGGACGTGACGTACGGAGTCACATGAACAGTGAAAATAGCGAGTTATGACTGGACGGAGGAGGAGATGGGATATTTTTTGAAAAGGTCATCAAAGAGAAAAACAGAAAAATGCTGCAATCTCAAATGTAACCACTTGATGTCGCTGTTTCTTCTTCAAAATCTCCAAATATTATAAACTGGACCTTTAATTGGATCGAGTCAATTCGAGCAGAAGGTCAAGTTCAAGCAGGTCAGTGTTTAATCCAAATGATGTGTGGTTCACGTAACTGCATCTATTTTGACCAACAGTCACTAAAATAGATGCAGTTACTTATTCTTCACCCAATTACCCATGATGCAGGGCTGCTCTGTCAAATAAGCCCCTCCCTCGTATCACAAACCGTGATCTATGGCCCTTCATGCAATATAATTACCTTGCGAAGCGGTTTATCTTCTTTCTCCAAGTCTTCGTCATCATCACTCTTGCCCTGGCTGAGAGCAGCAAAAATGTTTCCGGCCTGAAGGACACAGGAAATGCTTAACATGCGTGACAACATGTGAATCATCCAAATGTAATGTGTGAAGCAGGTAGATGGAGACAAACCTTGTTCTTCGCGTTTCCCTTCTGGGGCCCTGAGGATGTGAAAATTCATTAGGCTAAAATGTAAACCATGGATCAGTATGTTTGATCTTTCATGATGATGTGAGGGCTAATTTGTTCAATGCCACACCTGTTTCATTTTCTTCATCGCTGGCCTCCACTGAGAGCTTCTGTAGTCTCAACATGGGATCCAGGTCGTCCTCGTCTGCATCGTTGTCTTTCGCTTTCTGCCGACTTTTCTTCTTTTTCTGGGGCTGATGAAAAAGAGTTGATGGAACAATGCAATACCACTTTCAGTTTGATCTGGTACTAGGGATTATACCCATTAATGGATTATCGATTAATCGTCACTTAAGAAGGGGCTTGCCAGAGTCTGTCTCTGTCTCTTCAAAAGTTGACTCACCTGCTTTTTCTGTGAGTCTTTCACCTCAACCTCAGTTGGCTTTTCAGGGACTTCTGAGGCGAGCTCCTCAAAAAACTAGACATCACACAAAATGAAGAACAATGTTCAGATAATCAGACAATCCTGCTTCATTGATAAATACTAAAAGAAAAGTGCAATACTTACACTTTTCTTCCCCTTCTTATCCTTTTTTCCTTTTTTAACAGTTTTTTCTTCTGATATAAAAAGAGAAAGATGGAAATAACAATGAGTGGGTGATGTGAAAGACAAAGAGTCAGTATTAGTTCCCTAATATGTTCACATAACATAGCTACCTAGCATTAAATGAAGTTTGATTTACTACACGCAATTAACAGATTGTAGCTCATGATAAAATATATCAGACAATAAATTAACGGTGTTGAAATTGGCCTGCTGTTTAATAAACGTTATGCATAAAAGCATTTAAATGAAGTTAAATGTTGGAGTTTGTGTTATTCAAAATTTTGACAACAACGTTTTCCCTTTTACTGCAAATGAATATCAGCACAAAATATCGGTTACTGTCCTCCATGACTGCTGTCAGCGATCAATGTATTTAGAGTGAACGCTCACGTCGTCAAATACACCAACGAATAAGAAGGTGAACGAAGTATCCGGGCCACTGTAGTTCACTGACAAGCTCGGGAGAGGGTGAGCGGAATGAGCGCTGCAATCTGACATCTGACCACTAGATGGCAGAATTTCACACATTTCTAAACACTGTACCTTCACGTCAGTCCCATGAAAATACTTTAGCTTTGCTGTCGACACACAAACACAAGCAATGTGTCGACAATGTCGTGTCAAACCTGCCGTGGGAATGACTGGCTGCTAACTACACCAGTTTCCCTGCGTTAACCCAAATTTCCCTGTTTAGACCATGAAGTTAATCCAAGTCTGCAACACCGGACAAAAAGTGGTCTATAGAATTGAAGTGTGCGCACATTGTGCGTTGGGATTTCAGGGCCACGCAGCGAGGAGAGACAGGAACAGAAGAACTTTAGCGGGGCTGTAAATTTCCAAGAATTACGTCGTAACTATACACAAACGCGCTACCAGATTGTGGTCCATTACAGAATATTACACTGTCCATAATCATTGATCTCATATGGTTTGTGTTTCCTTACCAGGAGCCGGAGTACCGTCATTGTCCAGCCACTCTGTGTCGCCTTTCACTTTCTTCGACATCTTCCTGTTCGGAGGGTCCTGCCACTTTTTGGTAAACGCCTTTAACGTCTAAAAACTGACCTCTCCCAATGTTGAATAAAACCAAATCCCCGGTGTGTCACGTCGTGCGGCCTTATGACTGGGCTCCCTCACGACTTGCTGGCCACCATGACACTGTGGCGCTCTTCTTCTACGTCTGCCGACGTCACTTAAACCAGAGTGTCTCATTACTGCCACCCAGTGGCATATTTTACTACCTCGTCGTCAGTATTTTCGAATAATAATAATAATAATGATGCTTGATTTTATATTGCATTCCATTCATTGATATACAGTCAGTTTTGTTGCACAATTGTAACGGTTACATTTATTTTTCTCTGTTCACATTTTTATGTTACTTTTTCTTTTGTTTGCATTCATCCGTAATGCTGTATTTGAAAGTCTCTGGATTTTATATTTGATCTTGTTTAATTTCATGCTAGGCTCGAACCCAGGGGTGGGCAAACTATGCCCAGGGGCCAAACGCGGCCCGTTAAGCTTTTTAATCCAGCTGGCCGAACTTCAGGAAATTATACTAGTAGTAAGTAAATCATAAAATAGCTGTATTTCATCAATTTCTTCAGTGTTTTAATGTAAATTACAGTTAATTCAATTATTAAATTTAATTTCAATAAAGAGCTAAATACTGTGGGACAGATATTTTGTTGTAACACTTTTTCTTTTTTAACACATTTTCTATTGACATGAAAGCAACATGTTTTCTGTTGTTTCCTCCTATGAGGTGGCTCACCAAAACACTCCATCTATCTGCTGCTGCTCCACTACCCCCCGTCTGGCACATTTTACAACCCACTGTGACCATATTGGTATGTAGTATTTTTGTCAAGTTTGTGTTATTTTCTTATGTGGTGCCAATAAAACCAAACTAAAATGCAATGCTTTAGAAAAAGTTAAAGGTGTACTACGAAAGACTGGTCAAAACAACTAGTAGTGATAATAACAACAATCAGAAACCCAGGTTGGTGTTGAAATTCATTCCACCCAATAGATCAAATAAAACCAAACACAAAAAAAGACAACACACGTAGGGGAAGCAGTTCAACATTTTACTTTGTACTTCACTCAGAAGCAACAAGAGATTTTTACACCGAGTTCATACCAGCTTAATGTCTCGTGTTCCTATGTTACAAATTAAAAAAAAAAAAATCTTTGTGGACTTTCAATAAATAGTTAAATTTTATAGATCGGACTCCTTTAAACATTTGAACGGGTTAGGTTCTGATCTGTCGTAGCGAAGACAAGAGCGAGGGCAGCAGGTTGAGGGCAGGCCGGTGCTCCTTGACCCCAAGTGCAACCAGGGCTCCTGCTACTAAAGTGGTTATTTTAGGCAGGCGAAGGGGTGGTTCAGCTGGCATCGTCTGGAAAAAGAGAGCAGAAAATTATTTGCCGGTCACCTAGGAATAACACATTCATTTGAAGTCACTTCAGCCTGAAGACAGGAGCCTCACTGTCAGCTACTGACCTTTTCAACTTTGTGACAACAAATGAGGCCATCCTTTCCAATGTAAAAGGTGGAGAAGGCATCATACATCCTGAAACCAAAGACAAGGAGGAAGTTACTGGATTTGCAGCAAAAATTTAGGCACATGATAGAAATAAGAAAAAATGGAATAAAAAAAAAACACACTAATAATATATCATAATAAAATACAGACTCAAAACTCAGATATAGTTTTACCAGATCAATCACCAGTGGTATTACACCTGTTCCCCTTTAAACATGAGAAAAAACCTCTTGTGGAGACCTGATCCAGTGACAGACTCAGCTGAAGTGATTTGCTCCCTGGGTTCAGTTTAGCCGGCTGAAGTTTGCTTTAGGTTTATTTTAGCTTACTATGGATAAATGAAACTAAACAAAAAGTCTCTTTGGAATTCAGTGTCGGATTGCCACCCTTGGAAACGCAACACGGCAACATTTACCAGTTCTGGTAACAACATATACTGCAAATGTTAGCATATCCATTTACATGCTCGTGGCACTGTGCACTTACATTGCCACTTTCGCATATTTCCCTTTAAGTAAGTCCGCACATTTAAATGCCTATTCTTGATCACTTTAATATGATTAAAAAAACAAAACAACTCAGAGTTGAATTCTGCCATGAACCCAGCAAACAACGACCAAATGGCATTTGAAAACGTGGGAAAAGCAGCGCGGCAAAACCGAAAGCTCACTGGGGGCAGATTGGTTGTTCACAAGATCATTCGCTCAGCGGGACACAGATGAGACAGCTTTCTGTGACCTGTTGCTTCTCGTGCAGTGCTACTGCGGACACACGCACACACCTGTATAAATGAGACTTGTCCTTCTGATAGAAGTGCAAGAGTAGCGAGTGGAAGGGAAGGCAACGGAAGCTCCAGCGAGCCCTGATGGTCCCATCTTCCAGGTGTTTGGTGAGCTTCAGCACCTCCAGACGAGCCTCGGCACAGCAACACAGGCCCACCAGGCGCCACATGGAGAGAGTGAGCTGGTATATTACACGGCCTCTGCGTGAGGCACAACATCAAGTTAGGTGCAAATAACAATCATGGGTTCACACTGAAATGTATAAAGGTTAAATGGAGATTCTGGTGGACCCGATTTATTTACCTGGTCTTTGTATTTAGGAGTCCATTGATAAATTCCACATCATTTGAGTACATAGTGTAGTCGTGGCTCTTCATAAAAAATGCTGGAAGCTGCAAAGCGAGCAGAAAATAACTGCAATTAGGTGGCGGCACGTCTAAAGTTCACTGCTCAAAAGAATTAGCAGAACACTTAGGAAACACATCAGATCAAAGGTTGGGGGTGGGGGTCTCGGATAGCTTTCCTGATGATGAGTAGGTGATGTATTAGTAACTAAAGGATGCTGCGTAGTTTGATGACTATGAAAACGATCACCCTACAGAAGGGCGTCAAAGATACTCCAAAAATGAAAGTGGAAAAAATGATGCAGCAGGTGGCGAGACCTGGAATGTCTTTGATCCATTTTGTCATGATAGTGATTCATTGCATCTCTAGTGGTCTTGGGATCGTGCGTGCATTGCAAGAGCATTTTCAGTATCATACATTCTGTCATATTCCTCAAAAGATTTTTTAGTAATGCAGCCTGCATCTGCAGCTGTTCCTTTGACATTCCTTTCAATGTTCCTCTTCCAGTTTCCTTCTTTCTTTCTTTTCTTGGCGACTTTCCCAACGATCTCATTCAGTGGTTTTTCTTTCGGCATCGTCCTCCGCTTACACATCACATTGGTCACTGCCACTCCCTCGGCTTCTTCCATCTCTTTTGCTTTTTATTCTTCATCCAACTACTCCCAGTTACACATAACACAATAACATGTGACACTAAAGCAATTCAACAGTTCACCTCTCAATTCACGTCCACGATCCACTGGCAAACAATTTGAAAAAATTAGCATGTTTGCTCTGGGAATTGCTCGGTCTATGTGCACATATATAAAGTCCATCCGATCGAGAAAACAACAAGTCCTTTATTTAATTGCCCACTTGCACATAAGGCTCTCATAAGCATGTTAGATGATTGGCTGCCGCACCCCCGTCAGTCTGCCCCCGCCAGGGCAGCTGTGGCTACACATGGAGCTCCACCACCAGAGTGAATGAATTATGGCTTCAATGTATGTTATGAAAAGCGCTAAATAAATACAATCCATTATATTTTAATTCTTCCAAAAAGCCATCTTTCATAAAAAGCATATTTACATTTACTGAACGTGTTTTTATTTGTTGCATAATTACAGTACATATATCTCGCTCATATATTTGATGTCTGCAAACTATTCTCTCTCTCTCTCTCTCTCTCTCTCTCTCTCTCTCTCTCTCTCTCTCTCTCTCTCTCTCTCTCTCTCTCTCTCTCTCTCTCTCTCTCTCTCTCTCTCTCTCTCTCTCTCTCTCTCTCTCTCTCTCTCTCTCTCTCTCTCTCTCTCTCTCTCTCTCTCTCTCTCTCTCTCTCTCTCTCTCTCTCTCTCTCTCTCTCTCTCTCTCTCTCTCTCTACATTTTTTGTATTTCCTTCTCACCCCAACTGGTCATAGGCAGATGAGCGCCCTCTGGCGTCTGGATCTGCTCTAGGTTTCTTCCCACAGGGGAGTTTTTCCTGGCCACTGTGGCACTTTGCTTGCTCTGGGGGCCCAGTTGGTTTTTCTCTGCTTGTACAACGCGCTTTGAGAAGCCTTTGGATGTGACTTAGCGCAATAAAAATTGATTGATTGATTGATTGATTGATTGATTGATTGATGTCTTCATTAACTATTTGCAGTGTAGAAAGTTGTAAAGATAAAAAATCCCTGAGAAGGCGTGTCCAAACTGTTGACTGGTAGTGTGTGTCCACGTCCAAGAAATGATTGTTTTATTACAGTTATAGTTATTATAGTTGATAGCATCCTTGCTCTCTTGTTTATGCACCAACATTAACTTACATGTTAAGAGCATGACTGCTGATCACTCATTCATTTTCTTCAAGAAGCCACTAGTTTGGCTTTCCAAACAGCTATGACAACGTTGAACACAGAGAATGATTTTTGTTTCTCTTTTAAAACATGCTAAAATGTTAAACAATGTGATTGACATGAGATGCATTCTTACCTCTATCCTCAGTCTTTCATACATCAAGGCCATTTGCTCCTCCCTTTCCCCATCTCCTTCTGTGTGGACTGCGCTCCCTTGTTGTCCGTGGCTACACAGGTATGAAGAAAGTAGTACGTGCAAATCTTCACTGCTCTGGTCAAGTCCAGCCTCCTTCCTATAGTGCAGCTCACTGGCAGGCTCTGTGCCAGGGCAGTGGAAACAATAAAACTGGGATCCGTTCATAAAAGGCGCAGGACACCTCTCCGCTTCAAACAGGCTCCTGAAACAGCCGTGCTCTCGTTCAGCTCCGGCCACGCCGCGCGACAGGCAACTCTCAACGCTGATGTCATCCTCCCTCCTGCCGTCAACCATGGTCATCGGGAGGAAGAGCTCAGAGGACCTCTGCGAGCCCAGATTGAAGACGTCTCCCAGTTTGACGTACTGGGACAGAGGGATCTCCAGCAGGGTGTGAAGGCTGTTGGACTCGCCCTGTTGCACCATGACACACACGCTGAGAGACTCGTCCCACTCGCCCTCTTCAGAAGCTCCTCGCTGGGCCTTGGCAGTGTAGGAGAAGAGGTGTGAGAGTGACGGCTGCTTTATGTTGCGGTATCTCAAGGTGTTGGGTGGTCCCAGAGCCCATGATGCTCTGCTCAGTGTCCGCCGCTGGTGGACCCACTGCCAGTCAACTGCCTGAAGAAGACAGAATTTCAAGGCAACTTGAAATAACTTTTTTTTAACATTTGTCATCAGGTTTGTATACTCAAAGTCAATGTGAGTAAAATGATTTCAGGAAATAGCTTTGCCGTAAAAACTCAAACATTGTAAAATTTTATCAGCAAAAAAAATTATGGCAATGACAAATTGATTTTGAATGGCCATGGAATTAATGTTTTCTGGCAAAAAAACAACAAAAAACACCCTGGAAAAACTCATAAAAATCTATTATTCCTTTGCAGAACATCTCCCCTGTTTCATTATTCCTTATTTATTTCCAACTAAGACCGGATAAATGCAAGTAGTACATGATACCAGAATTCTGCCCACTTTATGTTGACCGTCTCGACAACAGCAGACATGTGATCGTGAGAAGACTTGGACTACTCAGACCTGTGCTCACCAACCAGTGGAGCCGGCAAAACGTGTGCCTACAAACCAGTGGCGGAACAAGTCAGAGCCGGGCCCGGGGGCGGGGCTACATGACCGGGCCCCCAACCACCACCACCCCCTCCCCAACCCCTCCAGGCTTTCTGAAAAACAACGATTATTTTGATCTGTGGGAAATGGACCTCTGGGCTTGCATGGGCCCATTTTAATAATAAATCTTTTGACATTAGCGTCCTCAATGTCTTCAGGAAAATTTGCCCGATCAGTCGGAAAACGTTCCAGCGGACGCTTTTCATTATCAGCGGTCTGAGTTTCACCTGTATCGTGAGGAGAACTGTTGCTTTCATTTCCAGCGCCCGATAGCTCCTCCGCACCTTGCGGCGCAGCAGGTAAGGAGGGGGGGCGGCTGGTCAAGCGTCAGGTCTGGCTCTCCTCTGGAGCTGCTAGCAGCCGCTGTGTCCCCAAAATCACCGCTGCTACAACGGCGTACCGGGGGTCGGAAATGAACCGCTGCATACGACTTCAGGTTCATCTTTCACACAAAGAGGATTAGGGCGAACAAAATAGCCATCAAGCTTGGGCAATTTCTTTTTTTCTTGCTCCCTTTTGTCTTTGTCTTTTCGTTTCGCCGCTCCCCTTTTGTGCTTGTAACTGCTCCCGTTCATTTTTTTTGCCGTTCTATTTTGTTGACAGACGCTTAATAATTATACCAGGTGACGTTTTCTCCTGGTATGCTATATATGAGGGGGAGGCGGGGGGTTAGGAAGATTCCTAGGACCCGAGCCTGTTAGGGGTCGTTAAACAGTAGGTTGCATGGGGCCCAAATGGTAGGTGCGTGGGCTTCCACCCCCGTGTCTGCATGGAGTGGTTCGGTCCCATCAACAGCACAGCACATGTGACGCGCTAGCCGCTCTGGGAGGGACGGTTCAAGCGAGCTGCAACGAACGTCAGCTGCGCGAGGCAGCAGGCGGGAGGCGGTGCCTGCCGCCTGGGCGACGGGCCCTACTGGGTCCCGGGCCCGAGGGCGACCGTCCCCTCAGCCCTCCCTGACGCTCCGCCAGTGCTACAAACCTCGGATACATTTCTTTGCTCATTTCTAAAATAAAAACCATAGATTTGCAATAACTCGGGTCTCTTTTGTAGTTTAGCAACAAAATAAAACATTTTGCCTGGTAATTGAAGTGGTCGTAGGATCAGTGTTGCCCATGCCTACCAAAAATTGTGTGCTGTTTGCAAGAGCCGACAACAAAATAGGACAATAATGGTGCACACTTGCCAACACACTGACTTTGCTGAACAGCGAGTTGGGAGGGCCGAGCGAGACACTCGGCACAGTTTGTGATCATTTTTCATGATAAAATGATGATATCCCACTTCTAATTCAGGGAGTATTTAGTTTACATTGCGCACATTGATCTGTGATGAGGAAAAATAGGTGCATGTCGGTCAGTGTGCGCGTGTGACGTTTTAAAATCACCTGGCTGGGAATCCAGTCCTGGGTTTTGATGGGCTGCCTTCTGCCATGTCTGCAGACACAGGTCACCCAGAAGGCAACGCTCCCTCTGCATGCAGACATTCTCCAAGGAGGCCGACTCAGTCCCACCAAGCAGCTGACCATCACCCAAAGCACATGGGAAGCTGTCAAAAACAAACAAAGTACTTCATAAGTTATGGATTTTTAACAATTCATACCCATGATTTATACACATAGATACATACAATTAGCATTAGTTTATTTAGTATTAGTATATGCATAAATACATAAATTGTATTTCTTGAGGTGTAACAGAAAGGGTGTAAGTGGCATGTCATTGTAAACAGACATTAAACACGGTCAAGATGACGCGATGAGGTTCAAAACCGTCTTTATCCGTCTGACTCTCAGCATCAGGATGGGAGAGACAGATAGATCACTGTGATGACTTGTGTTAATGTGGCATTACTGTTGGTGTCATACTGTTATGTTTCACAACTGCCGATTTTCATCCACAGTGAGGTCTGAGGTTTATATAGAAGGCTCTGAAAAATCAAGTATAAGCAGCAGTTCTCTAGGTTAAAAAAAATGCCTTCTTTGACCACTTCAAAACAGAATTACAACTTCTGAGAAAAAAATAAGATAATTTATAATATAAATATATTGAATAAAATGAAATAAAATCCATAATTTTATAATGAAGGTAGCTAAACAAGCCAGACAGCCCCTGTTAGTGAGGAGCTGTTCAGTGCTTCCCATGCAAAGCTGGGAAAAACGTTCTAATCTATTTAGAAAACAGCGCTAAAATCTAGATTGTTATTTTCCTTCAGGATTGTGACATGGTTATTTTTGGCCATAGCGACCGCCGCTAAAATACACTACTATGATTTCACCGCCAAGACGTCATTCTTCACTGCACGTATTCTGTAAATCATCTCTTCATGACCTTACGCTCTATAAAGTTAACGAGCATTCAACTTCCACTGAGCTAACAAGGACATAATAATGCCATGATCGTGATCATTTAGCAAGAGAGAGGGTGCCGCTGTTTGCCATTCCTGTGAAGTGACAGCAGGAGGCGCTGATGAAGTATCAGGCTGCTTTCTCCCATCTGTTACTGTTATACTATATAACTTGACTTCATTCCCACTGATGACGTCAAATATATTCTGAGACTACTTGATAGCTCCTGGACTAGTTCCGTGTGTGTGTGTGTGTGTGTGTGTGACCGTCAGTCCCCAACCAGTCGTGATGAATTTGAAAGTGGGGGTAGTGGTAGCGTGACTACAGGTCATGACCTCATTGCCCCGCCCCCAATCCCTTCACACACTCACACGTCAATCTAGAAATCAATAACAAAACGGTCTAAAAAATAAAATAAAATAAATCAAAGCCATGTGAACTATAGGTTACAGTGTTACACCCTTGAACAAATACACATTTGAACACGTGTGAAAGTTTAGAATTCCATATGATTTGCAATTTGATTTAAAATAGATCCAAGTCACACGAAGGCAAAAAAAAAGGTCAGTCATGTTGTTAGCAGAGCATGTAACAATGAATTGAGATCAGTGGAGGGGAAATATGCATTTTGTAACCATAGCGGCTCTTCAAGCTGCATTCAAAAACGCCATGCTAGAAAATTCAACACAAAAACACCCATCAAAGCGCAATTGTGAAACCATTTCTGAAGGCAGCGCCTAATTCCGACGCAATGTCCAGATGTTTCCACGCAAACAGCATTTCACAGTTCACATTTCACCGCCGACAGCGCTAACTTGCACACAAACTAGCCTCAATCGAGCTCTGCAGCGGTCAAGCGATGCCTCCTTCACTGTCTGTAGCTCACGTTACCTTCACAGACGGAGGAATATCGAGTTGGTGTGAAGAAGCCAGTTGACGACGAGGTGGAAATCTTCTGCTCAGGTGGAATCTTGTGTTTAGCGACACCAAAGCAGCGATCTGGGGCTAACTTTGAAACAGCTTCATGTGTCCTTGCCCGGCAACACACCTTAAAAACTCATCGTACTTTCCTCTCTTGACACCGCTGCCATAAATGGTGGCTCTTCTTCGCCTTTTCCTTGTGACTGGTTTAACACGGCGCATATCGCCCCCCACTGGACACATATTTGTGTGCTTTCATTCTGCCAGAATGTTCGGAGGCTACGGAGCCCCTAAAGGGACATGGAGGGGAACATTTTGAAGAGTGAAAACCTACAGACATATGTCAACAATTGAAGAGTAATAGTTTTTATGAGTAAAAAATAAATAAATTAAGTTTTGCTACTTAGTCGAACTGGGAAGAGACAGCACATTACACCAGTCCTCGTATCTTTACATTAGCTTCCAGTTCATACTAAAAATTGACTTGAAGATCCTCTGGATAACTTTCAAAGCTCTTCACTCTCAGAAACATGTTGCTTTAATGTCAATTGAAAATGCAGCAAAGCAAAGTCGCAAATAAAACAGTGTCTTTGAAGTCCCACAGTGTTTAGCTCTTTATTAAAATGACTCTGAAAACACTGGAAATATATAGGAAATACAGCAGTTTATGACTTACTATTAAGTTTGGTGGGCCGAATGTAAACACTTAACAGGCTGCATATGGCCCTTGGGTCATAGTTTGCCCACGCCTGTCTTATACTATCCCTGATTTCAGGCAGATGTTCATCTTTTCTTTCTTCCCCCTGTCCTTCACTCCATTAAAGGAGTGATGATGGAGTGGTAGAGTGTAGGGTCTGAGCCGCCAGGAGAGGTTTCAGTCAGGTTTGACATACCTGCCTGTTTCTGCCTCCTTCTCACTCTCTCTGCTTAAAGAAGCCCAACACCACCAACCAAATTCTTGCCACCTTTCAATCACATACCTATCATTTCTACAAGGACATCAGCAAAAACAGTCCACCATTATATTGTAAAGCTGGGATGAAATATGTTTTGGGAAGTTTGCTCACCAATTTTAACATTGCATGATATATATACGTATACAGTAGGTTAATCGAAATAGAGAGAGAAAAGAGAAGAAAACGACGGATAAAAGAAAAACACATCAAAGGTTGGCATTTTATTTGAATGGGTCAGCCAGACAGACAGTCAATCAGCAGTTTTTCTAGAAATTGTTCATCAGGTTGGATTTCAAAACAGACTCGTCCACCAGATCCATTTGACTGGTGAGGAGGTCGTTCCCCAACTTCCACTGGTGCTTCTTCGAGAGCCTAAAGGAAGGCTGTTTCCAATGTACGGTCCCTTCCATCCCTTCAATGAGCTGAGGTTATCCTGTACCATGAACAGCCCTATATTAACTAGAGCTCCATGAGGTTCCGCCCCCCAAGCTTGATAGTACACGGATGATGGTGAGGTCCTGGTGAAGGTCCTTCTTCCAAATATGCTTAATAGAGCAAGTCAAGTTGACACAGTGGTCTCACCTGACCACATCCTGTTCTCCTCAGCCAGACATGAATAAGTCCTCCTCGAACTAGTGTTCCTAGTGACTGTCGTCCCAACTGCCTGGAGATCATACGTTTTCATCCTGTGTTCTTCCACTGAGCTCAGAACTGGGAACAGTTGGTGGTTTATTTTGTTTTTCTTCCACTCTGAAATAGTCACAGCAGTTATCTCCTCCTCACCGAGCCTCTTGTCTTGCAATCACTTCCTGCCTTGTGCAGATCTACAGTCCTGCCTCTAATGTCCGTTGACGTCCCTTAGGCCTCGCAAAAGATGGAGGAGAGGTTGAAATAGAACCGACTGTAGGGGCACTTGTTTCACTTTGTAAATTAATTATAATTTTGACTTACGTTGTTTTTTTTTTTTTTTTTTGTTTTAATAACCCAACCATAACAATGATAGACTGAATGTGAAGTGGGGAACACATGAAGACAATGGGATTTTTGTCCCAACTTTGCCCCTTCCCAACCAAGGATGGAAATGCCAGATTATTTTATGTTTTATAATATTATCCTTTAAAATGATCTCCATGTCTGAGGCGCGTGAGGAGTCAATTTGTCCTGATGATCTGCTCCGACAATCATAAATATTGAACAAGTGTAATATTTACGATTGTCAGTCCCGCCCTTGGATTTTGTGTGAGCAACACTCCAAAGACCAAGGATGTTTAAAATGGAACAAGCTACCCACTAATATTAGAGAGTGTGTGACCTTTAGGACTTTTAAAGCTCAACTTACTGGAAATAAGACAAACAAACTTGTGAGCACCTGTAACTATGTTTAATCTGGGTCTTTCTTGTGTGTGCAGTTGTATGTCTATGGCCGGTGCACACATAGCTGGGGGTAGCTACGCAATTATTGTGTGCGAATGTTTATGGCAAATACGTGTGCAAGAATATACATGTATGTATGGTTATTATGAGTGAATGTTTATGGACTTGTGGATGTTTATGGACTTTTAATGTCAATTGTTGTATTGTTTTTGGGACTGAAATTTAGCAGCAGTGCTAAGTTTGGCGTACGTACAGTGAGTACTCATGTACCCAGTGTTTATTAATATGCACTGTCCCGTCTAAACAAATTCATAAATAAAATGAATAAGCCATGTTTCATGTTGTGTTCATCAGTTGTTGTTGTGTGTCTTCTTCGTTTTTGTATGATCAGGTGTATATTTCCTGGAGGACTAGATCACAGGTCATTTGTAGGACAGAATCATTTTATGTGTGGTATTAAGAATATTGGAGCACACCACACACAGTGTGATCAAAAGTGTTCAAAGCCTGATTTTATCACGGATGTCTGGGGTCTCTGACAAATACAAAAAACAAATAAAAATCAAGTTTTACAAAATCCTTCGTAAAAAAAAATCTCATAAGATTTACAAAATCCCCATGTGCGCGTACCCCGCTTGAGTGGGTTCACTTATAAAATCAGCAGGGAATCAAATGAATACTTTCCCTATTATGTGGGGCCATTAGTGCCGCCACCAGAAATCGTGCCTTGCAGGAGTCTGCCTCATAAGCTGATTATGGTATTGATGCAGGTAGCAAATTGTGCGAAGAAGCTTTTAGCTATGAGAGAAATGAAAAACAAACATAAAAGGCAAAAAAAAAAAAAAAAAGGCAAGAAGGGCAGTGGTACAACAAACAAACGGACACACAATCTAACTCACTAACAAAGCAACAAAATAAGACGGCTATTATGTTGACTTTGCTTTAAAAACAAGGAGTTTCTAAATGAAGCGTGAGCCTACTGACACCTACTGGCCTTGTTCACCAGGCATTATTATAGCAGCACGACCCCCTTGTAACTGCCATTAAAACAATATAGGGTTAATCCTAACCCTGTCAAACTAGGCCACCGCAATGAAAAGGGAAGATGCAACAATGGCAGTGCTACAGTGGTGTCTCAGTTCAGGCCATGCTGCAATCTTCCAGGGTAACTGTTGAAGGCAGTGACAGGTTGACATGAAATGTGCGTCAGAGGGGGAACACAGTATGGAGAAACAACAACATGAGGGTTGGAGAGAAAAAAGAAAAGCACATTAGAACGATTTGATCAAGCAGAAAAATAAAGAGTCATAAATTATTTCCCTTTAAAATCATGACTAACATTTGACATGTGTGATACTTGCACCCCATGTTTTATTGAACTAACCTGCTGTGTGGATTAATAACTAAAGCAAGCACTCTGAATATAATGTGGCTGTGAAAATTATGTTCCTAATGTGAAATTACTGCATTATACTGAAAGGTTATTTTAAGTGTCTGAAAGAATCAAAAAATGAAAAGCTAACCAGCATTTAATAGTTTAAATACGTGTGGCTATATTGAGATTGTCAGGCTGTAATGTGCATTATTAGTAAGGTTAATGATAAGGTGCAAGCTGTGACTGCGACAAGGGCCCTTCTGGAATTTATAGATTATCAAAGCACATGTTTAATTTTTTAAATCATTCTTACCAATAAGAAATGAAATTGTGTTGAATGTGTTTGAAAACAAACCAGCCGTCCCCATAAAAGACTGTAAAATAATGTGGTGTCAGAGGGTATGATCCAGATGTAGCCTGATGTTCAATGAGTCTGAGCTCAGGGACTCAGCGCAGTCATGCTTGGACCATTCAATGCAGGTGGTCATAAATAATATATATATTTTTATAAATACATAGTCAGCCAAAATATTGTATACACACGAGGAAGAGAAAAACTTGCATTACTATTTTAATACCAAATTCATTCAGACGTCACAAGATGAATAGCAGTTCCCTTTGGCCTCTACAGGTACAAGAGGTGCTGTGTGTACACAGTATTTCTGTTGTTTCTTTACCTTCTGTCTACTCTGGACTGCGGGCTCTGATCCCTGCTAGCAGTGGGAGAGGCCTGAACAGCAACTCTTCTCGGTGAAGCATTTAATGCAGCCGTGTGGGAAATACTATGTAAATACTCCTGGTGCTGGGGTGAATGATGGGAGGCAAATGGCCAGGGAAGAGATCTCTGCTCCTGACGAACCACTACACACAACAAAATAAACACAATATACAATATAAATAAATACATTCAATCATGTTGTGACCACAGATCACCAAGGCAGCGGCAATTAAAGTCACATAATTCCTTGAAATGTTAAAGCTCTCAAATGTAATTATAAGGATGATGACAATTCAGACAGGGGATGGCGTCCATATTAACTGTACAAAATAATAACAAATAAAAGAAGTCAAGAAAAAGTTACCTTCTCTTTCTGTTAGAGAATATGGTTTGATTTCCCTGTCCAGGTTATTTACGGGAGCCTTCCTTGACTGCGACACTGGAGAAGGAAACACACTCGAGTGAAATGAACTTTGACTTTTCAATGGTCAATATTTGGCATTTGCTTTGGAGAAAGAAGGAATAAAAAGAAATATGCGACGACACGCTAGAAATGCGCGAGATATGTACATGTAGTTTGTATTGTCTGGTGGTTGACTGAGATGTTTTCCACTCTTAAAGTATCCTATGACAAGAAAACACAGGTGCACTTTTACGCTCAAACTAACACAGCAAGGCAAGGGCTTTGCAACTCGGTCAGAATGGGTTGTCTCATGTGTTCTGCACAAAGCCAGGAAACACATGCCTTTCTAAATAATGACACAAAAATAGCGGCAAACACAACTGGAAATCCAATGAATGAAAATGCTACCTGATTTATTGAGGAAGAAGCTCTTAAACACCACAAAGTTGTTAACCTGTGAGGGATAAAAGGAATTCAAGTAAAACGAGGTAAAAAAAACAAACACTGTGGTTTAAGTGCGAATACACAGTTTTACTCTGTTTACACAGCTTTCACTTGTTGAATTCACCATCTACTTCATTCAGTCTTTGAAAACTGGGCCGAGAGTTTTGGGTGAATGAATTAATATACCGCCAACATTACCTACAGCTACTAATAATAGTGATCAAATTATATGTCACATGAACAAGATGTGTTTGCGTCTGTCCACAATCTATCATCTCTGACACTAATTTCATCCCTTCCCTTGTCTAACGTACCGCTGCAAATGGAAGATACACACCACCACACCAAAATGTATTTTCACCAGAATACCAGTGGCAGCATTATAAAAGTCTACAATGCATCACAAGAATGTCAAATGAAAGTGAAATTCTGTATTTTTGCTTCTGCACTGAATTAGACTCATTTGCAGCCTAACAGCATTCGGCTTGGCTGTTTCACTAGAACTGGCTTTGGCATCATTGGTAATTTGGTGAATAATGACATGAAGTGTACACTACCTGGGGAACACTTTGAGTCAGGTCGTAATGCTTGGCCAGGAAAGAAAGGAACTTTTCCGAGGGCCTGTCGTAAGCCATCAGAACTGGATCTAGAGTCCTGTGCTGCAGGAGGAAAAACAAGTCAATATGCCAGTAAGTAAGATTGGTGAAGAAGCTGCGGTGGGTTAGGTGAAGAAAGGTCAAGCTAGACAGTAATCGTGACATGCTAAAGATATATCACGAATATTGTTGGGTTTGTGTTCAACATGTTTGTTCAGACTTTTTGTCAAATTTGTACAGCATTTGCAATCTCATCTTTCACATTGACTAAAGCATTGTCTGGCTACATGGACCTTAATTAGTGAGCGACACCATGTCATTTCATATTGGCTGGCATTTGCTGTGTGTTTTATACTGTGCCTGGGTTGTAACAGGTTGAAAAACATGTTTTCTTTCCATGTTTTGCTCACCTGCAGCATAAAATCAAAGAGCTCCAGTCCATAGCCGTGTCGCTGCAAGTTTTCAGCAATGTAAAAGTCCAGAACGCAAAGAGGCTCCGCCTCAACGTGCTCACCCACACTGTCCTACAAAAATCCAAAGATTAGAAGAAGATTTTTACAGCAGCTTAAACCCTGTAAAACTTTTCGTGTACAAATAGAAGAAAACAGCTGCTGATAAATAAGGAATTATGCATAGAATTATAGAAAGAAGCTGACTCACAAGAAGAAATAGCTTCTTGTAACCAATCTTGATAAATCCCACAATGACGCCTTGTCCACTGTAGGCACAGCAGAGAAGTAGGAAAATGTGTTAATACACAAAATAAAAAGAAAATCCAATACAAACAAGCACACAAGTGTGAGCTGCTGTCAATCTGACTGTTTCAATACTCCAATTGATCATTCGCAATCATTTAATATGAACGTAAATGTGTGACAACAAGCACTGTATGGTAAAAATGTACTGACTTTATATATGTATCAGTCAGTGGATGTTTTTTAAAAACTCACAAATTTATTTTATTTTATAACTATTTTATCATAGTGTTTTTAAACTACATTCTAATGAATATTCAAGTCAAAAACATGATTTAAAAAATGATGCATTCAGTACTTAATAATGTGTAACTAATGCCTAATTCAGTGTACTTATTATAAAGTGTTTTTACCCATTTCTCTCTGCATCCTTTAGCAGGTAGAGTTCATGCCTCTGGGACTGCAATTTGGAGGCACTTGTTATTGGTGCAGTCAGCTGCTGAGCCTGCAGACGACCAACAGAAATTCTATTAGAACAGTAGAAAGAGCAACATTGCAGAAGAAGACAGAGTTGATGATTGGAGCGATCAGCGTGAGGGGAGTGTCATGGCTGTCATGTCTGTGTGGGATCACTTGGCGGTCAGGGACAGTGCGTCTATGGATTCATAAACCAGGGTGGTGATCATCAATCAATCATTTTTGCATATTATTCGTCAAAGAAATGAACCCTGGTGGTAGTCTACCAGTGAAGACGTTTAAAGTGGTGAATGACACTTAGGTGGTGAATGTGGGGTATCAATGTTGAATGGGTTTCAATATTTAATGTTAGTTAATAAGAAAAACTACTTTATTTGCATTACAAAAATGAACCAATACTTCCTTATTCCTTAATAATTCCTTGATGCTCCAGATTGGGGTGACATGTTAAAACAGCTCAAACGTACACAAAACACTCATTAACAAGTAGTTGTCATTTAAAATTGGAAATAAAAAACATTCACCTTTGCTGAGGCTTTTCCAAGTTCATCAATAACAGTGGCAATGGAAGCTTGATGATCTGGCCTTGAGAGATAACATACAGACAAGACATAACATAAGAAGACATCAAATATATGACCAAGATATGTGGATTTATGTGACAAAAGAAAAAAAAAGTTAAATACCTAAATATGTTCTGTTCAATATATTTTATATGAAGGGTGGCTACTCTAGATCATCTAAAATATAAAACTTGTTTGAGTTACAGCGCACTTTTTTTTGTTTAATACATATTCCACATGTGTTCATTCATAGTTTTGATGCCTTGAGTGACAATCTACAATGTCAATAGTCATGGAAATGAAAGAAAAACCATTCAATCAGAAGTATGTATCCAAACTTTTGACTGGTAGTGTATGTATGTATGTATGTATGTATGTATGTATGCACAAATCAATGACAGTGCCGATTTCTTTGTTTCTTTTTCGTATGCACCGTTATTACTCCATAAATAGTTGAGCCGTACTCAGCGATATGAAAGCCAGATGCAAGAAAAGGGCGATTCTCTCTGTCAGTGCCGGTGTGATGAGCAGTCACCCTTATAATGGCTCATGTACAATCCTGTACAATCCTGTACAAAGAGCTAGCGCAAATGGAATGTTGGCTAGCTTTGCATCTTGTGCCGACAGTGTAGTTGGATGTCTTGACCGCAGAGACAGAATGGATACTAAATATCAGAAGGACTGACACGGTCTTTTAACACATCGTGAATCAAAGCATTAAAAAAAAAGAAAACACAAATTGCACGCCAATCTTGTCAGGTTTCCAGCATAACATAACCTTCAGTTATTCGGAGGAAGGTCGGATGCGGCGCTGATCCAGGCTGATATTCAGGTTCTATTATTCGGCTTCTGCTTTGTTTTGGAAACGTGTCAACGTTTGCTGATGATCGAGAGAAAACTGTCTCAACTTACCTCCTCGGTGACCTGGGACCTGCTGCCAGGGTGCAGTCCAAAACCGACAACTTCTCAGGAAATAAGTGGTTGATGTTAAAAGGAAACTCCATGATTCCTATGAGGGAAAGTGCAGTGCTTGGATGGAGACAGACGGTTGGTTGCCTCGGAAATAGAGCCGGTGTTTGTAGTGGTGGTTGTGGTGGTGGAGCTAAAGCTGCGTTAGCCAGCTACTTTCTCTGCTTCCTTTCTTCAATTAATCCCAGTTTGCCATCACAAGCCGCGTCAATTATCAGAATACTGTATCATGAATCGAATTAAGTACTGCAGCCAAACCAGATACTGTTTTACTATTTTACACTCGCCAAATTGTAGGGGCACAAAATCTATCATCAGTGGACTGAATGGGCGCCATCTAGTGGTGATGGGCTCGCTCAGCGTCTAGTTAAACCACATGTTCGGACGACAAGCCCAGTAGACCGCCATGGACAACATACGTTAGTAGATACGTCACTGAAGTGCTTCGGTCCACTACTGGGACACGTCAGAGCGGCAGCCATATTAGCACGGTCATCGCTGCCTGCCTGCACAAAGAGGTTGATGTAGATGATGTGGGTTTTTTTCTAGTCTAGCCTAAGTTTTAAGCCAGAGGTGGGCAAACCTTTTGTCTACCAGAGTGAATCTGTGTATGCGTGCAGCAAAAGCAAAATGTGATATCCGCCAGCACAATTATCTTATTCTACACGAATAATACAAAACAGAACTTTACCAAAGACAATAGAAATATTTTATTTTGGTTCATACCAAAAAAGCATTGCCAAACTATTATAGAAATTAACATCAAAAGCAGGAACGAAAAATGAAGAAGACAGATTTCAATTGTCACCTGTTGTTCAAAATAAAAAAACAATCTACAATATGTAGCGTAATAAACAACTGCTGAGGTTGAGGAAGAGTGTTCATTCTTCAGTTCAGTTCTTTCACACTCAGACTGTGTTATGGTTGAGACTTCTGCCGTTTCCAGAATCTCTTGACTTAGCGCTGTGGCCCTCTGGTGTCACCACCATCACTCTGTGAGCCACGTCCTGCCACATCAGACAGCCCAGACCCTGGCACAACACACACACAGTGACATCACATGAGGAGAGCAGCAGCCAACTCAAGCAAAACACACATTTGCACCACACTAATAAAGAAAATTCAATTACAGATATGAACCAATATTAACTGATAGTAAGAGAGGGGAAACATTCAAAGAAAAATACTTCCCTATGTTCATGAAGGAGTACATTCAATGTTCATTATCAGGACACAGTATTTGTGGAGAAAATTGTGAGAATTGTGGCTTTTTTTGTTTATACAGTACTACTGAAGTCCCTTGGGTGACTTTATGAAAACATGAAATTAAAAGTGCAAGGAGTGTTCTGTCTCGTCAGTCCAACTAATGTCAAACTAAGAATTTTTGTCGCGTGAATAAAAAATGAAACCTACCTCGGCTCTGTCTCGGAGGACCTCAAAGTCAGCCTGGGAGAGGAACTGGTTATAAAGCACACCTGCAAAAAAATAAATAAAAATATATAAAAATAAAATAAAATAAATAAAAATGTATACATACAGAAAAATGAACAAAATTCCATAAGCTTCTAAAAGTCTGCAAGCTACAACACAAACATTGAATAAGATTTGATTTTTTTTTAAACAAAAAGCTTCACAAAGTGAGGAATGTTAAACTAGTGTCTAACCTCACATATTTTTTGACTTTTCTTTCATACATTTAGTATGACTCAGTTTTAATACGTTTTTGTTTATGTGGTTACACACATTTAAAAGTGGTTAAACATCTGTAACTGTGCTGTACGTGTCGTATTGAAAAGCTTTTACCAGTAGCAGGTGGCAGTATTATTTCTGGGTATGAATGAGCATCGGTGAAGGCACATTAACTCACTTTGCCATGACATTCTGTGTTGAATAGAAACATGAGGTCAACTACCTCACCCCCTGCTGACCACTGACTCTGGACTCACTGTTAACACCAACCTCAAGCTTGCTGACTACAAGACTGAGGTCAACCAAAGATCCAGTGTAATAGCACTGTAATAGCAAATCAAATTGAATGTTTTTTGGTGCACACAGGTATATACAGTACGTACCCTCTTTATATAGAAGTCTGTCTCTCTCCAGCTCCCACAGTCTGATCTGATCTGTGATGGTTGGAGGAAGGACCGGGGTCTAAAACAGGGTTTGGGTGATAAAGAGAGGAGAGAAGATTAGATTGGGCGACTTGATGAGTATCAACAAACACACGCTATTACTGTGATTGAGTGTTTTGCTGGTTTCTATCTGACTGTACCTGTTTGAGCATTACAGGGTGAGCTCTGGTTCTCAGAAAGTGAATAATCTGTTGAAACAAACAAAACCATCCCAGGTAGTTGTCAGTAGACACACTTACAGTGCAAAATCTGAACTTTGGCTTCATATTACACACATGCATGGAGTAGAGGTTAGGAAGGAAGTCATTTTATAGCGGATAAGAGGATGCTAATCATTGGTTGGCTGGGAGATAATATTGTCAATGGCAACGCTGTCCAAAGTCTAAATCTGTGATATTTTGCCCTTCCCTAACTATGGATTTCCATCTAATCATGAATGTTTCCCTGTGACAAAACCTGCACAAACCTGAAAAAAATCTTAAAACTATAGCAAAAAGAATATCGAAACAACAGTGAAAAATATGAACTAAAATAATAAAAAAATACAAATAAAATTGTAATTTCCATTTTGACATAAAGTAAAACAGTTTAATGAAATGAATGTTAGGAATATACTGCTCATTTTGAAGAACTGTAAAATGAAACTGTGTATTTGACAGACGTTACACAAGTGGATGTTTGTTTTTTGGATGGAGACAGACGGTTGGTTGCCTCGGAAATAGAGCCGGTGTTTGTAGTGGTGGTGGTGGAGCCAAAGCTGTTAGCCAGCTGCTTTCTGCTTCCTTTTCTTCAATTAATCCCAGTTTGCCATCACAAGCCGCGTCACTTATCAGAATACTGTATCATGAATCGAATTAAGTACTGCAGCCAAACCAGATACTGTTTTACTATTTTACACTCGCCAAATTGTAGGGGCACAAAATCTATCATCAGTGGACTGAATGGGCGCCATCTAGTGGTGATGGGCTCGCTCAGCGTCTAGTTAAACCACATGTTCGGACGACAAGCCCAGTAGACCGCCATGGACAACATACGTTAGTAGATACGTCACTGAAGTGCTTCGGTCCACTACTGGGACACGTCAGAGCGGCAGCCATATTAGCACGGTCATCGCTGCCTGCCTGCACAAAGAGGTTGATGTAGATGATGTGGGTTTTTTCAGTCTAGCCTAAGTTTTTAAGCCAGAGGTGGGCAAACCTTTGTCTACCAGAGTGAATCTGTGTATGCGTGCAGCAAAAGCAAAATGTGATATCCGCCAGCACAATTATCTTATTCTACACGAATAATACAAAACAGAACTTTACCAAAGACAATAGAAATATTTTATTTTGGTTCATACCAAAAAAGCATTGCCAAACTATTATAGAAATTAACATCAAAAGCAGGAACGAAAAATGAAGAAGACAGATTTCAATTGTCACCTGTTGTTCAAAATAAAAAAACAATCTACAATATGTAGCGTAATAAACAACTGCTGAGGTTGAGGAAGAGTGTTCATTCTTCAGTTCAGTTCTTTCACACTCAGACTGTGTTATGGTTGAGACTTCTGCCGTTTCCAGAATCTCTTGACTTCGCTGTGGCCCTCTGGTGTCACCACCATCACTCTGTGAGCCACGTCCTGCCACATCAGACAGCCCAGACCCTGGCACAACACACACACAGTGACATCACATGAGGAGAGCAGCAGCCAACTCAAGCAAAACACACATTTGCACCACACTAATAAAGAAAATTCAATTACAGATATGAACCAATATTAACTGATAGTAAGAGAGGGGAAACATTCAAAGAAAAATACTTCCCTATGTTCATGAAGGAGTACATTCAATGTTCATTATCAGGACACAGTATTTGTGGAGAAAATTGTGAGAATTGCGGCTTTTTTTGTTTATACAGTACTACTGAAGTCCCTTGGGTGACTTTATGAAAACATGAAATTAAAAGTGCAAGGAGTGTTCTGTCTCGTCAGTCCAACTAATGTCAAACTAAGAATTTTTGTCGCGTGAATAAAAAATGAAACCTACCTCGGCTCTGTCTCGGAGGACCTCAAAGTCAGCCTGGGAGAGGAACTGGTTATAAAGCACACCTGCAAAAAAAAAATAAAAATATATAAGAATAAAATAAAATAAATAAAAATGTATACATACAGAAAAATGAACAAAATTCCATAAGCTTCTAAAAGTCTGCAAGCTACAACACAAACATTGAATAAGATTTGATTTTTTTTTTTTTAAACAAAAAGCTTCACAAAGTGAGGAATGTTAAACTAGTGTCTAACCTCACATATTTTTTGACTTTTCTTTCATACACTTAGTATGACTCAGTTTTAATACGTTTTTGTTTATGTGGTTACACACATTTCAAAGTGGTCAAACATCTGTAACTGTGCTGTACGTGTCGTATTGAAAAGCTTTTACCAGTAGCAGGTGGCAGTATTATTTCTGGGTATGAATGAGCATCGGTGAAGGCACATTAACTCACTTTGCCATGACATTCTGTGTTGAATAGAAACATGAGGTCAACTACCTCACCCCCTGCTGACCACTGACTCTGGACTCACTGTTAACACCAACCTCAAGCTTGCTGACTACAAGACTGAGGTCAACCAAAGATCCAGTGTAATAGCACTGTAATAGCAAATCAAATTGAATGTTTTTTTGGTGCACACAGGTATATACAGTACGTACCCTCTTTATATAGAAGTCTGTCTCTCTCCAGCTCCCACAGTCTGATCTGATCTGTGATGGTTGGAGGAAGGACCGGGGTCTAAAACAGGGTTTGGGTGATAAAGAGAGGAGAGAAGATTAGATTGGGCGACTTGATGAGTATCAACAAACACACGCTATTACTGTGATTGAGTGTTTTGCTGGTTTCTATCTGACTGTACCTGTTTGAGCATTACAGGGTGAGCTCTGGTTCTCAGAAAGTGAATAATCTGTTGAAACAAACAAAACCATCCCAGGTAGTTGTCAGTAGACACACTTACAGTGCAAAATATGAACTTTGGCTTCATATTACACACATGCATGGAGTAGAGGTTAGGAAGGAAGTCATTTTATAGCGGATAAGAGGATGCTAATCATTGGTTGGCTGGGAGATAATATTGTCAATGGCAACGCTGTCCAAAGTCTAAATCTGTGATATTTTGCCCTTCCCTAACTATGGATTTCCCATCTAATCATGAATGTTTCCCCTGTGACAAAAACCTGCACAAACCTGAGAAAAAAATCTTAAAACTATAGCAAAAAAGAATATCGAAACAACAGTGAAAATATGAACTAAAATAATAAAAAAATACAAATAAAATTGTAATTTCCATTTTGACATAAAGTAAAACAGTTTAATGAAATGAATGTTAGGAATATACTGCTCATTTTTGAAGAACTGTAAAATGAAAACTGTGTATTTGACAGACGTTACACAAGTGGATGTTTGTTTTTTCAGCAAAATATTTTCTGTCGTTGACTGAAATTTGAAGAAGATTTACAACTTTGGCATAAATACGATATAAAAATGAAATATTAACTGGCATGAAAAGGACAGTGTTTTTTGCAAACTTTAATTTCAGTGCTGCATGACTCACTCGGGGCAAATTTAGATCCCCATTGGCAGAAAATACTGAGGGCCTACTGTAAGGCACATTTGGCTAATTGAGAATTATGCAGAATGATAGAAAATGGATGGATGAATGCCAAGTTTTTCAATTTTACAGGATATATACAGGAGCATATTGATTAAAATGAGTAAAAATGATATACCAATTACAATATGTATATAAGACATAATCTAGCAAGCGTCACATACCTGTTGTGCAGTAATGCCATTTGCAATGGCCTGTTGCACAGACTCTCTCGTAACCTGAGCCACGACTACATTAGGGAAGCGATAGAGCATCTCGGAGAAAAGAGCCACCAGAGCAATCTGGAGCTCAGAGTCTGAAGAAGGGGGAAAAAATGCAAAACGTTTAGTAAAATGATGCCAAGTTGTACATTCTTCCTCAAGACACAGTACAACACAGTGTAAAACAAAAAGGGACATTTAATTGCATTTGCCTTGCCCTTGATTTTAGGGAGACTACTCTCTTGGGTGGCAAGTGGTAGCAGGTGCAAAATCCTCATGTAAAGAGGTCTCAACCACTTTCTCGCCTGCTTTAAAATGTGCCTGCAATCTTAGTAGATCACCTGAAATGCACAAACCAACAACAACTCTATAAATCGGGCCAAAAGTGTCTCTTTCTCCCTGTCTAAACATGTAGATATACATCAATAAAAACTGTCATTATACATACCAGTGTACGCATAGATTCGGTAATTGGTTTCTACCACAATGAAGCCGGTATCACCAGTGCCAGGATTAGAGGAGGGAAAGCAGGAAGAACTGGTAGCGACGCCCGTTGCAAGAGTGATGGCCAGTCTGGTTGGATAGTAACGTCTGGACTTCCTCTGAAGACAAACATTGCAGAAAGAAATAATCATCAGGCCAAGGCCGGATGTCAATGACAGGCTTTGTGACCATCATCATCATCAGACCTTCAGCTGTATGTTCTGGACACTCTGATGAAGAGAGGTGCAGAGTTGTCAACTGATTACCACCTGCTAGTGATCAGATGGTGAGGGAGGAGGATGATAAGCAGGTCTGGTAGACCTAAACATGTGGTGGGGGTCTGCTGGGAACGCCTGGTGGACAAACCAGCGCAGCGTGTAGTGTGTGACGTCATATCAGTGCGACAGCGGCACTTGTTGCGATAAATGGCCTGGAGCTTGGCTTGAATGGAGCTACTGTATCTCCCCACACACTGATGAGCCAATGAGTTTCCTCCTTTGTCCAGGTACTGCTGTTCTCTACTGCTTCTGTCTGCTCCATAAGGTTACACCTACTCTGCACCTCCACTGGCGCTCTCTGGTGGCGCCTCTGGTGGCGCTCTCTGCTCTGGCGCATTGGCTCTCGCGTGGCGTAGAGTGACGTCACGGACAGTCAAAACCCATCACTGTGTTTGGAGCTGTTCACACTGAGACCAAATGCCATTTGAAACCACCTCGGGGAGGTGGCTTCAATCTGGATGGGCTGAAAATGGGATTTTGGCTGGCAGTCTGAACAAGGCTAATGTGTTCTGGCTGTGGAACGGTGGAGCAGCTCTTTACTTCAGGGTGCGTGGGAGAGTTCCGCCAACAAACCCACATGTGTTTTGTGGATCACTGCAGTCACCAAGAAGCCTCAGCAGCGGCCAGTCAGACATGGACTGACTCTTCAGTCAAACCCCCAAACTCTCATCACCCATGTGAAGATACTGTGCAATAACATTATATACATCCACAGTACAAAAGACCATATTTAACTTTCTGTAAACTGTACATAAGCTTCAGAATCGAACAACCTCCCCCCCATCTCATTGTACATGTGTGTGTAGTGACAATAAAGACACTCTATTCTATTCTATCTAAAGAAATGATGGCACTGATAGTATCTGAAATGCATGAAAGTCTTACCTTCCTCTGAAAGACCAGGCCAAATTCTCTCAGGTGTTGCAGGAAGGTGAGCAATGATTCACTCATGCCTTCTACTGAGTAATCCTGGAAAACAATGACAATCAGTTTCAGAGCGAGCAGCTCCAAGGCTAGCACAGCTACCGTAATTCCTTAGGAGTTATAGACTACTAATCCTGGTCGGAAAGCCCCACCCACAGTCATCTGATTGCCTTTGCTTTTACCAGACGGTTAACGCAAAGGCAAAAGCAAAAGGCAAAAACTTTTGTCATTGTTTTTTCCATTTGTCTTTACAATGACAAAAGACAAAGACTAGACAAAGAATAGAGGTGGGCGATGATCTTGAGTGCAAACTGCGGCAGGGTCACCGACCACAATTTGCGCTCTCGACTTTTCAGGTGCCATTTTTCATTTTTGTTAAATCCTTTGGGCAAAAACGTGGACACGGCGCAGTGATGGCGGAGACCACAGGTGCATTCATTGTGGCCCCGAACTTTAGTATTTTGAAAAGACATTCCTAATACACATAAATTGTGTCTACCAGTCTGCATAGACAACAAGAATTTGTCCTAATTATTAGAAATGGCTGTGGAAAAAAAATAAACAAATCCTGGTAAGTTGGAGAGCTGTTGTCCACTCACTCTGCCGAGAGTAGAAAAACTGAGCTGGAAGAGGAAAGACAGGACTTCCACCAGATCCATTCCTCTGGACTGCAGGACATAAAGCAGAACCAGCAGGTGGACAATATTAATTAAAAGCTGAAATGAAATAATTAGGTAAAAACATCACCAATGATTTGGCATTTGACAGAATCCTATGATTCTATCAAATGGTAAAAAAAAAAACCCACAAAATGTCAACATGTACCTGGGCAGTTTTCAGGTACTGCAAAATGAAATACCAGAGCTGAGAGGCAGTATCCAACAGCAGGAACTGGAAGCCAGATGAGGTGATATAAGGCGACTCTCCTGCCTCACTAGGGAAATGAGAAAATGAAGTAAAAAACATAGCCGACATGGAAACACATTCTCTCTTTTCATTGATTGGTATTCATCAGTATAACATAAAGATCACCAATAGGAGCACTAAACTGAAAACTTCAACATGGCTGGAAATGCTCGTGTTGGTGGCCATGTTGCAGGCAATGTTTAAGAATGCATGAGTTAATGACAAATACAGACAGGTAAAACAGTGGCAGGATGACAGACTGTAAAATTAAAAGTGCAAAATTAAAAGCCAACGCTGTAACTGTACATGACTACTTTCACTGGGAAGTTCAACCACAACAGTTAAAAGTTGTGGTTGAACTTCAGCAATGGCTTATTACTTGCACATCTTTACAGGTAAACATGACCACATCATTATTTAAAAGTTGAAAAAAATGCACAAATGCATGTGGAAGTGCCGTTCTTGTGTACCTTTTCATGAGGCCTGCTTGAATTAGTAGCTGCGCCAGGTCTTGACTGACAACAGCACAGGCTGAACCCACCATGAAGTGTAAGATGACCTCCCAGCGCTCCATGGCATATTGATCAAGACTCTTTATGTCTCGTGCATGGCGGTCTGGACCCAGAGCGCTGCCTTCATCGACCCAGGATTTGATCCTATGGATGAACACAAAACCGAGTCTTTCATTTTGCAAAGAAAAAATAAATATATAAATAAATAAAATATATCATACTGATTTTTTTTTCAAAAGATTTGAGTGTGAAACCTTTGGAACAACCAAGACATCGACTGTTTAAATGGATTGCTTCTATTACTGACAACTGTGCTTGCAATACAACATTGTTACTGTTGTTTTTTATGACAGGTTATATCAACCATTCAAATACTAGATTCTTCACCAAACCAGTAACATTAAAGAACTGTCAATACTACAAATAGAAACATATTAACATTAGGTATCTATAGGCTATCATTATGTATCTGTTAGACATCCATTGACATACATTGAAATTGTTACAAAAAACAGCCAGCATGAAAGAGAAGCAGGAAAACTTACCCGCCAAAAAGTGCCTTCTTCAGTTTGTCTTTGAATACTGGATTTAAAATGTATCCCTGCAGGCCTCCTTGCAGTTGTTGATTGTGCCAAAGACGGAGTCCAGCCAAGACAGAGATACAGTCGTCATGATCCCTGCAAGGAGACGCAAGCAACAGACAGGGCAAAGCAAGGCTTTTTCATTTGACATATTTCAGACACAAGGCAAGTCAGTGTAAAAGCAAAACATTAAAAGAGAGCTTAAAACGACAAATGTAAGAGCAACACAACATAATTCCAATTAACAGTGAAAATAGAATGAGACATCTTAAGATCTAAGAGCCTATTTTCTGTCCAGGTGTCCTCACTTTTGTTTGCTTTTCAGGTTGGTGGGTGGGATGGATGGATGAGTGGATGTTAGGATAGGTGGGATGGAAGGATGGAATGTTTGTGTTTACCTCTGATTCTCTTTTGTCACCCAGAGTGTCACTCCAGCCTGGGGTAGAGGATGATCTATAAACAGCATTCGCATCACAAAAGTCTTTGCCAGAGAAGGAAGCTCTCTGTACGGAATCAAAGTAAGGATAAAATGACACATTGCAGTGGTCAACTTCACAAATGATATCACTGCAGTGTGTTGTTAAGAGCCATCAAACCTGTAGACAGCGAGGCATGTTGCTGGATGGTTGTAGAGTCTGTCCAGAATCTCAGGGCTCAACTCTCTCAGATACTCATGCAAATTCTTACACTGCAGCTGCACACGCAGCTTCATTTTCTAAAGAAAAACATCGAGAAACAACAATGACAACAATAACTGGCTTGCACATGAAGACAGCGTCATGACGAAATTCAACTTCTGCTGTCAGTAGTCTAGAAAGACCACCAAAGTGATTTCACTTTGGTTTAAGAAAAAGAAGTAGGAAATACCGCAAGTCAACTCTTATGGCGCAGAGTGAAGCAACCAGGGCTCATGCAGAAATACAACTTGAAACGAATAAAAATAACTAAATAAACGAACGAAAACTGAGTTTCTTCTTCTTCCGCCTCTTCCTTCTTCTTCTTCTTCTTCTTCTTCTTCAATGGCGTACAGCAAACCAAAGTATATATTTGTGCATACCGCCACCTATATTACCGGAATATATAACATCGATGTTTTAAATGCTTCAGGTCACACAACATAAAGGCTCAGCTGGATACCTACTCCTGACTCACTATATAAAATGTTCTATGTAGCCAACTTAACAGTGCACAAATTTTCGGTAATTTCGGACACCACTTGCGCGTTAATGACGTCATTGCTGTCGCATGATTAAAACGTCACGTCCGTGTACAAAGACCATTTTCGACTTTCTATAATAGAATAGAATATTAACATAATATATTAAATGAAATAATAAAATTATTTAAATAATGAATATATAAAATAATTATAAAAATAAAAAACAAATATTATAAATAAGATAAATATAAGTAATAAATATAATAACATAATAAAAATAACAAATATAATAAAAATAATAAATACAATAAATAATTAAATAATAATAAAATAAATAAATAAATAAATAAAAATAATATAAAATATAATTTCTCTCATATTCTATTAATCTTTATTGATACGCAAGCAAGAATACAGTCTTGCTTTCAGATAAAGATAAATATATGAAACAAGGTAACAATCATCATCAGAAGTGACAATCAATAACAACACTAAAAAAGAGAGAAGGAGAAAAGAGGTCATACATACATTGGTCACGCAGAGAATGCAGAATACACAAAGACTAAGTTGATTGGTTATAACAGAAAGCATTAAGTTTAAGATCTGTTTTAACATTGGAAATTCATCAGGCCGTTGTAATACTGCAGAAATTGATTTTTTTGGTCTTCTAATTCTGAGCTATTTCTAGTGTTGCCAACTTTCACTCAGAAAAATAAAGGAGGCCTCCCTCCCGTGGTGCTCTGGGCCATGACAATCACAGGCCAGTGGCTCACCAGTAGTGGTCAATCATAACTTAAAATACGGTTTCAAAAAAGTATTTGGTTCACATAGTTTGAACTGCTTTGTTCCCAATAGACATAAAAAAAACTGATTTTTCTTTTAAATTGGATTGAAATGTTTTAATTAAACATACAGTATTTTTACACAATTTAAGGGATGGTTGGCAACTCTAGCTATTTCGGAAGAACGTTGAATTCCAGTAGAAACACCCTGGACAGTGTTATTGGTCTTCAGAAATCTGTGTTTGTGGATAAAGAATTTACAAGAGGGAATTAAGTAGTGCGTTATAAATTCAACAGACTTCGATATGGGTAAAATAACAAAGACCATCTGTTTCGGTCAACAGGTATGAAGCATGAGAATGACAGAAAAATTATTTCTCAGCTCGACCCAAAAGTCATGAAAAACACGACGTTCACTACATACAGGAGCAAGAGATTCCCGAACAACACAGAAAACACTTTAACTGTTCATATCCACAAATTTAGATAAGAGTGCATTGCCAGGGTGTATGATCAAGGTTTAAAGGCAGGTTTAAACTCTTGACTCTCTCTCTCTCTCTCTCTCTCTCTCTCTCTCTCTCTCTCTCTTCATTTTTTGGATTTTGTTTCTCAACCCAACCGGTCAAAGCAGACGAGCGCCCTCTGGTGTCCGGATCTGCTCCAGGTTCCTTCTTACAGGGGAGTTTTTGCTGACCGCTGTCGCAACTTGCAGCTCTGCAGAGTTCACTTGGTTTAATCCTGACTGAGCAAAGCGCTTTGAGACGCCTCTGGATGTGATTTAGCGCTGTACGAATAAAAGTTGATTTATTGATTAATCGATTGATTGAATTTGTCCCCATTCCTTAAGGAAATTATTATTATTATTATTATTATTATTATTATTATTATTATTATTATTATTATTATTATTATTATTATTATTATTACGCGTTCACGAACTGGAGTGAACCTATTTCACAGCAAATGTTGCTGACATGTTATTTTTAGATCGTGCTCTGCCTTGACGCTGTCGCTGCAGACGGTGCCGTCTCTCCCCCGCCTCTCTGCCGCAAGGTCGGCGTGATGCGGTAAAATCCCGCGCACACTGACTGCTCGCTGCTGCGCATCCTGCCACAGGACAGACAGCCTTTCCTCCGGTGCATGCCGTCACCAAGTAGGGACATTCAGCGAGCTGGCTAGTATAGATTAAGGTAAGATTTATTTTTCAGTCGTTTTTTTTTTTTAGCATACTAATCATGAAGTATCTTGGGAAGTTTATATACATACATATATATTCACAATAATAAAAAAAAAACAACCTTGAATTGTATGAATTCATCATCTCATATCTAAAAAAAAAACCCAACTACAACAAGACTATAGAAAAGCAGTGAGGATTTTAAGGACGAGGTGGGTGAGATATGCTATTAGACGATGCATTATTTATTTATTTCAAGGCATGACTTCGAGCTTTGCCTAACACTGCTGCAGTCCTGCTCTCTGGTGCATTCTATTCAGGTGTTGTGTTGTTCTGCACGGATGCTTTTTCTGAGCTGACAGTATTTCAGTAATAGCAGTAAAACATGTATTACATTCATATTTTTGATATTCTAAGATGAATCCAAGCAGGTTTTGTGCTCTTGTGAAATACCAGATGACAGTGACACAGCACATTTTTTTAATTGATGAATTATTGATTCATTCTCCCTCAAGAAGTATTTTGCCCGGATAAAAATAGCCCAATGTTGCAAAGCTTTAGCCTCGACACATAGAGAGGATGTTAGTTTAATCTGAAATATTTCCTTGGATAAAAAAACAAAGGCAATGTTGACAAAGGCAATGTTAGATGTTTGGCATTTGAGTTGAGATCCCCAGTTAAAATTCTATGTTATTGTTTTAAAAAGAAGCCTTGATGGCAGCTGATGCTACATGCTCTGACTTCTCTTTGTTCCAGCCAAGGTTAACTGAGTGACTGTTGTGTGACGCTAAATACTAAATAACAATATTATTGTTGTAATGTGTGCAGTAGACTTCTTTGTTGAATCTGCATTGTGTTGGACTTTTGTGCTTAGTTTGTCTTTAAAATACACAATTATTTTAATGTGGTTGTAACAGTCAATGTTTGAACCCTTGGCTTCCTCCCATATTCCAAAAAAGACACAGGCATCAGGCAAATTGGCTTCTCGAAATTCTACAAAGGTGTGAGTGCATGCGAGCATTGTCTATTCCAGTGAGACAGCTGGGATAGACAATGGATGGCTGCATGGATGTTTATATCTACTTTTAAATGTGACCTTTATTTGATATCTTGCACAGAAGTGTGTTTTTGTTTCTTTTTGTTTTTTACAATAAAACACAAAAAGGAAATAAAGTGGGCCTACACATTGGAAGCTGGTTATGCAATGGGGCCTAGCTGTGGTACTTGCAGCACTGTGGCTGCAGCTGCATGATAACTTACTTGGATTGATGCTGAGTTGAACAAAAAAAGATTGAAACTCGAGCCATTCAAAGATTTTTAATGGTGCAAAGAATATGATTGAAGTTGAGATGTTGTCCATACCGTGGACTGCAATAAATTAGAAGAAGAAGGCCACTTGGAGGGGGTGAGAGAATGCAAGGGAGTAACAACAGAGCTATAGTTGTGGAACCATTTTCGGTAGAGGTGATTAAACCTTCAGAACTTCTGACTCTTCTTCTGGTAGGAGGGAGTAGGTCAATCAAGGAAGTCCTAAACCTAACTTGAATCCATCTCGATTGTTCTCAGGAAAACAATGCATCCTTGAAAACCAACCTGCTGTTCATGGAACTCACATGTTTCAGTTTAAATAAATATTGCGTTTGAATGGCTGAATCATCATGTATTGGACTAGCCAACAACTAAAACCTAGAACAAACAACTAGAAGTATTAATGTAACAGTAATTTGGCTCATATTTACCGAACCTATTTTGCCTTTCAGACATAGATCAGGCATAGTATTTTATTTTAGTTATATACCTTTTTAATACAAATAAAACCATTTTGTACCTTCACAGCAAAATGGCTCTTAACAACAAAGATCAGACAGACAGAGAGAGTGCAGTGGGAAATCTCTCCGAATCCCAGCTGCAATCTCACAACAAGATGGAACCCAAGACACTGGGAGTGAGTAAAAACAATAAATCATATACTTTTCTTTTTCCGTTGGGCTCAGAGCCTTTTTTGTTTGTCGTTGTTTGCTTAGAGACTGCTCGCTATAATGAGTCCAAGATACTCACATTTCAATTCCTCTGCTGCTCTTTCCCTTATAGGCAATCCAAATCGTAATTGGGGCTTTGATACTGTGTCTAAGTGTTTCTGTGCTTCAGATCCACGAAGTTCACTTCACAGGGGATGTAGCCCTTTTCTTGATCGTTGTGATACAGGTCAGTTAAGCCGTAGTTAAGCTGTCAGTAGATTTAGCCGCATCCTTTCACGTCGTTGTTGTTGACTTTTCATTTCTTGAATGTGATACATTTCAATGGAGTTTTTATCCAACAGGTGACCTTGTCTGGTTCAGTGTTGATCCACAGTGGACGGAAACCTACTCTGTTTTGGGTCAGTCCAAGTGAAACTATACCTTTCATCATACATCGTCTCTCTCTCTCACGCTCTAAATAAATGAATGAATGAATGAATGAATGAATGAATAAATAAATAAATAATGCGCTGTTACATTTGCAGGTAAAATGTGTCCTGGTGCTACATCTTATCAGTGCTGCGTTTGCCACTGCTGCCTTGGGCCTGATGTCCCAACACCTCCCGTACCGCCAGGACTCCTACCACTGTGAACACTGCCGCAGACTGGAGCTACACGCTGTGGTATTAACATTACCTTACATTTTACTACAAAGACAAAAAAGTATTTCAGTAACGAGTACTTTAAATTCAAATACATGGTAGAGAGAATATGTTATAGCTTCAGCTCTGAGTCAGGCTGGAAAAATTCTAATAATCACATTCTGATACCTTGAAACTGTTTGGTTTTTTTTTAATAACAAAAACTCAAACTTAATGGTTTCTCAATTTTGAGAAAATGTTTTATAGATCCGTTGAATGGTGAATTTGATTGGTCCACAGAGCCTTTGCATTTGTCTTATTCGTCTTGCCTGGTGCAAGACTGAAACAATGTTTGCAGGACAGAGTAACAATAGCAAACGCATAATGCCTCATGATTGAAAATCAAGACGACATTGTGTTATTGAAGAGAAACTGCCCATTTTTAAAGGCATAATGTTAAGAAGTAGTTTCATGTAAAATACATACATAATTTTATAGATCTTCACCGATTCACATAGTTTTGACAATTAAAGCCAAGACCTAAAAACTAAACAAACTTGGAATTCACAATTCTTGATTATAACTGTGCAATCAATCTTTCCTCATCTCTCTGACAATGAACTCTATTCCATGTAGAAGCAGGCAGGCCTTATGTTGTACTTAGTGTCCTTACTGCAGTATGACTGTATTTTCATTCATGGCAGAAGGGTTATCGACTAGCATACTTGACCTTTTTTGTCTTTACTGTCCACTGCAGCAACATTGTTTCAGGAAATGCACTGGGCTGATCGAGCAAAAGTGTAAAGTAAGTGATTGACTGATGTTCCCATGAGTCCTATTGTCAGATAGTTAGTTGTTTGACATTGAAAGGAGTGCATGTGTTGGATATGTACAGCATTGTCTTTAGAGGAATTTCTGAATGCAATTCAGAATCTAAATAACGTGTCTTTCATTTCCTCACTGACTATACTGACTTTTTTTGTTGGCTAGCTCTTGATAGATGGGATCCTGGGAACATTAGTGATTTTCCTGGTGCTGGAGCTGCTCATCTGTATCACAGCCATGCTGTTTGGCCTCACTGTCCTTGCTGCTGGTGAAACCCGGGTGAGCACTCAAGTTTTTTCAAACAATTTTTTATTTGTGTGCAGCTTTCCAAAGCCATTTAAGTCTTCCGTTCCCAATCTATTGAAACACTCGACACACTCGCCACTACGGCTACAGTTGGTAAAGAAACGCAGGGATATGTATCAAATATAAAATTTGATTGTTTGTTGCTTTTCTCTTAGGGTCTTCCATTTTTTACAATTTCATTCTAATTTTCACAGGGTATACAGCCCTGGTTGTATTCAGTGTTTGTCGTTCTTAGGACATCGCTGACATCGATAGACAGACGAATCCTGCTTATGAACCAACTGATTATAATGAATATTATATACTTTAACTGTTTGTTTGTGTGTGTGTGTGTTGCTTCTTTGCTGAAAGGCTCCCACCCAGACACCAAACTATCCACAGACTCGACCTCCTCCTGTCCCAGCCATGCAGGAACCACCACTTGCTCAAACTGCCAGTCCATCACAGGTATATTTGCGTGTGTGTGTGTGTGTGTGTGTGTGTGTGTGTGTGTGTGTGCATGCATCTGTCTAGTGCCACTGCAAACTAACTAGCTGGCACCAAGGAAAACTTTCTTATTTGTTCTGTGTGATCATCAGCATACAGTAGTAGAGTTTTAAAAGTTGGTTAACCCCACATCATACGTTTGAAGAAATGACATTTACTTCGTTGATCTTATGTTAGACATACATCAGTTCTTTTTGTCCATCACCAGGTGGCTGTGGTTGTGACTGAACCAGACTCAGAGGAGGTGGAAATTTCCATTCAAGCCGCTGAACCTCAAGTGGAGCCAGAAAGTGGAAAAACTGAAGCCTGATTCAAAAATTCACAATGCTCAATCAATAGCGTCAAGATTGTCAGATTATGATGATGAATATAAATTTGTAGTTTTTATAATTGGGAAACATTTTTTTAAACATTAACTTAATACATAATAATCTACATCATACCTAAAGGTCGAGTGAAAAATAAGAGGAAAAAATGAAAAATGTGAAAAACAGTGACAACAAGTGGTCAGATTTTAGGTTGCAGCACTCATTGGCTCACTCTCCCTGCCCCACACTTGCCAGTCAACTGTGATGACCCTCACACACTAAAGTGATGACATCCACGATAGGCGTGCCCAATTCTTCAACTATGAGGTTCCATAATTGCTGGTCATACTAGCACCAGTACTGGCACCAGTGTTGGCTGGCCATATACATTAATGTTCTTTTATGCCTTTGTCTGCAACAAGAACGATTTGGATGTCCTCCATGTTCACACTCGTGTGCCCCTGAAATGCATACTTGTGTTACTTCTGTCTTTTCTCTCACTTTCTCTCTGATACGTCAGAACTCTTAATCCAGAAATTGGATGTAATTTCATTCAGGGTATTTTTCACCAAAAATTCAGGTCGACGTGGCCTTAGAATGAAGTGGAAGTGAAGGCTTGCTTTGCAACAGTAACCAAGGAATAAGGGACTTGGTGAACTGTAAATCTAGGTTATACATTTCAGTAAAGTATTTATGCCCATTATACACAAATGATTCCATGTTGAATCCTAATTTGTGATACAATTTTATTACTATTTTATTTGATAGTAATTATACACTTAGACAAACATCAATGGGTAATGTTTTGTGTTTTGCTAAAAAATTAGGCCAAAAATTTACACACTGCACCTTTAAGAAAGTGGCACCCGATATATACTAATAGTTAAGTGTCTTTCTCTCTCTCTCTCTCTTTCACCACCTCAACAAGACGAGGACAAATCCTGAAAAGTTAAAAAAGGAAAAGACAGTAAAGGTTTTAATTACATTTCTATAGAATGTACTATACACATTAGTCGTTTTCTATGCAACACTACAAAATAACACTTTTGTGAAACCTTCAGTGAAAATTATTTCAATGCCTCTTTTGTGGACTTTTGTGTTTAAACTGGTTCATCGTGTGAAACAGTACAGTCTGCATACAATTATCCTCCTAAGACACGAATAAATGTATTCATATAGTCTTTGAACCCTTGCATGAAGCATAATGTTGCAATGCATCGATCTAAAAAGTTAAATAAAAGGTTAAGTAAGAACGTCAATTAAGTCTGTCATTGCTACAGTTTGGACATGGCCACCACCCAAGTCCACGCACATTGTTCACTACTACAGCAATCTTAAAGACTGAGACATTTTGAAGAGCCAGTAAATAAAGACTGGATGATTTATTATCATTTATGAGTCACATACTGCAGCCACATTTTAGAAATGAAAGAAACCTTCTGCTAATACATTTGACTTTCTAATTTTATTTTTTATCAAAATATTGTTAACAATTGCTTGCACTGGGTTGAGTTTGTTCATTTCTATGACAATGGTGACATGTGCTTTGTAAGCATGTGAACTCTAACTAATCAATTAAATTTGGGGATAGTTGGGGGGATTAGATGAATAAAAAAAAAAAAATCCATAGACTGAGATGATTTGAAGAATGGGGCTGACACAGATGTACGTTGAGAGAATGAGAGAATGTGTTTTGAGGGTACGACAAACTAAGATAGTAGTTGACACAAGAGATGACGTCCAGAAATGATTTTCTTGACACCGCTTTGAAAGGATGAAGGGATCTTGATGTTTTTGGGGGATTAACTGAGAATACAGAAGGCAAGAAACATGTTAATGCGCATAATAAAAACAAACCACTGTAGGACATTATCAATGCACTTTAACTATATCTGTGGTGGTTCTAATTTGTCCAGGTCAAAGTAGATTTTCCCGTCTTTCACCCCAAAGGTGTTCTGCCCAGCGGTCAACACCGTGGAGGTGAGTAGTTTAAATTACCAAGGTTGCATAACTTACATCTTTTTTCGACATCTACAGAAATTTCAAGCGTAACACAGTTCTGTGTACATTGTATAAAGTCTATATCTAATTGAATGGTTCAATGGGCATGCACCACACCACTCTGACTTACATAGAGGTCATGTCATTGAGGGCGTGGTCCAATTCCTCACTGATGGCTTTGTATTTGAGTTTCTGTGCATATAACTCATCTGCAGGACACAGAGAGACCAGTCAGAGGTTTGATGCAAATAAAAAGGCAGATTGCAAGGCAATTACAATGTCATTATTACTGCAAACATGAGGTACTTCTGATAACTTTACTACCCATTTTATTGAATATTGTTGTTATAATGTTCTTTTAACCTAGTGACCTGGTTTGACTTTCAAACTGAACTAGATTGTCCCATTACTTTGAGTGACAACATAAGACATTGTTATTATCATTTCTGATCACATCACGTTTTTTCTTATGTTTAAACATTTTTGAAAATATTTCAAACACAAAACATGATACCTGAACATAGACACAATTTATATATATATATATATATATATATATATATGTGTGTATATATGTGTGTGTGGAAAAAAATATTTACCCTAAAAGTATCATTATTACTTAAGGTACTTAAATGATAAGAAGTCTGAGTACTTCGGGGGGGAAAGTCATTTTACCTTCCAGGTCATCAATAGTTTTTTCCAGCTTTGCCACAGATCTTTCAGCAAACTCTGCTCGGGTCTCTGCCTGAGATAATGAAACATGAGTCAGCCTCTGTTAGGTCAAACCAGGCACAAATACCTTGTGATGAAAACACAGCACGTGTCTTAAAGGACACGTGTAGATTGTATTTCATTGTAATCTCTCACCTCTTTCAGTTTGTCAGTAAGAATCTTGATCTCCTCTTCATACTTGTCCTCCTTTTGTGAATACTATGTTAAGAAAATACGAGAAAACAGATATGTTAAAGAACTGTTTGCTGACTCCATGAATAAATGATGAGAGAAAAATATACAGCTGTACAACCACTAAACTGTGTAGCTTGTGAACAGCACAGATGCAAACTGTGGTCGCTCTGAGCTGATAAACGATTGATTCACCGCTGATATACCTGTTAACAGTTTATAGTAGTTCACTCCTACCTTCTCAGCTTGGGCCTCCAGAGACTTCAGATTATTGGTAACATTCTTCAATTCTTCTTCAAGTTCAGCACATTTACTGGAATACAGGAAACAAAAATGAGTTATTACAAACTATGAAGTGACCCACTCATACTGTGTCAGACGTTTCATTGTGGGGCCCTGATTCATCAAAGTTAATAATATCATCGACGTGGTGAAGTAATCCAGCCTTGCTATCAAATTACAACAACTCCTGTGATTCCTAGAACTCCTACTGTTCTATGCTTTCAATGTGAAAATGTTAAAACAGTAGGATAATTATACCTTGCAGCAAAATCAAACCACCACCTGAATTTAGACAACACAGCTTAACTTACAATGGAGCCAATGAAAATTGTGGTTGTCACATTATAGAGCCCACTTTGGCCCCACCAGTCAAACAGTTTGCGCCCCCCCGGTGTAGACACTCACGCCTCGGCCAGCTCTGCTCTCTCCTCCGTCCGTTCCAGCTCCCCTTCAACAATCACCAGTTTACGGGCCACCTGTGAAAAAAAAAAAAAAATCCATTGTGCTTCTTCTTAAAACTTATGAAAGTAAAATCAGTGTTTTTGGTGTCACAACAGGACAGTGATGGTTTTCTGTCGAGGTTCCTGCAGCAGTGATTGCAGTTTAACTTGCTAATTAAATGTAATATTCGCGTGATATGTTTCCAGCAGCAGAAAACGCACCTCCTCATACTTGCGGTCGGCCTCTTCAGCGATGTGTTTAGCCTCCTTCAGCTGGATCTCCTGAAGCTCCATCTTTTCCTCATCTTTGAGAGCACGGTTCTCAATCACCTTCATCCCTCTGGACGCACAAAGTGGACGTTACTTACGACAAATGCACATCCCCATTGTAGACTTTTTTTAAGTTATACTTTTGTTGCTGTTGTTTTTCAGTGGAAAGTAGAACGCCAGCCAGAACAGCCAGCTGTTGGTGTCGGTCATCTCATTATATTCCCAGGTTGCCTTTGATTATATTAGTATATCTAAAATCTACAGCTACTGTGAATCAGCAATGGTGGTTAAGTGTGTGGTCTCCAAGTCTGGCCGAGTCAGCCAGTGTCTTTTATAATGGAGTTAGTGGTTAAAATCATGATTGAAAAGAAATAATCCAAAAGTCTGAGGTCCTTGCTTTACAAACGCTACCCTGGGAGAGGAAGGTAACATTGGTACTATATACTCTGGTGATAGAGTATCAATGTTACCTTTGGAGAGCAAAGTAACATTGGTACTCTGTATGACTAGATGTTGGTACTGTATCACTACAGTACCAAAATCTAGTGGTAGAGTACCAACATCTCTTTCCATCTCAAAATCAAAATGAAATGCAACTTCATAAAACAAACATTCCCTGTTGAATAATAAGTAAGTACCACTTTGAGTCATGCAAGCAGTAATAGTAGTAGTAGTAGTAGTAGTAGTAGTAGTATTCGTAGCAGCCATCTATCGGATCCACGTTCTCATGTGTTGTTACACTGAGTCAGTTGTGTACAGAGCACAGAGCAGCAGCAACTTTGAATGCTAGCAGTCACCTCTCGCTCTCATCAGCAGCCTTCTCAGCCTCTTCCAGCTTCTGCAGGGCTGTTGCCAACCTCTCCTGAGCTCGGTCCAGCTCCTCCTCCACCAGCTGGATGCGCCTGTTGAGGGATGCTACTTCTGCCTCAGCCTAAATCATAGATTGATGAGGAAAAAAAGATGTGTGCAAAAATAAGCTTTCATAACTGTACAAATAGCATGATTTAGCATGGTTACATTGAAACAAATGGGCTTTGCTGAGGAAACTGTTTTTTTTTTTTTCTAAGTCGACTGAATGGAAATTATGATTGTAATTCACATGATTACAGCATGATTACTGTAAGACAAATATGTTAACAATTTTTCTAATTGAAAGACATTGCGCATTTAAACACACTAAAAAACAGGTTCATTTTGTGCACTAAGGTGTGTGGATACCTAATATGGAAATTGACATTTTTCAGGACAGAGCCAACATGGAGCGAGTGACATCATGGACAGAATAAGGCTCTGAATCCCCTCAACAGCTGTGAGATGCCCAAGCAGAGCACGATCAGAATGGAATGTGAGGCTGGGTTTACATAGACAGCATCACCACTTTGCACAGTTTAAGGTCAGGGTTCACACTGACAGCACACAATCTGTAGTCCAGGTTTGTCTCTTTATCAGCTTTATCTGGTTTAAATATTAGAAAATATGGTGGGAAGTTTTGTATAACCATCAATGCAATACTTATTTTGTTGCAATAACACACATGAAACACATGACATGAAATGAAAAGAAGAATTCTTGAATTGTATTTTGAGGATGGCGATACTCACATCCGCAGCCTTCTTGTCGGCCACCTCAAGTTTCTCCTGAGCATCTTTCAGGGCCTCTGAGTATTTATCAAGCTCGTCTTCTGTCCCTTTCAGCTTCTTTTGCATTTGCAGGATTTCATCTTCATGCTTCCAGGGGAAAAGAAAAAAAGGAGTGTAAATTATTACCTTTGAAAATATCTTCAACAAATTTCTTTTTAATATGATTCCCATTACCACACTGTGTTAATATTCAGTTATTCAACAGTCTTGATATAGATCTTCCTGTACAAAACAGTTGTCTGGAAAACCTCTGACCAGCCCCAAAGTCCAAAAGGCTGAAAGTGATTTACAATTTCTCAACTCAATCTACGTTCATGTTTGCAGTAAAACGATGACAGCCCATAAGAAATATCTGAACAGGACAGTAAATTATCTTTCAGTTTCCACAGCAGCAGTGGAGCACTGCTATAAAAGAAATACAATTGTAAATAAAAAACCTTCGACGTGTTGGTATTTATTTTCTCAACGTTATAGGACACAACCAATAAGAACAGAGGAAATAAATTCCATTGCATATTTGCTCATTTATTATTTTCAATCTTAGGTCATGTGACTTGCAAGTATCAAGTTATCAGAGCAATTACTAGGCTATTAGAGGTTAAAGCAGAAATCTGCTCCAGCAAATAGGCATAAAAACACTAACTGGTTTAATTACTGGCCAAAGTCAGTGATTTTTAGAGCACAAAAAAATCAATCGATGACCTTTGGACGAATTTCAAATCAATTTTCTTACCTGCTTACATTTTTATGGCTGTATGTAATATTTATTACTTTTATTCACTTCAATTTACTAATTTTCACTTTTATTTTTTTATTTTCATTTTATTTTTTTTATTCAAATTTTAGACAAGATTTTGTAGCTACGTCGTCTCGATCCTTTAAACTTTAAAGGGTTTAACTTTTACTTAAGGTTATAAAAATATCTTTAAACTTTAAAGGTATTTTTATAACCTTAAATAAAAGTCAAATCTAATTTATGACTTCATTATTACTTCAGAGGCTGCTACATCAATCAGCACCATTCTTTTGAAGAAGCGGCAGATAGCTACGTCATTAATGAGTTAATTAATTACTTATTCCCCTTTTCCCTACCACTTGTCTGGGAAGACGAGGAGGATTCTGGAGTCCCTGCTCACAGCGCCTACGTGACTTTGCATCGTGTGATTCAACACCCACCTGCTTGCTTCTGTCCTCTGCCGCCTTCTTGTCCGCTTCAGCTTGTTCAGCTTGGTCAAGTGCATTCTCCTTGTCCAACTTCAGCATTAACATCTTCTTTTTGATGGCTTCCATCTTGACTAAAGTTGTGCAGCTACAAACAGTACAAACAATAGATGCAGAGGAGTGAAAGATAACAAGTTGACACTGTCACCTGGGGGGCTGCTGCTCACACGGATGGAGGCACTCGTGCCTCTCACAGAGACCTTTTATGGAACTCAAAAGAGACACTCCCACATCCACGCTCCTAGTCCCCAGCAGACATCATTATGGTCATATGTGGGTGTATGTGCTTCAACGTGATATATATATGCATATGTATATATATGTAAATAGATAGATTACATTGTGAGCGTATATGCTTCTACTATGTGACAGACAGACCTACAGACAGACAGACAGATAGATAGATAGACAGATAGATAGATAGATAGATAGATAGATAGATAGATAGATAGATAGATAGATAGATAGATAGATAGATAGATAGAAAGACAGATAGATAGATAGATAGATAGATAGATAGATAGATTACATTGTTCCATGTTAATTTGGATTGTGGGTGTATATGCTTCTACTATGTGACAGACAGACAGACAGACAGACAGACAGACAGATAGATAGATAGATAGATAGATAGATAGATGACATTGTTCCATGTTATTTTGGATTGGATTGTGAGCGTATATACTTCTACTATGTGATAGATAGGTAGACAGACAAACAGACAGACAGACAGACAGACAAACAGATAGATAGATAGATAGATAGATAGATAGATAGATAGATAGATAGATAGATAGATAGATAGATAGATGACATTGTTCCATGTTATTTTGGATTGGATTGTGAGCGTATATGCTTCTACTATGTGATAGATAGGTAGACAGACAGACAAACAGATAAATAGATAGATAGATAGATGACATTGTTCCATGTGATTTTGGATTCAAAGTGCACAACGTTTTGTGCTTTGAGAGGAAACAGACAAGGTGTCTGACTGCGCAGGATGACTGTTGGTGCTATTTTAAGACATTACAAAGAGTGTTCAGGTTACATCCCAGGCAGATGGCATGTTGTGCTATAAAGAATAACAGTTGCCGACGAGTATTAGGGGACACCGCTGCAGACCATTGTGTGCTCCATCCCCTTTAAAAGCCAACCTACACAACGGTTCCTTTTCCAAAGTAAATTTGCAGGTGAAAAAGCAATTACAACACAGAAACTGCTGGAGCCCAGTCAGTGTGTTTATTAGTAACCTCATAAATGAGTTCTATGAAAAATGTATTGGTAACCTTTGAACTGATGATGTTGTGGTGGTGCACTGATGATGACTGACTTTTTTTTTTTGTGGTCTCACAAACATGAATTCATATTAGAAAGACTAATATGACATACGGGAGTTGTGATTCAAACATTACCAAGGGCCATGTTCTTCTGTTGGTCTTCCAGAGGTTGGATGTCCAAGGTTTTAAAGATCAGGATGTGGGATTTGACTTTCATTTTTATTTCAAGATCTTGATTTTCCGGCAGAACCCCGTGACCCTGAGCTCGGGAAGAAGCGGGTATGCAAAATGGATGGATGGATCTTGATTTTTATTTATTTTTTTCTTGTCGAACCAAAGAAGGATAAGTGATTAAGCTGGGATATGTTGGTTATCCTGGCTTAATTTAGCCTCAAGTCGGTTGCATAAAAGCAGATCAAATTTATCCTGGTCAAGTTATGGCCATTCTATTCTCTGCAGCTAGACTGCTCCAGGCCAGGCTAACAGCCAGATTGCTAATAGCTGGGCTAACAGCCAGGCTAACAGCTGGTAATAGCCGGGCTAACAGCCGGGCTAACAACCAGGCTAACAACCAGGCTGCTAAGAGCCGGCCTAACAGCCAGGCTAACAGACAGGCTAACAGCCAGGCTAACGGACAGGCTAACAGCCAAGGCTAAGACTCATCCTGGTGACTCACCTGCATGTTTTCCATCAATCCTGTGAGGGATTCATGTGTTTTACAGCACGTCCTTTTTTTCTATATATGCTGCATCATTTGAATTATCCTGCATTAAAACATTACATCTTTTGCGATTTTCCATTTAATTTAAGTCTGTTGACGTCTGTAATTGGAAGATTGTTTTCTGTTGATTTAATTGGTTGGCTGAGTCTCCACTGGTCTGGATCAAAAACTCTGAGTCCATCCAATGTGAGACTGAGACCAGATCCAGTAAAAATGCCTCAGAGACAAGACTGAGACTCTAAAAAGTGGTCCGGAGATCAAGGATTGTATTGTACCTTGTTGCCAGTGTCAGTAGCTATCTCTGTCCCTCTCTGTCCCTCTCTCCCCTCTTGTCACTCACCCAGATCCCCTTTCTATTCTCCCTGACCCCCTCCACCTCTCCCACAAGCTCTGCCTTTGTCAGCCATCATGAAGACGTCCAGAGCCATTTCTGCTTATGGCTAGACAGGGCAAAGGAAAAGAAAAAAGGTCAGATCATTTCAAACATGTTTGATGTTTTCCATACAGATACAGTTGCTCCTCGCCTCCATAGGACCACAGCCAATGAGACCAATTAGAACCTGCGTCCAGCTTGAAAAACAATACTTAACTTGACGTTTCAAAAAGAGGAGCAGCTGGCAGGATGATGACACTGCCAATGTTTGTGAGACTTGAAACTACTGCTGCTGATTTGATTTAGCGCTTTATGAATAAAAGTTGACTACCTGATTGATATACGTGCAAAGACTGCAGTAGATAAGTTGTGGGTGAGGAGACCAAGTTGAAGCTGGACTGTCCTGAAACCCTATATCTTCACCTGGCCCTGTAATGCCTATAACTGGTTGTCTCCTGGGATTAATAGTATACTGGGAGAGTGGAAGGACTATGTCAGTTATTTCTCTCTCCTGACCCTGGTCAGTTATTAATAAACAACTCTTGGCTGACATTGTTTTGAGGATTAGAGTGAGATTGTGTTTGCAGCTGTGGTGCCAAATACATTGCCAGACATGAACCCAGAAAAGACAGTTTAAAGTCGCTGCTGTACAGCTGATATCTCAGTATTTTGGCTTTTTCTGCCTCACATTACTCACAAAAATATAAGTGACTTCTAACTAGTGTCACAGCAGCAACAGTGTCAATGATCCTGTTTTAATTGTAACTGTGAAGATTATTTTTGCTCTTCCCAGGCCGAAAAATATGCATTTTGAAATAAATACGGTGAGAAAATTTCCTCTTTTATTTCATTCATTTTCATTTGATTAAAAAAATGGCTTGACAGGGGAGAAAGAGAAGTAGTTTTCAAATGGGGGCGCTAGGGAGGCGGCAGAAAATTGGGTAGAAGATAAGAAAAAATGCAACAAAAAAATCTAAAAATAATCAAGTTATCTTTTAATTATCATAATTATTATTACCAAATATAGTCAAATGATTGTCCTAGCAAAAGCAGATGTTGAAATCTGGAAGTGATGGTGTCATTGAACCTTTTAACATCTTGCCAGCAACAACTACAGGAAACCAACATGTGTCAGCTGGCACAGGATTGTGTGAATTTGAACAGTAGATGCTTCAGCATGGAGCAAACAGTTCACTGCCTCTGAGGGCATGTTTCCAGGAGCGCGCCTCGGCTTGCCTCGCCTCGGTTTGCAGGCTCTTTTTACCGCTGGCGCCAACATGGTTCCAACTGTTACCATTCTGGTCCCTGCTTCCTTGGGGTTCTCGGAGGGCTGACCAGGGACCATAGTGGTGACGTGGCACAGAGCAGGGCACTGATTGGGTAAAAGTCTTGACGAAAGACGAGGGCCAGTCCTTCAACAAAACAAAAATTTTGTAAATGCCCCATGTGTGGATGTATTACTTTTTAACATATTGAAAACGGCTTATGAAATGCTTATGAAACTGTACTGTGGTCGAACGAAGAACTGCAGACGTTTTTATCCTCAGTTGCTGAAGACAAAGTTCAAATGTGGCAGGATGGACGGAGTGACACGCAATAAAAAAAAAAAAGTCTTCCTAGTTTTGCAGCAGTTCAGCAAAACAGTCTCAGGGGGAAATAAAGAAACTACCAAGCGACTACTGAAGCATCAAGGACTACAACAGTCGAAGTGGAACGAACATAAACAATGTTGACACCAAACTGGTCCATCAGGCCTTGCTCTGCTTGGAAACAGTGGAGACACTGAACCCTAGATGGGCCTGGCAGCAGACACCCAGTGCTGTGTGAATGTGCGCATGAGTGGTTGAATGACTGTAAACTGTCAAGATGTCAAGAATCGTGGAAGACATTGTAGCAGGGTGCAGTGTGGACCTGTAGGGGGAACATTGGTCTGCTGACCCCTGCTGGCAGAAGCTCTGCTTGCAACTTAAGGCCAGATCACTAAAAATTGGCAAGTGTATATTGGCATTTGGGCCTTGGCGACTTGTCCAGGGTGTCACCCTGCCTTCGCCCTATGACAGCTGGGATAGGCTCCAGCAGACCCCCGTGACCTTGAGCTCGGGAATAAGTGGGTATGAAAGATGAAAGAATGAATGATTATAGCATTTGTGTCTTTCTTTTGTTCCAACAAGAAGTTTTTTCAACCATGACATGTTTCAGCAGAGCTTCTGCTTTCAATTCAATTTTTTTTTTGCTTCCGATCAATAAAGTCAATATTAAAGATTTTACTGTACTCTTTGAGAGACGTGTCAATGGCAATGTTTCTCTCTCTCAAGCATCGCCACCTAGTGGCCATGTTGGTTTATTATTTTTTAATTAAACAGTGTTTTATTGTTTTACTGCAATATTCTCAGGTTGACTCTGCACCATCTTTGCATTGAATATATTTGAGGATTTAAACATATCCCTCGATTTGGTCACAGTTTGTCACCAGGCGGTGGAGATGGCTGCTGAAGTCGGATCAGTCAGTTTTATTGTTGAAGGAGATGCTCATCTACACCATTTGCTACTGACCCTTCGCATGTTTCACATCATATGTCTCTCATCAGCCAACGGTGGCGAAAAATACTGTTGCAGTAGTGAGAGGCAAAAAATCAAGTCAGCATTCAGTGATGCTTTATTCACATTTGAGAAACATTCAGTGGCATTCTCAACAAACTTCAATATTGACATTGTATTAACAGCATTTATTGCAGAGCAGTTGCAAGATCACTTTTCATTGTGCTTATGTTTTATATCTCAGGTATTCATAAAAACATGCTCTCACATCTCATTTGACTTTTGTTTTGGAAATACAATATATAAGATTAATAAATACAGAAGGGAGTATTTTACAATAAAAAGCTCAAAACATTACTACAACACAATTTTTAAAGGACTGCAATTTCATCTTTGAACATCACATTTAAAGGTTTCAAAAAGGAAATTTCACATTTTTCATTCAGTTCAAGTCATTGTGGCTATTTTCCTGTATTATTGAATTGCCCTTTGCATTGTGCTTCAGTTGGTCAGGTTGTAAAGTTATAACAAAACCTTTTCTAGCTTCTAAATGGAGCCAGTGGCTGCACTAATCCATCATTTTATGACTTTTAACAATTGCACTCAACAAACTAAGGGAAACTTGAACGCTTGGTACTACTGACACAATGTTGAAGGAAAAAAAACAATAGTAAATGCACATACTTTAGAATTATTTACATTTTCCCTGGTAAAATGAGCAGCAGGATGTCGTGCTCAGATATGTCTCATTCTGTGTTTTTTTTTTTATTATTCTGACTCAGACTGAATCTGATTATCCCTCAAACTTATTGTGCAGAAATTCTAAAATCTAAAACCTACAAAGATATCGAGACAAAAATGAACAGCATAGAGCCAACTTATGTTGAGGACTCATTTTAGGTGTAAGCCTTGCGGTAATATTTTGGTAAGTATACGTTAAAGATCTCAAATGAAGCAGAAAAAGGAGCACTCTGAGTATTGAGAACTTCGACTGAAGATATTGCATGCTTCAAAAGTGTAGATGCTACTCAGAGGATTATGAAGTTATTGTACGGAACAGCAACATCTATTTTCTTTGTAGGCGCCTCGAGATGCTCAAAAAAATGAAAAACAAAACTAAACCAACTTCACAAGAAAAAACTGACCAACTGTCACAAATCATCAATTTCTATCTATTTATAGAATGCATTCTGTAATGTGTGTGTGTGTGTGTGTGTGTGTGTACGTGTGCCAGGCCAGACCAGGCTTAAGTGGCCAAATTGCAACACTTCACCGTGATGATTTGCAAGAGCTGTGCGGTCAAGTTGTGCTTTGCATAACTTCAGTTTCAGTTGTGTTTTCATTTCATCCACTGCAGAACACTTCCACAAATCGGCAGACATTGTTGTCGTCATATAGTTGTGTTGACACATTTACAGGCACTGCACTAATTTTTGCCAAAGGAAAACAGTTCAAGAAACACAAAAACTTGCAGAGAACAATTTATATGAATATACATATTTGATGTGTGTCTATTTTGAATTAGCCCATAATATCGTAATCACTTACAGCATTGAGGTTATAAATATGGAAACGTAAAATGTGCCGCAGCTCAGAGTTCCACTTGAACATCTTGAAGATCTAAAACAAGTAGATGAAAATCAAAATGAATTGTACAAGTTTAACACAACTAGCATCGGTAGGAGTATTGCGGTACTCTTTCCAAGATGAAAATGATAGTAAATAAGAAATATTTCATGACAACCAACCTTTGGAGCTGTTGGACGCCGTCTCGTCTTCAACATCTGACATCATGTCCACCTCCAAGTCACTGTGCTCTAGCGCCCCCTCACTCTGGGGGGCAAATTTCCGGTTTGCACCCAGCCACCCGTCTTTGGTTGACGCCTCACTTTCTGGCTGCAGAGATACAAGCTGAAAAACATTCATTAAAAAATAAAAAAAATCTTGAGTATGCTTACTATATTTCTTCTTCAATCAACCGTCACCATTCTTGGATATCAATCTACCAAAGAGGATGAGGGCCACAAGAGGAAAAGGAGAGGTTATTTTTAAGTTTCCATTTCGAGTTTTAAGTTGAAATTCCGTGAACAAAGTCTAACAGGAAACTGTGTGTGCGCCTACTGGAGACGACTTTATTCTCTTCATTTTGACTTTAATTTCGAAATTTTGGCTTTATTCTCGAAATTTTACTTTACTTACGCTAATTTTAATTTCGAAATTTTACTTTACTTACGCTAATTTTAATCTCGAAATTTCAACTTTAATTTCGAAATTTCAACTTTATTCTCAAAATCTTTGATTTTAATCACAACTTTATTCTTGAAATGGAAACTTGAAAAAAATTCCTTCTTAATATTTTTTTTTTGTGGCCCTAATCCTCATCTCATTTTATCCTCACTGCAAAGTAAAACATTTTACATTTTTAACAAAATGCTCAGAGCTTACTTGCAGAAGCTCCTCGTCCCTCTGCTGGCAAGCCGAGGAAGCGCTGCTGCAGACTTTCATCTGTCGGACCTGACGCTCCAGTTTGGCTCGAGCCCTCTCACTGTCTCTGAACCTGCTCTCGGCATCTCGCAGCCTCAGCAGCTCCTCCTGCAGCAGACTGTGTTGTCTCTGCAGCAGAGCCAGCTCTCCGATGGTCGACCCTGCGTTCACCTCCGCATTTTGAGCGTCTCTCCAGGAAAGCCGAGCCATCCCTACGGTCATGGCATCGTGGGGCTGCAACAGGAGCTCCAAGATGGAGTCTTGCTTAATAACTGCAGCCTGCAAGACAGAAGAATGTTGATTCTAGTGTTGCCAACTTTCATCCAGAAAAATAAAGGGCCATCACAGGCCAGTGGCTCGCCAGTAGTGATCAATCATCACTTAAAATAGGGTGTCAAAAAAGTCCATGGTTCACATAGTTTGAACTGCTTTGTTCCCAATAGACATGAGAGATAAGCTGAGTGTTTAAATTGGATTGAATTGGAACATATTTTCACACAACAATCAATAAAGTGCAGGATGAATGGCTTTTACAAAGGAATTCGATCAATAAAGCTGAAAAGAACATAGATTACAGTTTGGAACGTAAACTCTATGGGAAGGAACGTGAGTTTGCATTGAGAATAAATTTACGTTCAAGGCAACACTGCAAATCTCCAAGTTTTGGCACAATAAAGGCTGCTGTGATCCTATCAACACTTCCTGCACCTCTGGCTTTGTCCCTCCCTTGCTGTAAATGGCTGCTGTTGGCCTTAAATATTCAGTATTGATTTGATTTCGACTGGAGGTAACATCCAGCAGACGTCCACTCACCTGGAGTGAATGCAGGTACACACTGAGATTCATCACACTTTGAAATATCTCCTGTGAAAAAAGAATAAAGGCAGTTCATTGATCAACATCATGACTCTTCTAGATCCCAAATACAGATATTAAAAGTATGATTATGATTTTAAAAGACACAACTAAAATAATAATAACCTCATAAAATACATTTATTCTAAAAAACTTCATGTACAGAAATTCATGATTCAGTGAATGCATATCTTACCAAATCTGCAAACGACACAGCAGTAAAGTAAAACCAAAAACATAAAAAAATATATAGAAGTTCCATCTCACCTTTGCAGCAAATAAATCATAGGCTCCATTGGCCAAAAGCTCCTTATCACCTAAATAAAGACAAATTTGGCAGTGACTTGTGTGGCAATAATAGGGTCATGTATGTGTATATATATATATATATATATATATATATATATATATATATATATATATATATATATATATATATATATATATATATATACATACACATATGAACACACAACAAAATAATATTGCCAAATTGATGAACAGTGGTGAAGCGTTAGTATTTTTTATAATTGTATATTGTCAGTAAGACTGAAACACTTACAGTACTACAGTGCTTCTACTTACGTGTCAGCAGAGGAAGATCCGCATTTGGTCCAAAGAGGAGTTCACTTAACCTGTCAACTATCATCAACAAAGACACACACACACACACACACACACACACACACACACACACAGGAGAGGGGTGTCAGGTGGTTGAGCAGAGACCATCAAGTCATTTCCTGAAGGTCTCCAATAAAACTTGAACCTCCACTAGAGCACATTGACACATTGATGCTTGTCATGAAGTAAAACAAATAAATAAATGACATGCAAAGTCAAGTTTGTCTAGACCAGGCATGGGCAAACTATGGCCCGGGGACCATATGCAGCCTGTTAAGCTTTTTAATGTGGCCCTTAAGCCGAACTTCAAGAACTGATCTTAATAGTCAGTCAGTCATAAAACAGCTGTATTTCCTCCATTTTTCTAGTGTTTCTGAGTCATTTCAATAAAGAGCTAAACACCATGTGGCTTCAAAGACACTGATTTGGTTGCAACTACATTTTCAATTGACATTAAAGCAACATATGTTTTCTACATGTCCCTCATATATATTTACAGGCCCCTGTGTCAAATCTTCGAAGCCATTGTGCCCCCACCAGTCAATAAGTTTGCCCTCCTCTCATCTGGCGTTGAAGCCTGGAGGATTTTGCTCCTGCTAGGTGATGGGTTTGTAGAATAGTTGTCAATAATTATTAATGTTGTGTTTTGGAAGACATCTTGAAGAATCACCTTCTGCTACTGCATCCTGGAGGTGTTTCTCTGCTCGGGGGGCTTGGGGAGTGTCTGCTCTGAACATGTAGCGAGTGACTGGAGGATAAAGGTCCTGACCGCTGGTCACCTCGGCCAGCTCACAGAACAGAGTCACCCTCTCCTGCAGCAGCTCCAGCATCTCCCGGTCCTTCTGCTGCAGCTCCACTGTGGACATTCAGGGAGGATTTTATTCAACCAAGCACCAAGCAAAATGTTCTCATAGTTTCATCACCTCAGATAACATGACTTCAGCCTCTCGTGGTAATGTCAGAAATCTGAGAGCTATTTTTAATGAGGGTCAGTCCTTGCAGATGACGGCACATCTAAAAACATTGGAGGAGGTTTAAAAAATGAAACGGTCTCGTTCCTGCTTGGCCGTCTTACCTTTCAGTCTTCTGACATGGGCTTTATGTTCTGATTCTATCAGGGGAAACTCCTCTCTGGATGGACAACTAGAAACAAGAACAACATGGAAAATGACTTTGATCAGAATATTTTGTTCTTTATCAGTTCTTTCTTTAATGTGAGTCCACAGTGCGACATTTTTGGATGGCAGTGATTGGCAAATTGATACAAAGGAGAAGAGCCCATGCAAAAACTTCTGTTTTTTTGCTTATTTTATGATTTTTTAAAAAGTTTTCATGATGGGGGATGACCAATAGTGCCTTCATACTAGAAGCATTTAGGCATTACAATATTGCAGATGTCATCCCTCTCTGCAGCTGTGAATAAATGATTTATAACTCACCCTGTATAAAAAGTAGCTCACCTACAGAATCTCCCTAAAGTTCTGGAGGGAGTTTCCTTTCTGTCGACTTATTTCTCACCTTAATTTCATTGCATTTTTTGGTACATACATAGACATGACCTTCATTGGATATTAAAATGAGATATTCAAATTCACTCAGTAACTCTGTCTCCCAGCTATTGTGAAACAGAACAGATCAGAACAGTTTAAAAGTACATCAAAGCAGATATACATCTGTGTTTGGCTCACTTGCTGACAGTGTGCTGTATGTGGCGCATCCAAATGTTCTTGTCCTCTTTGGAGGCAGCGTGGAACTCGTACATCTCAGGCGGACAGGTGTCAGTGATGAGGAACATACCTCGTTCGTGATTGGCTATGTCCCTCACGATGAGGTTCTGCAGGGAGAAGACTGGAGGTTTGTCCTGAAGCAGCAGCACAGACGCGTTGGAGGAAAGAGAAAAAGTGTCAGTCAGCAGTGCCTCCTGCTCTTTGAGAGCAAAAACATAATCATTGGTGAATCCAGTTTGTGTGTATTAGCTCATACGTGCACTTGTGTGACCATGTAGGGGAGCATATTTATGGCGTGTTTTCTTACCAGACATGGAAAGATGTACTTCTGGTCTTTCTCCTGAAGACACACCAGGATGTCAGTCATCAGTAAGACCAGCGCATCTGAAGGGCAACAAAAAGAAAAAACATGCTGTGAGTTTGTTTGCTTGTCTGTATGTTTATTGAAACATGCACACAGAGAGAAATGAGAGACCATTTCTAAGTCACAGAACAGGCCTGAACACCTGGTTTGGAAGGCTACTTCAACAGAGGGTTGAGCTGAGGTGTTGAGGCTGAGGGTTAAAATGGGAGTTGGTATTGGTCCAATATCTTCCTTTGTGGCAACAGGCTCATGTTCTCTTCCTACAACATGTTCTCACAAGAACACCAAAGAACCAAAGGAAACTAAAGAAGACAACTTTTGTCCTGTTTCATCCCTGCTGACTGTGAGAGCTTGAAGGCCTCCATGACCTCCAGCAGCAGAGTCATGAAGTCATGGAGAACACTTGCTTGTTACAGCTTACTTTCTGGGTTCAGACAGAGATTGTCAAGCGTGTGTGTTTTCCATGGTGTTGTCTACCTTTCAGTCTTGTTCCTGATGTTTTCCACACAAGAGTCCCTTCATGGACCAGTCTGCGGCGCAGCAGCTCTCCTGACTTGAAGAGTCGACCGTCCCTCACTCTGGTCTCACACCTGCAGTCCATCTTGGCCTGGATCTCCTGCAGTCGATGGGTTTCCTCCAGCTCCTGCATCTAGCAAAGAAAAAAAGCTTTTTGAATGACAGCACACACTGCTCTCATTCCTTAAAAACCACAACAACATTTTATAATTATGGAAGACCCATTTTGAATGGTCAATGAAAGACCATTAAAAAACAAGCAAACAAACAAACAAAAAAAACTGGAAATAAGAATAATAATATTATTATAAATATTATTGAACATTATTCTAAAGTAACAGTACTGAATTGAGTACTGCACACACACACACACGCACACACACACACGTGATGTGTTATTTACCTGTTGGTCTATTGAGCTGAGCAGTTGTCTGATCCTTGACAGAGCCTGAGCCACTGTGGAAAGCTCCTCATCATCTACGAGACATGTACATGATATGTACAGAAAATGAATAACTCTATTGTAAAAGCACCAGTGTTCATACAAACACTGATACCAGTGTTCATAAGTTAACATTGCAATAACACCAGGACCTTGACTTTGCAAATAAATCTTTGTTTTTCAAGGTTCAGAAGAAAACAGAAATAAGCATAAACAGATAACAACAGACCATAAATAACATTGCAGTGCCTTTCCACCTTTCCAGTGGGGCAAAATACAGGACATACATACAGGAAGGAGGCTCAGGGCCTCAATTACAAAATGTTTCCATATGCAAAAACGTACACAAACAACAACGCACACACAACTTCATGACAAAGCTGATGAACTAAGCAGCTGCAATGAGGATGGCTGGATTGGCTGGAGAAGGTGCAAATAAATTATTCATCACACACAGTGTGATTTATCAAAGCTGGAAATGTATGCAGCTGCTATTTTGAGTCCTTATTTCACACAACAATGTTATGAACTGTCCATAAAAAAAATACCAATATATTGTCCTGAAACTAAATCAATTAATGTCAGACAAGTTGATCACCCAACACTTCATCCAGAATATTGGAGAATCCTGTAGTGTGTCCTTCATTGAAAATCAAAATTTTCAGAGTCACATTACTGAAGTTCTCTCGAATATGCTGGAAATACTGCATTTAAAATAATAATTATAATTTTCTGAAGAAAAAAAAATCTCACAAAAAGACAATATTTTACATTGTGTGTCATAAATTTGCTCAAATTTGTTGTTGTTTTTTTGGACAGATGAGAAAACATAAAGAAGACAAAGGAATGAAGACGAACCAGTTGTATTTTCCAGAATGTGCTGGATCAGGACGGGGTACTTGGAGATCCGCTGAGTCACCAGCAGAATGCATTCTTGAACACCATGACAACGCAGTAACGGCCCTCGACTCAAGCGCTGGACAAACATGGAGGATTCGTTTTTTTGCACAGAGATAAAATAATGTTACAGATATTGAATATTCTCAAAAAAGGCCAGAGTCGTCTTTGAAGTTTCACCGCACGAACTTCACCAACATTTCACTGCTGTTGCAACGTGACGCATGACCCATAAAATCTTTAAATCTTGAAAATGTAAAAACAGACCTCAAGGTATGGATTAAATTAAAGTTTTCTCTTTTAAAGGCTGCTGCTGTTCCAGATATATCTTAATAATCTGTCACACCTCTTTGGACTAAAGTTTGTTCTGACCTCTCATCAACACAAACAGTCCTCATTTACCTTGTAAACCTATGTTCTGTCCATTTGATATAGAATAAAGGCCTTTATTAATCCCACAGTGGGGAAACTTGCAAAAAAGATTTTAATTTAAAGAAAATCAGGCAATAAAAAAAATAAAAATAAATGATGATGACCATGCATAATCCCTTTTTAATATCCCAAAAGTCCACTATTATGAAACTTATACATGGTCTCTTGTAAATGAGGTGGAGATGAACCGTTCATCTACAAGCAATTTAGTTAAAGCCCAGATGCCAGAAACTAACTCTAACTAACTCTCAAACTCTTTCTGATGAGAACAGCTGTGACGGTGCTATAGTGTAATTGCGACGGTCGGTCTCACCCTGATGAAACACTGGAACCTTTTGTCTTTGGCCAGCAGCTCCTTGTACAGTTTGACAGCCTTCAAATGGCGGCTACAGAAATCAGCGTAGGTCTTCAGCAGGTCGTCTGCCCACTGGCCGGAGAACTGGCAAGATCACACACATTGGAACTGAGAAATTCTTGTCATCATCATCATCATTTCTCTGAGGCGACAGTCCCTGACCACTGCACCACCATGTCGCCGGGTCTATTTCTATATCAGCTATACTACATTGTACTTACTTGCTCTAATAGTATGTCGCCCATTCTGTGAATGGTGAAGTTGCGGCTGGATCCACACTGCAAGCTGTTATTGCATCGCAGGAGAAGCTGGCCGAGGAAGTGGCTGTGTATCCTGATGAGCTGGTCCAGGCATGGAAGCATGGAGTGCACAGTGCTGGGCTCCATCTGGAGCTCCTCCAGCATGCCGTAGCGGAACACCTTGTCCATGATATGCAGCGTTCGCATGTGATGCAGCTCCGTCTGAATCAGCTCTTTGAATGACACAAAGCATCAGTGGAGTCACAGACACACTGGAAGACATGAAACTGGAGTTACTGCCAGTCAGCTGAGGTAGAAAGTTTGAGGCACACAGATACTGATACGACAGATACATTGTGTAAATGTGGACTGAACTATTCTCAAGGATTTGGAGCTAATAAGTGACTGAAACGCCAATTTACAATGTTTATCAGGGTTGATTAAAAAAAAAAATCGACTATTGATTATTGTTAGTGATGAAAGGACAGTGTTGTACCGTAAATGACGTCCTGCCTCTTGATGACAGTTTTGCTGTGGCTCTGCAGGTAAGTGCTTTCCACCGCCATGCTCCAGGAATCGGCCTTGAAGTCCTGGCCCTCCAGCTTCGTCTCCTCCAGAACTGACGAGTAATAAATGTCTCCTAATCAAGACAATGCATCACCATAAAATCATCACTGAAAGTCCCACAGCAGCCGCTCTTGAGTCCATCTTAGGACTAACTACGGCCTGCGGGCCATATGCGGCCCGTTAAGCTTTTTAATCCGGCCTGCTGATACTCGAAGAAATGCAAAGACACTGATTTGGTTGCAACTTTGCTTTGTTTCATTTTACATGGACATGAAAGCAACATTAATATTATTATTATTATTGTTATTATTATTATTATTATTATCTTATGCTTCCTCCTATGAGGTGGCTCACCAAAACACTCCATCCACCTGCTGCTGCTCCGCTACCCCCCTCTGGCACATTTTACAACCCACTGTGGCCCCACCAGTCAAACAGTTGGCCCACCGCTGGTCTATCTACACCAGGCCTGAGTATCAGCTTCATGTAAATGTGGAGGCCTGGTTTGACTTGCTTGCCAATTTTGGTGAGTTTCGCTGCACGTTCAGGGGCTCAAATAAGGAATTCAGCCAGGAGAATAAAAATAGTGTCAGGAGATGGATAATCGTGAAGATGAAGAATAAACATTACAATTTCAATCTGGTCTTTGGCCCTGCGAGAGAGAGCTGGTCTCATGATAATAGAATTTTAAATTTCACTTGCAATTAAAAGAACAAATAAATAGAAGAAGCTCAGGAATAAGCAGACATCGAAAATGGATAAAAGGATGGAAATAGAAGAAGGCATGAAAGGCAAGCGATACGCTGTTAACTTGTGCCCATGTTTAGTGATTTCTCACTTTTCTTCCAAAGTGTCCATACCATCATCAGTGAGTGACTCCACCGACATGGTCCTGGCCCGGAAGATCAGAGAGTCTGTGGACTGAGATAGAATCCTGCGCAGCCCAAGTGGTGAATCATCCATAGCCCTATATCACACACACACACGCACACACACACACACACACACACACACACACACTTTCTGTACTTCTATTTAAATACTTCCCATACTTACCTCAAACACTTCAGCACCCAGCAGATGACTGTGTGGAGAGAGAAGACGACTGCAGACTGCTCACAATAAAGAGGTAGCTACTGTGTAAATGTGCTGCAGAAATGTCGGTAAAAACTTGGTTTCAGACATTTAGATCCCTCGGGTGATGGTCTGGGATGCTGAATTGGGGGAACAGCTGATCAACCCAGAGACAAATCAATCTGGTTTCCAACCAGAGTCAAAAATTAGATCATAGGAAGGCGGTCTAGACGGGTATTCTCCATGGCAACTGCTGAGAGAATCTAATGACCTGATTTGAGAAATTGAAATAATTACTAATGACATATGCATGCACTAGCTATGTGTGTTTTAATGCTTTTGTGGTTGTTTTTATGTCAACATGTGCTAATGAGAATTGTATGAATGTGTTTTAGGACCTTGTCAAAAGAATAGTTTCCGTCACCTTTTGGGACAGAAAATAAAGTATGTTGTATCTTATACAGTAGTGAATAGTTAGCAAATGACCCAAACAGCTTAGACAGTTGATAGATCTTACAAGATGTGTAATAGTCCAGATCATTAGATCCAGCCTCTCAGGTGCTGCCCCCTTCTGGGTCTTCATCCTGGTTCCACAAACTCTGACTTTTCCTGTTTTTATGTTTAATTCAGTTTTCCTAACCTTTTGGCAAACAGTGACACTATCCAAACTTCATCACCATTTAAAACATTTTCCAAATCATTTTGGTGTCCTTATATGGCCTGAAAATAATTGGCCTTAGAGTCCTGGGCCAAAGACAAAAACTGCCTTATCACTGTATCACAATCAAATGTGACTGAGACTCACCCAACAATATTGTTGGTGGACACACTTTTGGACAGCGCAGGATTGGTGCGTCCGCGACGGGTTCCCAGCAGAGTCTGTCGGAAGCTCTCCGAGGGGTAGATGGCTGAAGTGGGACGCTCACGCACTCCTTGACCTGGCAACCCAATAATGCAGTCAAATTAGCACATAGGAATGTGAGAGACATTCAGCTTGTGAAGTATAGTTCCGTGTTGCAAAGGGTTGAAAACGAAGGGAAAGAAAAGCATTTCATGTCTCACCTCTAGAGCGCAGAGTGACGTTTTGCAGGGAAGAGTTGTTTCGCATGAGGACTATCTTCTGCTGCTGTCAATGAATAAGACACACAAATGAATACACAGTACGCAGAGAGATGTCAAATGACCCTTCATTCCCAGAAAGAGCATCGTGATGTGTGGTGGAGGTGGAGTCTCACCCTCTGTTTCATTTTGCTGCAGTGAGGCAAAGTATCTCGACAGCGGTTGTGAATTGTGACGTTGCATGCTAGGGAGAATAACGACAACCACAACTTGGTTATTTTGATGATCAAAACTATTGTTTCTCAGACTTTTCCCCTAAACATTATGTCCGTTAATTTACTTGAATGGATTAACGCAGAGAGATCAAGATGAGAAGAAAATGACCCAAACGTAGCGCAACAACTCAGGGGCACTTGATGTTGAACTTGAACGATTCTCAGAAGAAGGTAGAATGGAGAAGAATGAGTGTTGACGTTTCACAGTGAAATACAGCGCATATAAAAACAGAATCCAGCACATTGACCCAAGTTGGTGCGTATCAAAGGAGGCATGAAAGTTGGTTTTGCTGTAGTGTAGAACCAGAACCAAGTGGTGTGTAGCTGTTCAGGTCATGAGGAAAGGTCTTATTTGGCAGAGGGGTGGTCAGTCTTTAGGAAAGCCTGAGTGCAGTCCCTCGCCTGCTGTAACTCCATCTGGGTGCTCGCACTGACGTTTATTTATGATGGGGATTGAGGAGATTCATGGGCTCCAACGTTTCCAAAGGAACACTGTTTATTAATCAAAGTGAAGCCGGAATCCACTACTGTCATTCTGTAATGAAGGTTGCCCAGTGAAGGGAGGAACATTTATTTCATTTCTTGTCCTCTTGGAACAGTTTTCAAATTGTCTGCTTTATTTTATCATTTAGATAATTTGGTTTCAAAATAAAGGCTCTCCCCCATCCCCATGGACACCCATTCAACTTCAAATTTCATGTTAGAATCACTTTTCAAACACGTCTATTCATTGCTTGATAGAAAGCCTGTCACTTTTTGATCATTTTGTTTTTCATTTGGTTAATATATTACGATGTCTTCTATGAAGCAGTCGCGGCCGTTATGTGTGCCACATTATTGCGTGACTTTTTATTATTTTAGATTTTGGCTTTGACCTTACCGTTGTTGAAACAGGAGAACATATCACTACGTCGACTTGCGCTACAAGAACTAGTTCAAGCGTGTGTGTATGTGTGCCGTGTCCACAGGTGATTTATGTCTTTAAATTAACAACTGGCTGATGAAAGACCCGTCATTACATGTCAAATGAGAGCCTCATCTCATGTTCACTTCACTGTTTTTATTCCTATGTTCTTTATATTAGTGATTCGTAAATGAATTCCATCAAGTCAATCATGATGAAAATGGAAAGTGGGTTCATAGTTTGCTTAGGGTTTCAGAGAAATTAAGCGTTTGTGTGTGTGTGTGTGTGTGTGTGTGTGTGTGTGTGTTGTACCTGACGTTGTGACTTACTTGGGCAGCTGAGTGCTTCCTTGGCAGTGATACTTTTGTTGCAGGCTGAACACAGCGTCGTTCCAGACACAGTCAAAGAGGTGAAGAGGTGGCCGTTGCTGTAGCGCGCCTCTCTTTCTCTCGCTGCCTTCTCTCGCTCCCTCATGCGCTCTCTCTCTCTATTCTGGAAGAAGCAACGGGGCAAATGGGGAACATTTACTGACTCGCCGAGGATTGTGAACATTACAAAGCACACCGACCATCCTCTCATCCAATGAGGTGTGCTGCTGAGGATGGTAAGCGGACCGTTTTTGTTTGTGTTCTCGAACAAAACTTGGATTACACTTCTATGGAAACAGTGGGGGCAAAGTTCTCCTGGCGAGCGGAGGTGTTCAGCTGTTCAGGGGTGGCTGAACCTCAGAAGGTCTTTTTGGGCAGAAACCTCAGACGACATGGTGTGGTGTCCAGGTCTTCTTCTTCTTCTTCTTCTTCTTCTGCTGCTGCTGCTGCTGCATTATCCAGAGTGGGGTCGCGGGGCAGCAGCCTCAGCAGAGACACCCAGACTTCCTGTCCCCAGTCATCTCCTCCAGCTCATCCCCAGGCCAGCTGAGAGACGCAGTTGCCGCTCCAAGAGGACTCCCTAACAATATTGTAGAGGTGATGGAAATGCAGCTTGTGTCACTCACATCTGCTGACTCATTAAATTGCAGTGAGAAACACTCGCAGTGCACAATATCTCTTCCAGAGTTGCTGGGCCAAATTCTCAGGCCTTGTGGATTGCTGGGGAGCTTTGATTGGAGAGAATATTTCTGGTTTTGCTTTTAAATTCACTGAATAACCAGCCAGCTGCTTCATCGAACGCCTCTTCCATAACTCCCTCCGTCTTGGAAGGACTTATTGTGCTTCACGATCAAGTGACTCAGCCGGAATGATGCTTCGCTGGCTGCCTTTGCTTTCCCAAGTCAGCTGTGAGGAAAATGACGACTGGGATTTTAGTTCCTTCAACCTTCTCCTCTTTCTCAGCTCGTGTCTCAGTCATGCCTAACTTAGGCTAGGCATGACTTTTAAATGCATACGCTGCCAATTGCAAAAGGTAAAAATAAAAATACAAGGTTTCGGCACATCAGTTCACGTCGGTGGACGCGAACTAGAGCGATGAACTAGAGTTCATCGCTCTAGTTCATCGCGATGAACTAGAGCCAGTTCATCGCAGAGCCACATAGAGACAAACAACCATCCACACTCCTATGGGGACAATTTAGAGTGTTCAATTGACCTCACATGTACGTTTTTGGAGTGTGGGAGGAAGCCGGAGAACCCGGAGAGAACCCACGCAGACACAGGGAGAACATGCAAACTCCACACAGAAAGGTCCCAGGCCCGGAATCGAACCCACGACCTTCTTGCTGTAAGGCAGCAGCGCTAACCACTGCGCCACCGTGTCGCCCATCATGACTACTGTATTTTTGCAAATGTGCCCTCATTCTGTCCTGCCTGTATGTGACATATGATAAATGCATGACTAGTACAAAGAAACAATATATTCTTTTACATGAAATGATCTTGATTCTGTCCATAATTCTCCTTACATGTAAGGAGAATTATGGACAGAATCATATCTGTGTGTCTGTCTGCCTTTAAAACTGTCACAAGGTGGCCAAAGACCAAATCACCTCAAATTCACAACACAAATGATGCAGCAATGATGTGAAAACTGGCTGTGATTCTTCTTTTGCTTTTGCAACAGATTTTTGTTCAACCTCCAAGGTGGAAAATCAATCTTAGTGAGAGTTATCATTGAGGATTTGACCATTACAGCATTTGAATGCACCATTAGGAAACTGTGATGTGTTTGTTTTATTTGGAATAATAATGAAGTCAGTCAAGTGTCCATAATCAGTCTGTTCTCTCTGAAACGTCATTCATTCATCACTATTTTCTCTAATAATTAATTCTGTCTGGTACAAATATCTCTGACGCTTCCAAAAATCCCAAAGCAAATTCAATGTTGGGACAGAAAAGAGAGAGACAGCACTACTAGTTCCCAACACCCCCACAGCTATTTCTATGGCAACAGTTGCCATACAGAGTGAGCAAGAAGCAGCACGGCCCACTTCCACCTACATTACAAATACATCCAGACTGACCCAGTGTATTTCCAGTGCTGGGCAACTCCTGCAGCAGCAGCAGGAAGTGCTGCTCCCTCGCAGGCCTCCGCCTCCTCACCAAAAGAGGAAACGCACACAAGGGTGTGACGACAAGAAGAGGAAGTTGCTCGACAAATATGCAAAATGTATTTCTCTCTCGCCTCAGAGCGCTAGAAGTGAACAGACGGACCTCGGCCTGAGTTTAATCCCGTCACAGAGTGTGATGGTAGCAGCAGAAGAGTGCCACTGTTTGTGGTTGTGGTTGTGAGCGAGGTGCCAACTCACCCGCAGGTTGATTTCCTTGGTTCTCTCTTGCCGCAGCTTTGACAGATTTGCAACCTTGGACATGGTGGCCGGCGGACTTCCACAATGGCAGGAGGCACTCAGCAGTTAGAAAGTTGCGATATTCGGGGGGGCGGTTAATGCCGGAAGGTTTCTGCGTAGATCCCTCGATCACCACCACCAACAAAAATTCCTCACCAACCAACTGCAAAGGGCTTCTGCTTTGAGTGAAGAGGCTGCTGCTGTGAGAAATCTGACTTCTGAATCATCATCACGCCCCCTCACTCTCTCTCTCTCTCTCTCTCTCTCACACACTCTCTCTACCACATGCACACACACAAAATTCAGCTATCTGAATTTTCCATATATCATCCAGCATTTTTTAAATGTTTGTTCCATTTATGTTTGGCAATTCCTGGCAATACATTCTTCTATATATGAGAGAAATAATAGAAATGTGGAGAAATTTGGCTCTAAAAGTGTGACTTCCAAATGTACAATGCTAGTGCGACTTTAACTGAAGAGAATAATCCATCCAATCCCATCCATCCATTTTCAATAGCTGCTCCCTCCTGCACTCAGGGTTGCAGGGGTCTGCCGGAGCCTCTCCCAGCTGTCATAGGGTGAAGGCAGCTTACTGGGAACTCTCCATGACAGTTTGTCACAAAATAAAAGCAAAATCTCTCAAAAATTTCCATAAAGCACAATTGTGATTTGCAGGTTTTTCGTTGAATGTTGTGAAGCACATAAACCGTAGTTCTTGTCAAATCTCGTCCAGTGAGACGCCACTGTGAGGAGGATGGAGATACAAAACATTTTGCCATGAATCTTCACTTCAATGTTGTCCAGAATGGTTGTCATTTTTCTCTTTGATGACTTGTGAGAAATATTTTGTCTCCTCCTCAGTCAGATCATAACGTGCAATTTTCACTGGTCAGTGAACTGGTCACGTGACCCCCTAGGTCACGTCCGCTGATGTGTCAATGTGAGAAAAGTGTTTCCATGACACTTTTGTGATATATATCTATATGGATACATGTTAAAAACAACCTTATGAGATCGTCAAAACCTTTTAGCCATATTTGAGAGGTAGTTGAGGAAGTTGAGCTGTTTTCATCATCAGTTTTTTACTGCAATATTTAGGTTTTGTGCAGGGGTCCTAGGGGTCATGGAAACACAGCTAATAACGTGTGTGTGTGTGTGTGTGTGTGTGTGTCTATAATCAGAACTTTGTGGCTACACACTCTGACGACTTCAATCTCTCGCTCTCTTCATTGTTGTTTCCTTTTCACCCTAACTGGTCTAAGCAGATGATGATGATGGCTGACGTGCGGTGAGGTGCACAGTGGGGCTTCAAAGACACTGATTTGGTTGCAACTTAGCTTTGCTTCATTTTCCACGGACATTAAAGAAACATGTTTCCTACTTATCCCATGATATACATTTGTCAAGTCAATCCGTAAAAACAATAAGTAATATGAGATTAAATCAGATTAAAATCGAAAGCCCAGTAGCAAATACTTTAGTTTTAAACTAGAAATGTAATTACCTTTGTTTGTACATTCAAACACTAATTAATAACTGGGGGTATAAAATAAATAATTTAATGAATTGTACTGCAGAAATTTTTGTTTATTCTTGAATTTATTTGCTAAGCTACCACTGAATCGGTTGATTCGATAACTCGACAATATTTGCTCCTGCTACGAGGCGGCTCGCCAAGCTCTTCATATTCACAGACAAAAGATTATAGGCAAAGGATTTTTCATTCATGTGTTTATGAGTATGACTGCCATGACAACAGAAGTATGATGCTCGGGTGCGGCAGGTCTACGGTTCTTCACTGTTTAAGCAAACAGTTGGAACGACAAATATTTACAACTCAACTTAAAACCATAGATTCAAACATCTGACATGGAGTGATGGAGTGAGCCTCTGGTTGGACCTCTTCTTAATATCTCATCTCAAGTGTTTAGATAAGTATGGGGGCAAGGGGAGTGCACATGTAGTGGTCAACAGTGGCTTTAACTGGAAACCTTCCAGACAATGATGATGAGTATAGCCAGTGCAATGGAGCAAACTGTGGCCAGGATGCACATCTTCTTCCGGGATTTTTGCTGTAAGAGAGAGGAGAGAGAGGAGGTGATGGTGAACGAGGAGCTTGGTTTTTCTCCCAACATGGTGCAACTTGAAGAGACGACAGCAGCAGCAGCAGCAGCAGCAGCAGCAGCAGCAGCCCTCACCTGGTAGTGGGCAGCTCGCTGCAGCTGCTCTGCTCCTCGCTCGACATGGACCTCTGAGCTCTCCACGTTGGCCTCGATGCTATCTGCAGGACACAATCAACAGCAAGGTCAAGAGAGGTCGCGAGGCCTGCTTCACAGAGAGTGTCACTGTACACCACTGTCGCCACAACTCTGGCTAACACTTTAGAATGAGGACACACCATTAAGCATTAGTTAAGCATTAATAAATACTGAATGCGTCAGCTACAAATGCAACAAATCCTCATTGGTATGTGGTTTATAACACAGTTATAAATGTTTTACTCATTAATAGGCTCATATATATCATGATGAATGGTTAGTGAATGTGTTAGTAGATGTTTTATGAAAACTCACACATTTATTTTCCAACAGATTTTATAGCTGTGTTTATAAACCACATACCAATGAATATTCATGTCAGAAACATGATTGAGGAATGATGCATTCAGTATGTATTAATGCGTAACTAGTGCTTAATAGTGTGTCATTATAAAGTGAATTCTGATTGTTTCCAACGTCAACAGTTGCTGCAGTTTGTCAACAAAGCTACAGCTTTCCACACAGACTCACAGCGTCACAACACGATGGAACAACATTAACGGCCGAGCCACTCACCAATCATCTCCCCCTGGTCGTGGATCATCACCGCCAGGTCCTTGAAGATTTGGTTCACATCCATGATGTCGGACTGAAAGACACGGCAGACGAGCGCGGATGTAAAGCTTCCACCTCAAGACAACGGCAACATCTCTCTGCTTCTGTTCTGACTGTCTCACGCAGGGAAAACCGACTATCAGGTGTTTCACGACTTAGACCAACCTCAGAAACCTCTCACCCACCCCTTGAACCAGGGGTGGGCAAACTACAGCGCAGGGGCCATATATTAAGCTTTATATTCCGGCCCGCTGAACTTGAAGAAATGACGTTAATATTCAGTCAGTCATCAAACAGCTGCATCTCCTCCATGTTTCCAGTGTTTTCAGAGTCATTTCAATAAAGAGCTAAACTCCGTGGGGCTTCAAAGACACTGATTTGGTTTTGCTTCATTTTCCATTGACATTAAAGCAACATGTTTTCTACAATATCCCATGATAGATTGTTTCCTCCTATGAGGTGGCTCACCAACACACTCCATCCATCTGCTCTCCTCAATATCAATTTGAAACTTGACACCAGCAGTTTCAATTGAGTTTCTCTTATTCCACAGACAAGTTTTGAAGATAGAAACGGTCTGTCCCACCTCGAGCTGTCTGATGTTGGTTTCCCTCTCTTTGATGAGCTCCAGGTCCTCCTCGGTGATGGCCACCTCCTCTGCCTGGGTGCTCATCTGCTGATCCCAGTCGTCCTGGCTTCAAGCCACACCCACAGCACTTTACACTTTACAACTTTTCACACAGCAAATCTCATCTGGCTATTTTTCTAATCATTTTGTAATAATTAAAAAAAAAAAATCTGACAGCTGACTTTTTGGCGATTGTGCAAAATATTCAGACAGTAGCTAAAAAGTACAAGGCATTTGATATAATTTTTTTTTTTTTTTTTAATTGCATTGTCTATCAGTCGTGGTATTAAAGGACCCATGTTGAAAGTGCTGTTAGTAAGAACTGCCACAGCTGAGATGTTAAGACACTGCTGAGACAATTAGTCCAAATTTTATAGGGAAATTATGGTTGTATTTTAGAAGACTATTAATTTTGGAATCTCACTTACCTGTCGAAAGAAACAAGCTTTTCATCATGGAACGGGTCTTCTGCCTGCACGTGAAAAGAAAAGTTGACATGCAAGTGAATCAAACACGATCAGCAACTCATTTTGTATCCCCTCAATATCTAATTTGTAGAACCAGTATCAATAACAGCCGTTTACAGATGATCAGCCAGTAGTAGTGGAATCTCTAAGACTGACTCATCCTAACAGTGGATCTCCAGAGGGGTGGAGTGCGCCCCCGAGTGGCCTGCGTACCGAGATGCGGGAGCCGGCCCTGGCTCTGGCCACTGACTCCTTCTCCTTCTCTGCTGCTTGACGCTGGACGGCCTGGAAGTTGTTGAGCGCTGAGGAGAAATCATTCATCAGCCGCTCCCGCTGGAGCTTCTGCTGCCTCTGGACCGCAGCAGGGGAGACACATGAGAGCACAACACAGGAAACATACATCAGGATTATATTACCAGCGATGATCATGGATGAAAGTGTCAAACTTACTTGTTCAGATGGTGACGAGGGCAAAGGGATCGATCCCAGATCTTTCAGGTACTTGTTGGTCTCTTTCGCCACCTGGTTGGTGTAGTGTTGTATCTGCTGCCTATGGAGAGAGCACGCAGCTTCAGTGTGCGCTGACGCAAACTGGGCAAAATCATTCACATCAGCCAAGTTTGTTATTCTTTTGAGTAGAGTTGAAAAATACTCAGAAAGAATTCAAATAGAATTGTAAAAAAAACAAAAAAAAAAAACAACAAAATTGTCCAGGCTGAACACCGTCTGTGTTCTAGGTCAATGTGTCAAGTCAAGGATGGTGGATTTGTCCTCGTTATTCACTTGAAGAAGTTGCATCTTTGTTTGATGGAGTAACTTTTTCTTAATCTGATAAGTAGACTGGATTTGAAGAGTATCACAGAACTGTGCGCTCATATATTTTACAAATGCATAAAGCATTCATTCATTCATTCATTTTCTATGAGGCGGCAGCGCTAACCACTGCGCCACCGTGTCCAAATGCATAAAGCAAGACAGGTAAATTTGATCAATAAAAAATAAGGACAGTTAACGTCTTACAATAACAACTGGCCCTTTGAGGGCCACTGGGACTTCAACTTTAAAAATGTGAACGTACAGACGATCTTGTAGCTCGCTGGTATCCTGTCTGGTCCCCAGCTGGTTCACCATGGTCTTCATCTGACCGGCTGTCAGGAAAAAAGAAAATATATTGTCAATTCTGATTTTAGAACTCACAACAGTATTTGTGCTGTAAGGATTTTAAAAGGGTGTTAAAAGTTGCAATACAGTTTTTACGTCATACAGTAAATCCTTTTCACTGTCTGAGATTATCTTGACGACGTGTTTACAAAGACTTTGAAACAGACATGAGAACTGCAGATGTGATCTATGAATGACATTGGACTGGATACAGCAGCTTGTATGGCAGATATATTTATGTGGCAGATATATCCATGGACCTGGTCACTGCTTCAGTGTCCCTGATCAGTAGCAAATGTGATTGTTCTTCCATGTACTTGCTGGCATCTCTCTTTTTATGCTACAGTAAAGGCCTGATTGCGCTACTGTTTTTATTGTGGACACAGTGCAATAACAGTACAATACAGTATAATAAAACCTCTATTCAATCCGAGCACGACAGTGATTATTTCATTACAGCATGTCAGTATTGCAGGGTTCTTCTGAACTCAGGAAGGCATCTGAATCCTATGGAAAGGCCTCCATTTTAATACTAACACTTGCTATCATTATTATTATTATTATTATTATTATTATGTAATGTGTCATGGTATTGTGTAATTTGTGTTCCAGGGGTTGTTCTAAGGTTAAATAAAAAGGCACAAATGCACAATCTGTAAATGTCAAATTTTCAAAAAAGAAGTTGCTGTCTGGTTATATTTAAGTATCACAATATAGTGCACCAATAATATCCCAGATTCATGACATGATCAAAGAAGAAGCAGTTGGAAAAGCAGTTTTCTTACTGTTTTGCGTGATTTTCTGGATGTTGGCGCTGCATGTCTGGATGAGGACGTTAAAGTCGCGAGGGACTTGGTGGTAGCTGCCCGCTTTAGCGTACGACATGTCAGCAGCAGAGAAGTGGATCCTCCAGCTTGAGCTGAAAACAAAAGTCAACCGGGAAGTAACAGTATTGATTCACGTTAGCCTGGAAAACCAATTCCAGTCAGACCTTGCTTCAAAGTGTCAGACAAGTCACATCTCATCAACTCAACAAAGACTCCTCTCTTAAAAAAGCTTCCAATTTCCAGTGCGACCAAGTGATTGACTTCAAATTTTAAACTATTTTTTGGACGATTTAAGAGTCCCAGTCAAGGCAACTGACAAACTGGACTTGGTTGCCATGTCTTGCTAGCCTCATGGTTCAGATACTGGAAGCAGATGAACAGACAAACAGGAAGAGACCCACACTGAATATGTTGCAAATAGACTGGTTGTCCAGACAGTAGGAGCTCTTCATTTGTACAGTAACAACCTGTTTAAAATATATATCTAAATGTCTACATCGACAGTAAGTAAGTGAGTAAGCGAATAGGCCCTAATGTTGATTTTGTCTAATTTTGTCTCATTTGGAGGTAAAATGCAGTTGTGGCTGAAGCTACAGTTCAGTAGGCAACCAAACAGCACTGACTGTCACCACGTTACAATTCTTGGCACTTTACTGCACGTTTTTAAAGTAAATTAAGGGCATTAAGTCCCACTTTATGTCATAATGCATCCAGTAAATAAGTTTGACTATTTCATACACATATACATATATATGTATTACATACAAACGTCGACAGTGTCAGTGACTATTAAATATCAACTCAAGTCACATTAAATCCACACCTGCAGCAATGAAAATTACTTGTACTTGAAAAGAAAACTTAAAGTATAACTCCATGAAATGTATTATGGCGATGGCTCGGATCGTGTGCACTATATGATCCATTGACAATATTAGCCAACCTCTTGCGGAAAAAACCTATATGATGTTTTATATATGAAAATTATATGGAACTAGCAGGGACAATCTTCCGGTCATGTCTGCTAGCCTCCAACATCTGTACAGTAAAGGACTGATGAAGAGATGCTTAGCAACATCAAACCTGCGGCTGGTTGACGGTTATTTTGTCAACAGACCGTTCGCTTCATCGCAGTATTCTTCGCTATGCAATCGACCACAGCCTCGCACTAAACCAACTACTGTCTGCTGCTCAGCCCATAGCAAGTGCGTTGTAACGTTTCGCTGAGCTGTCTGGGTAAACAGCGCTAATTAAATTGCTTTTCAATGCTATAAACTGAGTGACCACAACACGACGTGACTAAGCGCTCAATTCGATCGAATAGTCCCTTAAATGTGCCGTTTTAATAAAAACACAAGCGCGTAATGGTGTTTTTACCGTCAAATTCTATCTTCCTTGTTGTTGTCGGATTAATGTGACCTCATCACGTAAAAGTGACGCTTCTTCTTATTATTATTCTTGGTGACTAACATCCATCGTAAACGCACATTCCCGCCACCTACCGGACTGGAGGATTAAAACAGGAACGTGGAAACAGGAAATAAAACCAACACAAATGAAATAAATTCTCTCTATTAAACATGTCACTTTTTATATCCACAGCGTTCTAGCTAAACAAGTTGAAGAGACATCTGGAGGTTTACCTATTCCATGTAATGTGCTATTTAGCCCAGTATTTCCTAATTTCAGACTGTTAATGACTCTTATGTTTGGTTCCGTAATAGCATTCTTCTTATACCATCTGAGCTATGTTTATTGTAAAAGCGGCTCCCACTTATATCAGTATCCCTATTTTCTTGTTCTATGACTGGCCTTTTGTTTCCTTTAGATTGCTGGTCGTCATCATGCAACCAGAGCTGGTTTTCTTTGTTAGTTGTTAGTTAAGTCTGTTACAATAGAGACACAGCTCAAGGGCAACACACGTTTTTTCATATCACTTTAGTAAGGCCGTGGGAAGAGTTATTGTGCCTGTTCACCTCAGCAAGAAACTGGCAAATGAGACTTTGATGAGAGAGAGAGAAAGAGAGAGAGAGAGTGAAAGTGAAAGAACATCAACAAAACATAACAAGAAGATAAAAAGAAAAAAAAATTGCAAAACAAACAAAAAGCAGCATTCAGTTCAAATTTTTTTTTCAAGATTCCAAGATTGATGTTCAAAAAAGAGCCGGTTCTTAGAACCGGTTCATTCGCGAACGACCCATCACTAGAACACAATAGCAAACCTATAGACCCCACCCCCAGGTCATTTTTTTCCTTTCATTTTTGCTCTTGGAAATGAAGTGATAAATAAATAAGTGGGGGGAAAAGATCAACATTATATATTTAAAAAAACAACAACAAAACATTTAGACATAACGCAACATCCAAATTGCGTTTATTGTTTATTTAAAGGCTCTTTCTCGGCCAACAACAGAATGCAACAAAAAGCAAAGGAATCGTTTTGCCAAGCTTGAATATTGCGCCCTCATCTGGAAGCCTGGCAGCCTGCAGCGTTGTTCGGCTAACATGATGATGATGATGATGATGATGATCGGGGCTCCGCTGGCTCCCGAGCAGCACATTGTCATGTAAAGCCCCTGGATGTAACGCCGATGCTTCTATCTTTGTTTTTGTCCCTGTGGCCGCTGGTGGCCATCTGCTTTCACTAACATCGCTCTCATTTCATCCGTCACTCCGCGGTGAGTCGCCCTATCGCTTCTTTATTTCGACCGTGACTTGATGTAAGAGAGAATTTGCGAACATATATTTCACATTCAGCGCCATTTGCAGGCAGAAAAGCCCTCTTATGTTTTCCATTTAAAACTAACGACAGAAGAAACGAGCCGTTTGGTTGATGTTCGTGGCGTCGGTTTGATAATATTATCGTTTGAATTTTCAACCGCACACGTATTAAAAATGTCTCATTCATAACCGAAGAATTGACGAATATTGTTTGCGATTTCTTGTCCTGATTGATTTGAACGGGTCGAAAATGATTATTTCTCATTTTTTGGGAATTAAAATTGCTATTGAGCTGAAATCATATCGGTAGCCTTCGCATCCTCCGATATTCCGTGTATTAATATTATTATAGCTGCTCTGTCCGTTTTTACATAACAGCCATGGTGAAGAAGCCAAGAAATCGCTGTTTGGGGCCTGGATTACTGTTTATATTCATGTTTATTTTTTTTTTGTTTTTTTTTTTTAAATCGAAGTACACATTCGTAATGCCGAGAACTCTTCCGTTACACAGGGAGCCTCTGAAGTCAGCACGAGCTCTCACTGTTTAAAATGGCATTATAAATGTTTTCTTATTTTCTTATTTGGTTTGTCGTGTACCATTGTGGCAGTGCTGTTAGTGCAGCGTGTCTCTGATTCATCTCAGGCGCTCTATAACACACACACACACACACACACACACACACACACACACACACACACACACACACACACACACACAAGAAGAGTACATCATTTGTTGTTCAGGCACAAGCTAACAACAAAATATTGTGTGGCTTTAAGCTATTGATTCTTAAGACCCTTTGAAATTTTGATGCAAGTAGTTTTCATTTTGCACTGTTGGGTCACAAGAAGTTTCTAAGTGTATAAAGCTGAAGTGAGGCAAAAAAAAAAAATGTGTTGTGCAAACAATTATTGAACTAAAATGGGCTCTTCATCACCTGATCAAAAGTTTAAGATTGTAGCCTTTTTAAAGACAAAATTCTTGTGAAAAAATGTGGATTCAGTGTCATTTTCGGTCAGGTATCCACATCGTTTTCCTACAAGGCTTCTTGCAACATACCATCTGAGATTGGATGCAATAAGACATCCATCCATCCATTTGCAATCCCCGCTTCTTCCGGCTCTCAGAGTCACGGGGGTCTGCTGGAGCTGTCATAAGGTGAAGGCAGGGGTGACACCCTGGATCAGTGGCCAGTTTATCGCAGGGCCACATAAGCGGCATTTCCATGACCTCTAGAATTTCAGCAAACCTAAATATGTCAATATAAAACTAGTGACGGAAACAGTTAAACATGGAAAAACCTCTCAAATATGGCTAAAAGGCTTTGACGCTCTAATGAGGTGGTTTTTCAGACATATCCATATAGAGATATATCGCAAAAGTGTCATGGAAACACTTTTGTCGCCTTTACACATCAGCAGACGTGTGAAATAATGGAGCTTCAGGTCCTGCAGGGGCATCAAATGGCGGTGGCCTGACAAAAGACTTGTTTCCTTTTCTTTTGGAGCGTCCTGCATGTTCTAAATCCAAATGAGAACATTTGGGCATGGATGGGAAGGGAAGTGTACACAAATCGCCATCGGTTCAGACGGTGGAGCCATCGTAAAGCCATCTTCACCACTTGGAGCAATGTGACCTTATCTGACAGTTGCGAAGCTGACTTCTTTATTTTTTGTTTGAAAAATCAAACAAGGTAAAGACACGCTAACCCTGAGACAGTTTATCTATGTAGTTAATCCAAGACTAGAGGTTTTGTTGCAGTCTGTGTTTAGTGTGTTCATGTATGATACAGTGAAAATCTTGGAGTTCTTTCTAAAAGGAAAACTGTCAATAGTGTGAATGTATGGTGGGATTAATACTTGGTTGCTAGCGTGGTTTGCATTGCTTGCAACAGCTGGTTCTGACTTCACCTCCTGGACAACAAGTACCGAGGTATACCAGAGGTTGAATGCTTGGCCGAGGTAGAATCAAACCAAACTTGGGATTCTGGCCTGCTTTTGGAATCTTAAGCACAGCTTTATATCAAGTTGCTTACACATGTTTCTTTTGGTACCATAGAAAATCACCCTCTCCATCCAAGTAAAGGTTCTTATCTTGATTCCTAAGGATGGCTGCGCAGGTTTTGGTGTGATTTTGCACCACTGTGTCCTGGGGAGAGAAGGGCATAGTTCAAATTTGTGTATGTGCGTAGATAGTTTTTCCACTGTTCGGTCAAGCTACATTCTCACCTAGACAATGCTACATTACTGAGTTCAAAGTTTGATTGCTGAGTTGCCTAGTCACAGTGGAGCCTACATTTCAGTGCACTTCCAGCTAGTATTCATAACACAATGCATCAATTTTGTCATTGGACAAAAAATACATTAAACACTTGCTGTCATTTACATCAGTCAACTGACCTCCATACAAGTAATGGGGATTTTTTGTAGCATCCCAAGAGTAAGATATTTGTTGCTTGTGAGGAGGTAGAAGTTTGTTGGGTTGGTACTCTTGGTTTGCTTTATAAGTGAGCAGCTTCTGTGTGTCGGAACGTTGTTTTAAGAACTAGTTTGGATATTGTGATGAGGTTTTGTACGCGGCATGCGTGGCCAGTCGGGAACTTACTTGCTATGAAAAGGGTTCGACTCACCCTCTCTGTGGAGAAGCAGAGTTTTCTGTTGCAATGGCGTTGTGTTGAGATCAAACCCTGCTCGTAGTCTCCTTGGTCTCCTACATTGTGGGGATAGTGATGGTGCTGTGAATGCTGTGTTCCTGTCAGGATGTTCTGGTAACAGAGCTTGTTGAGTCCTCCAACCACTGGGAGTGCTAGTTGCAAATAATGGAACTGGTGCCTGATTAGCCATCCAAGGTGTGTTGTGTTTTGAGATGGCAATGTCAGCTGCGTAGCTCTTAAAGGTCAAGTGTGTAAAATTTTGAAGGAACCCAGCTTGACAGCACGCTTCGTATGTAGGGCACCATCAGGCTTTCTTAAAGGCTTCCTGAAATACAAAATAAACGATGACAGCTAACTAGGTGCAAGGCCCTAATTGATCTATGTATATTCTTACATATATGAGAACCCTTCTAAGGGTAGGAAAGCCAAATCACTTTTATTGTCCTGCGTGTACACACTTTTATTAATGTATTTAGGGGCAGTATATTAAGCTTTCACCAATATAAAAATCATAACTCAAGCCAAATTTTACACACTGGGCCTTTAAGGACACTATTCTGTAGGAGACTTCAAGAAGGGGTGTGACTTTGATGAAGATGCTAAAAGATAATGGATCGTGTGGAATGTTTGCATTAGTTCGAGATGTGAGCACCTCTGGCTCAGTTGGTAGTGCGGATCACCCAGTGACCGAAGGGTTGGTGGTTTGAATCCCATCACTAGTTGTCAAAGTGCTGTATGAGTACATCATGATTTGTGTCTTTCAAGGCATCAGGCCTTCAGGTTGATGCTTCACTTTGGCCACTTCAGGTTGATGATGACTTTTTCTCTCAGTCAGTGTCATCTGGTCTGCCTTCCAAATCAGTGACTTATATCAGCTTTATTGTGTTCTCCTATTTTGGACTGATCATCACAGATGATTATTTATTTTACTGGGCATGTAAACAAAAAAAAAAGCAAAAAATGCACATACTGCGTTTTTTTTTAAAACAAAAACAAAAACAAAACGTAATTCTCACCTATTGTCTCATGTCACCCGAGTCCTTGTCATCAAATTGTCACTCATGTCAATCTGAGACAGGAGCGGTTTGGACAGAAATGCAACATACAACAAGGTAGATCAGTAAAAATGCAAACTTTAATTTATGGCCAGGCAACTAAGTGCAGTGTTACACAGAAAGGTCCAAAACCAAAAGATATTTTCACACTGTATTTTTGATCAATCCCCCCCCCCTCAGTTGCTCTCATAACTAGTAAACAAGGATTTCTAGCACTGTATTTTGATAAGAAATTTGTACAGTACACCATAGATAGTGCTCAGTGGCATGGTATGGTAATGATAGTAAAGTAATAATGGACAGAAATGCAACATACAACAAGGTAGATCAGTAAAAATGCAAACTTTAATTTATGGCCAGGCAACAAAGTGCAGTGTTACACAGAAAGGTCCAAAACCAAAAGATATTCTCTTTGAAAAGATCCAGAGCCAAAATCCAAAACTGGAATCCTCTTCTAACAAAAAACAGATTCAAAAGTTCCTCTTCTGAAGACAGCGGAAAAAATGGCAGAAATCAAAAACCCTTTTCTTACAACTCAGCAACAGCAGGTCAGTCGGAGGAAACATGCTGGAGTGTCGAGCATTGCAGAGGAACAATCTGGCAAAGAAGAGCAGAGGGGACGGCAGGGGTGGTTAAATCACCTGCTGTGGTGAGCAGGTGTGAGGAGTCGCTGCTGATTGTGGTGAGGATCAGCTGATTGGCTGAGAGTGGCAGTGGAGCGGTGATGCCTTCAAGGGAAAACAGAGGATTCGGTGTGGACCAGCAAGCTAGCCATGACACAATCTCTTCAGAAATTCTCTTAAAGAATCTAAATATAGTTTTACATGCCAGTTCAACAGGTTTGACTTCAGCGGCAACAAATAGATTTGGGGGTTTCTGTGCAGTGGCAGAAGCCACCATCACACAGCAGCCTGGTTGCCAAAAGGCACCTGACGGACTATCAGACAGTGGCTGCGTTTCCATGACAGTTTCCTGCAAAATAAAAGCGATATTTCTAAAATTTCAACAAAGTACAGTTGAGATTTGCAGGTGTTTCCATTGATTGGTGTGAAGCACAGAAGCTGTAATTCTCATTCGTCCGCGAGGAGGAAACTGACTCCGCTCATCACCAGGCCACCACTGTCCCTGCAGTGCAGCGTGGCTGTGGCAGTATCATGCTGTGGGGATGTTTTTCAGTTTTCAGTGGTCAGCTGCACACACTGATGAAGAGCAGCGTGGTGGCTGCCTGCTGCTTTGCACGATAGAGAGAGTAAATTTCACACTGTATTTTTGATCAATTCCCCCCCCTCCTCAGTTGCTCTCATAACTAGTAGACAAGGATTTCTAGCACTGTATTTTGATAAGAAATATGTACAGTACACCATAGATAGTGCTCAGTGGCATGGTATGGTAATGATAGTAAAGTAATAATAATAATAATGATCATTGAAATGGTTGTATTTCCCCGCACCATTTCATAATGTAAACCATTTCATTTCTTCCTTTCTGCCCTGTTTGACATGCAGCATTAGCAGAAGCCTTTAATCCCTCATCCCTGATTAATTTTAAAGCAGCTTTCAGAACTCTGACATAAGCTCCCACACAGTCAGACAAACAGATATGGCTCAAACTGTTTTCACTTTCTGTCAATATACGTCTGTTATGACATTTTATCTAAGACCTATTCTGTATTCTAGGCTATTGACTCTAATTTAAATGCATGTTTTCCCATTAGCGAAGACTCTAATGAGCCTTGGTGTACTGACTGCTTTGGTCTCCTGGACAGACCATCTGCTGAGGAGACTGACTCAATCCTTTTTTTAACACTGTGGCGCTATCAGCCCTTTTCACTGGTGTGGCCTTCTGGGTGAGCAACACCACTGCATCTGATTGGACGCTGTTGTTGACAAACTGATCTAGAAGTCCAGCCGTGTCCCTCTGTGCCCTCTGAACTCTGTGGCGCTGGTGCGAGACAGAAGGACGGCAGCCGGACTGACAGATCTGCCATCCCCTCCACCGCACTCCACCGCACGGCTGAGGAGCTCTGACAGGAAGCTCCGCCCACAGGGTGTGAAGGGCAGGTGTGGAAGCTCCTTCCCTCCTGCAGCTCTGACTCTCCACAACAAACGCTGCTGCAAGTCAGCAGCTTCACCACACTCCATAACAGTGCACAACTATTTACTGTAGGCTTATATGGCCATTGTTTATGTAGATTTTTTTCTTTTCTTTTTCCGTGTTTTCATCTATATTTTTCTTGTTGCTGCTGCAATGTGCAATTTCCACATGTGGACTAAGGTTTACAGGTACATCTAAAAAAACAGAATATTGTGCAAAATAAATTTTTTTTTTTGGTCAGTCATTACAGAAAGTGAAACTGTTTTTTTTAATATAGATTTATTACACATAGAGTGAAATATTTCAAGCTTTTATTTCTCATGATTTTGATGATTATGGCTTATAGAAAATAAATCTAATGAAATAATATTCATTAATATCTAAAACTTCTCTTTGTGATCTTAAACTCTTCCAATACACTGAGAATCCATAGAGAATCACACTGACACATCATCTTCATACAGAGGACCTAGTGGAGCAAAACAGAGTTTCTGGAGCATTTAAATCATAATTCAGACTCAGTAACTGAGGCCACTGATACTGTCAACACTGACAAAAGGTGATTTTCAGAGATTCCTCAACAAGGTTGAGTTCAGTCTTAAAGGTTCTCAGGGCTTCTTAGCCAATCACAGGACAGCGTACGAGTGAAGTTCGCTGTAAAGCAGCTAGCTGGTCTCGGCATCACAGACTCCAGATCTGATTGGCTCAGATTACAACTGACAATGGTCGGTTCACTGACAGCCAACAGCAGTCTGCTATGTCAGTTCTGAAGGCCTCAGGCAGATTTCACAGAACCTGGCAACACCAGCGAGCTGAAATCTGATTGGATAAAAATAGTCGTAATATACAACAATGGAAGCAGCCCAACCAAGTGGATATTACACGATGTGAAAAGAACATACTATGAAGAATACCTTTGTTGTCATATTTACGGGCAAATGTCCTTTTCAAAGTATGTTTGTGTCAGGAGAGAAGCCTCGTTGCCCTGATGGCGCCCCCCATTGGATGTGAAGTTGATCGCATCTCTTCTCCTTCTTCATTCTCTCCTATTGTGACTCTTTGTCTTTCTTCTAGCTTACTAGTTGTTGCCATGACGACCGATGAGACTGAGAGCCGCCAGGATAAACCAATCAAGCAGGAGGAAGTGAGCCATGAGGTGGCGCTGCCCTCGCCAGAGAACGACAAGGAGCGACCAGCCAACCGCAGCTCCACCGGCCGCGGCCTCTCCCGCCTCTTCTCCTCCTTCCTCAACAGCCGCTCGCAGGGCGATGCCGACAGCGGCGAGAAGGACGGCAGGGCGGAAGAGGGAGCCAAAGCCCCCATCGCCGACCCTGAACCAGAGCTGAAGACGGAGGGGGACGCTGCCCGGGACCAGTGCTCGGTGAGCGGTGCTGAGTCAGGGGTCCTGCACAACACCACATCTCTGCCAGGGGAGGTTGCAGTACTGAGTTGTTAACTCTCTATTTGTATTAGTATATTGTCCCCTCTCTCCTCCCCACTCTGGGCTTTCTTCCTCGCACTAACACAGTCTAAACCAGGGGTTTGGTTTCTGCTTCACCAGCTGCGACAGAACCATTTCATTTGCGATTGTATAGTTCAGGGGTGGTTAAACCTATTGACTGGTGGGCCACAGTGGGTTGTAAAATGTGCCAGAGGGGGGTAGCGGAGCAGCAGCAGATGGATGGAGTGTTTTGGTGAGCCACCTCAAAGGAGGAAACAATCTATTATGAGATATGTTGAAATCAAAGTTGCAACCAAATCAGTGTCTTTGAAGCCCAACGGTGTTTAGCTCGTTATTGAAATGACTGAAAACACTGGAAACATGGAGGAAATACAGATCTTTTATTACCTCCTTATTATTAATATCATTTCTTCAATTTTGGCGGCCGGGAGTATAAAGATTAACGCATATGGCCCCAGGGTGTAGTTTGCCCACCCCTGATCTAAACAGTAATACTAACAGCAAAACCAACACTAACATTGTAGATGAAAAAAACAGACAATTCCTGTGTTCAATCTAATTTACATGTATTCTGCCCTCCAAACCAAAAAAATGACTATTTCCTTATATTTTCCTTGCTTGACCAGGAAGAGAAAAAAGATGCAGATGGGGAGGAGGTTGTGAAGGACGAGGAAAACAGCAAGGAGAACCAGGGGGTGGGTGACGCCAAGGTGGAGGAGCAGGAGGAGGAGGACAAGCACCCGAGTCCCGAAGGCTGCGGCGTCCAGGAAGAGAAGAAGACCATGACGGATGAGGAGACCAAGGTTCCCAGAGCGCAGCGGCGACCCAAGGCTCTGCACATCAAAGTCTCTCTGCTGGACAACACTGAGTTCCAGTGTGAGCTGGATGTAAGAGCCATTCATCAGCCCTGAACTACGTTTGTTTCATCTTGGTCCGGCCTCCTTCCACTTTAGTCTCAACAGCCATCTCAGCTTCCATTAATAAGAAGAAGATTAATAAAAAGAAATTTAAAACTATTTCATATTTGTCTAATGAGACAGATAATAACACTCACTGATTCACGAAGGATGGCTTTCTGTTGTTGTTTTTGTTTATTTTTTATCATTCCTTTTCAAGAACTGTGCATAGATCTTATCCTACACCTCCAAGGAGGTAGACACTTGTTTTGTTTCTTATTTCATGTATTTGCTGATAATTGAAGCGTCGCTAAGAAGCCGATCTTAATAGAAAGGAAGTTTTCGAAATGGGAAGACGGGCAAAAATGTTTTATAGTTTTTAACTCTGCTGAGTTACGGTGTCCTAGTGTGGCAGTGGAACAAACTGACCCCCCAAATGTGTTTTTATTTTTGTCTTTGTAATTGTGTGTGTGAAGAAATACGCTAAAGGTCAAGAGCTGTTCATGAAGGTGTGCGACCACCTCAACCTGCTGGAGAAAGACTATTATGGTCTGGCCATCTGGGAGACGGCAACGCTGAAGGTCAGTGATTGCTTGATTACTTTCTGCGTTACATTTATTTAATTTGTTAATTTAGCAGGGACGACATAGAGCTAGATATGTACAATTCAAATGCTGTCAATGAATTGGTAAATTGCATGTTTGTATAAATTTGCACCCGTGTACATTATATCATGCTCAGTAGCTCCAGTATTGTTCCACATTTGTCCAACAATGGAACATTGAGAGACCCCAGGGTACAGTTTCATTATAACCCATAATTGAATTGAATTTGATTTAATTATTATTAATGTTATGTTACTGTTCAATTAAAAAGCAAAAAAAAAAACAACAAAAAAAACAGCAAAATTGTAAATTCAATTTGACTCATCAAGTAACATTAACATTGAGTGTTTCCTCAGGAACCAGAAGTCATGTTCTCCTCCATCCTGTCATGCTTCTAATCTAATGCAACACTCTAATCCCTCATGTCACTCCTCAGACTTGGATGGACCTCGCCAAAGATATCCGCCGCCAGGTGAAAGGTAAAGCCACACATCTTGTGTTGTTTTTGTTTTGTTTTTTTTACATCTTTTGTCGAATGCGTGATTATGTATTCCTCTTTGTTCTTTCCCAAGGTGCCGACTATAATTTCACCTTCAATGTGAAGTTCTATCCTCCCGATCCAGCACATCTCTCTGAAGACATCACAAGGTGACGTCAGGCTCCATTTTTAATCCTCTTCTTGAAGCAAGTTTGGTTTATTTTTTGGACTCACACTCTTCCTGTTGTACTCGCTCATTTCACAATCAGTTGCAATTGTCTGTTAACCTGCACTAGTGCTTGGCTGTGCATCAGGAATATTGTAAATGTAATATTTCAGCCACTCAGACAGCAGAATTCCGAGGAAGCCACAAAAGCAGCTCCACAGATTGGACAGGACGTTGTTGAGGGGAAAGAGGAAACACTGCTTTACTGGCACTTTTGTGGTCTACAAACAGGGCTAAGGTCTGCAGGGTACAGTTACAGTTATTTCACTGTACAGTTTGGGTCCTCATTAACACTTTACAGTCCCAGCTTTGGTGTATTTCATAACATTAGAAATATTTTGTACATTCAGATTTGACAGCTATGTTGATATTTTCCCCACTACTTACTGCTACAGTTCATGTTTGCAAGGTAAATTCAATTCAGTGGAGGTACTCACCAAGACAGACTTTGTAAGTGTGGAGATGTAGCCCTTTTTAATCTTAGCATGTCATTTTTGAGAAGAGGCCTTCAAAAGGAATCATTGAAGAAGAGGTTCAGAGCAAACAGGGATGGCAAAAAAAACAACTCCATATTTGTGTATCACACATATTAGTGTTGCAGGAATGAACAGCTGTGTTTGTGGAACCGTGCAGAGGGTTGTGTTTCCAGCAGACAGCAGTCTCATCCTTGCACACTGTGCGTGCAGGTACTACCTGTGTCTGCAGCTGAGGAAGGACATCCTGCAGGGGCTGCTGCCGTGTTCCTTCGTCACCTTGGCTCTGCTGGGTTCCTACGCCCTCCAGTCAGAGCTGGGTGAGTACGACTCAGAGGTGCACGCCGATGACTATGCCAAGGAGATGAAGATGGTCCAGGGCCAGACCAAGGAGCTGGAGGACAAAATGACAGAGCTGCACAAAACATACAGGTCAGAGCTCTTTGTCAGCCAAGAATATGCAAAGTGATGAAACGGCTGTCAGGTTCCTTTAACCCTGGAAAGCCTGAAGCATCAACACATAGCCAGAGAATTAGTGCAGTGTTTCTGTGTGTGTGTGTGTGTCCACACAGATGTCAACCAAAATAATGTACACACTTATCAGGAAAAGAAGAACTTGCATTAATATTTCAACACCAAATTTACATGACGAAATTAATAAAGGTGACCTTTGACCTCTACAATTACACAAGGTGCTCAAAGTGGTGGCCACTGGCTTCCAGACATTTATGTTTAAGGCAAACTACAGCTGAAGTAACGTTTGTCACCTCAACACTTGGTGATACTACATTCATGAGGGTAGCGCCACCTGTTGGGAAAAAACAACAGAACACAGTGTTATTATAATTTGATCAAACTTCCAAAGAGGTATCTATATGTAAGTACTTATAGAAATTACATCAAATTTTCCACATGTGTGTATACATTATTTTGTTTACAAATATATATTTATGTATGTATGTATGTATGTATGTATGTATGTATGTATGTATGTATGTATGTATGTATGTATGTATGTATGTATCCCTAGATTATCCCTTCATAACAGGGTGGATAATGCTATTTGTTGTAACCTCATTTAGTATTATAAGTTAACAATAGTTCACCTAAGAGCTTGTGTTGTGTGGGATTGTGACTGGAGTGTCATTGCAGGTCCATGAGTCCAGCCCAGGCAGACCTGATGTTCTTGGACAACGCCAAGAAACTCTCCATGTATGGAGTGGATCTGCATCAGGCCAAGGTAAGAAAAGGAGGATCAGTAAGTCGTTTTCGTATCCAAGAGCAACAAGTTGGTGGACAAGACAAATGCAGGCACAATACATTTATTCCTCAGTTCGTCAGGCCATCCTTCAAGGTCCAGTGTGTAAAATGTGGCTTACTTTATGGTTTTTGCTTATGGTAAAATCTTAACATACTGCCTGTAAATACATATTTAAAACTGTATACCCACAGTATAGTAAAGGTCATTTGGTTTTCCTACCGTTACCGCTCGCATCCACAAATAAACCAACGAAGAAGATGGTGGACGAGGTCTCCAGGTTTTTGCTCACAGGCCACCGTAGTTCACTGGTGAGCTCGGGAGAGGGAGGGTACGGAGTCCTTATGGGGATAAAAGTGAAAGATTACTGCAATCTAAAATATGAATACTTGATGTCGCTGTTTCTTCTTAAAAATCTCCAAATATTACCGACTGGACCCTGAACAAAATTCAAATTTCTCTTCTTTGTTTGTAGTTTGGTGTATCAGCTTAGCTTTTTTTTCGTGACCTGGTATTTTTTTTTTTAAAGCAAATCAACTAAATGAAAATGTTCCTTGTTCTTCTGTGGTGTGTCAGGATCTGGACGGTGTTGACATCATGCTTGGAGTTTGCTCCAACGGTCTCATGGTCTACAAAGATAAACTCAGGATCAACCGTTTCCCATGGCCCAAAGTGTTGAAGGTTTCATACAAACGCAGCAGCTTCTTCATCAAAATAAGACCATCGGAGGTAAAAAAAAAAAAAAAAAAAAAAAAACCTTCGAATATTAACACTTTCATATTCTTATATCATCATATATCATCATATATCATCAGGTATCGATCACAATGCTACCTGTGATTCTTGTCTCAAAAGGTGGAGCAGTATGAAAGTGCAATTGGATTCAAGCTTCCTAATTATAAGGCAGCAAAGAGGCTTTGGAAAGTGTGTGTAGAACATCACACCTTCTTCAGGTAAAAGTTCTGTTACATTTCTATCACTCTGGTCAGCTGGTTCACAGCGATGCATTTTTCCATCGTGCTTGCCGGCTTGAACCCAGTCCTGGTTGATTTTTGGTTTTCTTTCTGTCCCAGGCTGACGTCTACTGAGATGGCAACAACTCCTCGAAAGTTCTTAGCTTTAGGTTCCAAGTTCCGCTACAGTGGTCGGACTCAGGCCCAGTCCAAACAGGCCAGTTCTCTGATTGACAGACCGGCTCCTCTGTTCCAGCGCTCCTCCAGCAAGAGAAACTCCCGCAGCTTGGACGGAGGTACAGTGTCTGAGTCCCAGTGTTCTGCTGTTTCTCACTTTTCCTCACTATTGTGCCAGTTGCTGTGTTTCCATGACCCCGAGAATTACACAAAACCTAAATATGGCAATAAAAAAACTGGTCATGGAAACACCTCAACTTGGAGACGGAATATTTTGTACAAGTAATCTAAGAGAAAAACCGTTGAAAGCTGTTGTTTCTCTGTGCATTGCAGCGATGGCATTGACTCCTGACAATAAATCTGTTCGACCCGTGAGCGCCCCCATCATCGCGCCGTGGTCTCCTCAGGAGGCAGCTGCGCTGCAGCTCTTACCCATCATGCCTCAGTCAGAGAAGCAGGGCGCGTCCACGCCCAGAGAGCAGCGCTGTGCCGACAGGAAGCCAGAGGAGCATAAGAAGACTCGCAGCCCTCGACCAGAGTCCACTCCAGACATGAAGGTGCACACGACCTCCATGACCTTAGAATCATTCAAAGGTCTCATTTCTTTCTGCTGACGTGCTGCCTCTGCGTTGCACTACCAGCCAGTGGCCAGGAGGGAGCGACGACACTCCCATTCTGTCAACGCCACCGCGGAGCGAGAGAAGAAGACCAAGGTTGGTTTGTGCAACAGCCATGTCCGAATGTCTCTCTGTAAAGATGATTTCTCTAATTTCTCCACTGCACCTCATTGTTGAAACATATTGAATCATCATGCGATAATGTAAATCTCTTCGCTAAGTTTGATGCATAAATTCTCAGCTACATTTTATTATCAAAACAAAGACAACTAAATTTGAAATTTGCAAGAAAACTACACATCCTCACACAGTGCTGAGCTGCACTTTCTATTCTATTCTATTCTATTGAGGACGAGGAAGAGCTCTTGCTCACACAATATTGCTTTCATTGGCAGAATGGAACTGTTGAAAACAGCGTCTGTGATTTTAACATTGAAAATCTCCCTCTGGCTCACGACATGGAAAACAATGTATCTTACAGGGTTTGTAAAAGGTCTGGAATAAAAAGAAGGCAAATTTAAGAATTACATTGTTAATCCAACTACAACACAATTCATCCATCGAAGTGCTTTTCTTTCAGAGAAGGTGCTGCATCAATAGAATAGAATAGAAGAACACCTTTATTAATCCCACAGTGGAGACATTTGCATAATTACAGAAACGGTATAGTGAAAAAAGATGGAAAATCATATTGATTAAAAGAAATAAGGCATTAGATATTAAATATTTGTAGGGTATAAAAGGAAAAAACAATACATTTACACCGTATGGACACATAGAGTTACAATATCTATGTAACAATATTAACATATTTACTATAATTCATTTAGACACACTGTTAGGACCACATGTGTTATTTCTATTAAAAAGATAAAAGAAATAAAAATAATCAGCAGTTAAAAAAATAACATAAAGGAACTAAATGTTTCCCAGACAAACAGCCAGTAGTCAGTGTCAGAGGACGTGCATGTTGTTTGTCTTCTTCCTGTTTTCTTGCTGCTTGACACCAGAGTTGTAGTGACTGTGTCTTTCCTCCCGATGGCGCAGTGCTGTCCTCAGGAAAAAACAAAGACAGACATGATGCGACTGAGGAAGGTTGGAATTCTCTCTCTGATCGGCATGATGTACTGCAGAGCCGCCATCAGCTGATCACCCAGCTAGCAGTAGTTTGACACCACATGCAGTCGCACCAGCAGCTTCCTCACACACCTCCTCCACGGTCTCCCAGCAATATTCACCTTGAAGAAGATGTTCACTACTTAAGGATGGCAGTGGGCAAACTACGGTCCGGGGGCCATATGCAGCCCATTCAGCTTTCTAATCCAGCCCCACAGACTCTTGAAGAAATGATATTAATAGCCAGTCAGTCAGTCAACAGCTGTATATCCTCCATGTTTCCAGTGTTTCCACTGATTTGGTTCAAACTTTGCTTTGGTTCATTTTCCATTGACATCAAAGCAACATGTTTTCTACACATCCCGTGATGGTTAGACTAAAAACGTTCATACTGTCTTGCTCACCAAAACACTCCATCTATCTGCTGCTGCTCCGCTACCCCCCTCTGGTACATTTAGAACCCACTGTGGCCCCCACCAGTCAAACAGTTTGCCCTCCTCTTTAATGTCAACAACAGTGTTACAACAAAACAAGCTCTTTCTTGAAATGACTCTGAAAACACTGGAAACATGGAGAAAATACAACTTTTTTGTTACTAACTGACTATTAATATAATTTCTTCAAATTTGGCGGGCCGGATTAAAAAGTCTAATGGGCCCCAAATGGCCCCTGGGCCATAGTTTTCCCATGCTTGTTCTAGAACAAGGGGCGACTGTCACAAGTTTCACTGCAGTAAAAAACACAAATTTAACAAAAAAGAGTTGTCATATACTAACATGTACAACTGGTATGTCGTGGTATCGGGATGTATTCTACAAGCACTAGCAGAGTACTCAACCTCGGTATCGGTACCGATACCTGATACTGGTATCGGTGCATCCCGACCAATAACTCAACTCAAGCTGATGTTTCTTTGCAGTCAGACCATTTGGCTGCTGAACCGGTTGCATCTTTAATCAGCTTCACCAGCAGGGGGACTCTGAGGTTCAGTGTGTTACATGGTAACATGGTAACATGTTACATGGTAACAGCCCTGTACTCGCCTCACTGTGAACGAGGTGCATGTGTGTCAGGCCTCTCATCACTGCGTGTGTGGCTTCCGCTTGTTCTCTCCTGGTTCTCTGCTCATCCGCATGGTCAGCTGCACTCTGCCACTTCCATTCTGCAAATACAATAAAAACAAGATAAAAAGGAAACAAAAATGCGGCATCAAATATTCTGCTGAATTGTGCGTCAATAAACCTCGCTGTCAATCTCCTCTGCATTTTCCACAGAAAAAAGCAAAGCAGCTTGAGGGTGAAACTATTTATATCAGACATAGCAATTTAATGTTGGAGGTTTGTATCGACTTCACTTCTCCTGTTCAGCTGTCGGACATGTTTGTGTTTGTGTGTCTGCATGCACCTTCATTTTCTTAGTGTGTTTGTGTGTATTTTCTTCTTCTCTGGACTGTTGACACTAATTGCAGCGTCACTCTTACGGCTGGGCATGCAACATCTCACTGTCAAACACTCATGCAAGTAAAATCACTTTACTTTGTCATTGTCTTCAATGCATTCTGTCGTTCTGTTTGTCGTTCCTGTGCGAGTGTGTTATATGTAGTTGTCACCAGTTGTATGTTGTAGTTATGAATCATGGAGTGATTTCCAGATGTTATAGTTGTTATTTTATCTACAGCATTGTTGAATTCACAAAATCCTCTTAGATGATGGTCACTATTCACAACTTACTGTGTTTTTCTCAGTTTCCATATATTGTGAGTTCGGGTGAAAACACATTTTTCATCAGTGTGTGACATTGTGTGACATAATGGAAACTTCACTAAAAATTTGCAGGAAAAGAATTCAAACTAAGGCTGCACTAGAGCAACGCATTGGCTGCAGCTGCAGTTTAATCTTGTTTTATGGAAAGAAAGAAAAAAGAAAGGAAACTAAAAGCAGTGAGGTGAAACCAAAAATAGTCATTGTTATTATTTAACTGAAAATATAGCATATTGTTCCAAATAAGCTTCATGAAAGATTGATCTCACTTTTTGCAGTTTATCTCGAAAACAAGCCATTTTATTGCATTTTATTGCATACAAGTTATCAAAATGTTGTTGTTTTTTTTGGTTTGTTTGCTTGTGTGTTTGTTTCCCAGCCGTCTTCCCTGTGCAAACTTTTCATTTACTCAGCATGCGACTTTCATTCGGTTTTTTAAAAAACATTTGAAAGTAATTGGAAATTTGTGTTCGGAATTTTTTTTTTTTTTTTTCAAAAATCTGATGTTGATGTGGTTTGTTGTGCTCTGACTTGTGACTTTGTGGTGGTGAAAGGATGGTGATAAGACCCAGACGGAGATCCTGCGTCACCACAGCAGCATTAGGGAGCTGAAGAGGAGCTTCATGGAGTCGCTGCCGGATCCGCAGCCCAGCGAGTGGGACAAGAGACTCCAAACCAACTCACCCTATCGCAGCGTCAGCATCAGTGAGCAGCTGCAGCCTGCGGTCAGTACAAACACAACCTGAACAAAATTGTCATATACATGCATATACAACTGGTATCGGTGCCGTGTTATCGGCACATATTTTAAGAGTGCGATAACGATACCCGATACTGGTATCGGTATCGTACATCCGTAATCTTGCTGTAGCTTGGAAAGATACATTGTAAATTTCAGCTGTTTTTTTTAACTCAGAAATAAAACACATCACATTCTACAAATGTAACACAATTAATTTCAGTTTCATTGGCCAATGAAAAGGATTCTATTATTTTTGAGATATTTTTCATATGCGTTCTAAGTTGAGTACGTTTTTAAGCTTTATCAACTGTATTTTTTGCACCTCTGAGAGAATATAAGTGACAGTGGCTCTTCTCCTCTCAGTCTCCAGTGCTCAAGACTCAGACAATCACCATCTCAGACGTCACCAACTCCCTGAGAGAGAGTGTCATCCACAGGGAAATCCCCTTCCTCCACTCAGAGACCAAGACCATCACGTACGAGTCGCCGCAGGTGAGACACGCTCCGAGTACTGCAAGTACACCGCACTACTAATAAAGTTTGTCTATTTAAAAAAAATACAAAAAGAGATTTCCGGTTGGTCAACCTCTTTTTTTTCTGTCTCAAAACCCTGCAAAGTCTCACAAGTTGCGTTTCCATGACAGTTTTTCACAAAATAAAAGCAATATTTCTAAAAATTTTGACAAAGTACAATTGCGATTTGCAGGTGTTTCCATTGAATGGTGTGAAGATCATAAGCCGTAATTCTCATCAAATGTCGTCACTCATTTCCCTTTCTAATTCAAGAATGGTTGTTCTATTTTTCTCTTTGATGACTTGTAAAAAATATTCCGTCTCCTCCTCCGTCCAATCATAACATGCCATTTTCACTGGTCAGTGAACTGGTCATGTGACCCCGTGCGTCAGGTCCGCTGGCGTGTCACTGTGAAAAAAGTGTTTCCATGACACTTTAGCGATATCCCTCTATATGGATACGTGTGAAAAACCATCTCATGAGAGCGTCCAAACCTTTTAGCCATATTTGAGAGGTTTTTCCAAGCTGAGCTGTTTCCATAACCAGTTTTTATTGCCATATTTAAGTTTTGCGCAATTCCAGGGGTCATGGAAACACAGCTAGAAATGTACAAATTCACCAAACGAAGTTGTTGTGTCAGTTTGTCTGGATTTATTTGAGGAGCTTGATTCAACTGAAACTAAGGCTATTGAGAGACAGCACGGCAAGGTGCAAGTTATCATTAGAGCACACACACACAGACAGACAGACAGACAAACAGAGACACACACAGACACACAGACACGGTGCAGAGAGAGAGAGAACAGTGCCTTGTGTAAAGAGGAGTTGTCTCTTCCACAGCCTGTTGACACCCTCGCAGAGAGAGACTCAGGAGTGTTGCTGAGTGCCCAGACCATCACCTCTGAGACCGTCAGCACCACCACCACCACCCAGATCACCAAGGTCTGTCTGCTGATCACTAACGGCCACTCAGACAACACCAGCATGGCATCCGCTCACCACTAGTTCAGGAAATCTTCTTTCAAATTGATCCCTGGAGCCAATAATAATCGCTCACAAATTTATTTAGGTGACATATAAGAAAACACGATGGCCTAAGGCCAGGCGTGGGCAAACTATGGCCCGGGGCCATATGTAGCCCGTTAAGCTTTTTAATCCGGCCCGCCGAACTTGAAAAATGATATTAATAGTCAGTCAGTCATAAAATAGCTGTATTTCCTCCATGTTTCCAGTGTTTTCAGAGTCATTTCAATAACGTTTGCTGCACTCTTCTGACATAACACATTTTCTCAGTTATTTGCATATTATTAATAATGGTACTCATCAATGTAAAGACACTGATCATGTTAATTTCACAACAGATAATTATCAGTATTCAAAACTTTATTTCTATTCATCAGAGTTCAAATCAACATCTGGAGACTTTGTGTATCATCGAATATTTAAAATCAATCTATTTTTTAGATATTGTCATTTTCTAAAACACTGACACTCCAGATGAACCAGAATCAACTTTAAAGGTCCAGTGTGTAATATTAGGAGATTTTGAAGAAGAAACTGCAACGTCAAGTGGTTACATAAAGATTGCAGCACACATCATACACTCTTCCTCCCCTTCCTGAGCTTGCCAGTGAACTGCGGTGGCCTGTGCACCCAAACCTGTATACCTGGTCCACCTTCTTCTTTGTTGGTTTAGTTTGAGGACGTGCGTTCAACCTAAATACGAAACACACTGCCAGGCAGCTGGATTGTCCACACCAGGTTTCCTTAGAAATATGATGGTGCAAGATGGCAGCAAACTGGGAGCACTGGAATCCTTATTGCTCTATGGATTTTCTTTTTTGTATGAGAATTGTTTTAAGCTGAGGAAAACTAGATTACTCTTACTGTACTGCAATGATACACTTTTATTAATGTTTTTATGAGCAGTATATAAAGCTTTTACCATAGAAAAATCATAAATCAAGCCAAATATGACACACTGGACCTTGGTGGTGTTTGTGTGTGACAACAGGAGGTAGGACAGGTAAACAGGTTGTCCATTGACTGATGGGGTTGGTGGCACCAATGCAGCTCCATTCCAGGGACTGCCTCTGACTCCTTGGGCAAGGCACTTTCAAGGCCACATTGCCCCACTGTGTGAACGTGTGTGAGTGTTCAGTGGTCGTCAGAGGGGCAGCTGGCAGCAGGTTGGCAGCCACACTTCTACCAGTCTGCCTCCAGGGGGCAGCTGTGGCTGCAGATGTGGCTACAGAACCTGTGTCACTGCCTTGTGAATGGATGGCTGCCTTGAAAAGCGCTTTGTAAATCTTTATGAGTCAATATCATCATTGTTACTACTGTTGTTTTGAGGATTGACACATGATGATCTCTGTCTGCAGACGGTGAAAGGCGGCATCTCTGAGACTCGCATTGAGAAGAGAATCGTCATCACTGGAGATACTGAAATTGATCACGACAAGGTGAGAAATACGTTGTGTTTATTCCCCTTTAAACGCGAAACTGTTTCTGTGTTTCATTTTGTAAATGATACAGTGAATGTACTCAGTGTGCACTTTGGGAGGAAGTTGTCAGTTGAAAGATATATGGTCAAAATGTATGTGTGATAAGTACTGGTGACAGATTGACGTGTACGTGTTTCATCACTTCGAGTTTGTCAAGTTCTTTTCACATCTCGTGTCTGAGAAAAAGACTTTGTCACCTTTGAATGTCAGCGGCTGCTGGTGAATTCTTATTGCTGGCGCTGCTTTCTCACCACAGTGTGGTGGCGTTAATAGGGTGCAATGACAAACACAACTGTACAACAGAGCTGTGTTGTGGAGAAAATGAGAAGAGGGAACAGCAACAAAAGTAGATGAAAGATATGATGGAACACAGTCACTCAGTCATGTTGGTAAAGTGCGGTTTTGGCCACCGGATCAAAAAGCGACTGAAAATTCACATAAAGTCACGTTCAGTACAACTTCAGCTACTTTTGGCTACGAAGGTATCGCAAAAGTCATGATAAGATGGAAAACGCACACATTACATTTGACGACAGACAAAGAAAAAACTGCATTTTCTGTATAGATGTGTTTCTACATTGCATTGAAACTGAGGTTCTAAAGCTGCTTTGTCTACTTTCACTCTTCAGGCTTTGGCTCAGGCCATCAAAGAGGCAAAAGAGCAACATCCCGATATGTCGGTGACAAAGGTTGTTGTCCACCAGGAAACAGAGATTAGCCCAGATTAGCCCAGATTAGCCCAGATGAAGAGGTGAGTGTACAACACCAACTCTGCAACTCTCTCCCATCACACATCCGTCACATAGACTCTCTTTCTATATTTAAATCCAGACTCAAAATTGAAATGATGCAACTCTGTCTAACTGTTTTGTTTCATTTAAGTTTTCTTTTCTGTTTGCAGCTTTTAACTGTTGCCTGATTGCATCAGTGTTCCCTGTAAAGTGTCCTTGGCTGCTCAGAAAGGCACTTATAAATAAAACGTATTAAAATTTTATTATTACTACAATCTGAGCCCAGCATCAACCTTTCATAACCTCATTTCAACTCCAAATTTGAGTCCTACTTTCCATTCTCACTGAGTGAGACTCCTGAATGACTGTAACCAAGGACCAAGACTTTTTATTGCCCTGTGTGAACTTTAAACCCAGTGCAGTGCGGTTTACAGTTGTGCTCTGTATTTAGTAACATATATTTTCATTTGTTGTTGTTTACTAACATATGTTTATTTGTTCATTTTTTACTGACATTGTTTGACTCAGCTGCGCCATATAAAGATGACTCAATACATCTCATTTGAACATCCTCAACAGAAGTGTGGCCTCCTGCTGCTCCTCCAGCGCCACCCACTGGATCCAGGGGCCCTCAGCCAGCACTTTCTAGCAGGACTCCATTTTATACCAATCAACAGAGCACCAATCAGAGGACGGACGGCCACTTTGAACTCCCAACTTCATGGGTGAAAAAAAGAAAATCATTTCGAAAGTAAATGGGATCGTCTGGATTTCCTTGCTGTAATTTCCCACATTTCCTTCTGATTGTTCTCACTGCCAAGAGGTCAACTGGACACTGACTATGACACATTATAATTGGGGCATTTCTCTCCTTTCCAATTTGTCTGGAGCTTTTCAGAAAAAAAGGGGGGGTATTTAATCTTTTAACCTTGAGACGGTTGATTCTCTGTTTTTCTATCTCTGACCGTGGAAGCTTGTAGCTCAGCTGTTTTTCAACGTGTTCTCCAAATAGCTTCAAGAAGAAGATTGTTTTCCACGTGTATATTTGAAACCCAGAATTCATCTTCAACTTATTTGTGTTGTTTTGTTTGTTTGTTTTCTGCCATTTCTTCTACACAGAATATTTTATCTTCCATGACTGTATTTTTCCAATGAAGTATTTTCAAGGTTAGTTTGATCAAACTTAGGCTCAGTCAAACATCTGCTCTTGTCACCCGAAACACAGCGATCTCAGCATCTTTCTGTTTTCAATTGTTTTAGATGTTGTCGTGCTTTTGTCATTAAAGTACCATTTGGTTTCAAACTACGAAGACAGCTGTGATGGAATTTGACTTTTTCCTCAACGTTCCTACTCGTGTTCTTTCTCTGTGTGTTTTGTATCTAAGATCAAATCTTGATCAGTTGTTTTAATTGTTTTATTTCCCCTGATATACATTGCAGCCAATAGATATTGCATGTTTTTTTAGTCATTCAAGACGTCAAAATCAAAAATCAATACACGTTTCAAATTGGGGCTTTGCTTAAGCACATCCTCTCATTTAAGTTTCTTGTTTAATGTGACAAAGACTTCAGTTTATCACTGCAAAAATCAAATTAACAAATTCACATCTTTACATCCCATGTGTAAAAATTCACAAAGTGTCAAACTAAATAATGCTGACTGCAAAAATAACTTGGTCATGAACCAATAAACTTGCTTTGTTTCTTCTTCCTTGTTCTTTTTGGGGCATTGAGTTGATTGGAAGAATTCAGTTCAGTTATGCAATTATGGGTCGTTCACATTTTAATGTTGTGGCTACGACTGCAGGCTGCAGAACTTTGCTTTTTCTCTCATCATTGCAAAAGTAAATTTACACTATATATTGTAATGGTCAAGGGAGGCGGGGGACAGTTAAATTATGCAGTTCACAAAATTTTCCCCAGTTATTTTGCTATGATTAATTATTGTTGAAAATGCAGCTATTTTAAATCTGATGTTGGACAATAAAACTGAAAGATTTGCAATGTTTCAAAAACTATGATGATTTAAAAAGAAAAACATGAAGCCACATCCTCAAAGAAATGAAAGAGAGCAGCAGTGTTAAACTCAAACACACACCGGGGCCAAAATGTCAAATTGGGACAAAGTTTCAGTCCAACATTGATATATTTATTGAAAAAAAAATCTTCTTCCAGATAGAACAGTGAACCTATTATATTGAGCCAAACAAGTTTTGCTCAACTCTAGTTTTGCTTAATATTATACAATGAATAACTTCATAATGCATGTTGCAATGTTAAATCGAATTTCAAATAAAGAAAACTCATCAAAATAAATAAAATGTGAATATAAAAATCATATGCCTTTTTTGTATTTGCAGCCTTTTGATTTAAATTTCAACAGTAACATGTTTCCACAGGCTGATAATATATTTACAATTAAAATAAAGATAAATCAACAAAGTCATAATAATAATATCCTTCAATGAACAACCTGTTCTGATTTGATGCGGCAAAATACCAGCAGAGCTTAGATTTGTAGAATTAGTGCTGCATGTGCTGTATAATAGCAGCAGGCCAGCAGTTAGTAGTGATTCTGTATTGACCTCAAGGGCCAAATATAATGACACCTATGAAATAGAGCAACAATGAGATTGCACATATTGCACCATATCCACAAAGGTGAGCAGGCGAGCAGATTGCAGTCTGGTCTCCTGAACCTTCATTTGGTTTCCATTTTTCTCATTCCAAAGAGGAAAACTCTGCTCTGCTATACACTGGCACTGCAGTGCTTCTGCAGTCTGACTGTGACTGCTGATGGAAAGGAAGTCCAGGTTAGTGACACAGTTAAAGGTCCAGTGTATCAAAGTTTTGACAGCGTGCTTTGTACTCAGGGCCACTGTCAAGCAAGCTTCCTTAACAAATGGCAGCAAACAAGCAGCAAGACCCTTTTTGCTCTATGTATATTCTTATGTATTTGAGGAGCATTCTCAGGGTAGGAAAAACGAGTCATTTTTCTGGACTGCGATTGTACACTTGTTGTCAGGCAGGGACTGAAGGCAGGACTCAGACGCAGAGATCTTTGAGAACAGACTTTATTGGATTCACCAGTGACCTCTAAACAACATTGGAAATACAAGACAAGGACACATCAGTGTAAAACTAGTTGCCAGGTTTTATATCTGTAATAAATCAGATGTGTTTTTATGCATAGTCCTGAAATGCAACATGATCTGAAGCAACCCTGACCATCCAAAAGTAAACTTTTCACTTACTAATTAAATCAGTTAGTGTTGTACTTGCCCTCAGTTTGAGTTTTAGAATAACTGAATTGTGATGATTTATTGACCTAACTTGCTCTCTGTTGCCTTTGTAAAGTCACAGTGTATCAACTCTAAAACGTCAAATGCCTTTTTTTTTAATGTATTTCTGAGCTTTGGTGTCATTTGAAGCATCCTGGTGTATCTCCAATAGATGTGTCCTGCTGCAGGCCTCAGTCTGACATCTTCTCTTGCTGAAATAAACATCTGGATTGTTTCCATAGTTTCGCTTTTCCCATTCATTTATCCACGTTATTCTGCTTTAACAGAAGGCAAATCGTTTCACGGGTAGTCATTGAAGCTCAGTTATATCTTACGACCCATCTGTTCCGCTGGAGGACAAGCTTCAACCTCAAGCAAGTGGGGGGCGCCATCAGGGCCTGCTATGCTGTCTCTGCTGGCCGAAACATACTGTATAACCAAAGTACATTTTCCCATAAATATGACGCTAAAGTTGTTGTGGGCCGTTGTACACAGTCTGTTCTTTTCACACTATATAATATCTACTAGATTGCGTTGCTTCCATTGTCGTAGATCACGTTAGAGTTTTTATCCAATCACATTTCAGCTGGCTTATGTTTCCAGGTTCTATGAAATCTGCCTGAGGTCTTCAGAACCGACAAAGCAGGCTGCTGTTGGCTGTCAGTGAACGCACCACAGTTAGTTGCGGCAGGCAATCGAATCTGGAGTCTGCGATGCCGAGACTAGCTAAATGCTTTACAGTGAACTTCACACGTACGCTGTCCTGTGATTGTATAAGAAACCCTCTAAGACTGAACTCAACCTGGAGATCCAGTTGCCACTATGTGCTATGTTTTGCTCCACTAGGTTCCTGTATGAAGGTGTTGTGATGTGTGGATTCTCCAGCCGTCCTGTCATATTGAGGCTAATATGACGTAAATTAATTTAGGGTGGACTTAATATGACGTCACTGATGGCCTCAGTGTGAAATGCATGGACTGCCACAGGCTCAAGGCACCTTTTGCTGTCCTGTAAATATATTTTACCATCAGGATGTTGGTGAATTTCAGGAGGAAATCAATCCTGCTTTATGAAAAACACATTTCCCTTATTTTGAGTTTAGTTGATTTGCGTCAAGCTATTAGCCAAACTATCTCTTTAAGAGTTGCTTTTTATGTTTGTGTGTTTTAATTTTAACTTTAAATAATGCACTAATGGTTTATAAAACCTTGCTTATCGCTCCCTCTACACAATTTGACTGTCTTTGGCACATCTGCTTTGGTTGTTTGTTGCACATAGATTAATTTGAATGATTTTGTAACTACTGTATAGTTTATTTTTGTACTGTTTTTTAAAAAATGCTGCAACAGTGTAGTTTCCCAATTTGGATCAATAAAGTACATCAATCCATTTATCCATCTATGATACCGATATAATGACAATAGACCTTATAATTGTGGAGATATGTCCTATTTATTCAGATCAAGTCATTGTTCGAGAAGACGCCCCAAAATGGGATCAAGGAAGACGACGTTAATGTTCCTTCTGGGATTTTTTCACAAAAAAGGCAAAGCAAATAGAAGCTCGATCAGTTCATCATAAAGGGCTATTCAGTCATGAATAGATGCAACAATACAATCCAAAGGTATTGCTGTGGGTACAGAGTGTGGTATAGAAAGTAAATGCCAAACGTCAAGCTGAAACTCGACAGAAAAAATGTATCACGTACTGTAATTCTTGCTAAAGTGCAGCACTGAATAAAACAGTTCATTGGTCCTGAGCCCCAGAAGAAAGTATTCAGCATGATAAGTATGTCGGGAAGTGAAGCATCCTCAGCTCTGAATGAAAGGGTTGTTGCTTAAAGTGCAGAAATACGAATAAATACAATATACACATACACACACACAGGCAAGAACCATTACAGTAACAGCTTGAACAAATAAGACACCACTGTTCTGTTGCTTTATGACTTGCAACGCAAGTATTTCATTTAGCGATCAACATTGTCAGTAGTTCTTAGTCAGACTATTCATATCGCTTGGCGTACACTTCCAGTGGCCAGCATGACGAGCGCAGCAGAGGGGGAGAACTTTTAAAACTGAAATAGTATTATATTCATCCACAGGGAGCAACAGTGATCATTGTACTGCATGCCTGTCTGGAGAGTCAAAGACAGAAACCACAGATAGTTCAGAATATTGTAGGTGTTACACACATCCATAGTGGAGAAATACTGGCATACTACACTTCTTTGAAGCACATTTGTAGGCTCAGGAAGCGCACTGCATTCACTGGATAAAGAAAATTTAGGCACCTAATCTCGTAATTATGAAATCAGATCTCGTAATTACGAGAAAAGATCTCGCTATCATGAGATAACATAAAGAAACAGGAAATGTCTGTAAATCCTTTCTAATCAGTCGCCAATTGGTGGCGCTATCGCAGTTAATCTGCTATTACTACCTTCTTGGTTTGAGACGCAGGGAAATTCTTGCATTTCTTCAAACTGAGGATGGTATTAATATTAGTATGTCAACGCTGCGCAGGCATCTCAAATGGTTGGGATTGTTCAGGCGGAAAGCTCAGTCAGTCTGAGGTGCTGGATGTCACCCTCTTTCTGCAGGAGCAGTTGAATCAACGTGGGATGCTTCATGGAGACAAATTCATGCATTTGAAATGCATCCAATCTGGTTTGGTAGTGACTCAAAAAACTGTACGGTACCTGTTACAAATCCTAATCCTCAAGGATCCTCATCTCGTTATTATGAAATGTTTTTTATCCAGTGAATGCAATGCCCTTCCGGAGTAGGCAGTGATACCTTGGTACATAATTACGCTGCTGAATTTATAAATGCTAAATTCCAAATGTAGAAAAGTGCTTTTTGCCAAAGTACCTTCAATGGCACCACTAACATGAAGATAATGATGCAACTTCTAATCTTTTAAATTTTTAAAAATTGCATATAGTTCTTTTACAACTGTGTTCCATATGTAGCATTTTGGCCATGGACATCACATTGACTTGAAATGGGATGGGAAATCCTAAGATGTGAGATCAAAGGTATTTTACACTAAAGTTTTGGCCAAACCTGATACAATGAGAAAAAATGTAAACGTCCATCACTTATATTATGCAACACGAACAAGGATTTGAATGCATGAGTTGTAAGACGAGATGTAGTGCACAAGAGCCACATGCATTGGACTGGAACATGAAGCCTCACCTATAGGGCTACTTATTATTTATAGGATCAACATTCCAGGTAGTTTGGTTTGAAATTGATTGCTGTAAAAACAATGCATATCTCTCTGCATTCTAGCATTCAATGTCTCAGATTGCAGCAATAAAGAACTATAATATTGCTTTTTCATCAGTTGACTGGTTCTTGATTGATAAAACCTTGATGTTGTGTATCTCACAAGAAAACATTGTTGGGCCATTCTGACTAAGGTCCTCCTTGGAGGATTCTTCAGAAGAATACCACATACTCGCATTTTCATTCACTTTTTCTCCACAAGATGTAAATAAAATATGGTGTATTTCTAAAAATGGTGTAAATAAAGTCAACACTGCATCACTGGAAAGGCCCAGAGCCAAAACTATCATTCCATTGAGAGCACTGCTGCTCGATTTGGTCCAACAGTTTGTCCACAGAGTCCTCTTTGTTCTCCAGTCTCATGTATCTTCTCTCCGTGCCCAGGTCCAGTTGAGGCCAGCTTCTGTGTGCTTCCTCGTTGCCAGCATCCAAAGCCTGCTTGGCTTTCTTCTTGCAGCCCTCTGGTGGACTTATGTCTCTCCCCGCTGCTTTCAACTGTCTGTCATGATCTTCTCGAGGCCGAACCACCGTCTCTCCCAAATAGACAACAGTTTGGTCGACACACTGCCTAGTCCTGTGGTTCATACTGTGACAGCGCCTCGGTTGGACAGTTGCTACGTTGATCTCCAGGGTGGACAGAGAGCTGGAAGACACCAGGCAGCTGTTGAGCTCAATGAGTGGGGTGAATTGGTAAGTGCAACTGGTATTTTCCTCCAGCTCAGAACCACACTGTTGGTTTAGGTCCGTATGGCGAGACGCACAAGAGTTATGTAAGGAAGGTGGAGGCTCTGAGTCCTGCTGGTTGTCACGTCCCTTCTGGAGACCAGCCAGCGGGTCGACACTCTGAAGACTGGTCTCCTGCTCTGGGTGTATGGACTGAAAAAGGGGTTCGGAACTGGCGAGCTGCTGCAGACAGAGTGTGTTGAGATGAGGAGACGGTACGCCACTGATCCATTGATAGCGTTTGGCAATGGAGTTGGTTAACGCCATTTGTTTGAGGTCTGCTGAAGGCACCGCTGTAGAGACAGAGCACAGCACACTCTGCATCTGAGCCAACAGCATCTGAGTCTCTCTGTCCCTGTTCTCGTACAGAACTGTGTTTGCACATATGAGGATGAAGAGTCCCACTCCCATGATGACGGGTCCCAGCAGCTTCATGCGCTCACTGTGGATGAGGCTCGCAGTGGACAGGAGGCCCTTGGCTCCAACGCCCCAGCGCGACTTCTGCTCGGACATGTTCTCTCCATTGGCCCCAAAGACGGAGGATTTGGATTTTGATATTCGGTAGGGCCAGTATCCTGCCACAGCCAGAGCCGATCCCACAATCACCACCACAACTCCCAGCACCAGGAACGCTCCGGGCATGGAGCGGATGCGGAGCTTCCCTCGAACCAGGCCACTCTTTTTCCTTCTGCCACGTAAGGTGAAGCGGGACTTTCCACCAGTCTTTTGGGTCTTCATGGCACAGGTCAGGGTTGGAACACGGGGATACTACCTGTCAGGGTAGAGAGTGGAGAAAAGGTTTATACGTCAAGTCAAAGTCAAAGCCTGTTTTCATTGTATGACCGCGCAAATGACGAAATTGAGAGCACAGCTCCATCCAGTGCATTATAAAACAAAAATTAAAATAAAATCTAGCAATGCTATGAATAAACACAATATACAAAGAGTAAATAAATAGAATAATAAAATAAGAATTTTGCAATTTAAGAAAAACATCTACCGTACTTAGAGTGGCACTTAGCTATTTCAGAGGGATGATTGATATTGCACTCAGTTTTTACTCAGTTATTGCACAAGTATGGTTGACATTTCAAGAGTTTGTTTTACAAACCCCTTCAATCATATAAAGAAATGTTATTGTGTAGAATTTGATTTAAAAATCGGGGGGAAAGCATTAGCTGTAGAGAAGAGATGCTCAACTTATAGGTAGCCATATTGTTATAAACTGTTGTCACATCTCTCTCTCTCTTAGCTGTCCATCGTGGCCGATGAGGACGCTTGCTCGCGGGATGCGGGGATGGGTGGAGGGGGGTTCAGCGACATTGCCGCTGATGCCACTTGATTTGGCTATCGAGGCCGATACGTGGGCCAATCATGAGTCCGCACATGGGGCAGGGAAGCCCCATGGCTGGGAAGAAGCGGGCTGCCCTCTGGTGGCGCTGGGCACATCTCTTGGTCCTTCTCTGTTGGGTGTTTTGGTGGATTTGTGTGGTCGCTCTGGCACAAATGTCCTGCCATGCTGAGCGGTCAAGTTCCAGGGTTTCCATCGTCGAGGGGTTGATGGCGTTGCGCTTCAGCAGGTCTTTAGTGAAGTCCTTGTAGCGTTTCCTTTGTCCGCCAGCAGCTCGCTTGGCACGGGTAAGTTGGCCATAGAGGACTTGGCGGGGCAGGCGGTGGTCAGGGATCCGAATGGTATGACCCACCCACCCCAAATGCCTCTTGGCCACAGCTGCCCCAATGCAGATTGAGTTGGTACGCACCAGGATGTCAGCAAAAGGAATATGGTGTAGGCAGCGGGTGTAGGCAGCGGGTGTAGGCAGCGGGTATGAAAGCCTTCGAGCTTGTTCAGGTGTGGCCTGTACGGCGTCCATGTTTCTGCCCCGTAGAGGAGTGTGGACATGCTTACCGCATTGTAGACGGCAGCCTTGGTACTGATCTTCAAGTTGTGGTTTTCAAAGACCCTGCTGCGCGGGCAACCGAAGGATGATGAGGCGTTGCTGATCCGGGTGTGTATTTTGGTGTCAAGAGAGCAGCGTGAGGAAAATGTAGACCCAAGGTAAGTGAAGTGGTCAACTGTTTTGAGCAGCACACCATCGATGTGGAAATGTGGGGGTGAACAGGTCTGTGAGATGAGTTGAGACATGACCTCTGTTTTGTCAGTGTTGATCTTAAGGCCAAAGGTGATGTCACATATTACATACATATCAATACATACAGCACCAATTCATTGAGTAAACTTGTCACATGTAAACAACTAACAGTTGGATGTGTGAATGTAAAGTGATCCAAAGTGACAATGACACAAACACAATGTGATAAGGTCATTTGATTTGATTTGGTATTTTTCTGCGCATCAGAAAATGACTCAAAGTTTCCAAAGTGCTATGCAGCAAAATCATTTCAGACCAAAAAAAGAACATGTTGCCAGTGATATTTTGACATGGACTGAAGATGATGATGCTGGAAATCAAACCTGAATCACCATGTAATTGCTGTTCATTGGGAAAGTGACAGAGGCAGAGGGGTACACAAATAAACTAGATACATAGGCCAGGGGTGGGCAAACTACAGCCCAGGGGCCTTATGCAGCCCATTAAGCTTTTATACACAGAAATACAGCATATGGTGTATTATTATGAAAATGAACCGGTCCACAATATCACTGACATCCTGTCTGAGTGATTCTATCTCAAGCGGGGAAAAAAGTTTTTGCTTCGGTTTCCTTCTTCCAGGCCTCTGCAGTGGCCTGGTGGAGACACTCACACTGACTTCCACTGCAAACACAGCCACACACACTCTCAGTGGTTAGGAGCCGTTACAGATCATCCTTGACACTTCTCCCATGTTGTGATTGTGTTGCTTGTCTCTTCTGTGCAGAGAAGGCCATATCCTGCTGCCTCTTTTTGATACACTTATTCTCTTATTTTCATTACACCAGTTTAAAAAAATCATACCCATTTAATACACGCAATATATATTGCCTACAACAGTGTCGTAAATGCATTGACAATGTGCAATTTCCTCTAGATTGGACAATGCAGACAGTAAAGGAGAGGTGGATGAAGGTCTTCATTGGCTGAATGTGTGACTCAGTAGCCAGTTAGCGGACAAGCACTGAGGCAGCAGTCCACCCCATTTGACCCATCATCCCAAGACATAGAGAAAAAAAATAAAAAAATAAAATAAAATAAATAAAGATAAAAATAAACAAATACATAAAAAAGAAAAAAAAATCATACACCATGTTCAATGCCTAACATACAGACTTGTTCGCCAGTGACTCCACAGCTTGGAAAAAAAAAATCTCACAGAACTGCGTACAGGGTTCACCAGAACATCAATCAAATTGTTTTGTGACTCAGACACCCTACACATAAAACTATACATCAGGTTGCGTAACACAGCAGGGCAAGCAGGTAGCCCAACACTGCAGCTTCTAGGAACTCTCAGCAAGAGCCTCATGCCGTCATTGTATGCCACTGTAAGTTTTCTAATACTCCCCTGTCTATACCGACACCACAGCTGAGCAGTATACAACGGTGTACAATACGCTTTGAAGAGTAAGATCTTCACTTATACAGAACACATCCCAATAATCATTACAGCTTCACATTGTTGATATAAAAAAAATTGAGTATAATGAGTTTCCGAATTAAATCTAATGCAAAATGCAAGACTATTGCTATACAACAAATGCAATGAAAAGTACAGTCACATAGCGACATCAATATCTATCTATCTATCTATCTATCTATCTATCTATCTATCTATCTATCTATCTATCTATCTGTGTGTGTGTCTATATATTTATATATGTATATACTGTATACATATATACATATATATGTATACATATATTAGTGCTTATATAGCCAAGACTGGGTTTCAAGGCATGGTCGGATTGTCGGTCTGTGTACATTCACACACATATATGCATATATACCCACACACACACACACACACTATGAAAAGGAGGGGAAAGCATGCTATTAATAAACTATCTATCGCTTGTGATGGTGAAGATGACATTTTTGTTATGATCTGGCTGTGGATCAAACCCTCTGTGCAGACACTCCATCACTTCTCCAAGTGCGCACATGACACATGATGAGATTGTTGCACCACACATTAACTTTCAGAGCTCAGTCGTCTTTTCACACATATCTCAGAAGTTATGAGCATCACAGCATCGTCATCATAATCACAGGCACCCCCCCCACCTCCTTTAAGGGGGGGAGGGGTGTGTTGTGGGGGAAGGGGGGGTGAGAGAGGGGGCACGTCATCAAAAACCCAAATGTCACCGCACTTGACAGGACAGCGGATGAACAGGTGAGTGCTGTGACACAATGAAATGTGAGGTGGTCGGTGGTGGTGGAGCTGTAGGCGGCTCTGTCGTCTGCCTCACGCCGAGGACCAGACACCCAGCACCGCCCCGCACCGCCCCGCACTGCTGCTGCTGCTGCTCTTCCACCGGGGGACACCTCCATCATCACACCGGCTCCGTCACATCCGCATCATCCCGTCTGTAGTGAGGAGCCACTTCATCATCACCACCACCACCACCACCAGTAAGCTACAAGTTGTGCCCAACGACACCCCCACCCACCCGCGGTGGGGTTAAAAGAACCGTCACAGCAGCAGCAGCAGCAGAAGCGAGTCCGTGTTGTTTCCCCATCAGCCGCATAGAATCCCTGCCATGCATGCACGCAAAGTGTGCAACGCACTTCTAAGGTGACACGTCTAAGGTTTTATATATTTTTTTGTTTACCTGCACATTGCACTGCGGCGGTCGGTCGGGGGGTCCCGGTCCGGTTCGGTCCACTCGGTCGGTACCGCGCAGAACCGGCGGCTCCTTTACGACGACATCCTGCTGCTGCTGCTGCTGCTGCCGCTAGAGCACCGACGCTGATGGTCGCGAGCATGTGAGGAGCTCAACAACGAGACGAGATGCTGCATTCCAGCAACTCCTCACTCAACCTCAACCCCACCCCCACCCCCAGCATCGTTAACACACACACACACACACACACACACACACACACACACACACACACACACACAAGGGGGGGGGGGGTCTTAGTGTTTACAGCAACAGACACAAACATATCATATGTATTATGACTTGTTTTATATGATATTGTTTGTATCTATACTTTGGTTCATGCCGTCATGTGGAGCTGCTGATAAACTGATTTCCACAGGGGTTAATGTTGGTGACAATGTTGACAGTGACAATAAAGTATTTGAATTGAATGGAATGGAATTGACTGAGAGAGAGAGAGAGAGAGAGAGAGAGAGAGAGAGAGAGAGAGAGAGAGAGAGAGCAGTGTAACAGGTCTGAACTACTTGGTCAGCACAATGTGGCTCTTTAATGCTGCTGTCAGTGGCATAAATATGAACTGGTGCAACTGGTGTAATTGCAGTAGTGGCCAAATGGCGTCAGCAGGGGCCCCTGCAGGAAGAATCAATCAATCAATCAATCAATCAATCAAACTTTATTTGTAAAAGCACTAAATCACAACCAACGGCGTCTCAAAGCACTTTGCACAATCAACTGGAACCCTGCGGAGCAACGAGGTGCTCTGACTGCGGCCAGGAAAAACTCCACTGGAGGGAGAAACCCAGAGCAGATCCAGACTGCAGGGGGCGCTCATCTGCTGTGACCGACTGGGGTGAGAAGGAAATGCCAAAAAAGAGGAGAGAGAGAGAGAGAGATGTAGCGAGAGAGTGAACAACGACAACATCAAAACTCTCATTATATAAATATAGATATAAACATGTAAACAAATAAATAAATAAAGTTACTGTGTGTGTACATCAATAGATAGGTAGATAAAAAAGGGAAATCCAGATTTCCAATTGAAATCAAAATTTAAAAAAATTCCAATTTGATGTCATTCCAGACCTCCACTTCCACCTCCACCTGCATCTCTTGCTCAAGACCACATGTCAGTGATTTCCAAGCGCTTTGCTGCACCCAAGGCCAGTAGTGCTGTTTTTTCCTTCAGCCTCTCGCTCTCTGCTGCAACTCTCGCTCTCTCACTGTGACCATGACTGTCACCCTGCTCACCATTTTTCAAGCATATAGTAGCTATTACAGGTGCAGACGGAGGGGGGAGTAGAAGAGTAGTAGGAGGCCGTGTGTGTGTGTGTGTGTGTGTGTGTCCCTGTGCTGTGACAGAGAGCCCCAGAATGAGAGAAGATCTTCCAGCTTTGCAAAAATGAAGCCACTGTTCAGCCTTTGTGACGAGCGTCTTAGCAAATATCCAGCTAAACTCAATACAAAACAGTATCCTGTACTCAACCAGGTAAAAAGACACATTGGGATTAAAATCTCTTTTTCCAGAGCAACCCTGGCTAAGAGGGCAGCATAAACAACATGACAGCAATAAAAACAACAACAACTACAACAACCACAGTCACACACTATAGCCAGGAACACAAATGACTTACAACAGAAACTCAAAAACATATGACAGGTCAAAATAATTTAACATGTAATTACATTTAAATTACATTTAAAAACAAGTACATTGCCCAAGAGAACTGGTTTCAGGCCAGATTAGCGGAGCCCAGAGTTGAAAGTCAACATGGTGAAACAGCATTGAGCTGCGATGCTGCTCACTAATGGAAGAAGCTGCCAACAGAAGTGAAATCAGTGTGAATGTGTTTCAATCCAGGTTTAAGGCTCTTCTTTTCTCTTATGAGTGAGTGAGCTTTTATTCATCTTATTATATTTCATTATCATCTTTTTATTTCTATTCTCCTTTATTACTGCTCTATTTATGCATTTTAAGCTGTCTTTTTTTCTCTCTGCATTTTATCTTTAATTGCGCTGTGTTCTTTGTTTTTTAAATGCTTTGAAAATATTGGAATTTTTCGCTGTAGAAATAAAGTCGCCTTGCCTTGGCTTGCCGAGAAAGTCGTTGTTATGAAACATTCATGTCCAGCTCCCACACCTTACCCCAGATAAAGTAAACACTTCATTAGCTAATTAAACAGATGGGCCTTTATAATAGAGGCAGGACATATGGTGTGTTTCTGTAGGGTGAAACATCCCAGCTGCGGCTGCTGCTGCTCTGAAGCTGCACGAAGGCCAAAGAAACATCTGGTGGTGTGTGAAGAAAAGACACTGAAAGAGGAGGGTTCATCTCTGTTCAAAATGTGCTGAACCACCAAGAGCTACTGGGACATAGCTACGTTGCTAAGTCTCTGTAGCTACGTTTGACTAAGTTGCTAAGTAGCTAGCAGTGCAAGATGACAGCTAACTAGGAGCAAGACCCCTGATCTATATATTCTTATTTGGGAACCATTCTAAGGGTAGGAAAACCAAATTACTTTTACTGTACTGTATTTATTGTACATTTGTTATTATATTTGGAGATTCTGAAGAAGAAAGTGACATCAAGTGGTTAAATTTTTGATTGCAGCGTCTTTCACTCTCCCTCCCTCTCCTGAGCTTGCCAGTGAATTACAGTGGCCTGCACACCCAAACCCATATACATTGTCCACCTTCTTCGTTGGTTTATTTGGGGACGGCAGCGTTCACCCATACACTTTTATTCAGGTATTTATGAGCAGTATGTTTAGCTTTGTCCAATATGAAAATCACAAATCAAGGCAAATTTTATACACTGGACTTTGAAGCATCTTTTCTTCTTGCATTGAGACCGAAATGATGAGTCTTTCTCCTTCAGTCAGTAGCTGGTCAGCAACAGTATCAACAGGTGCTGATGGTACTGCTGCAGTTGGGCTGGTCCACCTGTTGGCTCCACGTTTATCACTATTTTGAGGACATCGTCCACGTCCTGTGAAGCAACAATCTGTGACAGCCTTCCCTCTCATGCTTCCAAGGTTTCCTTTATCACACATATTCTAATTGTGGTGATGGATGTATAGATCTAAAACAAGGATTTATGCTACTATACTAATTACTATTACTACTACTACCACCATTGCTGGTGAAAATGTCACCATACTGTGTGTTTTGTTCATGAAAGACAATAACTTCATCTTTATTTTAATGTGCCATTTATGTCTTCAACTCGCATCACATATACACTGTATACACAAAATTGTGGTGAGTTGTCACAATGCCTCTTTTTAAAAAACAAACAAAAAAAACACTGCCAAGTTAACACATTGTTGACAAATAAAAATGGAAAACAAAGGAAGGCTCATAAAATGAAAAAAAAAAAAGAAATAAATAAGCATCATCATCAGTAAATGGGCTCTGGTAGGCTGGAGGTTCTGCAGTCCTGCTGTGCAGAGAACTCAGCCGTCTGCCAGTGAGACTCCATCAGAGAGTCGTACAGCTCCTCACTCAGCGTCATGAAGTTCCTGTTGGCCTCCAGCACGTCCACCTCCACCAGCGGCTCTGAAACACACACAGGTGTGAGTCACACAGCTGTCAGGAGCTTCAACATCTTCTTTATGGAACTTTTGAAAAGTCAGCTGGTGGAATATGTTGTGTTCAGTGACTCACTAGGTGTTTATGCAGAAGAACAAGAAGAATGTCTGGATTAAAGCTATTTTTTTGTTCTTAAAGTGAAAATTCAATTAAACCCTGGAAATACCATCAACAACCAACAGTCATTTCTCTGTGCTGTTGCAGGTACAAACCTTCAAGACCGTCATCCTGATAGGCCTCAGTTTCCTAAAATTTAAAAACGAGAGAGAAAATACTATGGATTAAAAACTACCATTTGAAGACTTGAAAGGTTCTTTGCTGCTGATGGAGCCCCCCTACCTGTGGGACGGTGTACTGCGAGTAGTCGTAGTTCTGGTAGTTGTAGGGGTAGGCCCCTGGGGTGTGTGTGTCGTAGCCCCATGAAGAGTAGTATCCGGGGTAGGCCTGCTGCTGCTGCTGGTACTGCTGCTGGTACTGCTCATAGTCGCTCCTGTATCCACCACTACCAGACTGTCTGTGCTCCGACTGCTGCGGAGGCCTGTTCTTCAAACTCAACACGCAAACACACACAGCAAGGCAGGAATTAGTTTGCCGTAAATTACACGGATAAAAAAAAAAGAAAAGAAATGATGACACGAAGCAGCAGCAGACACACCCAGTGGGGCCAAAAGTTAAATCTTGGGACAAAGACTCAGGCCAACATTGATATTTATGAACCACATCTTCCACCAGATAGAACGGTGAACCTTTTTATACGGAGCCTAACAACCTGAATATGGAACAAAGCAAAGCTTCATACTAGACGAGCAATAACCTGCAACTGCAAAATCAAATTTCAAATTAAAAAGACACATTGAATCAAATACAAAACATTTTATTTATTGACAAATCAAATAAATACAATGTAAATATTTTTTTTGTTTTTCAGCTGTCTCATTTAAATTTTAACAGTAACTGTTTTCTAATAATAAATTTAAGAATAAAATAATAATACACCAATTAACTAACAATAATATCCTTCAATGAATGTGCAACCATTCAGGCCCACAGCAGCAGGAAAAAGTACATAAAGAAAACGTTACACATTCAGTCTGTTAAAGTTAGTAGTGTGCCAGAATAGCAGCAGAGCATTCTGGGATTTGTAGTCTTAGCGCTAAATGGCCTTGCAGGACAAATGTAATGATACTGCAGGGCCAAATTTGGCCCGCGGGCCAGAGTTTGGCACCCATGACATAGAGCTTCACCTACTTGTTCGCAGCCAGGCTGAGTCTCAGAGGTTTAGAGCCCAATCCCATGGCGCCCTGACACTCGTCCAGGGCTCGCTTCTGCAGCCGCTCGTCTGGGAACTGGACAAAGCCACAGCCTCTGCACACACACACGCACACACCATATTATCAGAGCAGAAATTTGCCTTGTGTTGCACCCAGATCTTTCTATACTAACACACATAAATATGTTTCAATCGTAGAAAACTCATAACTCTCCCTACATACTAGTTACTCACTTTGAGTTGCCCATGCTGTCCAGCACCACCTTCCCACCGCGGCAGGAAGGATATCGATTGTAAAAAAACTCATAAAGCATTCCGTCGTCCACGTCTGGAGTCAGATCGCCCACAAAGAGAGAGAACATCTGGCTGCAAAAGCAAGGAACATTTGGAAAACGTGTTAATTAATATATATATATACTGTATATATATGTACGAAACACAATGTCAGATTTATCTTCTTTTTTTTTTTTCACTCACCCAACGTCATTTTTACCAAAGGTTGCTCTGTTTAACTTGAACCTGGTGGGCTGTTGGAGGGAGACATGAGTTACGTTTCCGTTACAGTTTGTCAGAAAATAAAAGTGATATTTCTAAAATTTCCACAAAGTACAATTGCAATTTGCAGGTGTTTCCATTGAATGTTGTGAAGAGCATAAGCTGTAATTTTGGTCAAATCTGGTCCTGCGAGACGCCACTGTGAGGAGGATGGAGGGATAAAACATTTTGCTATAAATCTGCATTTCCACGGTGTTTGCTGTCAAGAATGGTTGTTATATTTTTCTCTTTGCTTACTTTGTAAATAAAATATTCCATCTCCTCCTCTGTCCAATCATAACAACGCCATTTTCACTGGCCACCTGACCCTGTATGTCACGTCCGCTGACGTGTCACTGTGAAAAAAGTGTTTCCTTGACACTTTAGCGATATCCCTCTATATGGATACATGTGAAAAACCACCTCATGAAAGCGTCAAAACCTTTCAGCCACATTTGAGAGGTTTTTCCAAGTTGAGCTGTTTCCATCACCAGTTTTTTATTGCCATATTTAGGTTTTGCACAATTCTAGGGGTGATGGAAACGCAGCTCGTTATGCATTTATAAAGCAAACCAGAAATGCAACCACGGTTGTAAGTAATGATTGTGCGTACCGGACTGGCTCCTGGTAGGGATTTCCCATTGATTTTGCGAAGGCACCTCTCTGCTGTGGCTTCGTCCGCCATCTCCACAAAGCAGTACCCCATGGCACCCCTGGGGGACAGAACCCCAGTCAGTGTCAAGTTATATGAAAAAGAAAGAACAAATGCAGGTGGACCTCACTCTTACCCCGTCATTTTGTTACGTATAATCCGCACGTTTACCACCTGCTCGCCCATGGTGGAGAAAGCTCTGGTGATGAACTTTTCATCCATGTAGGGATCCAGCTGCAGAGACACATCACAGTCATGAGTCAACAGCATTTCAAATAATAATATCCAGGAATAAAAACAGTGATTTTGCTCGGTTTTTCAACGTAATGGGATTCAGACGTGGTCTCTCAGATGAGTCTCAAAATAATTCTGAATTTCTGTTTATTCAAATAGAAGCCTTGGAGGCCAGAAGGGGGCCCAGAAGAACTTCCCACATGTTCCAACAGAAAACCCCCTGGAGAACCTGGACACGTCAACAGCACTTAGGCAAATCGTCCTGACGGTGATGGTTAAAGAATGAGATGTGACGAAGTGACTTCATACCAGATACAGGACGATTTCGGGGAGGGAGAGACCACTCTAGTAACAGTGAGTAACTAATTGAGAGTTCTATTTTTTTAAATGCAAAAAGTACAAAGCAATGAGGCCAGAAGCTGCAAGCAAAACAGTTTTAGAAAGCAAACATCAATATGGGACTTTTAGGACCTTGCTCAGCTCCCACGAAAATTCGCCGTAACATGCGGGAAACGACTTTCAAATGGCGACAGAGCGGGTTGCAAGCGTCTCTATTTGTCATTTAATCATTCATTGCAAATTAATAAGATACGTAAGATTGTGTAATGTAATGAACTTCACGAAACTTCATGAAAAGGTGTCAGCTTAAAATACTCGGAGTTTCAATAAACGGCAATGCCAGTCTCCTGTGTGTTCACAACTCCGTGAAACAAACTTTTCTTTTTAAAACAAAAAAAAACGACGTAAAAAAAAAATCTCAAAGTTTTTAAAACACTGAGCTCATCTACCGTCGCTCATCTCCGTTTGCTAAACGGTTAGCCGTTGACTTGTGTTAGCCAACAAACAACACCAATGGATTTGAAGGTATTGGTTTTAACTCAACGTACGTTCAGGGTGATAAATAGCTGAAAAATGAGTTTACTTACATTTCCCATCCACAACGTGCTCATCATGTATCTGATATAATTTCCCGACTGAGGAAGGCAGAAAGTAATTTTTTGCTTGAGCAAATCGTTGAAAGTTGGTAAAGCTCCTCAGTGTTGTCAATCAGTAGCTACTGTGTGCTTTGCTAACTCCGCCTACTTCCGGGTTACGCCATTTCCCTCTACCTACGGATGCCGAGGTTGGACTAATTACAGTACACGTACATTTTAGCTTGGCGGTTGTCTTCTGCGAGACATCGCATACCCAGTATCGCTAGATCTCGCAAACTATACATATACACATTTAGGAATTATATGTATAGATAGATATATATCTATACATATATGTGTATACATACATATACAATATACACACACACGTATTTATGCAATCAAGTTTTGCATGCCGCTGTCCAGGGTGCTGATACTAAAACTGGGCCTGTTCATTAAGGCCCAAGTAAACAAATGATACATTTTCTCATGTAAACAGTTCAAAGTTGCCACAGTTTGTGGGTCAGTAGGCCCTTTATACATTTAAATAGAAGGTTACATTGCATTAGAAAGAATTCAATGAGCCACAAAACAATAGTGTTTAAGTTTTTTTTTTTTTTTTTACTAGATTCAAAAGTAAGACAAAAGAAGTGAAGTGCATTGAAATCTTGCTGTAAAGACATGATTTGGTTGACACAACAGAACATTGACAATGAATCAACATAAAGATGGCAGCAGTGCAGGAGATGGATCAAACCAAAAAGAAAGAAAAAAGCGAATGAACCAAATATGTTGTTTTATATTAAGATGTCCCCATCCAACTGATGCATCTCTTTACATTTAATTTAAAAGCATTGTTAAAGACATCAGAGCCACGACACAGTGCTGCTGCAGTGGTTAGTGTGTCTGTCCACTGGCAGCAGGTTGGTTGGATGGATGGATGGATGAACAGATGGATGGATGGCAGCGAATTGACAGCATTTTTATAAGCTATTAGCCGAGTAGCAACTGGTCATCTTCATCACATGGCAGCTGCTGGTCATCTTCTCTACATCAACATGGTAGCTACTGGTGGTCTTCATCAACATGGTAGCTACTGGTGGTCTTCATCAACATGGTAGCTACTGGTGGCCTTCATCAACAGGTTCAGACCACCGGAGGAGGAAGTGGTGCCAAGATGGAATGACAGGAGGCTACGATTCATCTTTTCTCTTTATTTGATATTAATTCTACAGACCGGGGAAACATTCATGAAAAAAAAAGAAAAAAACTGAACATGAAGGCCGATGGTACACGACACGGTGCCACTGACTCAATGTTCATTTATTAACCTGGAGTGGCACAGACTGGAGCTGTCATGTGAATATGCAGGCGATCAGAAAAAAAACATCACATGTGGAAATAAAAATTGCCAAATGTGAAAATGCAACAAGCTCGATTCAATGGCTGTAAATGCTTTTCATAAAATCCATCGAGCCAACAAGCTAGTGTATCCGTTTATTTTCCTTCAACATTAAATGCGGAAAACAAAGTTTCGCTTTTGATACAGTCATCGTCTGGGGTCAATGCAAAATGTTGTTAACTGTTGCCAACTGGTCGCCAAACAATCAGCCAATCAGATGTTTCAAGTGTAAGAAAACTTGAGTTGACTTTCAGATGACAGATGATGGAATTAGATCAAAGTCACTTTCAAGTTCAACCAAAGCAGGCATCCAAAAGAGTTTGATATGACAACCAATCAGAACTGGGGACATCCTGGCCTGAAGTGTGTATCCAGGCAAAGACACGTGGAGGGATTAAAGTGTGTACCAGTGTGAAGGTGCGTGCCCAGTCCAAGAGAAGCTCCAAGACAGCGACAGACAGACGGTAAATCAACAGTATTGAACAGAGTCGTATTGATGCAGTGGACCTACTCTTACATTTGTTCCCTCTCTGTTTCTGTCACACACACACACACACACACACACACACACACACACACACACACACACACACACACACACACACACACACACACACACACTCTCTCTCTCTCTCTCTCTCTCTCTCTCTCTCTTCGCTCTGCCTTAGTCCATCTTCTCCTTGTGAACCAGTTTGGGGGCATCCACAAAGTCCTGGCCGTTGAACAAGATGATGGCAGCGGTGATGGTGCTGGCAGCTCCCCAGAACATCACGTAGGCCAACGTTTCTGTCCACGTGTCACCTGCGAGACAAGGAGCAGCCAGGGAAACACTGTCAACAGCTGCGCTTCCATGACAGTGGAAAATAAAAGCGATAATTCTAAGATTTCCACAAAGTACAATTGCGATTTGCAGGTGTTTCCATTGAATGGTGAGAAGAGCATAATTCTAGTCAAATCTCGTAAAATCTTGTAGAATTATAGCTGTATATGTGTAGCAGAAATTGTATATGTTGTTTTACTATAAATGTGTTTAGTATGTATGTGTGTAATATGAATTCATTATAGATGGAGAAGAGGTGGGAGAAATACGCTGAGCTTCTCCTTCTTTTCTTCTCTCCTTTTCGAATATACGTTTTTTAAAACTTTTCTGAATTTAATAGTGTGCTGTTTTTTATATATTGCCTTATATTCAAAATAAACATTTCAATCAATCAATCTCGGCGAGACCCCACTTTGAGGAGTATGGAAGTACAAAATGTCTTGTACAAATCTGCATTTCCATGTTGTAAAAAGTGTTTCCATGACACTTTTGCAATATCCCTCTAGATGGATACGTGTGAAAAACCACCTCATGAGAGCATCAAAACCTTTTAGCCATATTTGAGAGGTTTTCCAAGTTGAGCTGTTTCCATCACCAGTTTTTTATTGTACCAACTCATGACTAATATGCAATAGGCAAATTATCCCTTGAAGTCATCATCAATTTTCTAGTAAAGCCCCAAATTCACATTGTGGCAAACAGATCACTGAATCTAGTTCTTTATTGAGACTTCAGGCATGAATGTGGTTTTTCATACGGTTGAACAGTTGATATATTCACTGAGACTTGAGATGTGCCATTTAAATTGAACCAAGCTGTCAGCTTAAATGATGCAAAGAATGTTTTCTGCAGCGCTGTTTCAAAACTCTGGAGGTTTCATCATCATGAGTGGTGAAAATCTTACCAGCCATTAGAAGACAGACGATACACATGGAAAATGCCACTAGCATTATAATGGGTAACTGCAAAAAGACACAAAAAGGGTACAAAACATAGATAAAATATTTACATCATAAGACTATAGGAGCTGCTGCTGCTGCTGATGACTGAAAACTATACTGACTGTTAGGAACTTCCAGTCCTTCTGCACACGGAGCGGAGTGGGTCCATTGGTTTCATCCAGAGCAAAGTTGCCAAGGAAAAGGTCGATTGAGTCCTGAAAAGCAACAGAAAATCTTCATGGATGCAAATCACGAAGCACATTTACACTTTCACTTCGATGAGCTGACGTTCAAACAAAAAGTTCAAGTGCATTACTTCAATGTAAAGTTACTGTTTGACAAATGTCGATAAACTGGTGCCTTTATAAACATATTTGCATTTATACGTTACGTAAAATAATAACAAGAATGATGCAGACTGAGCCAGTGGTTCTCAACTGGTGGAGTCTCAGCACCAGCATTTCTTTTTCCTCATAATGGAGTCACCGCCCAAATTTATTCCACAAAGATAAAAACACTGGCACACTTTCTATCATGTCTAGTAAATAATGAATTCAAATTAATTAATTGGATTGTGTGTCCTGCAAAACAAATGGCAAACATTTTGCTCTACGAATATATATATTTTGTAGGCTGGGCAGAAAAAAGTGACGGTGAAAACTTGATGCCTTTTGTTACTCAGTCGTGCTGTTGTGTCATTGCGATATCGCACCTGTCTGAATCCATCGGAGAAGTTGTTTTTGTAGTAGCGAATCATGGAGTTCCATCCGTCCATCAACAACCCAAACCTGGTCCTCTTCCCCGTCCTGATGGCAACAACACATAATGACTGCTCACAGAAAAACAACAATGAAAACATTTTTTTCTCAAAAACACACACAGCGACAACAGTGTGTTAGTCAGCCGTTGTGTTACTGTGTTTGTGTACCTGGTGAAATCAGTTTTCAAGGCTCCGGTCCCTGCGTACTGCACAGCGCATGCATTGGCATTGTCAGCCCATGCTGGTTGAGAAATAAATCACACACAGAGAAACCAGTGAGAAGCTGCTTGACGCTACGCGCGCACTCACACACGCACTCGTCATGCCAGCAGCAACACACACACACACACACACACACACACACACACACACACACACACACACACACACACACACACACACACACACACACACACACACACACACACACACACACACACACACACACACACACACACAGTGTGGTACCGTTCTTGTAGATCTTCTCAAAGTCGCTCTGCTCCTCGATCCTCTGGCCCACATTCAGAACTCCCATCCTCTGAAAACACAAACACACACCCGGTGTTCCGGCTGTGAGCTCAAGCTGCCATCAATGAACATTTTTCATTCATGATGATAATAATAATAATAATGATGATAATGACAAAATGCAAAATAAAATGACACTATTTTGAAGTGAAGATTATTGCACTGTGAACTGTGCAAGCCTGTCAAATACTGAGGATTTTCCATCAGCTTCAATTGAATGTGAGGGAATCACTGCAAGCAGTCGATGGCTCTGCACTGTCTCTTTACCTCCGGACTGTTAAAAATATTTTAAAATAATACGTCACCCTCCAACGGCAATGAGAATAAACTTTCTGTCAGATTAGAAGCCAGTCAGTGGAGACGAGCACTCCACAAAACAATTCGAGTGCTTTCGGTTTATCAGCAAGTCTAAAAGTTAATATTCATGACAAAATCAGCCGTTGCAGTTACAAGACGCCCCAACATGAAAACATTCCTCAGCGTTCAGTATCACTGAAGTCACTCAAATTTTAGTTTTATCATTTCATGATTTCAAGATAGAGCGCTTGGTAGTAAAATGTAGTAAAAAGTAAAAGGTTGAATAGCTGGTGCAATGAGCTGTGTGGAATAAAATAAAATAAAATAAAAAAATAAAATAAAATAAAATAAAATAAAATAAAATAAAATAAAATAAAATAAAAAAAATAATAATTATTAATCCCACACTGGAGAAGTCTGCATAATTGCAGCAACAATGCAGTGCAAAAGAAGGAAAATTGTATCAATTAAAACAAAATAATGAAATAAAATAAAATATCTACAGAATAAAAAATGGGGAAAAAAACTCAAGATATTTACATCATGTATACAGCTGGATTATTTGACAGGGATGGTGCAGTGAGAGGTGTCACTCTCACATCCACTCACACACCAGCGGGTATCAAAGCAGCTTCAGGCTCCACTGGGAGCAACTCATCATCTTGACGCAGGGCAGACGGAGGCGGGATTCGAACCGCCAACCCCTCAGTCATTGGACGAGCCGAACGAATGAAGTCTCACCTGGAGCTGCGTCTGCAGGGACCGCCTGGCCAGGAGGCTCTGGATGACGTTGGTGCGGTCCAGGCAGTCCATGCAGTTACTGCGGAAGACCCCCTTCTGCTGCGCCACCGTCTCCTGCTCCGAGTTCACCATGAAATAACTACACACACACACACACACACACACACACACACACACACACACACACACACACACACACACACACACACACACACACACACACACACACACACACACACACACACACACACACACACACACACACACACACACACACACACACACACACACACACACACACACACACACACACACACACACACACAGTTTCAACACCTCTTCATAGTGCACAGCTTGACATCACGGTGACCACGTCACTGACCTGTACTCGTCTTGCGTTTGAGCCACGCCGTCGACCAGGATTTGCAGACGCTCCCACCTCATGCGGCTGCACTCTTTGTGGAAGTCGAAGGCGATGTAGCTGAGGGGGCAGGAGTGTTGGAGTCAAGATGGCACCAACTGAGACCAAGACCTTCTCAAGACTAGAGAGTGTGAGATCCATACTCTCCGCGGAAATTCGCTACCTGCCAGAGTGTTTCTCTAAAACACACTGAACCACTCGGAGCAACAAAAAAAACAAACAAACTTGTAACACAAATCCAACGAGCCACTGGCTGCTTCTTCAATGGGATTAAGTTGAAGAGAGTTTAGTTGAGGTTATTTTTTTTTTACGTTTATTTAGACGGCGAGCGCATATTGATAAACACTGAATACATAGGTAATCACTGTACACATGCCTGACTTAGCACTGCTGCTGGATTTCATCCGCAGTCCCCGACAACAAAACAATTAACATAAAAAGAACAATTGACATATAAAATACAATAATATAAAGCAGAATTGTATATAAAAACAAATGAAATTAAAATCAATTAAAATAAAAGTCCATAAGCATTCAGCATATTAACCGTGCCTACACTATTGCCCATGAGCCCGTGCAACGAGAGTTGTAGAAATGAGTGGCGCCGACACTCACTTGATGACGTCATTGCTCATGTTGGACACCATCCTTGCAAAGGCCTGCTCCAGCGGCTTCTCTGAGCCCTTTTGATTGACCTGAAGAACACACATGACAACATTGTCAGAAAAATAATCAGTGAACCGGCAGCTTGTGCTGAAGGGCGCAGTGACAACGTGGTTTCTCACCAGGTTCAGAATGCTTTGCTTCCCATAAATCACCACTTGAGAGTCAAAGTGCCTCTGGAAACCGTCCATCTTTAAACAAGAGAATACAAAAGAAAGTTGACCAACTAATTAGTAGTTAACTAATAATTCTTAAAGAAAACAACAACAAGCAGGTAGAATGATGACAACATCATCTTACATGAATGGCAGTTTTACTAATGATGGGTTTGGGTTTGTATTTGAGGTTGGGCCTCTGACTCCAGTAGAAGGGTATGGAACCTCGTGTCTGGGGGCAGAAAACACATTGGTTCATGGACTTGCATTTTAGTGGTGACCATTTCAGCCAAGCCTGGTGAACTCCTCATGCTACTAACCTGCACAAAAGAAGCCATGGCTCCTTCATACAGAACTATCTGCTCCGTCTCCACAAAGTTGGCAGCGTGGCCCCCAGAGTCGATGCCTGCAAAGAGGCAAGGCATGAAATAATCAGAATATTATTAATATTGATGAAAATAAATTGATGGGGAAAATGCCATCCAGCGGTCATTAGATTTCAGCACTGGGGAGGCATCTTTCAGTGATGGTTGTGTTTTGGAGGGGGGGTAACTGTTACATGGAGTGCATTAATATCTATTTTACAAGTGAGCCCAGGCCAAGAAGGCAGCTAGAAAATAACAACTGCAGAACAGTTTAAAAACAGGAAAAACTGGTTCATTTAGTAGTGACAGTACAGTGCACTAGCCAGTGTTGCACACTACTTTAATGGAATGTTAACTAATAATCTGGTATGCAGAGAATATTTCAGATTGTTACTAAAAGAAGACAGTGTTTTGTGTCATTGTTCTACACTTGTAAATGATATTGGTGTTTAAGCTCAACTCTTGTCGACAGATTCCATGTTACAGACTTGTTGACTAGTTCACAAGGGAATCAGTCAGTGTAGCTGACATGGAAAACAGTCGGTGAGCAACATCCAAATTATATCTAAATCAAATGATTAATGGTTTTTGTGTTTTGTTCTCTGAGGGTCTTCTCTGCGCTCCACTGGAGAAGACACACAGCTGCTCCAGTGAAGGTGATTTACCTCGAACGTAGTATCGGACACCAGCTCGGAAACAGCTTCTTCTACTAATGAGGATCCATTCAAAGGCCTTTCCATTGATGCGGCACGTCTTCATGAAAATGACTGCGGCAAAATGTTAAGGTCAACGTTCACTGTAAAACTCTAATACAACTAATACAACTAATGGCAGTTGGGTATTCCATGAAGATATTCCAGCGCTGCGGATACATCCATGGACGACGGGGATGGCAAACTTGTGAAGCTGTAAGGAAGCGATGAAGCAGCGACGGTTATTAAATGCATGACTGAAAAAAGCAAATGAGTGCAGTTGAGGTGAGTTGGAGATTTACCTCCGTCTGTGCTGCCAGTTCTCTGAGGAGATTGGCGTTCCAAACAAACCTCTGATCTGCCTGAAGCAAGGTGATGTCACAAAATTACTCAGCATCATCTCAAAACCACAAGTAAATATGTACCTCAAAATGACTGCGCTTGTTTCATAAAATATTATTTCTAAATCTGCTGTGTTGGAATCATGTTTCCTGGCAATAAACTGAACAAAGCTGAAAAGCTCCTTCTCTCTTTCACGTGATGTGCATGCAGGTCATCGTCGTGGAGGCGAGCGAGGTTCCTCTCACCCTCTCGAGCAGACTGCTGTCCTGGAAGTCGGGGCTGGTGTTGCCCAGGCGCTGGAGGGTGTGCGTCAGGTCGTAGTCAGTGCAGAAGTAGAAACCGTCCGTGTTCAGCACGTTGCTCATCATGGTCAGGAAGGTCTTGTTCTCCTGAGACTGAAAGAGAAAGAAAACGCATCAAGCCATCGCACACACACATCCCTTCCCTTCATATGCAATCACACGTATACAGTACACTGCTGTATCTTTATTGTACGAATACAGTACTTGATTTAATAGTTCATTGAGGAGTCATTCATTTGGTTAAGAGGGGAAACTATTTACGAGGTGTCACCTTTCATTTGGATATTTGAAGTCAAAATACTGTGAACAGTTCCTCACACAGGCCACAAGGGGCAGTAGAGTGATATGCATTAAAATGAGTTTAGGAGATGTTTTAGTTGTTAATAAGAAAAAAAAAAAAAGAGATGATATTCCACAGTTCTATTCATATTTTCTGTAAATGCTGCAAAGCTGTTCAGTAAATGGAGGAACGAAGAAGAATAGAATAGAATAGAATAGAATAGAATAGAATAGAATAGAATAGCCTTTATTGTCACTGCAATACAAGTAGTAACAATGACATTGTGGTTTGAGCCATATTGCACCCTATTTAAAAAAAGAAGGTTCTCAAGGAGAAAGGACAGGACACTAGTTTGCTGTCATTACTGTTATAGAAGCTGCAGTCGCACACATACAGAGTGTCCTGCAGTGTGTGTTGGCATAGAGAGAGAGACAGTCTCACATTCTCACACACTAAACACCACCGCTTACGCTGCTATCACAGAAATGCATCAGAAATTGTTGGTGTTTGCAACATTTTCGCAAACTTCTTTTTTTTTAAGTCAGACAGTCACTCTGTATCAGAGGTGACAAACTCTGATATAACTCTGAGCTTGAGTGAACAAGCTGCAAACGAAAAAGATTGTATGATTTTTACTGACATTTTATTTACTTTGATGAGTTTTTTTTTAATTTGAAATTGGATTTTGCGCGTGTGCAATATAAAGTCATTGACTGTATAGTATTGAGCTTTGCTATGTTCCATATTCAGGCTGAAGCCAAACATTGGCTCCACGTGAAAAGCTTCACTGTTCTATCTGGAGGAAGATTTTCTGTTGGCCCCAGTGTGTGTTTGAGTTTGACGCCGCTGCCTTATATCGACATGCGCGGCATGAGTGAGTGCCTCACCTGTATCTCAGAGAGATGCAGCATGGTCCTCTTGTAGGAGATGATGTCAAAATCCACGGCCTTCCACACGGCGTGACCCATGAGGCTGCCCACGTTGCGCTTCCTGGTGATGACGACCAGGTACATGCCTGCGTGCGTGCGATTCAACCACCAGTAGACCAGTTACCACCAAAACATCATGAGCCAGAAGGCCTGAGTGGCCACAATGCTGCAGTGCTGCAGTGCCACCTACCTGCCACCAGGCGAATGGTTCCCAGTAAGCCACAGATGGGCCTGGTGACTGCTGAGGCTGGAACATCTTCTTTACCTGCCAGACAGCACAGTGGCTCAAACCACAGACAGGCACACACCTCCTAATGTTGTGCTGTTGGACATGACTACAGCTGGAGATGAGACGCAGTGTAGTGCTGTAGTCCAGACGGCACCAACCCAGACCAAGACCTTATCAAGACTAGAGAGCATCGAGATGGAGACCAGACCAAGACTTTATATATCAAAGAAAAATAACAACAAAGCAGAAAAAAATGACCAGTATGTTTTTTAAATTCCAGTTTGCTTCTAAATGCAACTGCAACATCTCTTTCCAGCAAGGTGTCTTTTAATCATTTTCTTGAACATTTTGCTGCTTTGCCAACTATTTTGAACCATTTTTTTTAAAAAAACAACAACTTTACTTCATAGAATTAAAAAAATCAATGAACTAGAAATAAGGGGGCAGGGTGTCACTCTGGGTGTCAGCAACAGAGTGTAAAACGGCAGCAGTTGGATTATTATCCGTTATTACCGTGTTATTACAGTGCTGGCTGAGTCTCCACTGGTCTGGATCAAAAATCCCCAGTCCGTCCAGTCCCAGACCGAGACCAGGCCAGGCCCAGTAATAATGCCTCTGAGTCCAAGACGAGACCCAGACTCTTAAAAAGTCTGGAGACCGAGACCAACCTCCAGGACAACAACACTACCGCCATGAATTAGGGTACAATAAGTTGCCAGGTTGCTTGCAACCTTGTTTATCAACATTGTTGTCATGTATTCAACGTCAGCTGAAAAGGTCGTCCATGAGAGTGTCAAACTTGTAAAATGCAGGGATGCACCGATACCAGTTTTTTACAGAACAAGAAGAGTACAAGTACTTGCATTTCAGTGCTCACCGATGCCGAGTACTTAATGAGGCCATTACACAGTGCAAAATGACTGATTTCTTCCCCCCACAGATGTTCCGTCATTTGAACAACATTCCACAGCACAAACACAAATTTAACAAAACTGTCATATACATACACATACAACTGGTATCTGTGTGGTGGTATCGGTACATATTTTATGAGTTCGAGCAGAGTACTCGACCCCAGTATCAAGGCATCCCTAGTAGAAATCTTTAATTCTTGAATTCCAATTTGCAATTTGCAGACTGGTCAGTGCTGCCGCCTCACTGCAACAACTTTTGCTTTGCTTCATTTTACATTGACTTTAAGGCAACATGTTTTCTACATATTCCACGATAGCTTGTTTCCTCCTATGAGGCGGCTCACCAAAGAACCCCATCCGTCTGCTGCTGCTCCGCTACCCCCCCTCTGGCACACTGTACAATCCACTGTGGCCCCACCAGTCAAACAGTCCCCCCTTTCCCGGTTGAAGCTACTTGGCCAGTGTATTGAGTGAAGCATTTAGAAACATCTACCTGTGAGGGTCATCTCATTGGAGACCCTGTCAATGGTCAGCACAGCATCAGCCCCCTCATCACAGGCCTCAATGAAGAACTTCTCAGGTGTAGTGTGCCTGTGAGGAGAGCAGAGACTCATTCAAGGTATGACGACCAGTCACAGCCAGGAAAAAGAAAACATTTAAGAGTAAAACATATTGTAAGCATGACGGGTTAAGCCTATGGAATGATAGAATGTGAGGCACATTCATTTCTTCAGTAGGACTCTGACCCAGAATGGAAAGTTTAAACAGGGTTTTTTTTTGTATTTCACACCCACACATACACACCGCCCATATACATTTAGCCATATACATATACTGCTGTATCTTTATTCGATTGATACAGTACTTTAATAGTTCATTTACTCATTATTCAACTAATCACATCACTTATAGAAGTAAGTAAGTAATTTGCTACAATGTGGACGCAGCCTTTGAACAGTTCCAGTCGATCCTCTTACTCCAATGACACACGCCAGAAAATATCACTGCTGTTGTTAAGGAAAAACTCAGCTTTTAATCCTACAAGTAGAAAAGTGTGACCTCAAGATGGAGTAATACTGAGCTGGAACCACCACACAAACGCTCATTTGTGAGCCTTTCGTAATACACATGACAATACGTGTATTTGTACTCCACCAACAGATGGTATTTTGCACATGGCCACTTCGACTGCTTACATTGTTTCACTGACTGCCCTCCGAGCGTGGCTCACTTAAAGTTGACACTGTCTCACAGTATCACCAGTGCTCTCGATGGCACCTCATCCAAACATAAGAAAAAAAAACATGTGTAACTAGAGGTCGATGATTAGCAAAAGGTGAGTTTATGCCAGGCTCCAATCTGGCAATGTGTGAATGAACTAATTTTACAAAAACACAAAATCGATTTTTCCTCTCGCATGGTTCCAGGCTGTGCGCCTCTGTACAAAATGTGAAAGTTTTGCACAATATTCATTTGTTGTTGCTCAAGATGACAGAAAAAGCTTTTATTTTTAAAGTGGTGTTTGGTGAAAGACAGTTATGATTCTCTTGAACCGCAATTCCAAACAATGCCTGCTTTTCATTGGTTCATTAGTTCAGTGCAGGTTTATTTAAGACTACTTCTGTCAGTTTCAAGTTGTTTCAGTGACAATCACAGGGTTTTAGTTCTTGAACAGAAGGGTACCAGCAATTTACTCCACGTCTGTAGAGAAACATACTCAAAACTTTCTCACTGGCTGTTTTAAAAACAGAAATTCAGCTCTTCTAGTCACGACAGCCCCAGACGTCATCGGTCAGCTCTGGCCAAGGAAAGACTTGGTGCTCGCTCATGACTGACTACATCGAGGGCAGCTGATTAGTGTAGGATGGTTATGATGACCAGCGAAAGCACAGAATCAAAAGCAATGAAAAAATAAGTTTAATTTAGATATTTCTGCCAGGAAGCAGTCTGAAGGGGAAACCCACTGCTTCCTGCTGGCTGTAATGTCTACTGAGGCAAAATTGATAGACCCACTGACTATCCACTGATTGGGGCACATTATCCAAATGATTTCGAAATTACTTTCAATGGACAAACAATACAAATCCCAAGTTTTGTGAAATGTTTTTGGGTAAAAAAAAAATGGATTTGCTTATGTCAAGCTTGCATAGGGATTAGACTAAACACACTGGCTATGCCGTCGGTTGCGCATAACTTTATCTGAAAAACCGCCTGAGTTCAAAGACACGTTTACCCCTCAGAAAACACGTCCACCTGGACTTTCTTTCTAAAAATGGACATCAGGATGCAAATATCATGTCTTGGTCACAGAGGGGAGGTGAGACATTTCCCAGACAAGACTATTCCAGTGGAATAGTTGAATTGGGATGTGACCCAACACCTCGGAAACACTCCCTTTTGCCGAATTCCAGGCAAAACCTTGACGAAACTGGTCCCGGTGCAGGATTGACAGCATAGTTTGTGCACAAAGAGTGAGTAAGTGAGTGAGGTGTGACCAAATCCAACAAGGAAATGGCTGAAACCGTGCTGAGAGTTTCACCAACTTTATCAATACGCTGACAACGCAGCCAACGTCGAATTTACACGCAGCACGAGTGACAACTGAGTCAACTGTCGTTCAAATTGCCACGTCGGTGCAAAAATGCGCGAGAGTAAATTTGCGGTAGAAACTCCAGCAGGAGCGTTGACGGTGCTCTGCTGTTTAGCAGCTCAGCAACCCTCAAGTCACTCAGCATGTAGGGTCACATCAAACACCACGACACCTGTGTGTGGACACCGGTTCACACTGGTTCACACTTCCCATATGCGCCTCACACCGTGGAATGAAAGAAGAATCAATCAATCAATTAGCAACGATTCAGTAAAAGTTAAGCGGTAGCTTCAACAACAGCGAACACCCAACTTTACCCGCAGTGTCAATGGAACCCATTAAAGTTACTGCTTTTCACTTGGTTGCCAGCTCCACCTCTTATCCACCATTTACACTCATTGGAATGAAAAAGACTGACGTTATACGCGAGTAATTGCATTTCCTGTACTTACAGAATGTATCTTTCGTAGGCGGTCGCCATCTTCACTGCTTATGCTGCCGTCTACCTGACCTCAATGACGTCAGCAGTCAGATGGCGACGGCGACCAACCCATGCCAGTACCGGGAATGTATTGGATGAACGCTCAGTCACAGAAACCTGGTGGTTACAGGCTTCGAAGTTTGTTTGTTTTTTGTTGATCCTTGCCCCCTCCTCTAATGATTTATTTTTGCTTATTATTTCATACATAACCTTCATTTGTATTTTATGATCCCATTTAGTGTTTGTATGTTTGTATCTCAATTTGTTCGTTAAAAAATAAAACAAAAAAAGACTTCGAGGTTTGAGGCTAACTCCGCCTACTTCCTGGTTACGTCGTTGCTTAATATACGGAGCCCGAGTTGGACAAATGTCAGTAACTCAGACACGACGTACAGAATTTGCTTACGACGTTTAATGCTGTCAGAACATGTCAGGCTCCAATAACGAATTTAAGAGATTATGTTTATTTTACATTATATACCAATAAGATTATATTGGTATTCATTAATGCCAATAATTATTTTTAGTTTATTTCCTTTTTTCATAAAGAATACTATGAAGAATACTAGTCGTGAAGACAAATGTGTGTATGTATATGTAAATATGTATTACTTCAAAATGTTCTCAGTTGTTAAAACATCAGGATATTGGACAACAATTTAAAAAATATATATATTTTTGTGATATTATATTGAGTTGTTATATGACATATATTTTTAACTTCCACATCACTCTTAAATACATACATTTGATTACATTAATTTTCTGTTTATTGTCACTTTGTCGTGTCAATTGTCCAAAATGTCCTATCGTAAAACCGTAGTTTGAAACACTTAAATGGCAGCGAATTAGAGGCCACCCAGACTTTGAATTTCTGCCAAGCACTAAAATCCTTGATTCAAGTTAAATGTATGTAATCCTGTTTTGTTGATTATTTTGATTATTTGTTTGCCAATGTTGTTCACATCAAATAAAGTTGAAAAATAAAATCTGATCAGAAAGTATCAGCATTTTTCCAGTTTGCAAAATGACTATTAAAGAAAAAGGTTTACTTTACTGAGTCTCCTCAAATAGCTCCTTGTTATTATTTCTTTTCTTAATATTTTCCTTGAAAACACTTTATTCAATGAATGAATTAGCTTAGTTTAAAAGGATGTTGCGGGGGCGGGCGGGGGTGGAAGTGCACACTATTGAGATTAATGATCAGACTTGTTGGTGTTTACTAGTCTTTTTTTCTGCGTTTAATAATAAAGAGCTGAAGTACAAACAATATACAGAGAAAAAACACACAATAACTAATGATCCAGAGGCAATGTTGATCACATAAAATGTACATGCTAGAGAAAAATAATGTTTTATTCGTCGCAGTTTCCTTCGTCGATTTGGTAATTAAACTTCAAGTAAAGTTCCATTTCGAGTCTGAGTGTTGTTCTGACACAACAGTACTCGTGACAGCAAGCTGCCACCTCATTGTCTAACGGAAGTGTGTAACGTCAATAACACTACGCAAAAAACGAAATAGTCCCAAATTTAATCACAGAGTAAAGAAAACCGGTTGGATGAAACTTGAGGAACTATTGGTTTCGCACTCAACGCCAATATAACTTCTTCATGAAGCAAAAATAAAAATATGTAGTGAGCTTCAGCTTGGTATGGGAACGGAAACGACGCGCAGCCCTGGAAACAAAAGAGTTGTCCGTTAATATGCCGACATAAAAACCTAAAGGAAAATGCAAACATGGTTTTTCTTTCTCGCTCGATAAATGTTCTTTGACTAAATCAAATACCAAACTATCCATCGAAGTGAAGACCTAAATATCTATTAATTTGGTTTCATGGAAGTTACATTTTTAAAAAGGCAGTATCCTTTCCACCCCTACGCGCTGTCGGACCCACCTATATAAACGCCATCCGGGATGTGTTGCGTTCTCTCGCACTTCTGTCTGCAGGTTGGAGGTATGTATTGCTTTAACGATAACGCTTTTCTCCCCTTTCTTAACCTAATCGTCATATTTTAGAAAGTTAACCAGGGATTACAAGCCATGGAAATATGTTTTGATATAAATGGTGAGAATGTATGTGTGCACATTCGTAAATATATTTACGGCAATAATGCTACCGAACACGTGGCGTGGGCCTCTTGAGTTCTTGTTTTCGAAAACTGATTCTTGGTAATTGCCATTGAATTGTCTCGTTTTGAATCGATCCGAGTAATTATTGTCCGTTAGTTGTTTTATTCGTTCAAGGCAAATCGTGAAATGATCGGCCTGCCTATTTTGATCAAAGTAGGAGAAGCTTTTTTTTTTTCTTTTTTTTCCCCCTTGTGTTGTGACCTGAGAACTTAAATGTGTTTGCACTCGGAAATTTAATTTCCTATTTACGAGAAGTTTTCATTCGATTATATTTGCAACCTGGACGTTTATAATGTTCCATTTCTATGTAACCACATCTTTGCATGACAGAATACTTTTAAAAAAAAAAAAAAATAATACCTCGTTATTTTAAGAGTTGATGAACTTGCATATATACTTTAAGATGCATACTTGAATAGATCTCTGGCCAGCTCGCTGTTTTTCAATTTAGTCAGAGTGAACTATTTTGAAACTGTTAAGCAGGCGTTTTAATGTTTTGTGTTAATGGAAATTTCATCCCTTTCTTCCAGGTGCATCACGGACTGGACCTGTGGTACTGCTGAGCGTTCTGCTTCTCAGGCCACCGAGTCTTGTAGCGCCCCCTGTGGCTGGTCAGATGAGCCCAAGTTGAATATTCTTTGGTGAGTAATGACCTGTAACTTGGTGCTCTTAATCAGACATGCTGGTATGATGATTCACTAGACTAGAGTCTCTGAATGTTCTATGATGCTCTTTCACAGTGCACTGAGCATGTACGTTCTGAACATTTCAAATGACCAAACAGAAGCAGAACTTTGCTAAGCAATGTGTTTGTATGTTTCCACTAGGTGTCTCTTCAGGGACCCATTTTCAAAGGTAAGTTGTTGAAAGTGGCTGCTGTTTTTTTTGTTGTTTTTTTTTCCCCATAGTGCACAGATGTGCTTTGCTCTGTAACTGTTTGTATCTCTTGTTATGGTTCAATTAATTGTCACCTTCAGTTAAAGCACCTAAAATTTCTATATTTTGAAATGGACTGAAAATATGGTAGTGAAATGGCACTTGGCTGGTAATGAAGTAGTTTGAATAGTGACTGCTGAATGTGTCTGAGCTGGTCAATGATGATGCACTTTCTATGGTTCATCTGATCTAACGTGAAGTCTACTCGCAGCGCACTGAGACACTCGAGACACTATCGATTCATCAGTGTAGCCATGTTGATTACACACTTCAATAGAAGTCATTTGCAGGCGAGAATCAAGCTGGATTGTGGGAGTGTTTGTCAATTTTAATTTGCTGTTGGACTGGAAACTATCTGAGATATTAACTCTTGATTTAATTTATTGCAGGTGAGTGAAAAACACGATTTTGGACCATCACCATCAACTCATTTTTGGATGTCAAGTTATTAAACTACTGGTCATACATGTGCTGTAAAAATTGCTTGAAATGAAAATTTTTAATAAACTGAGGATTTGAAATTTGATTGGTTTCTTTTATTTTCCTCCACCCTGATGTTCCTGAAATGTTACCAACTGTCAGAGTCTCTTTGTCATTGCTTCCCTGAAACGTTAGTTTAGATTCATTTAATATAAATGTTCTCTGAAGCTACTGTCCTGCAGCAGTGTCCCTTCCCATCATGCTCACAAAATGCAGCTTCCCTTAGAATGAGCTGAGACTGCACGTATGATAGAACGTTACAGGAATAAATTTTTCTCCTGGGGATTTTTTGGCCCTCAAATTTATTATTTTGAGGAGATTAAAAGTAATGATGTAAAAACCTACAGTAGAGATTTATTATGAACAGTGTTTCAGCCCCAGTGCGTTCTGTCGGCTGTTTTTTTTTTTAAATAGACGTAATTTAATAGGTGTTAAGAAATTCAAAAGCATTTACTTAGTATAAACTAAATGGTCAACTTGGATTGATTTCAGGGTACATATGTTTGGTCCAGAACTAGGTGTATTGAAGAGGGGGAACAATACAGTTTATTTTATGGAAAAATGGAGATAAAAATACAAAGAAGTCTTTTGTCTTTCAAGTCTCTAAACAGAATGACCCAATCCCCATCCCCCTTTTTTTTCCTTTTTACAAAATCAGGAACTTAAATTCCAAAAATAAATAATTTTATGAAAGTTTGCAATGATGACTTTTCCATTGTGTAATTTGATTGTGCAATCAAACCTATGACTTCTGACTCTTTTGATGTCCAGATGGGTTAACAAACTAAATTTTTGGTAAGATATGAAACATATGTTGTTTCAAACTTTAATTGACTGCATTAATCAAAAAGAACTAAAGGAAACAATGATAAAATGTTCAATAAATTTGATTAAAAAAAAAAAAAGCCTGGAAAGGATAAGAAAATTCCAGATAACCTATGACCCATAACGCTTTTACACATAATGACTGGCTACTAGTTGCATAACTTTCACAGTAATTCCATTTTAAATTTCTCACAGTCAATTATAGACAAATTACAACAATGTAATGTAATTTAAAAGCTTTCATGCCATCAAATTAATGTGAGTTAGCAGCATGTACTTGTTCCATAGCTTGGATAGTTTTGGGACATATAACAACCAGCCCCAGTAAGTCATCTGTACATTTGTTCAAACTCGGATTCCGTAGATTGTACAAATGACGTAACCAGGAAGTAGGTGGAGTTAGCCTAAAAGTACGTTAGTGACGCCGACAGAAAAGAAAGAAAGAAGAAGAAAAGCAAGGTGTGAAGTTGGGCGTGTTCATGCGGGAGCACGAAATCAACATAACACCTGCAAGCTGCCGTTTCGGTAACACAAATCGTCAGTGGATGTTTTTTGCGTTCACCAGCTTCCCTCCTTTATCATGTGTGATGTTTTATTGAACGGCGAACGTGGACAAAGAGAACAGTAGCTCAGCTGGAACTCTGCTCGTGTCGAACTTTGCTGCGAGCCGAACCACGTAGTTGTGACGACGTCCTGTGCAGCCCCGATGTGACACTGTAACTCCAGCTAACGTTGCTTCAGGTAAGACAACACTGTCGAATATTGTAGTTAAATACCTGATCTAAGAGCTTGTAATATTAAAACTGTCTAGCTTTCCTTTGTTATCTCAGGCCTGTATCTGTGGTCCCGGACAGTTATTGACAAGTTCTAAGTCACATTAGCGAATCTGATCAGCTGAGACAATAGAGGTTAGTGTTGTGGTCCAGACCGCACCAACCGAGACCAAAACCTTATCGAGACTAGAGAGTATCGAAATGGAGACCAGGACCAGACCAAGACTTTATACATCAAAGAAAAAATAAAGTATCTTTTTTAAATTCCAGTTTGCTTCTCAATGGAACAGCAACATCTCTTTTCAGCAAGGTATCTTTTAATCATTTTCTTGAACGTTTTGCTGCTTTGCCAACTACAGGTACTACCCAGAAAATTAGAATATCCTGAAATGGTTGTTGTATTGCTGCAATTTCTTTGGATTTTGCTGATCAGGTCTTGCAGCTTAAAAAGAACCCTCAAATTTTATACTAATTTTCTGAGTTTGTGGGTTTGTGGTTTTAATAAGCTGAAAATCTTAATCAGCAAAGTTACAACAAGGAACCGCTTGAGATATGTCAATTTGCGTGTAATGGCTCAATAAAATTTGTTGGTTTCATCTTTTATGTAAAATTGCCAAAATAAGACAACTTTTACTTGATATTCAAATTTTTCGGGTAGTACCTGTATTTTGAACCATTAAAAACAGCAGCTGGATTCTTTTCTGTAATTATCGTGTCATTACAGTGTTGGTTGAGTCTTGACTGGTCTGGATCAAAAATCCCCAGTCCGTCCAGTCCCAGACCGAGACCAACCTCCAGTACTACAACACTGATAGAGGCAAACAGTCTTTCAGTGTCATTTCTAATCAGAATGTATGTTTGGTATTTGCAGGTCCCAACCAGTGGGGCGGCGTTCTGGAATACGATCACACAGAACAGAGTTTGCCCCAGAAACTTTGATCACCGACTTGTCCGTGACCAGCGTTTAACTCCCACTCTAATTAACACATCTAATGCAAATGTGTTTGAAACAGGAATAGCAACCTTTGGAGCTGCAAAAACTTGACTGTTGGCCAGAGACATGTAGAAGATCAGCATTGCCTTTGCAGCGTCTTATTTCAAAAAAAAAAAAAAAAAAATTGATTTTGAAAAAGTTGTTTTATCAACAAGTGTGTGTTAAAACGGATCCTGACCCCCAGCAACATTAGAATTATTCGATAAATATCTTTACTACTGGCAATACATGCATGTTTTTTTGGAGCAATTGATCAGAATTGCTTGAAGAACGCATCAACTCAGTGCAGAGTGTCTTATTCAACTCCAAGGTTGGTGAGGAACCATGACGGCTGTGGTTGGTCGAGCGCTGGGATGGCTCGCCTCATGGGGCAGCGAAACCACCACGACAGAGAAGCCTTACGCGGGACAATGTGATGTCCAGAAGGCCTCAGTGGGCTCTGATGACCCCAGGAGATGGACGTGGTGGATGTGGGGAGGCTGGAGACACCAGGAGGACCATAGCAGTACTGCAGAGGAGTTCTGGGAAGCCCGGGACAAGCAACCGGTGATGGAGATAGAAGAGCTGGGCGCCACAAAGAAGGAGTGTGAAAGTGCAAATTCAGAGCCAGTTTCCACATGGTGGAAGTATGTCCCATCTTGGTCTTCCCTACCGTGGTGGAGAAGAAGGAAGACGGGTGGGCTGAAAGAGCAGAAATGTGACGTTGACGGGGATTTCTCCGACTACGGAACGCCGCCTCCGTCTCCTCCACCGTCCGCTCCACTCACATCCCCCTTCCGAGTCTTTGCCCACACCTGGAACCTAGAGATCCTCCCAGAACATCATGAGATCTGCTTCAATTTCCTCAGACACTTGTTTGATCTGTTCACCGTTGGCTTCCTGTGGACCGTGTCTCCACCTACCAAGCTGATCCTGGAGGTTCTGGGCGTCCAGGGCCCGCTGAGGTTGTGGCTGCACGGCATGGCCATGTTCCTTGTCTCCACCATTGGAATGGCTGGGCTACTCTGGTTCATTCAGGAGTATCTCCCCCAGTTTGCCCTCATCTACGGCATCGCACAGGCAGTTGTCATCTCCGTCAGTGTCCGCCAGAGTGTGATCCTCGGCACAGAGGAAGAACATACAGAAGAACATGACGAGGAGACGGCTGAAGGCATTATAGGCAACAAGGGTCACAAGCAGCAGCAGCAGCAGCTCATCATCCAACGGGAGAAGATGAAGATGAATTAAAACTGCGGTAAGGCACATCATTGATTGTTTTCTCTTGTGATCTCATCCAGGACAGCAGATCACGTTAGGGTTTGGTGTCATGACATTGGTACTTCAAGTGAATGACATTGGGGAAGAAAAGTGTCCAAATTAAGACCTTCGCAAACTGAGTGCGACTTTTCTTTCTCTTTCTTTTGGTCTGTGTGTTAAATTCAGATGATTTCAATTTTCTTTCAAATAATCTTTTGTTTAAATGGTGCTTACACACAAATTTCTGCTAGAAGTTAGCAGTAGTTTTTTTGTCCTTATTAGACCTTCATCAATCCATGAAAACAGCTTTTTGGTTAACATAGCCCTATTTCTAGTGGCACTTTATTAAACAGGCATGGGCAAACTACGCCAGGCCGTACGTAGGCAGCCTGTTGAGCTTTTTAATCCGGCCCGCCGAGCTTGAAGAAATGACATTAATAATAACCAAGTCATAAAATAGCTGTATTTCATCCAATTTTTCAGTGTTTGAAAAAAAAAAATGTCAATGTCACATTTTCTAACCCATTGTGGCTCACCAGTGTAAAAGTTGACCCACCCCTGTTCTCGGCAATCCAGGGCTGGTTCTAGGTGGTCCCAGGATGGTTCTGGGTAGTTCTGGTGGTGGTTCTAGACCAGTCATGGGCAAACTATGAAACTCCAAACTATATTTTTTCCTCCTATGAGGTGGCTCACCAAAACACCCCATCCATCTGCTGCTGCTCCGCTACCCCCCTCTGGCACATTTTACAACCCACTGTAACCCACCAGTCTAAGAGTTTGCTCCCCACCCCACCCCACTCCCTAGTACTAAATGTGTTTGTTTTAAATGAGAGCAGCTTTTTTTTTAAATAATATACATGTATTGTGTATGTATAGCCATGATAAGAAAGACAAATAAATCCTGTATGGGGGCGGGGGGATGTCAGCCTTTAAATTAGTTAAAAGTGAGTAAATTGCATATTTCTCACAGTTTGACAGCAACGTTTTAAATCTTCCAAACTTGAACAAAGTTGTGTGTTTTTGTCCTTGCAGACGGTGAGACGTCACCACCACCACCAGGGGGAGTTCACCTGAGTGAAACCTTCTCCATCACAGCAAAGGGACCTGACAGAACGTTTCCCTACATCACTACTCTGCACAGTGATGTAGGGATTGTATTGCACACTTCCTGTAAAATAGAATTTTCTACTTCTGTGACTTCCTTTAAAAACACTATTGAGCGCTAAACACAGAATCACAGCTTATGTTTAGTGCATTGTTTCTTTCCGGTGTTTCGTTCATTTCTTCATCCTTTCTTCTTATACACTATTGGTGCATTGCTGAAGAGAAATTCTCGGCTCTTGTTGACAGATGCAGCGGGTTTGTTTTTTTTTGCAAACGCAATATTTTTCCATGTCACTTTTTGGCCTTGAAGCACTCACACGCCAGGTTTTTAGGTCACAGAAAGAGTCTGGCATCCAGCCGCTTGCCTCTTTATTTGTTATTGTGCAACCATTATTGATGCCACCTCATCTCCTCAGCACCAGGAGACAGACTTGCACAACTTTGTACCAGAGCTTGTTACATGTGTCTACATAAATGTATATCTACAAGCCACTTGGATGTTCTTGTGTTTTATTAGCCTTATATGACAGTAATAATATTCACGATTCACTTTCAATTCACTATGTACTCAACATGGTCACTACGCATTGTACTACTACTACTACTACTACTACGTTATATTTTTGTGATGTAGCGCTGTCTACTTTCCTTCACACTACCAGTTGTAAGCGTGACTTCTTGAGGTTATGTTGTTCCTCTTATTGTGGCATTGACATGACTATTCCCAGCAGTGAATTATGTACATGACTAAAATCATTTTAAAATAACATCAGTTTGAGATTTTGAGTTTATTTTTTTGTTGTAAATGCTTTGTTGAAATAAAAAAGTGTCCAGTCAGCAGTGATTATGGGCACCACCAAAGTGTAAACTTTCCAAAACCACAAAACCCACAAACCCACTTTCTGTCACAGGGCCTCAAAAAATAGTTTTGTGGCTTTAAGAATCCAAACGAAGGCTAATTGAACGAACATTGAGTTTGACACAGGCTGCAGTGAGAGCTGCCCTGGTTCCTGTGCAGTTGTAGTTGAGGCGACAGCTGCTGATCTGGCTGCAGTCTGGTGGAGCGTAAAGACCATTTACAAGAACTTTGTTCAACCATGAGACACGTTTCGCTGAACAAATGAAGAAATTCTCCCAAAGTCACAGAAGCTGGCAAACACTTAATGCTGCTGCTGACAAGGACACAAGTTCTGAGCACCTTCTAGTCAGAAATAAATTGGATTGCTTTTGCAAATGTTTAAATTTGGCTGGGTACCTCTGTGGAAAGCATGTGGCGGAGAGAGCACGAACCCCCCACTTCACAATAAATCAACACATTAGTAGATTCAAGATTGCAAATACAATTCCTTTGAGTTTTACTTTTTTTTTTTTTTTTTTTTAACAAATGCAACACCCTCCAAAACCTAAAATAAAACTCTGAAAGGGGAAAAAAGAAACCTTGAAGAGAAACACAAACGAGGGAGGATCTTCCTCTAGACGACTGATGGGTCTTGGTCACATAGATTAGAACGCAATGACAAAATAATGAGAATGGAGAGTCAAACAAATGGGAAGCAGCATGAGGTGGAGGTGGTGGAGCAGCAGAAGAGGTGAGAATAGACAGAATGGTTTCAACAGACGGACCAGTTGAGAGTCCAGCTGTCGTGGTTTGGCCGGAAATAACCTTTGTGTCAGCTGACAGCTGGAGGTCAACGTGTCGGAGCACCTGGTGTGTCGCTTCATTACTGTCGCAAACACTTCATATATATATATATATATATATATAGATAGATATCTATATATATATATATATATATATATATAGATAGATATCTATCTATCTATCTATCTATCTATCTATATACACACACATATATATATATATATATGTCTAAAACAACAGATTTCAAAGATACTAATAGATAGTAGAACCCATTTATAAGCAAAAAATGTCAATAACTGTGATGACAAGGAATTCATATTTGTCCATAATTGTTTTTATTATTTACATAACAGAAAAACAGCATAATCATCATAATAATAATTATAACAACAACATGATCAACAACTCACACAGTGTGATTTGATTTTTCTTGGTTGGGAAGGTTTGTCATGGTGTCAATCTGTCCATGGCTTGGATGCAACTGGATGCCCCAGGTGTTCAGGCAGCTTTTTAACAAACAGGTCTGAAGATCAGATTTCCAAAGATGTCGTATCAATCAAGCACCCCCCTACCCCACGTATATAATGATGCCTTCAGGGCAGGCTTGTTGTTTATCTTGATTTTGTAATGGAAGCTGATGAACTGGGTTATCGCACCAATCTGCCAGAAACATGCCGCAATCGTGTTATCGTGTCATTGAGTGTTAATGAAGTTGAAGCAACTGACTACATACTAAACTGCCAGACCTGCTATTTCATCCTCTGCTCTTCTGCTGACTTCCTGTCATGTGAGTGCGGCGTCATTAAACAGGCTTTTAATCATGTTGCAGGTTGCAAAACCCGAAAGGATTCAGTTTGACTTTGCAACTCGAGGTACCTCATAGTTCAGAGTGAGATCTGACAAACACAAATAAGACTATCGAGAAAAAGGATTTCAAACAATGTGCTGTACAATATACAGTGAACTTAAATACTGCTCGCGCGTTTCTACACTGTTAGTTATGTTTCAAAGAAAAGCTAATCAGGTGAGAAAATGCAAAACCGACTGCATTTCTGTGAAAACTGTGAATTATGATTATAATCGACTTGAAGAAAATATTTCACCAGCTGTTATCAGATTATGATAACAGGTATATGTTCACATTGAAGCTCACTGGACACAATGTTACGGGCAGCTATTGTTTTCTGTTTCACCACAGGTTGCCAATTAGACCATTGGAAAAAAAGAAAACGCACCGAGAAAATTAGAATCCACTACATGAAAACATGCTAAATACACAGTAGTGCCACTGTCATCACTGCCTGGCCTCAAACTATGCCAACAGCCTCCAATCCAGCCCAGCTGTGTCACCTGCCACATTATTTGACATATATAAACTGTTGAAGTGAGAGAAGATTCTGTCCAATCACCCAGAACCGGCAAATGAATTACTGTGAATGTTCCGAAGCATATTGTACTGTATAATTGTTTGGAATTATATTAATGAGCCTGGAAAATAAGAAGGAACTGATGCTCAATGTGGTTTTTACAGTTTGAGAAAAGGCAAATCAAACAGAGTGCACGCTAAGGAAACAGAGCAGCATTGAGCAGCTGAAACATGCAATGCAGGGTGGATTGAAAGGCTATGCCATGTTGAAAACACTCGTGTTAAATTCTCCAGCATGTGATAGTTGAAAGAAATCTAGTAGGTCAACAGAGAAGTTGAGTTTGGTGCTCTCACGGGCAGACGCATTATTTACCGAGGAAAACCTTAATTTGTCTATTATTGGGGACAAATCTATGCAGAAAAACCTGCTCCAGTGAAAGAGTCTCTGACCCTGTGACTCGCACACAGCTTCGGTCCTGCCTCTGACTCAACAATGATACCTTGATGAACATAACTTAAGTATTGCGTGTGTAGTAGTTTTGATATGATGCATAACGCTGCCAAAACACCCCCAGTGAGCTAGTCCAGCTCATTAGTGGGCGTGGGAGCCTCCGGGGTTCTGTGGAAGTGAGGGATCCCCACCTTCCCTCTGTCCGTGACCTCTCCTGCCGTGTCCCAGGATGCAGTGAGCGCTGCCGCAGCCCTCCTCCTCGTCCTCCTCGCTCTCAGACGACGACTCGCCAAACTGCCGGGGCTTCTCGTAAATGCAGCAACCTGAGGCACAACGTGGAGGGTTAATAAGAACAGACGAGTCCTGCATAGTTTAGTTTAGTTTTATTTTTCATTTAAAAAAATAAAAATAAACTAAACGTGGAGGGTTAATCAAACAGATGAGTGCATAAAAGAAGAAAAGTCCTGCACGCTCTTTCTGCACGACAGCTGTTTTGTTTTCATTTATGTTTAAAAATTTTTGGGGATGATATCTATTAAAATGTACACTACCAGTCCAAGGTTTGGACACCTTCTCATACAATTTTTTTTGTGTTATCTTTAAAACCTTCTACACTGCAGATAGATACTGAAGACATTGAATATATGAGCAAGATATATGGAATTATGCAGCAAAGAAAAACACGTTCAATAACTCTAAATGTGCTTTTTATGAAAGGTGGCTATTTTTAAGAATTTCAATATAAAAATATTCCATGTGTGTTAATGCGTAGATTAGATGCCTTCAGTGAGAAACTGCAATGTCAACAGTCATGAGAATGAGAGAAAAGACATTAAATCATAGGGTGTGCCCAAACTGTTGACTGGTAGTGTAAGCCAATATGCTGCAAATGGAAAATACACTTCTGCAAATTTCTGCTACAGTTATGTGTGGTGACCAACACGCAAGCGTTTGGTTTCTAAGCTTTCAGAATAAATACTTTGCATTAAATTACTTTAGCAGTCCTAATCATTTTTGAAATGCCACTGAGTGTGACTGAGTGCAACTGGGTAAGCTGTGATTCTGTGTCTACATAGAGGCTATTTGATAGCATTTCAGTTGGAGCTGAAAAAGACAGTTTGACTCACACTTTGAGGACCTCCTTCCAAGATGTTCATTGTCGATGGTGTCGCTGGACCACTCGACCCTCTTCTCCGTCTTCCTCTTCCTCAGCTTGATGGTCAGGCTTCGGCCCTCCTTGAACATGACAAGACGTTTTGAGTTACTGGACACTCAACATTCACATTTCACCAACCTCAGTTCCAAACTCAAGGGCCACATATTGAAGCTTTGATTGTATCCCCATATTGTCTAAATGTTCCCCTACACGATTCTTTAATCAATTGTGCAGTAATATATCAATGGAACAAAAAAAACAAAACGCACAACTTCTAGTCTTTCCTCTGATATCCTCAACTCGGATTAGCGGATGCTAACAACAACCTGGCAGCGTTGGGGCTCAAATTTTCGACACGTTTGGGATGTTCTGGTTCTGACACCACGAATAATTTGCTTGTGCACATCTGTGATTTTAAGTGACACTGAACGATCGCATCTGTCATAAATGTTTATACCGACAGAGCCGCACTTGTACCCAGTGTTTGGGGGGTAAGCTTACATCATGACCACTGTCGCACCAATCTACGCATACCGGAAGACGGTCGGTTTACACGACTACCAACCAAATTCAGCCAACATCTAACAGGACAATTGTATTTTATGTGAGATGTGACGTTACCGCACCACATATTAGGCCGAGGCTTAACTGAAGAAATGTACTTTAGGCTAACACCTACATGCTGTTGACAGTTGGAGGAGACGTGAGGAACGCGTTGAAACAGTGTAATACTCGAGACAACAACCCGATGACTACAACACAAAAAGACGAAACAAAAACTTGACGCTTTGGCAAACCTGCTGGGGCGGCGGCGGCGTGCTAGTCTGAACCGTCTCCGTTATCGTTTCACTTGAAGTTCCGGGGATCTCCGCCATTCTTGAGGCTAGTTTGCTAATACTAATGTGAACGTTAGCGGATTTGTAAAAGAATCAGAGTGTGCCGTCAAGGATGGAGTGTGAGTCAAGGAAAATGCTAACGACCTGACGATCCAGTATTGGGGCACATTAGAAATGTGATTAATATAAAGCTAAGCTGCAATCTGAGTTTTGTGGGTCTCAAAACGGAAGTGAAATGTTTTCATGTTAAAATGGTTCTCATTATTTTACCAGATTACGCTTGTTAAAATGCATAATCGGCACAGACAATATATGCAAAAACTTGATTTAAACGCAAAATATTTTCCCCAATAAAAGTACTCCGGGGCCCACTGTATTCTTGTTACTACAATCGTCTTGGTTTATGTTTATTTAAAATAGCGACCGGAGCTTTCGTCAGATATTGGGGAAGGTATTTTCAGGCGGACATATTCTACTTCCGGTTGTCCGTACTACCAAAACAGTCCCCCAGCGAAGCCGTCATTTTTAAATCGAAGACATTAAGATTTATTTATTTTTTGTTTTGTTTTATTTTTTTTAATAAATATAAACCGCCAGTTACAGGTTATGCTTGGAACCCCTCTCCCAAATTGTTTTGAGTTAAAATGTCAGCTGTGATAATATAAAAGCTCAGAGACAAGGTCGCTTGCGGCGTGCCTACACTCTTAAAAACAGCACGGTGAGTAAACGAAGATGTGGAGGGCCAGGCTCGCCCGGCAGTTACCCGGAGTTGCACTCAGACAATGCTCCAGCTGCCAAGCAAAACATTCATCCTCATCTTTACCCCCGTCAAAAACATCGACATGGTCCAAGACCGAGAAGCTCAAGCGTAGACGAGACCGAGAGGACGCGATACTTTCAAGCAAATGCAGTGTAAGTACGTGCTGTGAAAAATAAAATTGAAATTATGTCATGAATTACTCTAAAAGCAACACGATGAGACGAAATCTTTCGTGGTATTTATGTACGATCCTGTCTTTTGCCGAGAACTTATACTGCTTCTCCCCTTGCATTATGGTACTATATTATGAATAATAATAATAATAATAAAAAATAAAATAAAATAATAATAATTCATTCATTCATTCAATAATCTATAATAATAATAGGGTAATAATAATAATAATAATAATAATAATAATAATAATAATAATAATAATAATAATAATGCAATAATTGTTTTGCATTTAATTATTTTTTTTTTTTTTTTTTTAATAAAATGTGTGTTCATTGAAGAGACAACATAAGCTGTAGATATTGGCTGTCTGAGACATTGTGCAGTCTCATACTGGTCCTGCTTCTAAATTCATCAGATAGTTCATGGATAGTTTAAAACCATCCATTTCTATCACTGCTTCTCCTGCCCTCAGGATCAGGTGGAACTGTCTTGTGAACGAAGGCAGGGTGTGTCACAGGACCAACACAGACAGACAAACAAACATTTGCTGTCACTTTCACATTGACCGACAACATAACATTCTCATTCGGAAGATGGGATGAAATTGTTTCTGAGCCTCATAGTCCTGCATCCCAGACTGTGATATCTCCTAATGGATGGAAGAGTTGGAACTGGTTCTTTCAGTGGTGTGAAAGTCCACGATTGACTTTTTATTCTGACTCAAAAAGTTTTGTTTTCCAATGTTCAAGTAAGAGTTGCTGTTTTTTATTTAGTCAAAAAGGTCAAAGTGTAGGTTGACCCCCAACGCCCTGGGTGCAGGAGGAAGCAGATATAGAAAATAAATGGATGCTTCTGTCCTTGACCTTGCTGTGACCCGATGATCTATTCTGCTGGTCACAGGTAGTTGCCCCTCCTCCCTGTCACACTTCTCATTTTGAAATAAGACTCTCTGCTCTTTCCTTATTTCTCTCTGAGCCATTGAAACAATTTGAAGCAATTGTGCTAAAATGGTTAAGTCTTTTTGAAGTGTTTGATATTTTAATGTGGCGACACCTGCTGACCATTGCTCATCATGGCATGCACATAGATTGGAAGGCGTTATGAAATGGTAAAGCACTGTTGTCTATGTTTGAAATTTAAGGTTCTATATATACATTTAATTTTGTGCTGGCGTTTGCACAGCAGTTGTTGGTTGTTATGGTGAATAGTATGTGTATCTGTGTGGAAATCTGATGCCTTGTTTAACACTGCAAGCTCTCAAAAACAGTTTTTTTTTGTTTTTAAAATGCTGGTCACTCGGCAAACTAAACCTTCTTTTTTTTTTTAATCCAAAAATTAAGTCTTTATAAAATTCTTTGTGGTTTTTAGTTGGTGTACTGTGTCAGCTCCCCCTCGTAATTGTAGGAAATATACACCATCAATACATTTTTTAATTGTTAACATTTTTTGCAGGCACCTAAAGATGCAGCCATAAAATGGAGTGAAAAGCAGAGCGCAGTGTACACTGGTCAGACGCCTCCTGGAGAAAAGAAAGGTGACTTCACCTTCTGCCTTTTCCCATTTCAACTATTAGTTTCTATTGACATTTTGTCGTATGTTGGCGTTGTCAATTTGTTTCCAGATACGACCTTACCACTGCCATCCACATACAGTCCTGAGTATGTGGAGTCCAGCTGGTACGAGTGGTGGACCAAAGAGGGATTCTTCCAACCACAGAAACATGTAAAAATCACTTCCTAAATTTTAAAGGCATTGTCCTCTTTTTGTACGTTGAGGAGCAATTTAGTATTTACTGTCGCAACAGCAACAAAACTGAGCATTTTAACCAACATAAAGATTAAAAGAATAGCAGTGACATGACTTTAAAGTTCAGTTCTTATTATTTGGCCTCAATATGTTGAGGATATATGCCTGTTAAAGTAATAATAAAATAGTAAAAGTAGTATAGTCAAAGTTAATGTCTGTTATCACTAAAAGGCCATAACGGCCCTTAACACCATTATGCAAAACTAAACACACAAAGTTGATCTTTTTGTATGTTAGAAAATTATAAATCCAAGCTTTAGTTTTTGATAAGTGTTTTAAAACATCTTAATTAGAGCTCTGATTTGGCCTCTAGCAATTCTTGTAGACCCTAACTTTAATCCATAGTTGATGAAGTATGAATTTATAATTAAGAATTGCATAATAATTGTGCAACAACTGCGAGTAACTGTTATTGTAAATTTCGTATTAGTGTGTGTGATCATTGGAACGATGCTTTAGAAATAAAAAAAAAATAATTTCCTAATGCTAAACAGTCCCCAGAATTACTACTGCTACCATAGTCTTTAGTCTGTTTATCATCTGTTTTAAATGTTCAAACTTCATGATGTCATGTTGTTGTGCAGGAGGCCTTACCTCATGCTGTAGATCAGACCTTCTCCATGTGTATTCCTCCTCCCAACGTGACCGGCACGCTACACCTGGGCCATGCTCTCACCGTAGCCATAGAAGACGCTCTGGTTCGATGGTAATGACTCACAAAAGTCATAACTGCCATATTATATCAAGTGTGATCAAAAACATGCAAAGAAGAATTTGATTTTGGAAATATAATGTTTGAAATGTTTAAATCCATTAGGAGACGAATGCAGGGCTGCAAAGTGTTGTGGGTCCCTGGCTGCGACCATGCAGGCATTGCAACACAGGTATGGAAATATTTTAGTGAGTAGTTTATTTTTCATGACTTTTGAAAAATGCCGGGAGCACACTTTGCTTATGAGAACTTGTCATAAAGTTGATGAATACAGTCAGCTCATGTTTTTTAAAGCCTTTTGAAAGTCTTTATACGTCAAAGGTTAATAAATAAATATTTTCTTTAAAAAAAAATCAATACATATGTCCCTGCTCACTGAACAAATGCATGGAATACGACCTGTCCTCTAACTGAGGCTGTGTGTGTTCTTGTAGACAGTTGTGGAGAGACGGCTGTTCAGGGACAAAGGGAAGCGTCGACAGGATCTCACCAGGCAGGAGCTTCTCCAGGAGGCCTGGCAGTGGAAGAACGAGTCAGTTCTCTCACAGGCAGATTCAATTTAGTGTGCTGTGTTGTGCTGTGTGCAGTTTCTTGGTTTCCTCCAACCAAATATTCCACTATTTCCCAGTAAAGAAGAGGCGATATACCAGCAGCTGAGGAAGCTCGGAGCCTCTCTGGACTGGAGCAGAGCTTGCTTCACATTGGATCCAGTAAGTCCAGTCATCCCTGGCACCACGTCGTCGTCATCGGCAACCTTTATTTCAATCAGTTAGGCCACAAGAACCTCCTCACATGCAAGAACACAGTGGAGGCCTCATGAGTGTCTGTTTGGAAGCAACATTTGTATGAGCACATCCTTCTTTTAGTGTCTCTATTTTTTAATAGGTGCACAACACCTCTAGAAACGCATCATGAAACTGTTTGCTTACACTGATGTCGTCCTGAATTTCTCAGCGCATACTCCGGTTAAACTGAAAATCTTGACACGGCATTACTTGTTTCCAGGCTTTCAGCGCGGCTGTGACGGAGGCCTTCGTCAGACTGTGTGACTCTGGTCTCATTTATCGCTCCGAGGCTTTGGTCAACTGGAGCTGTGCTCTGGAGTCTGCAATCTCAGACATTGAGGTGAGACAATAAAAGCAAATACCACAGATGGACAAGATCTGAAACATATAGCAGATGCAGACGTTTTAAGATTATATATATATATATATTTATTAGGTTGATGCCAAACAGCTTTCTGGGAAAACCCTCCTCTCTGTTCCTGGCTATGAAAACAAAGTGGAGTTTGGAACATTGTATACATTTGCTTACCCCATCGAGGGCCTTGGTGAGTGTTGGTTCACACTGACTGAATGTCACATGTTGCGCTTGATGTGTTTTAACTTCATACATTGAGTTGCATCCCTTTTCCATTGCTAGAGGAGGAGGTTGCCGTGTCCACCAGCCGTCCAGAGACGATGCTGGGTGACGTGGCTGTCGCCGTCCACCCTGACGACCCTCAATATCAGGTCTGCTATTGGATCATTTCCACTGGCCGTTAGAAAGTATTCTGACTCTGTTCACTCCCACATTGATGCAGCCTGTCACTTGAAGCTACACTGAACGATATGTGTTGTGGTTCTTCACTATCACCAGATTTACAGCTTGATCTGCAACAGCTTCATGTCGGCCAGAGCTCTCAGTGTTTGATGTTAAGAGGCTGTGGAAAGTTTTTATCTCTGGCTCAGACGTCAGGAGGATGCAGTAAATATTGTTCTAATGGCATTTGACAGGTTCTATCCAGAACCTTCAAAGATGTAGATGTCACCACACACCCATTGTGTACTATCAAATAGCACAAATAATGTTTGAAGCAAAAAATATATTACCAGGTAATGTACAGAAATTATTTGGAGAACCGGATGGGGATTATTATCTAAGGGGAAAATTGAAATGTAATTTTTAAGTAAACTATAGGCGCTCAACCAGAAAAAGTTTTTGTATTTGAAATTCTGGGGTAGGACTTTGGAATGGTTTTACAGTGGAATTAAAGACTCTGAAAACATGAAACAGTTTAAAAAATGAAATTTCAACAAGTGACATTTATGAGGTGCAGGAAAGAAGAGGTTGAAAATCACAGCTTCTTTCTTTTTATTATTATAGAATTATAGTTGTATATGTGTGTAGTGCATGCGGGTGTAGGAGACAGTGTGTGTGCATATGTATGTGTGTAATATGAGTTCATAAAGGATGGAGAAGCGGTGGGAGAAATAAGCTAAGCTTCTTCTCACTCTTTTTTGAATATATATTTTTTAAAAACTTCTTTCTGAATTTAACTGGATGTTGTTTTTTTAAATTGCCTTATATTCTAAATACACGTATCAATCAATCAATCAATCAATCAATCAATCAAGGTCCTGTACTATTTAGAAATGACCCCGCAGTTTCCATTGTTAAACTTGCTTGAGCTCTGCTCTTTGCTTCTGAGTCATTGGATCATAGTATCAGGTTTCATCTCTTTTTGACGATACTAATATTCATACTACTTACTTCTTACTACATCGTACTCCTTCTGTCCCCCTTGTCTCAGGCTCTGCACGGGAAGCAGTGCCGACACCCCTTCACTCAGAGGCTTTTGCCCATCGTCACTGACCCAGCAGTGGACATGGACTTTGGAACTGGTGATGATGATGATCCCTCTGACTGCTCTGCTCCTCCACTAGCTGGCGCTGTCCATTCGCCTGCTGTTGGCACTGAGCACCGTGTTTGTGTCCTGCAGGCGCCGTCAAGGTGACTCCTGCTCACGACCACACTGACTTCCAGGTGTCAGAGCGCCACTCGCTACCACGCCTCACTGTGATTGGAGGAGATGGAACCATGACGTCCCAGTGTGGAGATTGGCTGGAGGTGCAGAAACTCACCTGCGTTTTTGTACTATTTACTCATTTTTGTTATTTATATATTTTGGAAATGTAAAATGCAATGAAAAAAACAACAGTTCAGCAGAGAGAAAAAGTCAGATTGACACCATTCATCAGAATTTACATCAAGAAGTACAAGTGATAATATCCCAGCCCTTAATTCACTTACAAATTCACATCTACACCTCTTTACGATTGTATTATTCATAGTCCAAATTATTCCTCAAGTTCAAACTTGTATGACTTCAATCCCTATAACCTCACTGAAAATCACACACCACATCACATTCCCTTTTCCTGTAAAAACTGGAATGATTTTGAACATCACTTCAGCTCTATACAATCTTAATTTTGAATAAAAACATTATATATATTCAATTTCAGCGTTTTCCTTTTTCATTGCATTGTTTGTGCACTGGTCATCGTATGTGACATTTTGCTGTTATTTTTGAACAACATCTTTGTATGTTCTTGTCTTTGTGTGAAGGGAGTGAAGCGTTTTGAGGCCAGACACCTGGTGGTCAATGCCCTGATTGAGAAGAAGCTTTTCAGAGGGACGAAGAGTTATGCCATGACCTTACCTGTTTGCAGGTAGATAATGCTGCATGTTTACCTTATTTTTGCTTAAATGTTAAAAATGTTTTTTTTTCCTACACAAATGAACTTTACAGGAATCACACAAGGTTGTACCCTTAAATACAGTAAAAGTTCAAATGCTTTTAATGGAAACATTTTTCATGTCTTTTAATTCTGTGAATCCTGAACGACTGTGGGAATGTGTGTATATGTATATATACTGCATATATATATATATGTCTTTTATATACGGACAGATTGTCTTCATCTGTGTGTTGTGTTTGTGTGTCAGTCGCTCAGGAGATATCATCGAGCCGCTGCTGAAGAAGCAGTGGTTTGTCCGCTGTGATGAGATGGCTCAGAGAGCTGTACAGGTGGGTCAGTGACTAACACCTCACATGACCTGTGTGTGATCCTCCACCCTTGAAACATCCCAAAAAAGCTGGAATCTGATGGTTCCTCTCCTGATTGCGTGGCTGTAGGCTGTAGAGGAAGAGCAGCTGGAAATCATCCCTCACTTCTACACCAAGACGTGGAAGAACTGGCTGGGAAACATCAGGTAGCAGTCATCATGTTCTTCCACAGTGGCTGAAGAACAGCAGCATGACCTGTGTGATGTGTTGAAATCTTTGAAATGGCACCCCACTGGTGGTGCACAAAATGAGTACAAGTGTTCAGATATTTGGCGCTTGACAGTGTGTCTTTCTTGGCTCTGCAGTGATTGGTGCATTTCCAGACAGCTTTGGTGGGGTCACCAGGTCCCGGCTTACCAAGTGGAACTTCCTTCTTCTATCAACAAGCAGGACTTCGGATCTGTGAATATGCCTTTATATTATTATTTGGTCATGTCTCGCATTACACTGAGGACAAATAAGTTAAAAAAAAAAAAAAATTTTGTAGGTTGTAGTATCAATTGTGCCTTTATGAGTGTCTTTGCAATTGTCCAGTGGCGTCAGACTCTCTGACTGTGCCCTTCAAGTTTGTGCATGTGCATTGCTGACAGGAGCTGTGGGTTTGGGGACGGAGTGAGAATGAAGCGCGACAAAGAGCCGCCGTCAAATATGGAGTCGACCCGGCGGCCGTCACTTTGACTCAGGGTGAGTCCATCATCAATGTATGGAGTTAGTAATCATATTTACAAAGGGAAAAGCTGATTTTGAGTTTTCAATCAATCAACTTTTATTTGTATATAAACCAAGGCGTCTCAAAGCGCTTTGTACAATCAGAAGAAACCTGACTTAAGTGAGTTTTTAGTAGAATGTGTTGGCAAGAATTTAAAACAGAAAAATTATGATTATGAATAAACATCTTTAAGAGGGACACAATGCTGAACCTAAACCACACGGCTGATTCACTTTCTGAGCTGCTGTCCATAGAGTATGTGGCCCAATAGGGCAACATTCAAGTGAACTCTTCTGATGTGATGATGAATGCTGAATGCCTCTGCACAGTGTTGCACATCTGCTTTGGTTGTTTGTTGCACATAGATTCATTTAAATGTTCTTGTAGCAACTGTATTTTTTGCACTGTTTTTAGTCTGTCTGTCTGTCTGTCTGTCTGACCCAAATGAAAGCATGGGGTTTCAAACAGAAATCAGTGGAAGTACTTTCTTCAATCTCTCTCTATATATTTGTGTTCAGACCCTGATGTTCTGGACACGTGGTTCTCGTCGGCGTTGTTTCCCTTCGCGATGCTCGGCTGGCCTAAGCAGGTACGTTATTACACACTCCTTCATCATTGAACACAATGGCAAATAATCATCCGCAGTCTTTGTTGTTTTCCAGTAACACTTGCTCTCTCCACAGACAGCTGACCTCCAGTGCTTCTACCCCAACTCCATCCTGGAGACTGGCAGCGACCTCATCTTCTTCTGGGTTGCCAGGATGGTGATGCTGGGCAAAGAGCTGACTGGCCAGTTACCTTTCAAACAGGTAAACCACCACATATATGAACAACAACAACAAGCTTTATAGTTTTTTTATTTGTTCATTTTTCCTTCATGTTTCATTTCTGTCAGGTTCTGTTTCATTCCCTGGTGAGAGATAAACACGGCAGGAAAATGAGTAAATCGCTGGGGAATGTGATCAACCCCATGGATGTTATCCACGGTGTCTCTTTGGAGGTAGGATGTAGTTCTGAGCCACCTGGTTGAAGGTGCAGCTACTTATTCATAAGTGCTATTCACTCCTTCAACAGATGGAGTGTCGGGTGGCTGGTGCGTCAAAAATGTGAAGAGGGAAATTGTGTCAAAAAATCTTCTCATGACCTTTAGCTACTTGTCAGTGCTGTTTTTTAAACAAAACTTCAAAAATATGATTAGAATTGGCAATACCGATTAATTATGTTGTCTTTCTTAGCTTTTTTCTGCAGTTTGATTGTAGGCTCTATATTTATTTCATATATGTTTACCTGTATTTCCCCGTATTATTTTTCCCTATATAATTGCATTGAATTGATTGAACATAAAATGTATTTTTACTATGACACAGGGCCTTTTCTGATTTGCTTCAGGAATAGCAGGAACAACAGTGGTTTTGGACCTGAAGGCAGATTACAGGGTCTCAAAGTTGGCAGAGGGGACGGAGCAGCAGCAGATGTATAAGTTTTTCTTTAGAAAAGCTAAACTGAAATTTAAATTCCATTGTTTATGGAAAGTGGGGGGCTCATGCATCCTACAATTTATTCTAAGATTGTGAAGCTTTTTGTGAATCTTTGTGTTTCTTGCTGATCTGTGTTGTCCCCCAGAGACTCCAGGAGAATGTGAAGGAGGGGAACCTCGAGCCCAGAGAGCAGTCAGTGGCCGTGGAGGCTCAGGTCTCATCTCTGCTCTCTTCTCTTGTCGCCGCTTGATTTCCCATTGGCTGTCTTCATCCCTGTTCTGCCTTTCCCACAGAGGAAAGACTTCCCCAGTGGAATCCCAGAATGTGGGACGGATGCTTTGAGGTTTGCCCTGTGCTCCAACAAAATGCAGGGTGAGTGACTTGCCAGAGATTCATGAAACGCACTGATGGAAAAATGCTTTGCAGTAAAAGCTACAATTAATTTTTCACTTGATCTTTTTAAAGACAATTCAACATTCATGGACTCTGCTGCCGATCTTGTGCTTTGTTTAAAATACAGAGCCAGCCAAAATAATCTATATCAGGACAAGAAAAACTTGCATAAACATTTTAATATCAAATTTATTGAGACATCACAAGATGAATACAAGTGACCTTTGGCTTCTACAGTGACAAGAGGTGCTCACAGTGGAGGCCATCGTCCTCCAGGCATTTACGTGTACAGTGAACTACTGTCTAAGTCACGTTTGTTACCTCAACACTTGGTGATGCTACGTTCATGAGGGTAGCGCCACCTGTTGGGAAAACATCGTACATCAGCACTCAGTGTTATCGTTATTTGATCAAACTTTGAAAGAGGTATCTACATGTGTAGAGGTACTTATACAAATTGAATATTGATGCAAGTTCTTTCACTGACGTGTGTGTGTACATTATTTTGGCTGACTTTGTAATATACGAGCTCCAGTAATCCGTATTTATTTTCCACATTGCTGAGCTCGGCACCCTGAAGCTGGGCAGCACACCGGAGCAAAACTAGTGCCACAGGAAAAGAAGATTTTCTCATTCATTTTCAGTGAGAGTTGCTGCTGCTGCTGCTGCTGCTGCTGCATCACCTCAACAGATAGAAAGCCTGTTTATTTCCTGTAGAAATTGGGCCAATGAGAAGCAGAGAGTTGGCATTGGAAAAATGTAGCGACACTTTCAGCTCTGTTGGTCACCCACAAATGCTTGTTCCTAAGAAATGTGGCATCATTTAAATGGGAAATCAAGCACACATGACCTTTGCCGTTTGAGCTCAGTTTATTTGGCCAAATGCTGCTGTGGAGACAGGAAACTACGCCACTTCACGCCACAGAACACGTCCCCTTCCTCTGATATAGAGACGACCTCCTACTGCTCAACCGCTGTAAAACCCTCAGGGTTTCCATGTAGTGACAGAGACGGTGCATTGTCTGCTCCCTCTTTGTGTTGTGCATTCAGGAGAAGACATCAATCTGTCCATCTCCAAGGTCCTCAACTGTAGAATGTTCTGCAATAAAATGTGGCAGACGCTGAGATTCACGCTGGGATTGTTGGGGGGCAACACAGTCCCACTGAGAACTCTGGCAGAGGTACGTCAAGAATGTTTTCCACACCAATTGTCTGTTGTTGCTTTGACTTTTTAAAGCATAAGACCAAATGATTCAAAAGGTCATGTTTTATTATTTTAGATATTGATGCCAAGACTCCACAAAACTTTTACAATTAGCTTTTTCCATGAAGAATTGGCTGAATTTCATCAATTTTCTCTTGGAGTGATGAGAAAAAACTAAAAACAATATGAGTACAAGTCACATCTATTTATTTATTTATTTTAGAGCAAAACATTTTTTCTAGAACAAATTGCAATCTAGCAGTTCAATTCAGCACAGTAGCAGTGACACATGCATTCCATCAAACAGTTGAAATGAAATGTTGCACATGGTGTGCTATCAGGTGCCTCGCTCTACTGGTACAATGCTGCAATAAATGATCTCATGTACTGTACGTGCATTTGGTTGAGTTGTAATACGTAGTCACGGCCAGTTCTGTGTGACTCATATTAGCCAAACCGAGGAAAACCAAACCTGTCAGCTGACTACGTCTGTAGCTTTGACTCGAGCATTGAGCATTGTTGAAACCAGAAACCATTCTGTTATGTTGACTTACTTCAATAAGCTCACAATGAATAACTTTTAGGGGAAAAAAACAGACGCCTCAGGTATTAGAAGGTGTTTCAAGATATGGATCCATGCCTTTTTAGAGCAAGTCAGGCACTTTATTTTTCTAAATTGCAAAGATGAAATAATAATCGTAAAAATAATAGTTTGAGAGTGAAGTTTCTCTTTGATGTTCTTTTGGCTCTTTATTGGTCTTTCCAGAGCTCCAACCTTGAAGACTGTGGTGGTGTGTGCCACGTCTGACCCTTCTCTGATTTCTCTCCCCACACTGTCGCTGTTTAGACGAGCCCTGTGAGCAGGATGGACCAGTGGATCTGCTCCAGACTGCACAGCACAGTGGTGCAGTGTGAGCAGGCCTTTCAGTCCTATGAGCTGCATGTGGTCACCTCTGCCTTGTACTCCTTCTGGGTCCACAGCCTGTGTGATGTCTATTTGGTGAGAGGACACTTTGACATGGTGCCGTCAGTACACTTTGCTTGGTGATTTATCTGCTCAGCTTCAGAGGAGCAATGATAGAATAATTCATAGGATGCATAGAAAAGCAGGAGAAAAGTCCAACTTCTTTTGATTTTTGTTCATTGAAGAATATATAGAAATACATATGTACACATAACATTTTGTTTGTGTTTGCTTCAGGAGTATGTGAAGCCTTTGGTGGCTCAGAAAGGTGACAGAGTGTCCTGTGACACGTCAGAGCTCATGGCACTCAGTGTGCTCTTCCACTGTGTGTCGCTGTCATTGGCCCTGCTGTCGCCCATCATGCCCTTCATCACTGAGGAGCTGTGGCAGAGACTGGAACCATTCAGACCTGAAGCAGCTGCCCAGAACAGCCTGTGCCTGCAGCCGTATCCCTCCTCATCTCAACTGGTACCACCAAAGTTTTAAAGAAAAGATCATCCTTATTTGTTTTACAGTGAATAGGCCACAGAGTCACACACGCACTGGACTAGAGGTGGAGGTTATACACTAACAGTCAGCGGTTTGGACTCATCCGATGATGTCTTTTCTTTCATTCTCATGACTATTGACATTGCAGTTTCTCACTGAAGGCATCAAAACTACGTATGAACACACATGGAATTATGTAGGAAACAATTAAAGTGTCAAATAACACAGTTTATGTTGAAATTCTTCAAAATAGCCACCTTTCATAAAAAGCATATTTAGAGCTATGCAGCATAATTACATATATCTTGCTCATATATTTGATGTCTTCAGTATCTATCTGCAGTGTAGAAAGTTGTATAGATAAAAAAAATTGCATGAGAAGGTGTGTCCAAACTGTTGACTGGTAGTGTATGCTGCAAAAAAGAAACTAAACTGGCTCAAGTTGATATTTTTTCCTCTCTTTATAACAGGCACATTGGCATTTTCCAGATGTAGAGAAAGATTTCTCGCTGGTTCGTGAGGTGATCAGAGTGACTCGCTCACTGAGGGCCCAGGCCGGCATCACCAAAGAGAAACCAAGCCGTAAGTCTCTCAACGCCTGGGGAGAACCCCCGCCCCCAAATCAATGGATGGAAATGAGCAGACTTGTATTGTAACAGACTTGTATTTTTCCTTTCAGTGTGGGCACTGTGTTCACCAGATCAGGCACAGGTGCTCCCTCATTTTGAATCAGCCATCCAGACGTTGGGCCGCATCTCCAACCTCCACGTCCACTGCTCTGATGGAGCAGACACACTCTCTGCTGCTCCGCCTGCAGGAAGTCTCGTCGGTGTGGTGGATGACACGTGTCAGCTACACCTTAATGTTCCGGTATGTATCAAAACTTTATTTTAAAAAAAAAAATTGGTTTTAATTTAATACAACTATTCCAACTATTCTTCGGTTCAGTGGAGAGACCCTGCCTCAGGTGGAGGAGTTGAAGTATCTCAGAGTCTTGTTCACCAGTGAGGGAAAGATGGAGCGTGAGATCGACAGGTGGATCGGTGCGGCGTCTGCAGTGATGCAGTCGCTGTACCGATCTGTCGTGGTGAAGAAGGAGCTGAGCTGAAAGGAGAAGCTCTCGATTTACCAGTCGATCTACGTTCCCACCCTCACCTCTGGTCAAGAGCTTTGGGTAATGACCGAAAGAACAAGATCGCAGATACAAGTGGCCGAAATAAATTTCCTCTGTTGGGTGGTTGGGCTGGAGTACCCTTAGGGACAGGGTTGCCCTAAGGGTATTTGCCTTGGACATTTTTTGACGGCACACCTGCATTTCTGACCATGTTTTCTGCAGATGTTATGAAGGTCTTGACACTTGAATAGATTTGCAAAGACCTTTTTGTTCTAAATGTTGTATGGACGTATTTAAAATGTCAGTTTGACAGGTATGAAAAGTATAGACTTTTATTTGATACATTTCCAGGTCTATTTATCCATCAGAATGCCTGAACACTTTCTTACTTACCTGAGCAATTCCTGTCATCAAGAGTTCAACTGACTCTTGTAGTGCTTATTCCAAGCATTGCCCTCAACATGTTGGTGTCATCCTGGTACCGTCCCTCTCACCTCTCTCTAATCCTTTGATAACTTGGCTGTGTGCTTGGGGTGGTTGTCCTGCTGAAGGATGAACCGTCGCCTCAGCCTGAGGTTCACAGCATTTCAG